>OY720632.1:175829829-177029829 GCA_963169105.1 Ceriagrion tenellum
GTCGACCATTGTCTCTGGAAAGCTCTGAAAGAAAGTCCTATTGTTTCTCTCTCCCTCTCTTTCTCCCGTGTGCCTCCGTAATCCGACGGTCGTGGTACATTAAGACAGATGAATCACAATTCGCCCGTTGCTTCATGATTCGCTGTCAACGGGGGAATTTGCGTTGTTTTTGCTCCAAGGTTCGTTGCGTGAAAAGTCATTAGTGGTTTTTGTTTTGAATTCCGAGGCGTTTTCTAATGTGCAACACGTGCGCCTCGGGATTTCGTCCACTTGAATCTGATTTATGGCCCGAGAGAGAGAGCGAAACATTATTTTGGCGAGAGGCTGATGTAATGAAGGAGAATTATTGGTTTTACTTTAAATGCGGACCCGCTTGGAACAATAGTATTTCAAGGTTTGCCACGAACTAATGATCCATTTTAGCTATCGGTGATTATACTACAAAAAATTGGCTATCATCACTGTAAATTTCTAAGTTATTTATTTAAAATTACATGAAAATCTTTATTTTTGATATAGGCATATGTATATACATTGCGTTTACCGTGAGCACTTGCAATTAGCATTCACACAATTGCGCGAAGTTACACTTATTTGCAAACCATATTGTTTGAATTTAACCCTCCTAACGAATTGATTTGAATCTCCTTCGATTGTGCTGGCAAGACTTTCCCATATTTTTTAACACTGTGGCAAACTCTTCGCTCTATCGTGGACAAGTTTCTGTTTATAGTTGGGCAGCCCCTTAAGCTCATGTGACGAGTATACGTATCCAGGACAGTCTAATTTTAACTTCATCAACAATTACGTCACTACTTTTGAAAACAAATAGCATTACGTAACTGGGTGAGCATCACCCCATGCCCGTCATGAGCCTCGCCATCTCCATCCTTCCCCCCCCCCCCACCCCCCCCTATTCCCACCCTCTCCTGTTTCCGAGGTTTTTCAGGGCACGTTAATTAAGAGCGGGAGACTGTTGTATGGCCAATTAATTTCCTTAAGTCCCATTCTCACTCTCTCTTCCTCATTTCTTATCCTTCGCATTGATTACCCGGATTTGCCTTCCCTCCCTAACTTCACCCAAGCTTAGATTACAAAGGCACTTCGTCGCGTGAAATCCAAACATTAACGGTGATACGACACTGTCACTACGATTTTCGTGATTTCCGAGAAATTCTTCGCTTAAATACAACATCTAGTGTGCTGGAAGCTCTTGCTTTCATCTCTCGTTCCCGATATTTGAACCCGTGACCCAGAATGCAGCCGAACGATCTGACTACACTTTAACCACGTCTTGTCGCCATAGTACATACATTTCATCGCTTTCGAGTGATTTGAGGGTGGAACATTTTATTTTATTAAGATGTTCGTCTCGTTTGAAAGTAAGAAATGCGTCGAAACTCTGTAATCTGTGGAAAAATTTCGTTGAGAGGGTTTTAAAGGAGGCTTTTTATTGCACAATCTGACGCGCCCCCGGATGTGCATTGCAAAGGGCGTCGTGTGAAGCTATGAACTGCATGTTTGCATGCCTGCGCAAGTGTGCATGCGCTGACGCATAAACGACGTATGAAAAAATTATCCACTGCTTTCACTTATGCCCGCGCTCTTGAAATTTCTGTTCATGAAATTGTGCATTTAAGTTCCTCGTGTAAAACGGCGTTTATAGTAGAGGGCAACAGTTTATGAGAGTTTCGAGACTAGCGGTCAGTATCGCTAATCGAACAGTTCCCTATTAATTATCCGGTTAATTATTTTCCCGTCATCCCCCATCATACCTTTTTCGAGGTAAAGCAGTCAGTCGTGCGTCACATACATGTTGAACAACCGTCCTGCTTACTTATTTGCGCTTAGTATAGGTATCACTCACTTCTTCCTTAGCCTTCCTCGCTATTCTTCCCTTTTCTTTGTTTCTCTCTATGCCTCTCATTCTCCCTTCTTTTCCCACCCTCCCTTCTCCACCGCCACATTCCCCTCACCTCCTGGGAGAGATCATCTATTTACAGAAACAATGGATCCATAATCTCCCTCTTCCTTCCGCGCTCTACCTCAAGTCGCAGTGTTCTTGAAGTGGGGACGGTGGGCTCGGGAAGTAGGTGGGCGGTTTTGTGTGTTTCTGTTTCTCGGGACAGCAGGAGAGAGTGATGAGGATGAGACAGGCATAGAAGATGGGACTGTGAGATAATCCACCTTCAATTACCGGTCCTGAACGCATGAAAATGCCTGTGGAAGCGACAGCGATACCTGGAAACGCGTAGAAACTGCTTTGAATTGCAAAGCTAGGAGATTAAGGCAGTATAGTACATTTGTCTTTTAAATAATTCTATCCTTAGTATTATGCTAATCGTGTGTATACATCGATAAGGGTCAGCAAAACTAGAATACGAGTTTGCTATTTGTAGTTTCATGAAGGAGGTCATGGGCGTAGGCAGGTTATATGTCAGCTATTAGCTAGTACAGCACTTGTAGATGACTGAAAAATAATTTTTAATTAAATAAAATCAGTGTAAACGATTAGATTACATTGAAATTTGAATAAAATAGTAAATTTTGGATGAGAGCTGTTTTCTTTGGAGGTTTTAGATCACCATAGCTTGAATGTTAAGCCGTCCCTGGTCAAACTTTTGAAAAACTAACCATTTTTTTCGGGTGGTAAGGGCTCTTTCACCTCAGTATTCGGGAAGATTGTGGGGTGTTTGGTTGTGGGTGGGGTTGGGATGACATTGACCGCAGAGGAAAGTGGGCAGTGAATGTAGGAGGGTCGCTTCCTCTCCCGTCTCTTTATAAGCGAAGGAGGTGTAGTGTCCTATAAATCTATCCTCTCCCCAGGTGCTTGTGTTTACTGTCTACCTTCTCAGGCAAGCGAAAACACCATGAACCCTCGCTCTCCCTCTCTATAATCTGCTGTCTCGCCTCCTTCGGTGAAAACGAGAGTGGAAGCTTGCCATTATTATGCGTCAAAGAGTCGAGTATGAGGAGTTTAAAAGCAAGCAGCCGCCTTTGATCGAGCGCTGGTTATGAGTCATGTGTGTAGTGTTTTGCACAGGACACATTATGTAGCCTTGTGGACAAGTCGAGATGAGCGGCGAGCGGTTTGTCTTTTCTTCCGGGTGTCGTGGGCGGAAGGAAGGAAGCAAAGCCGGCCCTGGGAAGAATCGCCGCGCTCATTTCTTTGGGCTTTGCAGATAACTCCTCGACTCCAGCGAGTTGAGAGAATTAATTTTGTTCACTTCCCGTAGCGAATCGCCGAGGTTGTCGTCAATCATTTCAAGCTTTCGTCTATTTTATAGCCAAATCTTGAGCGGTAAGGTGTACGCATTTTACTTTTCCCCTCCGTCTTCCTAAGCGAATATTTTGCGTAGATAAAAAAAGACGAAGTATTTTGTTACCAGTCCTAAATCTTTAAACTGAAATGTATCATCGTTCTCGCTAAGGTGAAAAGGTCGTTGCTTGGCTTGTTGTAAGTGTTAAGTAGAACTTTAACGCTTAGATAAAACTATTTTTCATTTGCCCATTGAATATCATCCTTGCCCGAGACTGATCAACTATCAGCTCTAAAATATTTTTCCGCTCCATAATTCTCGCAAATTGAACCGTTTGGTGCTAAACACCGCAAATGCTATGGATCTTCCAAAGACTGCCCCTAAAACATTTCCGATAGTTTAAATCGCCAACTGATATTATGCTAATTTTACGAAAAAAATTCAGTCCTTGTCTTTTCCAGATTTAAAGAATTTGCATCCACTTGAAAGACAGTTGTTGGACTTTCGCACTAAAAGGATTGTCAATGATGAAACGACATTCTTTCTTAGATGACGAAGATAAGTTTTGGTTGTCAAATGCTGGAAATGATTATCATTCCATTGAGACGGCTAATTGTAATTTTGTTGTGCGAAGAAATATTTAGCCATGTATCCAAGGAAACAGTATGAAAGAATTTTTAAAAACACGCAGCTAGTCTGAAATATTTTGCTTATGTATTTTTAGCCTGTTTTTAAGTTAAGCTTCCTATATATAAATAAGTCATTTTTTACGTCTTAATACGCTGGTCTTAACAAACTTAATTTTAGACTGGTTTAACATGTTGTAAATGTCATCTGTAAACATGTTAATACGCCTTTCTACACATTATGCCATTCATTCACTAACATGCTTGTGTTTTGGTAACGGTTACAACTCGTTCAAAGCGTTATGATCAAGGGAATTCCCTCATAAAACATTTTTTCAAAGGGGAAAAAAATCAGTTGTTCGCGACCGAGAAGGTGGCTTCCGCCGATTAAAAATTAACAAAGACAGAGTGACAAATTGTTTATCTGCTTCATTTTTGCGACTTTGTGTTCGCGATTTTGTACTATCTTACACTTAAGTACCGTAAGGAATATCGATTTATATAATTATCGTCCCCTGAATGTTTTCATCTCGTCTCTCTTATATGAGCCCATGACATCACATGTCAGATGTAAAGGATTTATCTTGTGCCACTTTCGTGCAACCCGTCTTGGAGAGAACATGCCCGCGAAGGAAAATAATACGTAATTTTTCTTGTCACATCCAGGTTGAAATTTGTTCATGTAGGGTTTTCACATATTGTTATGTATTGTTCGTATAATTGTATACGTTTATATCAGCTCTAATTCATAATCCTCATAGTTCAATTAACTTACCCTTTTCTTTCATTTTTTTTTCCTTTTCCCGTTCAACAGATAAGCAGCAGGAGTTGGACTTGCCCTCCTTGCGAATCGAGGACACCACTGGAGATGGCTCCTCAGGGCATCGAGCGACGGCCGCGGGCGCCTCGGCGTCCCCGGCGTCCTCCTCCTCATCCTCCGTGCCCGCTGCGGCTGCCGCCGAGGTCGACGGTTCGGCGGCGGCCACGGAGGGCGCCGCCCCGTCCGACAGGACGGATGGCTCGGGCGCCCGCACCATGTCGCAAATCTCGGGGGTGAAGAGGCCGTTGCAACACACCAATAGCTATTCTGGCGAGAAACTTCCCAAGTTCGGAGTTGAAACCGACAGGGAAGAGGAATTGGGCAAGGTAAATGAACTCTCCTAGCCATTTTCTCTGGATGCTCTAGGACTGGGGGACAACTCGGCTTTAACTCAACTATGACATAATCAAAGTTTTTTTGAGCAAAAAATAAAAATCCCCCTTGGCACCAATGAAAGTTGAAGAAAGAATCTCTTGGAAATCTTCCACTCTGTTTTTAATTTCGACCAGTTTCGATGCCAAATCATCAATCAATTTTTTTTCGTTTCATCGAAACCGGTCAGTTGTAATGAAAACAGCGGAGAAGGTTGCTGTGTTGTTGTTGCTGTGTTGAATTCTTTAACTCGGTCATAATTTCTCAAAATTACGTCACCTACCATAATGTCGATACTAAAGAGACTGATGGCAGACTCCGCGGTTGCATGAACAAACTGAGATAACGCAGGTGTGGTTTACTATTGGCAATTCCTCTTTTAATTAGTCAGTTCCATTAAAGAATAATTAAGGTTTTTATAATTTAGAGTGGAGGAATGACCATGGTGTGATAAATTGATACATTGAAGGTTTAGTGAATATTGAAGATGTTTAAAGATGACATTTCCACAATCTCTTTGTTTCCTGCTATTTGTGATAAACGCAAAGAAAAAATATCTAGGCCTTACACTTCTCTGTCTCAAGATTTTAATAACAGCATGGTAACATTTGAGTCATATTTCATGGAAAAACCATGACACCTCATCCTTTCATACCTTTCTGTAGTATGACTTGAAACATGCACACTTTTTCAATGATTTGACAAGAAAATGAGATTCTTGAATAAAATTGAAATAATATTAAGCAGGTGAGGGGGTTCAACAGTTGCTTAATGATACTCACAGAAAAGCTATCAACTTTTACAATGCTGCAATACTTTATCAATTAAAATGTTTCAATTCCAGTTGTATGTTTTCAATGTTGATGGAAAGTTCATGGTGAAATTGTAATCTATGCACGTTTCTCTTCCACAGACTTTGGATGAAATTGACCGTTGGGGAATTGATATGTTCAAGATAGGAGAGTTGTCCAACAATCGCCCTCTTACTGCTGTGGCGTACACTGTCTTCCTGGTATGTATTCAAGTGCATACATGAAAAAAGTTGATGTTGAAGTAAATGCCTGTATTTCAGATATATTGGCTTCAAAACCTTCACAAAAATGAGTTTTTGAAATGAAATTTTATGTTTTTTAGGAGCGGGAGCTTTTACAAATATTCATGATTCCTGCTAAAACTTTCATCAACTTCATGATGACTTTGGAAGATCACTATCTTAAAGACATACCATACCACAACTCCCTACATGCTGCTGATGTCACACAGTCCACTAATGTACTCCTGAACTCGCCTGCATTGGAGGTAAGGAAGATGCCCTCAATTGCTGTTCTAATCATGCCTAACTGTTGCTCTATTCATAAAGCCTAATGACTTTATTAATGAATCGAGAGCTATATGCTCCTTGAATATTTATTCCAACCAAGTCATTATGGACAAAGCTGCTATCAACTCAAATCTATAAATTGATCATTTTCATGGAGTGAAATTTATGGAGCTAGTATTTAACGTCAATAGTAAAATTTTTCCCTGCCGCTTCATTTTGTTGAACTTTTTAGTAAGTTGTTGTTTGATACTCCACCTAACACAGTGATGCTCAAATTCCTACTTTGAGATGGAATAGTGATTAAATATGAGCTCAATCATTCAGTGATTTCTACCTTGCTCATGTGGATTTTACCTATAAACTCTAACTTATTAAGCATCAGGCAACGGTGTAATTAGTCTTCTTATCTTATTTTCAGTCTGTATTTACCCCCCTGGAGATTATTGCAGCCATCTTTGCAGCATCTATCCACGATGTGGACCACCCTGGCCTCACAAATCAGTTCCTCATCAACTCAAGTAAGTAGCCATGTCACCAACGCATTAACATTAGACAAATCTTGCCTATTTAATCGGTGGTATTATTCAAGTTGTTGCTACAAATTTATTTACGTTCTTCTAAGAGAAAATGATTTCTTCATTTTCAGGTTCTGAGCTGGCACTCATGTACAATGATGAGTCTGTACTGGAAAATCATCACTTGGCAGTAGCCTTTAAGTTATTGCAGAATGAAGACTGTGACATATTTGTCAATCTAAACAAGAAGCAACGCCAAACCCTGCGTAAAATGGTCATTGACATGGTAGGTATTTAAAGAATTGATTATCAATCTAATGTATTTACTAAGTTTTTGTGTAAAAAGCCAACCTATATTCTTTATTTCTTCAGAAGATTGTGAGAATTTATTAGAACAACACTATGAAATTTTGTCTTCCACTATTTCCATATTCATTTCAGTGCCAGCCCATCACTCTATTTTCCCCCATTTATAATAGCTATCCTTTTCTTGTCTATATTCTGGCCTACATTCCCTTTGTACGAACACGTTCCGTATCCTCTCCTTGTATATCCATAGTAATCTGTTCCACCCACCAATCGCTCATCCCCAAATTGCCCTCAGTCTTCTGTTTCCTTGATTTTTGTGGTGTAACTAGTTGAAAATACATTTAAACTAAATTAATCAAAACTTTCACACAAAGTAGTTCCTTCTCCTCTGGCATGTTTTTTCTTACTTTCCACTCTTAGTTATCCTCTTGACTATCTATGTTGTAATAAATTTCATTTGAATGGTTTTCCATTGTTTATCTGCCATTGGTTAATCATAGTTTGAATTAAACGACTGATCTTTTCCTATGAAATAGGTTTTTCTCCTCTCTTTATCAGTGTGGGTTTTTTTTGTATCTTCAAATAAATGACAAGTTTCGATTTCTAAGTAGCTTTAATTTCTTGGAGTTCAGTCAATATTGTGTGATATATTATACTTATTGTATAAAAACTTGATCATATGATTTAATTATAACTAATAAAATTCTTTTTCCACTTTTTATTCAGGTTCTTGCCACAGATATGTCAAAGCATATGAGTCTGCTGGCAGACCTTAAAACTATGGTCGAGACCAAGAAAGTGGCAGGTTCTGGGGTCCTTCTGTTAGACAATTACACAGACAGAATCCAGGTAATGCTTCTCATTTTGCTATTAATGTGATATCTGTCATGTAAAATATTACTTCTATAATATGAACTGGCTTACATGCCACTTAACTTGATGGTTTTACAAACAATGGAGTGTATATTTTGTGTAGGTTTCATTTTTTCAACATGTGCTTTTAATTTTTTAAAATCTTGTTAGTTTCTATTTTTTCTAGCTTTCTTGATGATTCTAAGAATGAAATATCTGTCTTTATAGGTACTGCAAAATCTAGTCCACTGTGCTGACTTGAGCAATCCCACTAAACCATTAGAGCTGTACAGACAATGGGTGAGCCTTATTATGGAAGAGTTTTTCCTACAAGGAGACAGGGAACGAGAACAATCCATGGATATAAGCCCAATGTGTGATCGGCACAGTGCAACAATTGAGAAGTCACAGGTAATAATTCCTCATTATGGTGAACTCTTACCAAGACCTAAATATTTCATTCTTGTTCAAGGTCATAAGAATTAATTTTCATGAAAAATATGACCACCAATTTTTGTTAGTTTGAATTTCACAGTAAGATGTGCTGGAAATTGTTACAGTCCATTGTATTAAAGCCTTTGTTAATATTCCAGTGAAATGGCTAGTTACCATAACTGTTATTTATTCATTGGCATAATTTGGAAGGATGGAAGGATTTTGAATCCCACCCCCAAAATTGGAATTGATAAATTTGACCCTTGTCACAAGTGTATTCAGATCTCTTCTTGTTTGCTAAATAGAAAAACTTTGACCTTAAAAGAAATCTATCATCACCTCTCTGATTGAGCAAGTACAATTTACCTAGAGTTATTTCACTTTAATTAATGTTCATGTAATTGGCATTTTTGCCGCAATGTTATGCCAATCAAAAAAATATTACTTTGACCTTAGTGCATCTAATAACTGGTGATGATTTTTTATTTTCATATTTTTTTTCTAAAATATACATATTTAAATTTGAAAACACATAAAGACCATTTGATTTTCTGAAATTTACAATTTCGAAAAGCATTTTTAGAAATGGGTTTGTAATTGTGAAAATTTTGTAATAACCATTTACATCTGAATTAGATAATACTTACATTTATTAATCTCTGCTCTTATTTTATTTCCATTTACAAAATCTAATGAAATCATCACCAACTACCCAGCTGAATGTTAGGCTCTCCAAAGCAGAATGCTTAGTTCCTTCTACTATGATTAATTTTATCATTTTCATTTCAGTAGTTTTATCTATAAGCCTATCAAGTATGATACTAATACCGATGAAAATTTACTCTTCATAGGTTGGCTTCATCGATTACATCGTCCATCCGCTTTGGGAAACATGGGCTGATCTTGTTCATCCTGATGCCCAAGACATACTTGACACGCTTGAAGAGAACCGAGACTGGTACCAAAGCATGATTCCTCCGAGTCCACCGCAATCGGGACAGGAGGGGGTTGAGCCTGTCGAGGAAGAAGGTGGGGAGGATGGTGGTGTGGAAAGGATACGCTTTCAGGTGACGCCTGAGGAGGGGGAGGTTGGTCAAGGGGAAGAGGATGGTGGAGGAGGCGAAGAGCAGGAGGGCGCGGGGATCTGACGGAGGTTGCTGTCGGGAATCTGCAGGAAGCTGCAAGAAAAGGTGCAGCAGTGGTGGAGAAGCAAGTGAGGTGGGGTTGCGGAGCCAATCTCAGGAGTCACACCTGGAATCGCCGTGATGAGGTGGAGGAGAAGCAGGTCCTATGGTGATCCAAAAATAAAGAATTGAAAGGCTTTGTGCCATGACCCCACAGATGCCTAATGCACCCTAACAAAACATGCAAGGGTGCAGCAAAAAAAAAATTAGAAAAATTAAAAAAAAAATAAAGTTGAAGAAGAAGAGCAGAGGGTTTGAGGTATTTTGGAGCTGGAAGAGCCAAAGTTATGGACCATGCCCACCGAGATGCCATCAAAGGATGTGTGAGAATCATCCCTGAATTCCCTGAGGGGAGAAGACAGGATCCAAAGCAGAGCCGGCATGAAGTAGGGGGGGTTGGGGCATCATGGGGGTGGCTGGCTCACCCTGGACAGTCAAATGAATGGAATGCACGCCCCTCCCTCAAGCGTCGAAGTGCTCACTTCCCCTTCCTGATGCCCCTGGCCACAGAGGCATTAGGGTGCAATGATGAGCGTATGCAAAAGATGATTATTTGAACCGATGACAGAACGCTGGACGTTACTGGAATTAGTGTGTAGAATTACTTATCGGAAATGTTTTAGAGGAATGAATATTGTGATGGATTATTAGAGAACACTATGATTATTATACATATATACATGGTACAAGCAGGGTTTTTAGGTGACCGGTGTTGAGATTCTTTTCCCTCTCGTGTGTGGGTATTATTCATGTAAATTTTTTGTTTTCTTTATTTAAAAAAAATAATATGTCCTTCCCACCCAACCGTGAGTGTAGAGCTTAACCCGTGCTCTCTCTGTGCAAAGGAGAGGATTGGATTCCTCTCAACTCTATACTCTGCCCCTTCTCTGCGAGCCCACTCCACTGAAGAATTGTCCACTGATGATTATACGCTTGAGGATGGGAAAGTGGAGGAGGAAAAAGTTTAGTGGAACAATTCGGGTGTTGCCTGGGAGGGAGGGGTATGGGATGGGAGAGGGGGGGATGGGGTTGACAGAGGAAGGGGACAGCATGCTGCTGCGCAAGAGCTTTGCCGTGTCTCTCCTTGTTTTTCGCCTATGTCATATCGCCTCGTCCCTCTCTCTCTCTCTAATGTGTGGAAAAAATCTTAGCTATGTATTGATTGTATATGTATAGACTAATGTGTATCAAATTATCCTTTTGTGTGATTGTGTGCGTGTACACATGCTTGTGTGTGACCGCGTGCTAAACTTTGTGTGAAGGGTGGAATGAAGGGAGAGATGAAAGTGGAGTATTTGAGGTTGGCAAACCTCATCAAAATGGCTGGTCCCTCTCCGTCGAGCACCTCTGAGAATGCAGTGGAATGTAGCTTGGAGGTGGAGGGGATGAAAGCCTACGACCCAAGATTTCAGCCACCATTTCCCCCCTCATTCCTCACAGTTCCCCCCCTCTCTCCCATTGCCCTGTCATTCGGTGACATCAAATATGCCAAATATGTGAGCCAATCTCCCTGCCTTTGTATTTTGGAGTGATTAGAAAACAGAAAAAAGAGAGTCTGAATAATTTTTAAAACTAATGCCATGTGCCTAGCTTTTCCAGCATATCTAGATCTAAAGGACTTGGTATTTCCTGAACATGAAATATTGATCATAGTTGCCATGAGAAACAAATAAGTGGTTATCTTTTTTGGCTATTGTATGGTGATAGAGCTACCTAGGGCATCACAGGGGTGTAATTTAAAATGTACTCCTATAAGTCTTTTTGGCACAATTTCTTTTTTCTCCTGGTTATTTTAAGCATGTGGGCTTGTGACCACACATTGACCTTTCTCCAGTTGCTCCAAAACTGTATTCTAATCATTAATGACTCCAAATCCAAGTCACCCCAGCAGATTTAATTAAGGAATCCCACCATCCTTTCCTATTTCTGGTTAAAGTTGTGCCATGTGAGTAGCACAAATAAATAGATAAATCTCCTGATTCTTGCCAATATATCCTAACCATGGCATTTGATGTTTACTCATTTCATTGGTCTCAATGATTGTGTGACTTTTCTTACCTTACTTTAAGAAATGAGCATTTGACTTATGCCAGTGAGTGGCAAGCTGCCAAAAGTGTCAATTGGAAGGGTCAAGTGGTTGCCATTGTTTGTTAGATTTGTCTTGGTGGTTGCATTTTCATGAGAAATCTTTGAATCTTGGAATGTATTTGTTCAGGCAGAGTAAGGCTGAAATTAATGCCTCTACAAACTCTTTCTCACCCTCCTAATGATCATCTCAATTACCCACCGCAAGACCTAAATAGCTGTTCAGTCTCTGACTGTCATCTCGACCACCCACCCATTAACCCTGGCTCCAGATGGAGGAGACTGCTAGTACGCTTGCCTTCTCAGTGACCATTAAAATGAGCCACCCATGAAGAAGTGGCCATCAACGTGGGGAGAGGGGAGAAAATTGCTATGCAAGGAACTAGAAAGCACACTGTTGTACACCAATGGCTTTGTTTCCCCATTGTTGTCTTTGCTCCCTAGGTGTTGTTACCAAAGCCATTATTTTGTAAAAAGATCTGACCCATGTTTTGGAGTTCTAAATAAGATGCATATACCCTGGACTCCTCAAGTATAAAATTCGAAGTTTATAACTTCATAGTGTAAATATTTCTGATATCTTGTCACAAAAATGAAGCATTCATTTGAGCAAGCATCATTGTTTATTTTGTCTTTATATAAGTTATTTCACTAATCTTTTCTGATGATTGTGAGCTTTATCTAACTACCTTAGAACATCTTTTTGTAGCTCAGTCATGTTTTACAGTTAAGTATTTTATTGGATTTCTTGCTTGGATTTAAAGCTTAAAATTCCAATGAGCATTTTTCATTGTAAAATGGCAATAATTTTCTTTGTGAAGAAGGTCATAGGTTCCCTTCAACATTCAAACTCTGGAGGAGCAATATCATAATTTATCTGTACATATTTGCTTGCAATGTAACCCCTTCGTTTTTGGTTTTCCCAGAAAATATTTTCATGGCTGTCTTGGAGTTTCAAGAATATTGACTAGGTTTTTCCTTTAGACCTAAGTACTGCAATAATTTTTGGCTTATCCATCTTTCCCAGAGTGAGTGAATAGTGTAATTACTGGTTCTGGCACTTATGTGTTATCCATATTTTTCAAAAGTTGCTTACTGAGTCCCAAATAATGCCTTCTTTAGCCATCTGGAGCTTGCCTAACATTCTTGCTGCCTGTATCTAATTACCCTGAGTGTTTATTTGAACCACAATTAATGATTATTGGGGGCTGGCTATAAGATGATTCAAACTCTCTCAGAGAGCCCTTGTCCTTTTCTACTCCTGCCTGGTCACTGGGAGCTTCACCCCAGGCAATGTGTGTTCCTCACACATCAAGCATGAAATTTCTGAGCACAAGTAACGTAGTTCACTTTTCATTGAATCTCTCCTTGAAATATTTCTAGCTATTAATTTATTTTTTGAAGACAATGATGTTTGAATGGATGAGTAGTTATTGTTGGTTGTTGTGTCAAACCGTGGTTTTTGAATGACCACTTTTGCGACTCGTGATAGAAGCTTTAATTAACATGTCATACTCAGATTAAGTACACTGCATTGTTATGTGCAAAATGAGTTTTTTACACACATTTGTTACAGAGTTTTGTTTAGATACATCTCTACATAGATAAACAGTTTTTCCTTTGATAGTTGAAAACCAAATGAATATTAATATGATGTTATTCAATTTTAATTTTCACATTTTGTGGCTATTATGTGGTTTTACCCTTCAAAACATTGGAATAATACAACTAAGCTCATTTTTTTAAATATAATAATTGGATGTCTTTTTTTCTATTGGTATTGTACCTGTGCAATTGAAATTCAAAATAAAGGTTGTGTTAAACATGTGCTGCAGTCAACAACAACAATTCTGTCAATAAAAAAATTGAAGTTTTATTCAGCTTTTTTTATTTAACTTATGACTATACCAATATTCAATTGAAAATATTCCCCTCCCTCAAAAGAGCTATTTTGTGACCCAACCATCGATTTCAGCATTTTTATGGTTAGTGAACATATTGGTGGCATGTGAGGAATCAGCTTCTAAAATTCATCTCAAAATGAAACTCTAGTACTCAGTGATTCCCTAAGACAGTATTTAGAAAAAGCAACTCAGTCAGGGCTGCCCACAGACGTGCAACATTCCCTGTACCAAGCTAATATATTTCACCTCTTAAAGAATCACTTTTGACAGATATGGTGGGGGAACCAACTGGCTGCATATTTTGACTATGTATAACTTTATTTTAATGGAGGGAGAACTTAAGAAAACAAAATCTGTTCACCCTTAGACAAAAATAATTTATGAAAATAAAGATGTTTTCACTCTTGTTATTGAAGGACATGACAACATCTAGGCTGTTATAGTTCACATATGAGACATAATATTCATATTTCTACTGACATCAGTTCCTTGACTAATTCACCTGTGATTGCAGTGTAATCTACCAGATAAGTTGGAAACTGGGTAATCCATCAGGTAACCCGGCTGAAATGTACATTAAATTGAAATTGCAAGCACACAGGTTTACGACTTTTGGGTTTAAAAAATACCTCAATGAGCATTTTTAAGTTTTCTAAATTAAAATCTCTAAAAATGACCATAGAAAATGTTGCATTGGTTTGCTGCTCTTAGTTTTATGATACACCAATGGATTAATTATTCACTCTAGAGGTTACCCTCTGTATCTAACGTATGAAGTGACTTGTGAGAAAGTGATTACAAAGGTTAAGAGGCACACTCCACAGTTTGACTCTCACGCCTCAGATTTTTGCCGGTAGTATTGGGCGCAATGCAATGCAATTTCTAAGCATATGGGAAGGTTGTGGTCATGAACCAGGGAGTAGAGAGAACATTATCAGTTCTTCATGCCATGAACATTCATGGCAGTGGAGGTAAATTTTGATAGTGTCTATTGTGTTTAGGGAAGTTGGTGACATCGATTTGCTATCTTTAATGAATCAAGCTCTTATAATAACGAGCTAAAAATGAATGGCATCTGTCACCGCTTGTACACTAGCACATTTTGTAGTTCCATGGTGGAATTTGTGAGGTATAACATCATCATGATTATAGATGGGCCATTCTTAAAATAATCATGGTAATTTTCATAAATTACCATGATATCTTATGTAATTTACCACAGCCCCTGAAAGTTACCATGATTTCCAGTAATATTCACCTCCATTTAAGATATTTTTCATACAGATATATTCCAAATATATAATTTTAAGTCAAGTATAAATATATTTCATACAATTTTAATAATTAATTTACGCATGTACTACTCATTTGTGGAATATTTTGGGTTTTGGAACATTTTTGGGGCTTTGGTTTTAAGGGTTTGAACCAAAGTTTCTCATACGCGACAAAAGAATTGCGTCGTATTTTTTTAACTTTTCATTATTTCTAAAGCTTTAATGTAGCAAATGTAATGGTTAAAACTTATCTATTATATATTAAATGTCATTAACCCCTTGCTATTTCAATTGGCTTTCCTAATTACTCCTCCTTTTGTTATTAAATGAAGAAAATAAAAAATTATGGTAATTTTTTTAAAATTATTATAATTTTCCACGATAATTTACCAGACTAAACATGATACTGAAGATATCAGTACAGAGTGAAATACTAGATAAATTACTCATATGTGGACCTTTGGAAAAGTAGTATTGAAAAAGTTTTTAAAAATTCAACAGTATATTAGGACAACAACTGTTAGATTCAAGAGTAATTCCAAATTAGCTGAAATTTCTTTTTACATTTTTAAACAGTTGCACTGTTAAAGCACTGTTGAATCCAACAGATATGGATGAATCTCACAGTTATCATTGAGTCTAAAATGACTAAAGAGTTTCTAAGATTGACAGCAATCAGTCTCATGGATATAGCACACCAGAATCAATGAACAATTAATTCGGAAATTAAAAATGAAATTTACTGCTACATCAATTAAGATAGTACAAAAACCTGAAGAAAATATTAAATAATCTTAGAAAGGCATAAAAGTTGTACTCCATTATTACCCAAACTTTATCTAACCATTGCAACCACCGTCAACTGACTGCCATTGCTTTATCAACTGACGGTACTGACTTGTGAATGAAACTCAATGAAATATTGCCAATACTTGAAACATTTATGCCTAAATATCAAGGGAAATGATAGTAAACTTATGAATTTTCATGATTATTTATAAATTTATATTAAATCATCAACTTAATAATTAAGATATAACAAAGAAACAATTGATTCAGCAGAAGTTAAACAAACATTTTCTATCACACAAAATATTACTTATGTATGCCATAAGTTTTTTTTACTGGAAAACAGCCATGCCCACCCCTGCCGCATTATGTGTTACCATCGTGTGGACGAAAGGTGGTTAAATGGGTGGACCTAAGGTCGGAATACGGGGCCTGCTATATATAAAGAGGTGGTCCCCCAGTTCTAGGAATGGACTCTTCCCTCATTTGTGGGTGGTGCCGGGACCCTATGGAAACACAGCAGGCTGCCGCTGATCATTATGCTCGGTAACTCGCGTCCTTTTCTTTTCCTATCCTTTGGTGCTCTTCCCTCCCCTCTGCCCACCTCCCCCCTGGTTTTTTCATATCCCTTTGTGTCCACCTGACTGACTGTTGCAATCAAATTTATGTTGTTGACAAACAGTTGCCTTTACCTTTTCACATGCCCTTGTAGGTGCATTTCAAGTTTGATGCCAGGCATCATTGTGGGCAGCATACAAAAGGAACTGACCAGAGTAGAGCTTCTGAGAACAAAGAGATGGACATCATGAAGGCATTAGACATATGCAGATGGAGGCAAGCTTCAAGTCACAGAGCAAGATATATCCAAGGTAAAGTTCACATGTTGAGTGAAACCAATGTTGACTTCATCAGAAAAGCCTTCAAGATGATGACATCAGGGTGAAATTCAGAGGACCAGCAATGGAGAGGTTTACATACATACATACCTTCAAAACCTCTAAAGATCAAGAGAAATGGAAACCTGAAGTTTCCTGAATGAACCTGAAGATGGTAGCCTCACCAACACTAAGGGTCATTGTAAATTACTGTAAGCAAATTGCAAAAGTGGTATAAGACAATAATGTTCAGAGTCCAGTATTTGGTAATAGTTGCTGTAAATGTGGAAAATTAAATCATTTTGCAAAGATGTTAAATCAATAAGTTCTATTCATGAAGAGCATTAGCGATCATCAGAGGATGATTTTAGCATTAATAGTGCTATAGTAAATTATATTGACAGTACTCTGACGAAATTTAAAGAATGGATAGTTAATATGAAAATCAATAATCATGAATTAAAATTTAATACATTACATTAAGTTCACTGATAAACATGATGTCCTTACTGTCTCTGAACTTATTGAAATAGAAAAGTAATGTAATTACACCCACAAAGTTGAAGATTCTGTCATTTACACAAAATGAACTTCCAATCAGCAGAATATGTACTTGGAAATAAAGATTCAACAGTGAATATTTCCTTTTAGATTTCTGTATTGCTCCATTTGAATGAATAACTTTATTAGGTTTACAATCTGGTAGTATTGATTTAGGACTGATTAAGCAGAATAATTTTACTTTTAGAGATGATTTTGAATGTCTTTTCGTAGAAGATCATAGGGTTCCAGTTTCCATTCATTAAGAATTAAAATAAGGTGCTGTTCATGTCATTTGCTTGCTAAAATAAATTCCCTGGCTCTCCAATAAGTAAAATGCAATAAAATTTTATCATAAGTGGAATTCCAGTTAAATATCCTATTCTTGACCACAATTATTGAAGCAATTCTTGAACCAATAACAAAGTTGCATGTTTTGATTTATTTCAACCCTCACAATCAGTGGTATTATCAGTTGATGCTTCATCTACAGGACTGGTAGCTGTTCTTTTTCAAGAGGGGTGGCCATTTGCATACTCATTGCGAAAATTAGCTGAAACATAATTTAAGTATGCCACAATGGAAAAATAACTTTCAGCCATTCCCTTTGGATGGGAGCACTTTAAACAATTAATGTATGGCAATCCTGATGTTACAGTCGAAACAAACCATAAGCCATAGTCTCAATAACTAAAAATCCACTTCATAAAGTCCCATCACATTAGCACAGGATACTACTTTACTTGCAGGCATACAGGTTGTCTGAAACATATCAGCCATGAAAATACATGTTTGAAGCAGATACACTGTCAAGAGATTTAAACTCTTCTGATATTAAAATCTTCTGATGCATTTGATGATGAAAATGAAAAGAAAGTGAAACTATTAATAGACAATTGACCAATAAGTAAAAGCAGTATAGTTATACTGCAGAAATAAATATCAACACTAGTTTACTACAGTCAAAACCTCATATCATTGATGGATGGCCTAAATACTAGAAGGATGTCATCAAAGAAGCGCAAGTTTATTTTGACTTCAAAGATGATTTGCATGTAATTGGCAACTTGATTTTTGAGAGTTATACATTTGTAGTGCCTCTGCAGGACATGTAAATAGTGTATGTCCTGCAGATGACATACAAATATAGATTCTTAAGAGAATGCGTTCTGCACATTCAGGTCCCTAGTAGCAATTGATATCCATACAATATCCGTAGAAGGTTACCAATATCCATAATTTGTAATATCTAAAAGTAATATTGTGTGGATATTGTTGTGATATTATGTTGGGAGTTGACTGGGTGACAGTTTTTTGTTTTGACTTGAGTAATGTTGTGGTGTAATATTGGCTGCTATTCTGAATCGGGCTTATTTCTGGCTAATGCTATTCCTTGCTCCAGAATAGCGTCAGAAGCGATTCTGAATAAAATGCAGCTATCCAAGGTGTAGGTTCCATAATGCTATTATTAATCCCGCCCCTTTGGGTATGAAAACTTTCTGGTACAGTAATTGGAAATTCAGGCAGCCAATGACGAGCGATGTTTACGTTTTTCACAAACAGCTGAGACCTTCGCCATGGATGCCGTGAGTCTGGTGCATGAAAGAATGCTTTCAATAAATAATCCAACTAAATTCATTCAATGCTGTCTTCGGATACTATTATTATACTTTATTTTGTTCTGCATTCATCAGCTGATAGATAACTCTCTGATAATTTTAGATTTTGTGAACGGGATCTCAGTTTAGAAGAGTCTGGCGATGTTTGTTATGTATACCTATATGAACATATAACAACTACCCGAGCCAGAAAACGATTTTAATTTCTATAATGATAGTTCACTTCACGATCGTAAAAAAGCGTATTTTTTTCCTATATCTTTTAGTTAATTTTTTAACATTTTAACTTCCACAATTTATTCCAGGGAGCTGCTGATGTTTGGATACATGAGAGGTGCATGATCAAGCAAAATGATCCAGCATTATCTTCAAAGTATACTTTCATTTGAAGTTATCATTGGATTTGTTACCTATAATAAACTAGTACCTATTCTTTAAATTCAACTGATAGAAAACTTTCAGAGAACCTGTGCGGTGAATGGAAATTCAGTTCAGAAAATTCTTGCGACATTTGTTACATACTGTACTTTGTGCCATTTATGAATGTTTTCTTCAAAAAACATTTTTCTGGAGAAATATTTTTGACAAATTTTTAACGAGAGTATAAGATGAATACATGCCTCATCCAATAAACTTAGAACTTATTTTCTGGAGAACACCTTTGTACCCAAAATGATGTCATAAACTTGGCACCCATTGGGGGGGGGTGACTTTGCGCCACAGTTTTTGTCTTGGGTTTTTCAATGCTAGACAGTAAGTGGCTTAATGCCACCCACCTCCAAGTAATCTTTGTGACAATAAAAGGTAAAAACTCCAAAATAATTATATTTTATTGAATACTTAATGTATTATTACAAATTTTACAGTACGTTACAAAATTACTGGTCCCATATTTCTTTTAATTCAGGAATACAAAAGAGTCCTCTTTTTGACATTATCTCTGATTCTTATCTTCATCTTCTTATCTTTATCTTGAGTTCTGAATTTTTGGAGAATGTCTGTGCATATATAAAAAATTTCACCTCTTTCTTTAGGCCACTTCCAAAACACACCACTTCTTTATAGGACATTCACTCGAGCAGAGTCAGTTTGAGTTTCCGTGACTTGCCCAAGGAACAACTCTCCCTCATACTGCACAATGACATAGTCCCCAACAGAGAGAGTGTTAGAAGACATTACAGATGCATGATTACGGTAGGAATTATGTGCAGATGCAGACTCTCCAGTACCGGTGTTTTCAGTTTCAGTCTGTGGACATGCCACTGCTGCTAACCTGGTACAGGATGTTGCTTTCATCTTCACTGCTGTCACTTGAACAGCCTGTTTTTGTTGGTCTCTTCTTTTCTTTTTTATCCATTGACTTGATAGATGTTGAAGCTTATGGTACGGATTGCGATGACAATGACTGTCTCTCTCTACCACAACTTCGCTGAGCCTCGACCAGTTCTTCATACGAAATACTTTTACCAGGGGAATCATTCAAGCGTTTCCGCCTCTTCGTAGTTGGTGTTACTATGTCACGTCTTGCATTCTGCAGATGTTCTTTGAAACTCTCTTCCACAAATCTACGAATTTCACCACCCTCAAAGTTAGAAGGTAAACGAGACAGCACAACATTTTAGTCTAGGGGACACACACCAGTCTTCCTAAAACCATTTTTTAAATTGTTACATCCAGTCTCTTCCATCTTTTTCATAAGCTGGTTCAAAAGAGAAGGGAAGGTCTCCTTTGGTATAGTAGTGCATCTCGATCCTCTTCTTGTATCTTTCCACTCATCCAAAAATGTTCTCCACTCACATTTTAATGGTCGAAAGAAAGCAACATCAAGAGGTTGTAGAAGGTGTGTGGAGTTGGGAGATAGAGCAATGAAAGCAATATTATTCTCTCTGCACAACCTTAAGACCTCTCTGTTAAAAGTGGGAGCTCAAGTTGCCACCAATTATAATTTTCCTACCATCTTGTTTCTTTAATATTGGCAACAGGAAATGTGAAAACCAATCTTCAAAACATTTGTAATCAAACCATCCTGATTTTGTTCTGTTATATCTGGCATGAGAAGGGCCATTTTCTGTCCAGGAGCTCCATAGCTTCTCAGATTTGTAAGCAACGTATGGAGGTGCTAGTGTCCCTTCAGCATTACCGCACATCATTAGTGATATACATGCCTTTGATGTGTTGCAAATCCTTTCAGGATATTTAGCACCTCGTTTAGTGATTACTCTTTTTGTCCCTGGGTAATCTACCAAGTTTGTTCCGTCATAATTCCAGACATGTGATGGAGGAATGCCTACCAGCCCTCTTGACAAGTGATCAAAATACTCATTGATCGTCACCTCATCAACAGCTGCTCTAGCTCTTGTGATGTTTTGGGCAAACCTGTTGCTTATTTTTTGACTGTGTCGTGCCAGAAATGACTTAGCCCATTCTCTGCCTGGCAAGTTAGTTTGGAAGGATGACACTCTGCGACCACATTGGTCGAGGTATGCTTTAACAGTGGGCCGCAAATCCAGAAATGAAAGTGGGAAACCGTAATCACACATTGTCACAGCATGTGCAGCAAACATATCCTCCTCTTCTTTACTAAATACAGTTTGTCCACCCACTGGCGCATGATGTTTCCAATGCAATTTGTTCATGAGGGTATATCGGTGAATACCATATTTGTTAGCTGCAGCACGAATTGAGATTTTCTTCTCACGAATTTCTTGAAGTGCATTCTCCAAAAAATCATCATAGTTGGCGTAAGGACGACAACCTGCGACTTTTTTGTATGTTCGTGGCATTTTCTGCAACAGTATTGTATACACCCTATCAGTATTCTGAATAACGTAACGGTATATCACTTAAAAATCACCCAAAGTCTTCATGAAAACATGGCACAAAGTCACCCCTGCATCTTTCAGTTTTTAACAACTCTCGCAAATGCTCCAAATCCATCAGTGAGAGAACATTTATACTGCGGCATCAGAGTAATGAATAATGTAGCAAAACTATATACTAACCTGAGTTCGCTGATATTCTTCCTTCCATAAGACATACCGAGACTCCAATCACCGATGGCGGCGCTGATGTTGCTGACGTAATTTTCCAATATGGCCGCTCGAACGATGATAACATTGGAATTCCCATAGCTGAACTAAGTGCTAACGTAGAGTCATTCAAGAAAGAAATTCTGCTGAAATGAGTTCACGACTCCACCTGTCGTACGGAGAGATTTTAAGGTACATGGATGCTTGTGGTGACTCAAGATGCATCGCAGAGGGAGAATGCGTACTCAATGCAGGGCTGGTAGTTGTCGTGGGGTCCAGGGCTAAGGAGGAGAGCGGTGATAGCATTTTTGCCCTAGTCCTCCAAACAAGTGGGCTCACCAAGGACCCAGTACAGGTCAATGGTGAACTACTTTTCAACGGAGGATGTGTTAGGGTGAAGACATTTACCTGCACATGTAAAGCTGGGCTATCGGGAAAATGCAAACACATCGGTGCTGTGTTGTGGTATTTGAATAGGTGAGTGTTTTAGGAATCACGTTACGTTTTAGATTTTAAAAACTTACTTTCGTGCAATTTATCTGATCTGAAAAATTATTAATGTGTGTGTCATTTTATTTCTTTAACGTTTCTTCTCGTAAGGAATAACATTGCTGGAAGAACTTTCCTCCACCGATGTGAAGTGCCTCTGGTCGGGAGATAAAAAGGCTTCAACAAAGAGCAACTACGCGCCGAGAAAATTAAAAGATTTCTGCCATGTGGAGAGAAAACCGGCCTCAACCGTGTACTCGGCAGAATTTTTAAAGTGGGCGACAGACATGCTAATCGACGCAAGTCCAGGTTCAGCGCTGGCATTGCACAGGTGAGAAAAAAATCCTTTTTTAAAGTAAAGGCCTGGTTACTCGATACATTAACCCGTACGTTTTCATGTACAAATGCATGAACCAAATAGAGCAGGTTCTATTTCCCTGTTCACGCATTCGTACAATTTGGCGAGGCTACACGGTGAATTTTTGGAGTTCATGCATTTGCACATGAACTCGTACAAGTTAATGTATCGTGTAACCAGGCATTAAGGCGGGCGTTCAGTCATTGCACTAACGTTTGAATTTTTTGAAAAAGATGTTGGACAAATGAACCGCTCATGTTTTTGGTTATCTTGCAGGCGGGGAAGATTGAGAGAAGTGGACGACACCTCGGTGGAGGAAGGCGACAGAGAATCTGTAAGTAATTATGTCATTTCTTTTTCTGGTTCATGCTATCAGTCAAGTTGTAGGTAGAAATAACATTTACACTTGCCTAATCAATTCCTGTCTGGATTCCACAACGATTGCCTGGACCTCATATAAATATAAAAGCTGCCCCCTCTTTTCCTTATCACTTATTTCAGCAGTGTTACAGTTGGTTTTAAGACTGAGTTGCCTTACCTTCTATCTCTTCTATTTCTTCTACCTTCTATTTCTCGGTATCCGAGAAATTTTCCGACTAACACGCTCGCACCACAAAACACTCCGACTGATGCAGACGATTTGGCGGGAACATACGCAATAGGACGTAAATAATGAATATACCTGCTGATGGCAGCACTATCCAGCTAAGTTTTAGGCACTTCAGCGCTTCTGGTGGGGACATTCTGAACTGCTAGGACGCATTTGTCAGAAAGAAAATGCGGGAGGCACAAAGTCACCTGCGCGGCACAAAGTCACCCCAGTTTACGGTACTGACAAATAACGGATTACCATGCTGAGGGAACAATTTAAACAAGTAAAGTTACAGTTCAACTCAAAATTGTAACAAAGCATATTATTTTTGTGTATCTGTTGGGTTGTTTATTTTATTCTCACCACTTATCCGACTGAGCAGACGACGTTTGGATGCATAGGAAGTGGGAATAATGATATATTAGTGTATCAAGGAAAGTGATGTGATGGTAAATATCAATTATTTTATCACGGATATTTGAAATGTATTATCTTAAATAGCCTGTGGGCTTAATAAGATGGTTAGACATCACAATTAGCATCTTAAAAATCTTGTGGGGCCCTCGGGAAATGAGGTTGGAAGTGAATGTGAATATGGTAAGCAATATTTCGACCCGACTTGTTGAAATAATACAACGGAAACGTTAGATACAATTCTTTACGGATAGAGTGAATACTCATCCTATGCGTGTAGAACAGGTTCTTCTATTTTACCTAAACTTGTTATCCCCGGCTTAGAGATGGGAAAAGTAATGCAATGCAAGAATAAAGCAATGAGTCTCGGTCGAAAAAAATACCAGTCTACAATGAGAGGTACGGGAAAAGCCAATATCAAGGAAAGTTCCCATTTTTATCCTTAAACTCAACTTGGTTAAGTTTTAAATAAGTTTGCCCACTTTTCCTTCCCGTCCAGCTTGGCACATGCCTACTTTTCATGAGAAGAATTTTTTATGTTTACTGGAATATACATATTGACAAGTCGATCCTGCTAATATTTTTATGTTTTTAGGAACACTTTTCAATGTATATTTTGCTGAATCCTCGTTAGATAACGTGTGATAAAGAATCAGGTGGCCGTTTCACTCGAGAATAGCTTGACGCTATTAGAATAACGTGGGGATCAGATCATCGGCGAAAACAGCGTCGCTCCCAGGCGTCAGTCCGTGTTCAGAATCGCAAATAGCGTCGTTGACGCTAATCTTCGAACCGAAAGCGTCACGAAAGCTATTTTTGGCATATAGCTGTACAGCTTTCTCATTCAGAATAGCAGCCATTGTGTGTCGGCTATCAGGCCGGTTGGGCATATTGAAGCTCGTATGCCTGTGTATTTTGTTGTTCAATTGTTTTTCTTGGCGCGAGTCGCGCGAGCTGTATCATGGTTGAGTATATAAAGTTGATCACTCTCGCTTGTCGAGCAATTATTGACCCTTCAACAGCAACCCTCCAGTGATATTAACCAACAGGTTATGGGCCCAGGTTATCAGGCTTAAACTGACGAAGAGAGTGAAGTGTTAGTCGAGGGAGAGAGAGAGAGAAGAACGTTGAGAAGAAAATTCGTGATACCGGCGTTGAATCTGTTAAACAAGAAAATGGCGGACGAAGGGAAAACGCGGGAAGACGATAATTACCTGAGGTTGAACCAAAATAATTACTATGTGTGGGCTATTCGTACGCAAGCGGCACTTGTAGAGAGAAACTGCTGGAATGCTGTTGACCCTGGATACGAAGACCTGGAAGAGCTGAATGCGGAGCAAGCACGAACAAACAGGAAAGCCGAGGCGCATATTTTCAGACACGTTAATGATGAGTACCTACAAGACATTTGTGATTGTGAGCGAGCGAGAGGCCTGGCTGAACCTAGAAGAAATTAATGCAACATTTACCCTACTTCGTACTATCATGCTCATGAAGGAGATGGCAAATGTGGAGAAAACAGAAGACATAAGCATGCAGGCATATATGTCGAGAATCCAGGAAATACACAGAAAAGTGAGCAAAGGTGGGATAACATTTACTGATAAAAAAATCGCTACGTTTTTCCTAATGGGATTGCCGCTGAGTCAATATGAAGGGCTAATCCGTTCGATGGAGCAGGAAGCGAACCTCACTACCAGAGCCGTGAAAGCTAGATTACTTGTGGAAGAGAAGAGAGTCCAGAGAGAAAATGAACGGAAAGAGAGAAAGGACCGACAGCATTTACATCGACAAGAGGCCAGCCACATTCATTCAACAAAAATCGGCTGGAGAACAGAGGCGAGATAAGAAATCAACAAGGAGGAAACGGAAAAATGCGAGGAGGCTGCGTCAACGGAAATTACAAACAAATCAACCAAAGTGAGGCCAAGTGTTTTGAATGCGGTAAATGGGGACATATTGCTAGAAACTGTGATGACCCGAAGTGCTAGGCTTGTGGCAAATGAGGACATGTAGCGAGAGAGTGCAATGAGAATAGAGCTGAAGTAAACAAGAGCCGAGGAGAAAATAAGAGGAGTGACGTGACTACAAACAGGTTCTAAGCGTGCATATTGAGGATTCCTAAGTCCAACTATGGCAAATCCTCGTGGGTTGTGGACTCTGGGGCTTCAGATTATATGACGCCAGACCGTGAACTTTTCAGCACCTTCAAGGAACTCCGTGGGTCTATAGCTTTGGGCAAGGGGAGAGCGGATGTTAAAGGAGTTGGGACTGTTAACGTAGAATTGACAGAAGCGTGCGGAGGCTGGACATTAGGATTAAGTAGAGCGCTTTATGTACCCGAACTAGAGTGCAACCTGATCTCTGTGAAGCGCCTGGCATATAATGGTATTAAAGTTACATTTGATAAAAATTGCGCTATCGGCTCTGCTGATGGCGAAACTCTATTTACTGCATATGAGTCAGGTGGCCTGTATTTGGGTAGACACCAAGGAGGGATCAAGAGGTGCAGTAGCAGTAAGTGAGAGCGAGACCACATCAGAAGACCCTGAGGAGGACGTAGAAGCTGTTGCATTGAGGACTGCCAAAATATTGCACCAACGTCTTGGGTATCTCCTTGAGGCTACAATTAATAAGATACCCGGTCTGGAAGAGTTGCGGGAAAACGAAAAGGTGAGATGCACTGTATGTATATGAGAAAAGATGACAAGAAAAGGATTCCCGAAACGAAGTGATAGAAAGTCAGAACATCCCTTAGACATGGAACATAGGGTAAAAATGGGTAAAATCAGTCCTATTTCAAATGGCGGTGCGCAGTATATATTGACTTTCACAGATGAATTTTCAAGATATTTGAGAGTGTATTTTCTTTCCAAGAAGAGTGAGACTTTTGACAAATTTATGCGGTACAAAGCTGAAGCAGAGAATCTTCAAGGGACCAAGCTGAAAGCTATTCAGACGGATGGTGGAGGAGAGAATTGTAGTTACAGATTTGAGAGCTTCATGCAGCAAAATGGCATCGCACACAGGAAAACTGTTCCTTATTGCCCTCAGCAAAAAGGAACATCCGAGAAGCAGAATAGGACATTGGCAGACACAAGTTGCTGCATGATCATTCAGTAAGGAGTACCTACCAATTTCTGGGCAAAGGCTGCAAATACTGCTTGTTATATCCGTAACCAGTGTCCGTCTAGAGCAATAGAAGACCAAATCCCCCTTGAAATGTGGACTGGTGAAAAACTGAAAGACGATGGTTTACATCGATTAAGAGTTTGGGAGTAGAGCTTGGCTAGCTGTGGAAAGTGATGGAAAGTTTGGATCAAGAGCTGAGGAATGTGTTTTCTTAGGTTACGAGCTGCATGTGAAGGGTTATAGGCTGTGGCATATAGGAAAGAAAAGAGTGGTGATTGGTCATAGTGTAGTATTTTAGGAAGACCAGTTTCCATTCAAGGAAAGTGCAAAAGACCAGAGGAGAGAGAAAGCAAAAGGTCGAGATAGAATAGATGGTTTATGTGATGAAGAGAATGTTGAGAGGGAGGGAGATGATTTTAGTGGAGGATGAGGCTGAGGAAGTGGATCTGGTGGGAATAGAAAGGGAAGAAAGTGAGCTAGGACAATGGGAGAATGATGAGATAGGACCAGCGGGCGTGCAGCAACCTGAAGTGACTCTCAGTGGTGAGCAGCAGAATCCCAAAACTGGTGCATTGTCCCTGTTGCAACATGACCACGTTCAACGACCACCTGCCTAGCTGTGAGCCCAGCAGCATCGAGCCTAATAGTGTGAAAGAGTGTCGAAAGAGAGTGGAGGGGAAGGTGAACACTGGCAAGCTGCTACGATGGAGGAGTTAAGAAACCTCAAGGGAAAGGGTACCTACGGAATTGTGAAGAAACCTGAAGGTAAGAATGTTCTTGGTTGTAAATGGGTTTTGAAGGTGAAACGAAAACCGGACGGTAGTGTCGAGCGATATAGAGCTCGGTTAGTGGCACAAGGTTTCTCTCAAATACCTGGTATAGACTTCAATGAAACATATTCCCCTGTGATTAAACACAAAAGTATTAGATTGTTAATGGCTTTAGCAGTAAAAGAAATGGATGGGTTCAAGAACATGTGGATGTCCTCTCAGCATATTTGAACAGTCCATTGCATGAGGATGTCTACATGAGACAACCCAAATATTTTGAGGAAGGAAGTCAGAATTATGTGTGTAAACTGAATAAGAGTATTTATGGTCTGAAACAAAGTGTAAGAGAGTGATATGAACGTATTGATGAGATAATTTTCAATCTAAAACTCAAAAGACTGATCAGTGATCCATGTGTATATTGTGATGAAAAGAAGGAACTCATACTGGGAGTGTATGTGAACGATTTGGCACTATGGGGAAAGAAATGTAAAGTTGAGTGGGCCAAACAGCAATTGTCTAATGTATTGGAAGTCAGAGCATTGGGTAGTATGTACCAGATATTATCCATGAACATTATGAGACCCAATGACAATGAAATCATTATTGATCAACATCATTATATAAAGCAAATTCTGTGTGAGTATGGTATGTCAGATTCCAAGGGTCGCTTGTCACCTCTCGAGGTAAGTGGAGAGGGAGATTCAGAAGATGAAGGTGAAAAATATGACCAATATTTATATCGTAAGGCAGTTGGTAATTTGTTGTATCCATCTGGATCTAGCATTTCATCTTTCATTTCACCACCCTTTTTCACTGTTGAATATAAAGAAGTACAACATATTAATGTACCGAAAATATAGATATTTGATATTTGAAATGAGATATTTTAATATTGAAATTTAAAGTAATTTTTGAAATTTATTTAAATTACAATATTAAAATATCTCTTTGTAGGTGGCATTTGATATTTTTCGAAAATATTCTTAAGTTACTTGTTTATTTACAGTGCTTGTAGAAAAATACTTTTGGAAAAAAAACTTAAGCTGTTTAACTTTGGGTGTTGAGATCCAGTAGAAAATAAATATTGTTACGGGTTCAAATCGAAATTAGCTGTCAACACTTTAGAATACAGCAGCACTTTATTCAAAACAGTTCAACGAACGATATCTTATCAGAACTCATTAACTTCAATCCCAAAGAATCAACATTAAGAAATATCTCGTCACCCAGCGACGCCCACATCACACATAGGCGCCGCTACACTACCCCCACCCCAAGAAATTGCTCTGTCCCAGAGCAAAAGAATTTTTCCCTTAACACTGGCCATGGGAGGCGGAGACTTTGATGACTCACTTGGGGCACCAGGAATTGACCCACTGGATGAAGCAAATCCTCCACTTCCAAGGCCACCAGATTCCATCGGGAGGTGGAGGAACCACCTTTTCGGCCATCGGCTGCACGGAAACCTTGGGCAGAGATGCAGGCTGGGCTGGAATCATTAGGGGTGGCACGGGAACAGCAGGATATAGCAGCAACAGCAGCAATATTTCTTGGGCCTTTACGTCGACTCCTTCCCACTTTCCTTTATCCTTTTCGTCTGCTGGGCAAGCTGCATTTTCATTCACATGCTTAAAAAGTCCCTTAGACTTAAGTAAAATTGTCACCTGGAATTTCTATAGCTCCCAATTTTCTCCACCTTTTAGTTTTAATGCAAACTCGGCCATTCGCAAAACGTTTTTTTTTCAGTTCTAATTCTTCAAAATATTTTTATTGGGATCGTTGACTTACACAGTAACCAAGCATAAAAATAACAAAACAAGTAGCCAAGGCACCGCTGCTTCAACTGTTCTCAACAACATGGCATATTTTAGGCTTTTAGAGTACAGATATTTTTTGAACCAATGCTATTCATATTTATACAGATGTTATCAGTTTCAATTCAACATTATTTAGTAACTATGGTGGAGACCATCATGTAACTAAGCTGAAACGTATGTTAAAGTGGGTTTACAAGCTCAAAATTAGTATCATGATTCTTTGGTTAAAATATTGTATTCCAGTTTTATAAATTAATATTTCCTTTCAATACATACATACATACATAACAATCATGCTGTTTCCTTCCGGGGTCGGCAGAGTCACTAAGTTTCACTCATAAATACATATATGTACACCCAACTTGCGAGTAAGCAGTTGAGAGTAAAAGTGGAGAGGATACGAGGCAGTGAGATAAGAATGCAGTATGGTTGCATGCTTGAGGATGCTCTATCATTGAAGGAGTAAAGACCGAATATAATAATAATCGGGCCATTAGTTTATTGAGCATTCCAGGGAAAGTGTTCAGCAAAATTTTTATCGAATGAGTGAGGACTATTACTTCTGACAGGATATTAGGTTTCCAGTTTGGGTTTATGCCTGGGAGAAGATGTAGTGACCAGCATTTCGCGCTTCAGCAAGTGATAGAAAAATGTATGGGCATCCGAAAGAAAGTGTATTGTGCGTTTGTTGATTTAGAGAAGGCATATGACAGGGTAATAGAAATAAGTTGTGGAAGCTTTTGAAGGACTATGGAGTGAATGGGCAGCTATTGAATAAAAAAAACCCTGGAGCTATTGAATGTTATGATGGCGATGTATGATAATAGTAAGGCAAATGTGAGAGTTAACTATTTATATAAATTATTCAAAACGATTATTATTTGTTGGAGAAAAGTTATCCTAGAAATATAATTATTGATTATGATAACTGGAGTTAAATAAGAATATTTTGCCTTTCTTAGTGATTTTCACTGTGAATACCAAATTCTGTGATGGATATACACAAATTTGCGCTCATTTTTTCAAAACGAGTATTATTTGTTGGAGAAAAGTCATTCTAATAATACAATTACTGATTATGATAACTAAAGTTAAATTAGAATATTTTGCTTTTCTAAGTGATTTTCACTGTGAAATCCCTATTCAGTGATTGAAAAAAAAATTCTGCGCTCATGTCTTTATAGCGATTTTGGTTTGTTAGAGAAAAGTCATTCTAGAATTACAATTACAATTGATGATAACTGGAAAATAAATCAGGAAAATTTTGCTTTTCGAAGTGATAGATTCTCGTACCGAAAGATTTAAAATGTCATTTTTCCCGCGTACCATAAGAGAGAACAATAGGCAGCGTAGCAAAGGGATAGGAAGGTGAAATATAGTTAGAGTAGTCTGTAGTGCATGATGCATGCAATGACAACCAATAATCCCTTTCTTATTATGTAGATACTAACAATTTAGCTGCATGTGACCCTGTTCTCTAGCATGTCTCCCTTAAATATCCTACTTGCATGGCAACAGTGCATGTTTGGTGATCTTCACCCCCTGCCACACACAACCTCGTGGTGGCTCGCAGGGTATTACGTAGATGTAGATAGATGTGATTTTCATTTTGAAATCCCAATACTGTGATGGAAAAAGAAAAATTTGCGTTCATGTCTTCAAATCAATTAAACATGGTAGGAGAAAAGTTTTTATAGGAATACAATTATTTATTATGATAACTGGAATTAAATAAGAATATTTTGCTTACGAAGTTATTTTCACTGTGAAATCCGAATCCTGTGATGGCAAAAAAAATTGTGTTCATGCCTTCAAAAGATTATTATTAGTTGGAGAAAAGTCATTAGAGAAATAGAATTTATTATTTTGATAACCGGAATGAAATGAGAATATATTGCTTTTCAAAGTGATTTTCACTGTGAAATCCCTATTCTGTGATAAAAGAGGAAATTATTGCGCTCATGCCTTCAAAACGATTATTACTTGTTGAAGAAAAGTCATTCTAGAAATAGAATCAGTGATTATGATAACTAGAATTTTGCTTTTCGTTTTGTTTTCACCTCGAAACCCCAATTCTGTGATATAAAAAAATAAAATTTACGCTCATGCCTTTAAAGCGAATATTATTTGTTGGAGAAAAGTCATTATAGAAACTCAATTATTGATTATGATAACTGGAATAAAATAGGTATATTTTGCTTAGTGAAGTGACTTTCTCTGTAAAATCCCAATTATGTGATGAAAAACGATAAATTTGCACTTATGTTCTCAAAACGATTATTATTTGTTGGAGAAATGTCATTCTAGAAATACAATTATTAATTAAAATAACTGGATTTAAATTAGAATATTTTGCTTTTTGAGGTGATTTTAACTGTGAAACCCCAATTCTGTGATGGAAAAAGATAATTTTGCCTTCTTGTGTTCTAAATGATTATTATTTGTTGGAGAAAAACCACTCTGGAAATACAATTCATGATAATAACTACTGGAATTAAATAAGTATATTTTGCTTTTTGAAGTGATTTTTACTATCAAATCCCAATCCTATGATGGCAAAGAAAAATTGCGATAATGTCTTCAAAACGATTGTAATTTATTGGAGAAAAGTCATTGTAGAAATACAATTACTGATTATGATGATTGGAAGTAAATACGAATATTTTGCTTTTCGAAGTGATTTACTTAGAAATCCCAATCCTGTGACGGCGACGAGGAAAATTTTTCGCTCATGTTTTCGAAAAGATTATTATTTATTGAAGAAAAACCATTCTAGAAATACAATTGCTGATTGATCGTGTTGAAAACATGAACACAAATTTTTCTTTTCCATCAAAGGATTGGGATTTCACGGTGAAAATCACTTCAAAAAGAAATATATTCTTATTTATTTTCCAGTTATCATTATCAATAATTTTATTTATAGAATGACTTTACTCCTAATACTAAAAATCCTCTTGAAGGTATGAGCGTAAATGTTTTTCTTCCGTCACAGGATTGGGATTTCTTGTGAAAATTATTTCAAAAAGCAAAATATTCTTATTAAATTCCAGTCATTATAGTCGATAATTGTATTTCTAGAATAACTTTTCTCCAACCAATTATAATCGTTTTGAAAGTATCAGCGTAAATTTTACTTTTTCTATTGCAGGATTGGGATTTCAGAGGAAAAATCACTTCGAAAAGTAAAATTTTCTTTTTTAATTTCAGTTATTTTAATCAGTAATTATATTTCAAAGATGACTTATCTCCAGAAAATAATTCTCGTTTTGAAGAGATGAGCGCAAATATTTCGTTTTTCCGTCACAGGATTGGGATTTTTGGTGAAAATTACTTCAGAAAGCAAAATATTCATATTAAAATCCAGTCATTAATAATTGATAATTATATTTCTAGAATCCCTTTTCTCCAACAAATAATAATCGTTTTGAAGACATGAGCGCAAATATTTCTTTTTTCATCACAGGTTTGGGATTTCACGGTAAAAATCACTTCGAAAAGAAAAATATTCTTATTAAATTCCAATATATATAATCATTAATTGTATTTCTAGAATGTTTTTCCTTCAGCAAATAATGGTTTTGAAGACATGAGCGTTAAGTTTTCTTTTTCCTTCACATGATTGGGATTTCACAGTGAAAGTCACTTCGTAAAGGAAATTATTCTTATTTAATTCCAGTAATTATAATCATTAATTATAATTCTAGAATGACTTTTCTCCAACAAATTATCATCGTTTTGAAGTCATGATCGCAATTTTTTTTTCTTCATCATAGGATTGGGATTTCACAGTTAAAATCACTTTTAAAAGCAAAATATTCTTATTTAATTGCTCATTGTCAGTGTGCGTGCGGGGCCGTGTGCCCCAGGTTATGATTAATAAAAGTCGAGGACACCTTCAAGCGAATCTGAGTTTATTGCCCGCGCGACTTCCGACGAAGCGCTCGACAATGTCCGCGTCCACACGCTCCCGGCTTTCGACACACACTGGTGAAAAAACCAAACGCGACACTCGCCACCAGAGCCGACAGGGGGGAGGAAAACGACCCAACATTCCGCCCGCCTTGAAAGCCGTGATTTTCAATGAATACTTGGAGCGTGTGGAAGAGCGCAAAAACAAATAAATACATGAAATACAAGAAAAACATACGATAGAGACAAATACCAAACATAGCTATCAACTTTAGGGAAAAAGTCTGTATGTCCTTGGCGAAGATTTACTTTCAATTACACATGCAATATTCCACACTAACGGCAACAAAAAATAACAAAATCACTCAAAACTTGACACAAACCGACACCGATGAAAGGTTCCTATAATCAGTCACACAAAAAATTCACCTGAACGAAAATTGTCAACTTTTCACACTGATAACTAATATTAAGTCAATTAAATGATGAAAATTTAAGATACAACAAGTTCGTCTCTGTCTGCAAATAAAAAACAAATGCGAATGGCATTTACAGTGATGTAATTAAATTTTTAGATTTTAAATGTCTTCTTAGTAGTGGACAGAGCTTGTTGACCGCCCGCCGTATTAACCCGGCAGTTGTTTTCACTGTGGCCACTCTAGAAACTCCATCTTGACCTGGGTGGCGATGCACAATGCGACCGAGGCTCCACCTGAGAGGGGCTAGATTGTCCTCTTTAATAAGGTCATCCTAGTCACGTGCTACCATCTGGATGGACGATTGACGGGGATATCAATCAAGTTTGGATCTGGGATGGCGGTGAGTGAGTCGCCAATTAAGAAATGGCCGGGAGATAAGGAATTGAGGTCATTAGGATCTGACGACATTTGGGTTATTGGTCTGGAGTTAAGGCACGCCTCTATCATTGTCAAATAGGTGTACGTCTCCTCATAGGTAAAGGATGCGTTCCCAGCAATTCTCCTGAGATGATACTTGAGTGAACGGACAGCCGCTTCCCAGAGGCCCCCAAAGTGGGGTGAGCGAGGAGGGATGAAATGCCAATTGATTCCCTCGGATGACGAATAATGATGAAGGCTTTCCTGATGTGATTTGGATGAGAAGACTTTCTGGAGATCCTTCAATTCCAGATTTGCTCCTGCAAAATTTGTGCTATTGTCAGAGTAAATATCGCTGCACTTTCCTCGTCGAGACGTGAAGCGTCTTAGTGCTCCCAAAAATGCTTTCATTGTCAAATCACCCACTAATAAAACTAAAACCACCCACTTCGTAATCCCATGTTATTACTCTCCCATAATCGCACGTTCTCTACCGTTTAAGAAGCTGAATAATTTTCTTTTCGCAATGAATTATTCCATTTCTTTGTTCATTACCCATTTATCTATCTGCTCCTTGTTATTCAATTGAAATGTACTATCGCTTTCGTCTTATATTTTCCGTAGAAAATGCAGTCGTCGACATAGAATTCGGTAGAGAGTTCGATTCCAAGACGAACTTACTAAGATTTACCCCATAAGTAAGTCTCTCTCCATAATATCATCCTCTTTTAAGTTTCCCAATCTTTTCTTTTACTTTATCATAAGGCACTTTTCGAAGGGCTTGGACTAGCATAATCGCATCTCCTTTTTGACTCCGATTTAGCCAAATGTATATTTTTTATCAGACCTCATGTAGCCGAGTTTCGCGGAATACACATCGAGTAAGGCATGTTGGGTTTTTAACAGACAATTATTATCGTCCTGGGTCGTCCCACGCAAATAATTATCAATATTTTTCTCGATAAATTTTCAGGTTACCGATGTTTGCTGCATAGAACGCTAGTTCTCAAGAAGGGATTTATTCCCACCCTAGAGGACGGGAATCTTATGTACTTTATGCAAACCATAGGGAATGTCGAAGGGAATCTATTTGGTACTTTTTAGAGTAGGTATTGCTTTAATTATAGCTGATGCCTACTGTTAAATATTTTTCCAACTCTAAAACTTAAGGGATGAATAACTGTAATTATAAATTTAAGTACTAATGATTCTTTCTGATAAATTATTCTGTCTAATAATCTCTTTAGATAATGAATTAATATTTCTTTTTTCACTGCTCACACTCACTAATAAAAATGAAAAACAAATGAAAGCAGTGCAAAACTTTTATTGATTGCACAAACAAAGGAATATTTTCTAGTAATTACTTGAAGCAAATATTAAAATACTTGCATTTACAGATTGAGAATTTCGTCAGTTTCAGTTTTTGATTGCTATTTAGAGAAGAAAATTGAAGAAATATTACCCATAGAAAATTCACACATTAATATCTCATTTCAAGCACACACTCACAAATAAGAGGAAATTCACAGGACACTTGGCGGCACACCACCGCCTTCTTAGGAGTGAACGGATATTCTTTAACATTGAAATAAAAATGTAGACCTCATTTCTCACCGCACTTTAAAGACATAGTTAATATTGACATATAAAAACATATTTAAACCACTCCATGTGGAGCATTTATTTATTTTCAAAGTAATATTTTTAAATATTCCTGAAAGAAAATTTTCATTAAGCTCTATCCATCTCGTTATTCACGTCGTATCGTAAAATAATGTAAGAGCACAATGTAATCCTTTTTCCATAAAGAAAAACCTGCCAGTTAAAGAGGAATTTTTTAATTGTCAAAGAGAAATGTATTTACAATTTCAGTGAAATTTAATTCATATCCATAAAGTATTTTTGTACGTATGTATTACTCTCTACAGGTATTTGATAGCCGTTTGGTTGAGGGCAGTCAGTTTCCAAGCATTATAGTGGTCTTCCAGGCAGTTTATTCACATTCCTGAAAGAAGCTGTGGCTTTCACATCCATTTCATACGTACAGTAGCTACTCCTGTGTGCTTCCTTTCATCTACGAGAAGAATAGAAAACAATCGGGCTAAGAAACATAAGATTCACCTTAACAAAATCTCATAAAGAAACTGTTTGTTAAAATTTTGAGGGTCCATTATGCACCAGGTATAAATAATTATGCAGCAGTAAGTAAAGTGAGTTAAATTATTTTCTATTTCCTGAGAAGTTTCAATAATAAAGAGATGAACTATGAATTGAAGAAATATCAGGTCTCCCTCGCCTTAACCCTTTAGTCAATGGCATGGTTTCCCGGGCACCCATTTGGCTGATCATGGATAAATTTCCTTATCCAATGACAATTTGTTAGTTTGGAGCCGTAGGGTGGACAATTTTTGGAATTTCTCTTACAAATTTGAAGGTAACCGAGATCTAATAACACAAGTATCTGCCATTTGGTCTTGATCTTAAGCATATCAAACACGAGCAAGAAGAAGTTAGTAAGTTGGATTGTATATGCTCATCTTTTATGTTATAGCATATAAACCGAAATCAAAACCAAAAAAATTGACCAAAGACATAAGTCTGGTAACGGGAAAAACTGTTCGTCCATATGGTTAACCCCATCGAGGAGTATTTATTGTCTTTGTGACTGTCCGATTTGTAACTCCCAGCAAACAGACCATAACTTTCCTTGGATATTCTCCTCGGGTCTTCTTCTCAAAGGCAAGTTTTGATTAGTGTCTCTAATTGCCGAGGTTTCCTAAGCAAATAAAAGCTCTTACCAACGAGGACATTTGTTGCCTCGTTGTATTAGCATCAGTTAAGTTACCATATCCTCCGTATTTTAAAAGATAGAGATTTGGTTTCGTTACAATGGTTGGAAAAATAAATTTTCTAAAAGTTTTAATTCAATTAACTTTTTTGATATCTCTGAAATTAGGCGCGCTTTCACGCAATATTAGTTATTGAAGAATTGAATTTTGACGAATATTCCAGAGTCATCTTCAAAATAAGATACCGTCCTCAAATCTCCTCAACCGATATTACTCATTGAAATTGGGTGTTTTCATTTTGGTTGCAAAATACTTCTGAAATGATATGTACGTTGCCATAGCATAGGAGTTGTGGAAGAATGTGAGTTTATTTCATTCCCGTAACCTACTATTTTGAAAATTATTGTAATTCCTGACCTTGATAAAAGATTACAGGCTTTCCCGGTGAATAGAATGCAGAAAGGCTTCTCGGGATTCCAACCAGGTAAGAAGGTCCATGACCGACTATTAGGCCGCTTACTCTGCAGCCGTCCTCTGGGTGATGAGATCTCAGCCGTCCTCATGGTGATCATCTCATCACCCTGAGGACGGCTGCAGAGTAAGCTGCCGAAACGTCGGTCATGGACCTTCCTCCCCGGTTGGAATCCCGGGAAGCCATACTGCATTCGTAACCTTATCTTTCGCAACGTTATCTATTTATTTAAAGTAAGGAATTTATTTCCCCTTAACTTAAAAGTAGTCATAGTCATGGATATTTTGTAAATCGGAATTAATGCATGTGCAAGGGTCATAAAATAGGCGTAAAGGATATTAAAAAATATCAACGAAGTTATTTCAGATCAGTCCCTCTTAAACACTCTCATGATTACACGTTTCATGCATTTACGTTTCATTGATGGTTTTTCTAATAATAAAGTTCCATGTGAAAATGTTCACCTATGAACAATAATAATATGTTGATTGAAATAATAATAATATTTTCTCGTGGATTTCTAACCTTTCCACGGTATGGCATGCTTTGATCTTCCGTGGTAAACTTCAAAATTGATTCCACAAAAAATGTTTATATTCTTATTCAAAGCTAGAGCTAAATTCTAGCTTTTACCCTTAATGCCACCAGGAATCTTAAAAAGAGGCACAATAGCTATTTAATGCAGAAAATCACCAATTACGCGTATCAGAATGTTGTAAGTATCCCAATTTGACCAACTTCTCAGCAATTACACAAATATTAATATTTAAAAAAATCATTATTCGGAGATGGCACCCAACCCATTAGTTGGACAAATGAGAAAACATTCCACCAGGAAAGCAAAAAGTCTCTCTTTTAATTAAATATTAATCCACATTATCAACAAAAGAAAAGGAGATATGGCTCTCATACATGAACACTCTCCGTGGCTTGTCACATGGGGGACGATACATGCATAGGAGTCTAACTTCCTTTACTACGATTGAAAATTATAATTAATCTGAAAATGCACTAGTCAGTTATTCTCCCCACGAAAAAAGTCTTTCACTTTGTGTGCTTTGTAACTGTAGTGGGCATGGAGGATGGGCATGAATTCATTATTGAAAACATGATTGATAAAAAATGTCAATGTACATTAACAGATGTGAATCGTACATTCTTGGGTGTACGTTTAGGTTAGGTGCTTCCAAAGAGACCCTTCATAATGATGTAATTGCTCTGGAATGGACAATGAATGGCTGTTAAATGATACAAATTTGTTTTACACATACCTTGATCAGTGTCGTTACCACTTGGTCATCGTAGTATTCAAGGAGTGAAGGGAGAGCATTGTTCAGAATTCTTCTTCCTTCCTCAGATCCATAGAAAGCGATTGTCATGGGAACGACCGATGTCAAATAAATCTCCTTGGCCTCTTGAGTCTCCTTATCTAGTGCCTTATCGATCCAATGATCCAGTCCCGTTCTTTGTCCTTTCATCCTCACCGCCTCCTCGAGGATTCCCTTGAATCGCCTCTCTTGCTCTCCGTCGCCCTCTCCCGAATATGGAAGCCCTTTGTTCTTGAACGCCAAATACACGGCCATCTGTGACAAAGCACAGGCGAGCCATCTACAAGCCAAGTCCTCTTTAAATCCACCACTCGCGTACGCTATGTTCTCTGTAAAGTCGGCGAATGCACCAAAATCACGTCCACTCTTTTCTTTCCCGTCGTGGTCTATCAGTGTTGCTTTAAATTTTCTGATTCTTTCAGTTTCAAAATTGAACTTAATTTCTACGGTCTCCTGGTACTGAAGGAATTCCAGAATGCACCATGTTGTGCTATCCACCTCGTAAAACTTTTCGTAAATTTTCGTCATTTTCGCAATGTTTTCTAAACTTAAGGGCATCACCTCCGTCTTTCGCATCATCGCTTCCAATACTTTCGCTGAGGGCTTCTCCTCTACTATTCTTTCGGGTACAATTGGATGAGTTTTTGTCAAGCTATACACTGCTTCTGCAACCTTCTTGATTTCAGCAATCAGCTCTGTCGTTTGTGTTTCCAAGGATTCCTTAATAGAATTGGAAAAGCTAACATCCAGTTTTTTTTCCAATTTATCCAAAGACAATTTTTGCATAGTTTCCAAGGCGCGTATCTCCGTTGATATAGAATTCTTTATGGATACCAATTCAGTGTAAGACAATGTTTTCAAGTCATTTGTAGAACAAGCAACACGCTGTTTACAATCGTCATTTTTTGGGTGACTATTTTTGTGTCCAGATTGAGCCTTTTCTAATAGACATAGTATTTCCTTTCGCTCCTGGTCCTCAGGGTGATTGGAGACCATGTCTTGCGCTGTTTGCAGTGGACTTCGGCTATCCTTGTCCTTAATCGAAATATCAGCACCCGCTTCCAAGATCTCCCGAACCCAATCCGGCTTGCCTAACATCACCGATTGATGAAGCAGGGTCCTCTTGCTCGCGTTCATCACGTTTATATCAGGCAAATCCTTCAAATCCTGGGCGTACTCCTCGACAGAACTTGCAAAAATTGCCTCAAAGAGAAACTCCTCCATTTCAATGTCCATGTCTTTGGTCTGGAAAAATCTTGATTTGGAAGGAACTGGGTGAGAGATGTAACTCTTCTCTATGCCTAGAGATTGATCTCTTTCTGCGTCGGCTCTCGCGATCACCAAGGTCGTTTATTGCTAGATAACCTGTGTGGAGAGATGAGGCGAAAATCAGATTTTATTCAATACAGTATTGTTCAGGTTCTTCCCGCGTTTCTGCATATTGGTGGACAACCGTTACACCGGTATCCCAGCTGGCATCATCAGGTCCAACTGGAATGCCGGCGAAACGGTTGTAATGCGCTATAATGCTGAAATGTGGGAAGAATCCGAACAACTCTGAATTGAATAAAAATTTCAGAAGCCTTCGTATCACATTAAGTTGCCCGGTATTTTCCTGTTACAATTTTCAAATGTTTTTAACCATTTTTAACTTTAACCAAGCCAATAGCTGAGTCAGTTTGACTGAAGTTTGTTGGCAGCCTATAGTTAAACCCATTACACTCCTCCTGGAGGTATTAATTGAATTGAAGCAATGAATTTGTCCAAATGTGCGGTTGCAATAATCTACCAAATATGATATCTGATGTAATGCGGTGGGCGTTTGTTTCAGGAATGAGATTAAGAGCAGCCATATTATGATCATGATGGTGAACTGATAAAATGTAATTTGATTTTAAATCAATTTAAAGAGCATTAGTAGAACATTTCAAATAATGCCGGCGGGTAAGAAGATTTGCACTCTATTTCAGACCACCTTTAAAATTTGCTAAGCCGACAACATGAGCGCGATGGAAATATATTTGCTTTATGTACCTTGGCTTTCGGGTGGGGAGCGTAACTAGGTGACTCTAAATTCCCCCTCCTCAGGAAAAGGCTGATCACAACCCCGTCGTGTTGTAAAACCCATTCCAAACCATCCACCTATCATCAATGTCTGATTTAAATCGGATCCCTTAATAAGCCAGACGACAGGTAAAGGGAAAATAAGAATCCCATAAGAGGAAAACGTTTATTTTTATGAGGCGTTCCAGGTATTGTCGATAAGGCGAGGCGAAGGAATTTCCTGACGGAAAATATCCGACCACAAGAGATAGTACATCCGCTTTTGGATCTAATCTGATAAGGGCGCTAATATTGGAGAGCCGCATAATTGGATACTGCGTCAACCACACGCGGTTTCCCTTCCCCGAATAAGTTTAGTACCAAGGATTCGGAAATCAACACCCTTGCAATGACATGGCATAGTATATTTCTTAATTTGACGACTAAACCTTTTTCCCACTGCGGCAATTTGGGCGATTATATTAAATGCCGTTAAATTCAACCCAAAAGTATCCGATTTCCGTGAAGTATGAAAAAATTGTCTTATAATTGAATGGGAAGCCACTGTTTTGCACCTTTGTAAAATTATTTGCAAGCATTTACAATCGTTACGAAATGGGTATTTGTATGCCTATCTAACTACAATATTCCGCCGTTTACCGACTCAAGCTTCATCATTAAACTTACCATTTTCACATGAAAACGTTTTCTCATGACAGAATAAGTGAACGCTCACAATTAATGCTTAAATTTAATTCAAACAGAAGAAAAATCCTAATATTAAACCAATCATCAAAAATACGAGTAAATGCAATACAAACTCCAACTTATGGTGGACATGCTATTTGAAAGGTGAAAATAATTTTATAAGATATGCATATTCTACAAGAAATTAGTAAACCTACTCATGTTAGACTAAATTACTGCATGAAAATAAGTAAGACGAAAACTAAAATCCTTGTAAGCGGAAGAGAGTAGATGAATGCAGAAGTCAAACTGCGAGGAGAGAAATTAGAGCAAGTGGATTCCTTCACATATCTCGGAAGTAACATCACGTGGCACGGAAGAAGCACAGTAGACATCAAGCAGAGAATAGCCCAAGCTAAGAAGGCGATCATGGTGAAAAAGCTACTACTGTGCTCAAATAAGATAGGACTACAAACCAGGTAACAGTATGTGGAAACCTTCTCGTGGAGCGTAGCACCCTATGGACACAATGAGTTTGTGACTCAATGGGTTTGTGAGGAACATAATTGAAGTTAAATAGAGGGATGAGTCCCCAGAGGAAGACCCAGGAATAAGTTCATGGACCAAATAAAGAGGAGAGTACATAAGGTGAGATATCAGGAGGCAAGGTAACCCGCATTTTATATGGAAGGGTGGAGGGCTGCAGTCTCAACCAACCTTAGGATTGAACGACCAAGGAATGATGCGTATTAGAAATGCGTGGACTCATGGTTTTAGCAAAAGTACTTATTTTATATTTGAGCGATACCACTACACTTGAATAGCAATAACTTGAACAATGAATTCATTTAATCATTAGAAAGATGAAAAGGAAAAGTCTTCGTTACTTTAGTATCCTTCCATTTAATTTTAAGGATTGAATACCAAAAAGACTTCTGAAATTTCACTTTTATAAAAAATATCAAATATTTACCTTTATGAATAATCAATTCCAATACAAAAAAATGCATTAAAAGCCATCTTGAAAGCGAGTAATTCAAATGTAATTGATACTCTATGCTTACTTGCTATCTTTAAGTTGAATCCCTTTCAAAACATTAGATATCGGAATGAAAACGAAAAAGATGAACATTCGATAATGAAACAAAAGATTAATGGATCAAAACTATGAAGCCTTTACGCTGCATTTTTCTTATAAAATCTTCCAGACCACATATTTTACCTTTACAAATGATGTAAAGTACAGGAAAAATGATTATTTGCCAAAGTGCGCTTAACACGGAGTAGAAAAGTAGGAATATTCTACTCCGTAGTGCTCATCTTCAACAAGCGACTGATGAACGTCTCATGCTTATTTGTTTACAGTATGATTTTAGTCCAAGTTTATTGTTAGTGAAATAGCGAATCGGTTCCTATTTACTCGAATGCCTTTACTTTCAAATTTTTGGCTTTTGAGTCACAAATCAGTACTGGAAACAAGCTCGTGAAATTCAATTTTTCATTCGGATTAAAAATGAAAAAAGACATTTTTTTTTAAAAGCAATCGCGCACGAGCAAGAATCCCGCACTTTTTCGAACCAGAAGCTGAGAACTTTCATAATAAATGAGAGCCTAACTAGTGAGTGAGGACGGACGAGAACGGTTTATACTGCGTTCCTTTGATGTGAATATTACGCGGACTGAAGAATAAAGAAACAAGACGACAGTTACCTTCTGAAATTGTTGACAAGTCGTCGTTTGTGTTCCTTCTCCTATCCAAGGCTGAGGCTTGGAAGATCTCTCCGAAGTGTTCCAGGTACAATAAAAACACTCTTAAGGTGCTTGGGCAACTGGAAGAAAGAAATACACCTTTCATTTTCATTCCATTCCAGTGTCGATGTAGTCTAAGAAGAGTCCGACTTGCAATTGGGATTGCGACATAGCATAAGGGTTTTTTCATTCAATGCTACCTTACTGGACTCTGATTTTCACAGCTACAGATTCACTTCGTAATATTATTTGAATTTCAAACAACATGCATCTATGAGATAAAAATTTAGCCGTGAACAGTGACGCATTCTTGTTAAAATGAAGGTATGTAATAGGTTTTTTTATAAGAAAAAGTTTCGTTCCTTTAAATATATCTCCATTTCTATCACAAGAATTTATATTTGGATAGCAATTCTATAAATTCGATTTCTCACTCGTGTTATACTCATGAAAAAAGTTCTTCTTTCGTGCAATTCATGGTAGAGCATAATTTGCAGCTCAAAAAGAAGAAACTAAGATATGCATATGTATGTAATCTTACCTTGTGGGTGAGAATGGCCTCCTTCACAGCGTTGATCTTTTGAGAATGAAGTATGGATGAAAGAATCGCTAGATTCCCAGCTGCAGCAACTTAGTGGTCAGAGTTTCTCTCTTCGTTCCCTCTTGTTTTTTAAGCGAAGTCGTTGGTGTGAATGCCTCCCTCTCACGAGAGCCGCCTTTTTATGTCAGCCGACGGACAGATAACGAAGCAGGAGGATGAGCGTTCAAATTTCTCGAATGAGTCGCGGCCAATGAAATTGCTTGGACGGTCGAAGAGGAATGATAGGCGTAGTCAAATGCGCGGAAGGGAAACTTCTGGAATAATATAATGAAGGGAACAGATTAATTTCGGAAGATGATGAAAGTTATACCAAGAGTTTCATATCCGCGCAGCGTCCCATCCGACTCGCTGTATCAACCGCATCAACTGTACTGCGAACGGCCGGGCGATATGCTCGAGCGATATTATTGGCCGCGTGCCGGTCAGGTGACAATGAGCTGATATCACAGCAGGACTTCCCGATGAAGCGCGGGGAATGGGAAGGGTAGGGTGCGCAAAAGAGAAACTCCTCGTAAGCCATCCATTATTGCATTAGTTTGGCTTCAGTAGAATTATTTTGCCAGGATAATGACAACATGTGTATGAATACGTAGAATGACGGAATATTCGGATATTTTTCCCATATTATTATGATATTATGCTTTTCTCCCAAGGCTCAGCCGGGAAACGAGCTCTCCTAACGTTAATTAAAGTTTTACCCTTCACATTTACCTTTGTGGTTTGGATGTCCTGCGAAGAGAATTTTTCAAAAATAATTTTTCAAGAGACAGAAAACAACAAAAAGATTAAATTTCCTGTAAAGAAGAGTTGCAAATGATTCATGACATTTTATAGGCACCATAAAAAACTCCGCTTTTGTTAGTTCACCTCTCACAAAATCTCTTAGACTGCCGATGAAGTGGACAAACAAGTATCAGGGCAGGTAAACGAAGAAATGTAGTCACGTTGTGCAGCTTCAGCTGCTGACTCATCCACGTCAACACTCATATCATTTTGATGTTACCTCACCAGCATTTTGATCATTCAAAAAAATTGTCATCTTCTTCCTCGCACAGTCAAAAAGCAAGCATGCATCTATATTTCTCACTCATGCTCATCACTGATTCTCAGCTTGAGCATTTCGCCCGGCCGTTCGCAGTTCAGTTGATACGGTTGATACAGCGAGTCGGATGGGGCGCTGCGCAGATATAAAACTCCTGGTATAACTTCCATTAACTTCCGAAATTAATCTGTTCCCTTCATTATATTATTAAAGAAGTATCGCTTCCGCGCATTTGACTACGCCTATCATTCCCCTTCGACCGTCCTAGCAAATCATTGGCCGCGATCCATTCGAGAATTTTATTGGTAGAGTAATTTTAACACCCGAGAGATTTCATTGGACATCTGTATCTCGAGGGTAGCCGCAAGTCATTGTAAGAAAAAATGTCTTCATCCTCTCATCCACGCATTTCTAATACGCATCATTCCTTGGTCGTTCAATCCTAAGATTGGTTGACTGCAGCCCTCCACCCTTCCATGTCAAATGCGGGTTACCTTGCCTCCTGATATCTCATCTTATGTACTCTCCTCTTTATTTGGTCCATGAACTTATTCCTGGGTCTTCCTCTGGGGACTCATCCCTCTTTTTAACTTCAATTATGTTCCTCACAAACCCATTGAGTCACAAACTCATTGTGACCCATCCATCTTTTTCTTCCTTTATTTATGGTGTTCCATATGATCCTTTCCTCTTCTACTCTTCTGTATACTACATCATTTTTCATTTTGTCCGTCCATTTTATCTTCAGCATCCTCCTCCAGTACCAGATTTCTAAGACTTCTAGTCTTTTCTGTTCAGCTTTTGCAATGGTCCATGATTTCGATCCATAGAGTGCTACGCTCCACGAGAAGGTTTCCACATACTGTTACCTGGTTTGTAGTCCTATCTTATTTGAGCACAGTAGTAGCTTTTTCACCATGATCGCCTTCTTAGCTTGGGCTATTCTCTGCTTGATGTCTACTGTGCTTCTTCCGTGCCACGTGATGTTACTTCCGAGATATGTGAAGGAATCCACTTGCTCTAATTTCTCTCCTCGCAGTTTGACTTCTGCATTCATCTACTCTCTTCCGCTTACAAGGATTTTAGTTTTCGTCTTACTTATTTTCATGCAGTAATTTAGTCTAACATGAGTAGGTTTACTAATTTCTTGTAGAATATGCATATCTTATAAAATTATTTTCACCTTTCAAATAGCATGTCCACCATAAGTTGGAGTTTGTATTGCATTTACTCGTATTTTTGATGATTGGTTTAATATTAGGATTTTTCTTCTGTTTGAATTAAATTTAAGCATTAATTGTGAGCGTTCACTTATTCTGTCATGAGAAAACGTTTTCATGTGAAAATGGTAAGTTTAATGATGAAGCTTGAGTCGGTAAACGGCGGAATATTGTAGTTAGATAGGCATACAAATACCCATTTCGTAACGATTGTAAATGCTTGCAAATAATTTTACAAAGGTGCAAAACATTGGCTTCCCATTCAATTATAAGACAATTTTTTCATACTTCACGGAAATCGGATACTTTTGGGTTGAATTTAACGGCATTTAATATAATCGCCCAAATTGCCGCAGTGGGAAAAAGGTTTAGTCGTCAAATTAAGAAATATACTATGCCATGTCATTGCAAGGGTGTTGATTTCCGAATCCTTGGTACTAAACTTATTCGGGGAAGGGAAACCGCGTGTGGTTGACGCAGTATCCAATTATGCGGCTCTCCAATATTAGCGCCCTTATCAGATTAGATCCAAAAGCGGATGTACTATCTCTTGTGGTCGGATATTTTCCGTCAGGAAATTCCTTCGCCTCGCCTTATCGACAATACCTGGAACGCCTCATAAAAATAAACGTTTTCCTCTTATGGGATTCTTATTTTCCCTTTACCTGTCGTCTGGCTTATTAAGGGATCCGATTTAAATCAGACATTGATGATAGGTGGATGGTTTGGAATGGGTTTTACAACACGACGGGGTTGTGATCAGCCTTTTCCTGAGGAGGGGGAATTTAGAGTCACCTAGTTACGCTCCCCACCCGAAAGCCAAGGTACATAAAGCAAATATATTTCCATCGCGCTCATGTTGTCGGCTTAGCAAATTTTAAAGGTGGTCTGAAATAGAGTGCAAATCTTCTTACCCGCCGGCATTATTTGAAATGTTCTACTAATACTCTTTTAATTGATTTTAAATCAAATATAATGAAATAATTTCACCATATTGATCATAATATGGCTGCTCTTTATCTCATTCCTGAAACAAACGCCAATCGTATTACATCAGATTTCATAGTTGGTGGATTATTGCAACCGCACACTTGGAAACTTTCATTGAAATTTTTATTCAATTTCGAGTTGTTCGGATCCCTCCCACATTTCAGCATTGTAGCGCATTACAAGCGTTTCGCCGGCATTCCAGTTGGACCTGATGATGCCAGCTGGGATGCTGGCGCAACGGTTGTCCACCAAAATGCAGAAACGCGGGAAGAACCTGAACAATACTGTATTGAATAAAATCTGATTTTCGCCTCAACTCTCCACATAGGTTATCGAGCAATATTCGACCTTGGTGATCGCGAGTGCCGTCGCAGAAAGAGATCAATCTCTAGGCATAGAGAAGACTTAAATCTCTCACCCAGTTCCTTCCAAATCAAGATTTTTCCAGACCAAAGACATGGACATTGAAATGGAGGAGTTTCTCTTTGAGGCAATTTTTGCAAGTTCTGTGGAGGAGTACGCCCAGGATTTGCCTGTTATAAACGTGATGAACGCGAGCAAGAGGACCCTGCTTCATCAATCGGTGATGTTAGGCAAGCCGGATTGGGATGGCTAGATCTTCGAAGCGGGTGCTGATATTTTGATTAAAGACAAGGATAGCCGAAGTCCACTGCAAACAGCGCAAGACATGGTCTCCAATCACCCTGAGGACAAGGAACGAAAGGAAATACTGTCTCTATTAGAAAAGGCTCTATCTGGACACAAAAATGGTCACCCAAAAAAATGACGAATGTAAAAAGCGTGTTGTTTGTTCTACAAATGACTTGAAAACTATTTTCATTTTCAAAAACATTGTTTTCCACTGAATTGGTATCCATAATGAATTCTATATGGACGGAGATACGCGCCTTGGAAACAAAAAATGTCTTTGGATGAATATGAAAAAAAACTGGATGGTAGCATTTCCAATTCTATTAGGGATTCCATGGAAACACAAACGACAGAGCTGATTGCTGAAATCAAAAAGGTTGCAGAAGCAGTGTATAGCTTGACAAAAACCCATTCAAAGTACCTGAAAGAGTAGTACAGATAAAGCCCCTGATGATCAAGGCGATGGTGCGAAAGACGGAGGATGCCTTTAAGTGAAGAAAACATGGCAAAAATGACGAAAATTTACGAATAGTTTTACAAGGTGGATCGTACAACATGGTGCCTTCTGGAATTCCTTCAGTACCAGGAGACCGTAAAAATTAAGTTCAACTTTGAAACTCCAAGTATCGTAAAATTTATTGAAACATTGATAGATCACGACGGGGACGACGAATACTTAATTTAAAGAGAGACTTGTTGCTTACCTAGTGGAATGTCTTCTCATTTGCCCAACAACTGGGTTGGGTGCCATGTCCGAATAATGATTTTTTTAAATATTAGCATTCGAGTAATTTCTGAGAAGTTGGTCAAATTGGGATACTTACAACATTTTGATACGCGTAATTGGTCGATTTTCTGAATACAATAGCTACTGTGACTCTTCATAAGCTTACTGGTGACATTAAGGGCAAAAAACTAGAATTCAGCTCTAGCTTTGAATAAGAATAGAAACATTTTTCGTGGAATCAATTTTGAAGTTTACCACGGAATATCAAAGTATGCCACACCGTGAAATGGTTCAAAATCCACGAAGAAATATTATTATTATTTCAATCAATATATTATTATTGTTCATAGGCGAACATTTTCAAATGGAACTTTATTAAAAAACCATCAATGAAACGTAAATGCATGAAACGTGTAATCATGAGAGTGTTTGAGAGGGACTGATCTGAAATAACTTCGTTGATATTTTTTAACATCCTTTACGCCTATTATATGACCGTTACACATGCATTAATTCCGATTTACAAAATATCCATGACTATGACTACATTTAAGGTAAGGGGAAACAAATTCCTTACTTTAAAGAAATAGATAACGTTGCGAAAGATAAGGTTGCGAATGCAGTATGTCTTCACGGGATTCCAATTGGGGAGAATGGCCCATGACCGACGTTTCGGCCGCTAACTCTGCAGCCGTCTTCAGGGTGATGAGATGATCACCATGCGAACGGCTGAGATCTCATCACCCAAAGGACGGCTGCAGAGTAAGCGGCCTAAACTACGGTCCTGGACCTTCCTACCTGGTTGGAATCCCGAGAAGCCTTTCTGCATTCTATTCACTGGGAAAGCCTGTAATCTTTTATTAAGGTCACGAATAACAATAATTTAAAAATAGTGAATTACGGGAATGAAATAAACTCACATTCGTAACAAGCTTCGAAAAATCAATTTATCTCGTTGCATAAATAAATAACTCTGCAATTTTCCGCAGTAAAAATTTTACTATGGCCCAGGTTTCCATGTTTTTACATCATCATCAGATACAAATTATGTTAGGTGCACATAAAATATAGTAATGGAGAAAGGATGGGGGAGAGAAGGAAGGGGAGGGAAGGGGTGAAATGGGTGGGAAAAAACCGAAGGGATGTGACCGGTGGGAGGTGAGGTGGAGGTAAATGAGGCACACGGGGGAGTTAGGGTGAACAACTTCAAGTATAAATACAAAGCCAAATATGAGAGCAAGCACTTCGTATCTCTGCTCAACCGGAACCTGGAGTATGACTTCTACATGAGGTCTGCGAACGATCCCATTGAACTCTTGGAGTGAGTCCGTCGTGCAGGCACGTACAAAGATCGGTGACGGAGTTGACGAGTCCCACCCTCAATGGGGGTGTGGGCTGCTGGCGTGGGACACAGGTAGAAAGGAATCTACGGAGAAAGATTCAACTAGATGTCTGCTAACGATCCCGGTTTCCTCCTGGAGTGTGTCCCTGTGCTGGAAGTTTGATGAGTCCCACCCTCAATGGGGGTGCCGGCTGCTGGCGTGGGACACAGGTAGAAGGAATCCACTGGGGGGAAGGAGGGAGGAATTGGACGCCCTAGAACAAATGGAAATTCTACAGCGTTCTTACTCAAACTTTCCCCTTCTCAACGAACCGGATTACATCTAGAATTCTCCCCTTCTTGCTGTTGAAATTAACTAGTGTTTCCGACAGTCCGGTGCAACCCTACCCTTTATTCCGCCCCCTGTCCTCCACCGCTCCTTCGCGTGCCCCACTTGGAGCCCCCCTCAGTGGATCCCTTAATCTGGAAAAAGAGCCTCAATAAGTTTTTCGAGATACATGACCAGAAACAGCAATGAGAATGTATAAATCCTAATCATAATCTATTTAATAATCTCAGAGGGCAATACCCTAAAGTGAGTGATAATTATTGATCTAGAATTGAGAGTTGAGCTGCATGTCATATTTAAGCGATTCATGAACCAGTAAAATGGTGTGCCTGAAATATACAGGGTGTTTCAGGAGGAAAGTTCGAAACTTCTGGAGGAGATAGGGGAGGTGACTTTGATAATTTGTTAATATAGCAACATGGGTTCGCAACTCAATTTTCGCGAATTGAAACGTTTCACAGTGGTGCATAAAATATGTATCGTTCTTGTTCTGCTATCGTCAATGCTAACGGTATCTTATTTTAAAGATGACTCTCCAATAATCGTCAAAATTTAATTCCTCAAAAACAAATAATATACGATAGCGCGCTTAATTTTAGAGATATCAAAAAACTTATAGTATTAAAACTTTTAGTCAATTCATTTTTCCATTCATCGCAGCAAAACCAAATCTCTATCTTTTAAAATACGGAAGATATGGTAACTTAACTGATGCTAATACAAAGAGGCAACAAATGTTCTTGTTGGTAAGAGCTTTTATTTGCTTAGAAAACCTCGGTAATTAGAGACACTAATCATAACTTGCCTCTGAGGAAAAGATCCGAGGAGAATATGCAACGAAAATCATGGTCTCGTTGCTGAGAGCTACAAAGTTAACAGTCACAAGGACAATGAATACTCCTCATTGGGGTTAACCAAATGGACGAACAGATTTTCCCGATACCAGACTTTCGTCTTTGGTTCAATTCCTTTGGTTTTGATTTTGGTTCAAATGCTATTGCATAAGAGATGAGCATAAACAAACCAACTTACTAATTTCTTCTTGCCCGTGTTGGATATGCTTAAGATCAAGCCCAAATGGCAGATACTTGTTTTGTTAGATCTCAGTCACCTTCAAATTTGTATCTATTTGTATATAATCGTATTCCTAGAATGACTTCCTTCCAAAAAATTATAATGGTTTTGTAGGCATGTGTTCAAACTTATAATTACCATCACAGGGTTGAGAATTCACAGAAAAAATCGATTCGAATAGAAATATTTTCTTATTAAATTCCAGGTATCATAATCTTTAATTGTTTATCTAGATTACAATAAATTCCAACTAATTACAATAGTTTTGATGACATAAGCTCAAATTCTTTTTACATCACAGGATTGGGATTTTACAGTGAAAATGACTTCAAAAAGCTAAATATTCTTAATTAATTTCAGTTATATTAATCTATAATTGTATTCCTAGAATGATTATCCTCCAACAAATAATAAACGTTTTGAAGGCAAGAGCGCACACTTATTATTCCATCACAGGATTGGGAAATCGCAGTGAAAATAACTTGGTTAAGCAAAATATTCCTATTTTTTACTGTTTTTATAATCAATAATTGCATTTCTAGAGTGTCTTTTCTCCAACAAATGATAGTCGATTTGAGGACATGAGCGAAAAATTTTCTTTTTCCATTACAGGATTGGGATTTCACAGGGAATTCCACTTAGAAAAGCAGAATATCCTTATTTCATGCCAGGATTCATAATCAGTAAATGTATTTCTAGAATGACTTATCTCTAAAACATTATAATCGTTTTGAAGACATGAGCGCAAATTTTTCGTTTTTTATCACAGGATTGGGATTTTTCTTTTTCCTCAAAAGATTGGGATTTCAGAGGGAAAATAACTTCGAAGAGCACTATATTCTTACTTTTTCCAGATATCATAATCAGCAATTGGATTTCAAGAATTATTTTTCTCCAACAAATCATAATCGTTTCGAAGACATGAGCATAAATTTAACATTTTACATCACAGGATTGGGATTGCACAGTTTATTCCAGTATTTATAATCATTTATTGTATTTCTAGAATGACTTTACTCCAACAAATTATAACTGTTTTGAAGACATGATTTCTTTTTCTCTAACAGGATTGGAAATTTACAGAGAAAATACTTCGAAAAGCAAAATATTCTCATGTAGTTCCAGTAATTATAATCATTAAATGCATTTCTAGAATGACTTTTCTGGAACAAATAATAATCGTTTTGAAGTCAAGAGCATGAATTTATCTTATTACATCACAAAATTGGGATTGTGCATAGAAATATACTTCGAAAAGGAAATTATTCTTTTTTAATTCCAGTAATTATAATCGTTAATTGCAGTTCTAGAATGAGTGCTCTCCATTAAATAATAATCGTTTTGAAGACAGGAGCGCAAATATATTTCTTTTTCCTTCACAGGATTGGGATTTTTAGTAATTATCCCCTCAAAAGTAAAAATCAGTTATCATAATCAGTAATTGTATTTCTAAAATGACTTTACTCCACCAAATAATAATCATTTTAAAAACGTGCGCAAATATTTCTCATCTCATCACAGAACTGGGATTCCACAGTTTAAATCACTTCGAAAGCAAAATATTCTTATTTAATTCCTTTATCGTAATCAGTAATTGTATTTCTAGAATATGTTAGCTCCAAAAAATAATTATCGTTTATTAGACATGAGAGCAAATTTTTATTTTTCCATCACAGTATTGGGATTTCTCACCAAAATTATGTTCGAAAAACACAACATACTTATATTATTCCAGTTATCATAATCAGTAATTGTATTTCTAGAAAGACTCCTCTCAAGCAAATGAAAATCGTTTTGAAGACATGAGCGCAAATTTTTCTTTCTCCATCACAGGACTGGGATTATACAGTGAAAATCGCTTCGAAAATAAAATATTCATATTTAATTCCAGTTTTCATAATCAGTAAATGTATTTCTGGAATGACTTGTCTCCAACAATTCATAATCGTTTTGAGGACGAGCGCAAATTTTTCATTTTCCATTGCAGGTTTGGGATTACCTTTCATTTTCTAAGATAAAAATCCTTATTTGAACCGCCTAAGTCTACGACACATAGCTCTCTCCTACAAATATGACCAAATGTCTTAGCAGTAAGAAATTCAAAATCTCACTTTCCATTTCTGATTTCCTCTGAATTCCGCGGAAAATTAAACCCTGCATTTGGAAGTTTGTTTTAGGCGAAGTATTCGACATCGTGTGTGTATCTTTTTCAATTAAGCTTACATTTAATGATCTTTTAGGGAAAGGGCAGGAATATATGCACGTTCGGGACATATCTTAAACACTCCAGATTAGTCAATATTGCCAAGATAAGTGTAAAACCCGTATATATTTTCTGTATGCTGAACCGCCAGCTGATCATATACTTTCGAGAAAACAGTATAATTTCGCATCAGTATTTCTTGCTAATTATATAATTATGCATGATCAATATTATGTTTGTTTGCACCGTTTGATTTACCTTCAATAACAGAGGTTTAAACACAAACCAATGTTTTGCTTTTTTCCCGCATTTTCAGTTCCTCATGAAAAACTGTACACTAAATTAGAAATCTGATTCTTGATTTAAATTTTTATTTTAAAGATTTCGTAGATCAACCTCAAATTTCCCTCCCTCATAGTTCCCTTGCTACAAGTATGGCAACATATGTTAGTTGTAAGGATTTTTTAATTTCTAACTTTCAATTTCTGAATCTCTCCGAGTTTTGTGTCTAATCAAACCCTACTGTAAGAATCACCTTTTTGATTTCTTACTTGTGTTCCACATTTTGTGTATATTCATATCGAGTTATCTCATTTTAATTGATATTACAGGTTAAACGAAGGGAAATCATCACCCTTTACAAGATATCTCAAACGTTGGAAAACAGTTAAAATTGCCAATTTAAATGCAAACCTCATATATTTTTATCTGTATGGCCTACTATTCATAAGTACAAAAGAAGGTAGTAATTATTGCTGATCTGAATTTCTAGTGGAATATATATCTTTGCATGATCAAACTTAAGTATGTTTGCTTCGTTTAATCGTCCGTCGTCTATACCGCTTCTATTCCAAAATGAACCTCTATTTTCCACGGTTATCCCGTCCTAGCAAAAAAATTGTGCATAAAATCGCAATTCTGATAATTTTTTCACGTTTCATTTTCCAAGATTTAGAAAATACTTCAAACTGCTACTTTCTGCGACACATAATTCCCTTGCTACAAGTGGTACCAGTGGTATAGAATTTTCTATATCTCTCTAACCATTTCTGAATTACACCAAGTTCCGCGTCATATAAATCACTTCATTAGGAACCTCTACTTTGAATTTATCAAGAATATGATATCTATCCTATTTCGAAAAAATCTAGCGTATTTTATTTCGCAGAATAAATGCATCATGATTTTTGCAGTTACGACACATCTCATGCTTTTTAAAACATGCGTATATTCAAGACATGACTAAACTTCGTAATCCAATGTTATTATTCTCCCATAATCGCACGTTCTCTACCGTTTAAGAAGCTGAATAATTTTCTTTTCGCAATGAATTATTCCATTTCTTTGTTCATTACCCATTTATCTATCTGCTCCTTGTTATTCAATTGAAATGTACTATCGCTTTCGTCTTATATTTTCCGTAGAAAATGCAGTCGTCGACATAGAATTCGGTAGAGAGTTCGATTCCAAGACGAACTTACTAAGATTTACCCCATAAGTAAGTCTCTCTCCATAATATCATCCTCTTTTAAGTTTCCCAATCTTTTCTTTTACTTTATCATAAGGCACTTTTCGAAGGGCTTGGACTAGCATAATCGCATCTCCTTTTTGACTCCGATTTAGCCAAATGTATATTTTTTATCAGACCTCATGTAGCCGAGTTTCGCGGAATACACATCGAGTAAGGCATGTTGGGTTTTTAACAGACAATTATTATCGTCCTGGGTCGTCCCACGCAAATAATTATCAATATTTTTCTCGATAAATTTTCAGGTTACCGATGTTTGCTGCATAGAACGCTAGTTCTCAAGAAGGGATTTATTCCCACCCTAGAGGACGGGAATCTTATGTACTTTATGCAAACCATAGGGAATGTCGAAGGGAATCTATTTGGTACTTTTTAGAGTAGGTATTGCTTTAATTATAGCTGATGCCTACTGTTAAATATTTTTCCAACTCTAAAACTTAAGGGATGAATAACTGTAATTATAAATTTAAGTACTAATGATTCTTTCTGATAAATTATTCTGTCTAATAATCTCTTTAGATAATGAATTAATATTTCTTTTTTCACTGCTCACACTCACTAATAAAAATGAAAAACAAATGAAAGCAGTGCAAAACTTTTATTGATTGCACAAACAAAGGAATATTTTCTAGTAATTACTTGAAGCAAATATTAAAATACTTGCATTTACAGATTGAGAATTTCGTCAGTTTCAGTTTTTGATTGCTATTTAGAGAAGAAAATTGAAGAAATATTACCCATAGAAAATTCACACATTAATATCTCATTTCAAGCACACACTCACAAATAAGAGGAAATTCACAGGACACTTGGCGGCACACCACCGCCTTCTTAGGAGTGAACGGATATTCTTTAACATTGAAATAAAAATGTAGACCTCATTTCTCACCGCACTTTAAAGACATAGTTAATATTGACATATAAAAACATATTTAAACCACTCCATGTGGAGCATTTATTTATTTTCAAAGTAATATTTTTAAATATTCCTGAAAGAAAATTTTCATTAAGCTCTATCCATCTCGTTATTCACGTCGTATCGTAAAATAATGTAAGAGCACAATGTAATCCTTTTTTCATAAAGAAAAACCTGCCAGTTAAAGAGGAATTTTTAAATTGTCAAAGAGAAATGCATTTACAATTTCAGTGAAATTAAAATCATATCCAAAAAGTATTTTTGTGCATATGTATTACTCTCTACTGGCATTTGATATAGCCGTTTGGTTGAGGGCAGTCAGTTTCCAAGCATTATAGTGGTCTTCCAGGCAGTTTATTCACATTCCTGAAAGAAGCTGTGGCTTTCACATCCATTTCATACGTACAGTAGCTACTCCTGTGTGCTTCCTTTCATCTACGAGAAGAATAGAAAACAATCGAGTTAAAAAACATAAGATTCATCTTAACAAAATCTCATAAAGAAACTGTTTGTTAAAATTTTGAGGGTCCATTATGCACCAGGTATAAATAATTATGCAGCAGTAAGTAAAGGGAGTTAAATTATTTTTTATTACCTGAGAAGTTTAAATAATAAAGAAATGAACTATGAATTGAAGAAATATCAGGTCTCCCTCGCCTTAACCCTTTAGTCAATGGCAGGGTTCCCGGGAACCCATTTGGCTGATCATTGAAAAATTTCCTTATCCAATTTGTGATGAGATTTAACGAATGAATCAATGCTTATAGTATTTATTTAATAGATGTGTTAGTTTGGAGCCGTAGGGTGGACGATTTTTGGAATTTCGCATACAAATTTGAAGGTGACCGAGAGCTAACAACACAAGTATCTGCCATTTGGGCTTGATCTTAAGCATGTAACAAGTGAGATCTTAACCATAAATAGCATTACATGTTAAAACATCACAACATCATATCAAATAACCTTTTTTAAATCAATACAAAGTAACTCCGGTACATTTTACTTTCCCTCCTACAGTCAATTCCTCATTTCCTTCAACAACTCTCATAAATATACAATGTAACTACTCCCTCTCCTACGGTTACGCAAACCTAACTCCGTCGCTCCATACGAAATATCAGTCTCTCTTCAGACATGGTTGTGATAACGTCAATGGCGTGTCATGTTATATGGAATGTCGTGGTTGATGGTGTGTGTTTGTGAACTCTCCCTTATACCGTTTAATCTTGGACACATGGAATACTCCACGTTCTTCTTCTGTTATCGGATGTTGCAGCAGGAAGGAAGATCTTCCCTGGAATTTTCTCCTATTAGCTGTAGTTTAGATTCAGGGCCATAAACTTCAGAGGGAAGACCCAAGAAGGTGTTCGAGCACTGTACTGATAGAGGTAAACGGACCCAAGTGCAGCCTTTGATGAAATTGCACACAGAAGAAGAAATCGTGTTCGTGGCGCAGCTTTCCCTTCATTCTTCTGGGAAACGAGACGCTGCAGCTGTGGTAAGAGAAGTGACCTAAACCACTGCCCGTCGGGCTACCAAAGTAAAAAGAGTCATGGAGTCGGCCTGACCTCTTGCCTTATCTTATCCCTCGTTTACATACACTTAAACCATTGTTTATACTCTTCTTGTTATTTTATTGACAAAATGAAATATTGTCAATATTTCATTTTGTCAATTGTCAATTGAAGCTGAAAATTCACCTCCATTACCTCCAATACCATATACTGGGGAGGAAGCGTTAGCGCTCCTTATCGAGATCGGGTTGACAAAGTCGCAGTACAAGAGGATCAGGACAGGAGAAAATAATTGATTAAGCAACATTTATCCATCTTATGATGTGCTAAAAGTGTTAAAACTGGAGTGATATCCCCCTAAAGAAGATATGAAAGTGACGGAAAGCTATACTGAATTAAAATTGCAAGCTCTTGTGAACAACACAATCAAACGCATTGCGCTAGTTCAGAATGATGTTCCCCTACAGTGCGCAATTAAAGAGAGAAATTATGCATATGGTATTTAAATGGTGGTGTGATAGTAGCAGTGGTCAGAGTGAATATAAGGAGCGCTACGAAACTTCTGAGAGTGCTCATAGTGATTCCTCCGTGTTTGTCATTTCTCTTATGTCCCTACAACTATACCAAACAGCGAGGAGTGAGAAAAAAGGTGTTATGGCAAAATCCGCAGCCGTCGTCCACAAAATTCTGCCGGCCATTCAAAATAATCTTCCAAAAGGAAACAAAAACGTTGATAAATAAGGAAATTGACCGCGTGGAAAGTGAAATAAAATTACTTAGCCCACGATCATTACCGTTAATGGAGCAGCACATTCGGTGATGTCACATTTAGTAATGACGATGGTGGATGGAAAAATATGTAATGCTGTGACAGGAAGTTCATCCCAAACGTGCTTCGTGTGTGTGGGGCTAAGCCCACCCAAATGAACCGAATTGAGTCCTACAAGGCCAAAGAATCGCATCCAGCCGCCGATCGCTTTGGACTTTCGATACTCCACGCTTGGATTCGATTTTTTGAGTGCTTATTGCATATTTCATATAGACTTGAAATTAAGAAATGGCAGGTGAGAAGGGCAGAGGAAAAAGCCTCTTTGAAAAGGAACTAATGAAAATAAAAGAGCATTTTTGCCATGAAATGGGTCTCCTTGTGGATAGCCCTCATCCTGGAGGTAGTGGAACGACAAATGACGGGAATACGGCGAGACGCTTCTTCCAAAATCCTCAACTTTCCGCTGAAATAACTGGCATTGATCTAAATTTAGTGCAACGGTTTGGAGTGATTTTAAAAACCATATCTGCTGGATTTTCCATTGATTCGGATAAATTCAATTTGTATGCATTCGACGCTGCAAAACTTTATATAAATTTGTACCCTTGATACTTCGTGCCTGCAAGTGTCCACAAGTTCTCATTTATGACGCTACAATAATAGAATCAGCCATTCTTCCCATCGGACAACTGTCAGAAGAGGCTCAGGAGGCAAGAAACAAGGATTTTAAAATTTTCAGGCGTAGGCATGCTAGGAAGATTTCTCGCTTCGCCAATATTGAGGATGTATTTAATATGTTGCTACTATCTTCGGATCCTGTGATTTTATCCATTCGTCAAAAACTTAAAAGAAGAAAAACGGAATACCTGCTGAAGTTTTGCAGCTATTAAAAGAACCAGACGTGTTTAGCTCAAGAGAAAGTGAGAAAGTGAAAGCGAAATGTCGGACTAGGAATAGTCATATAACATGGTCATAAACTAGTGATGATTATCATTCTGCCACAGAGCAAATTTCTTGTATAACACAATTTTCAATCAGAATTTTATTTTATTTGAACTTTTGTATCCTTTTAAGTTATTTTAAATGTGTTTTTGCTGTTTTTTAGCACTTGAGCGAATTGAATGCAGAACTAATCTTTTATGCCTTCCCTTTTTGTCGGTTTGAATTTTTCTTGCAACCTTGTGCTACAGCCTCTAAATATATGAATTTTTGTATTTTCTCTGTCCAAGGTTTCAATTCCGACTGGCATTAATTAAAATCTGTTTTCAAATCTGTATTTTGCTATTTCTTCTCCACCTCAGACGAAATCAACAAACCAACTTAGAGTGGCTCGAATTCGTGACAGCCGGTGTTCAAGTTCCTTTGTTAGGCGCACGCACGCGGTCGCGCGGACCGTCATAAAACGCCTCCCCCCGCAAACAAAAGACCCTTCGGTCACTGTTCGGATTTTGGAAGACACATTTTTAGAGACATTGAAAATGCCTGGGTAAGCAAAAGGAAGTTCCGTTTTCCAGCGGAGAAGATTGCCATCGCCAAACTGCGAGTCTTGGCCTTGTCCGTTACGACCGTAAAATATGAATAATTAGCTAAAGTGTAGTTTCCAGTGAATGTACATTTTAAAAATTAGTGCTAGTTAATGTATGTTACTTATAATTTGACATAAATGAGGAAATGGTGTATATTGGGCACAAAATTAGAAAAAAATATCTTTTTCCTCCTAGATTGGGCATTCCGCCCACTGTGCGCCGTCTCGAATATCTTCCCGCGAATTGATGTCTCGCGTACCGCTGTTTCGCGTTCGCGATGAGACAATCAACTCACTTTTATACTGACAAATGCAGTGGTGCACTCTATTTCGAGCGACTCAACGCTAGCGACATTACCTCCACCAATCAACAAGGACGAGGATTTCCCCTACTGCCCCCAATTCCTGCATCGGTCAGCGCTCCTCCCGGCCTCTTAGAATCTGTCACTGGGGAAGGACGTATCTGCTTGGTTCCGGTTGTGACTTGAGTTCGTCTTGTATAGACCATGTAAACGGTATTTAGCCTACGGGCTTGTTTTCTATTGTAATAATTGTGGTTATATAAATGCTGTTACTTGAAGTTAATCAAAATGGCTAAGGTTGTTGTCATTTTCCTTTCGTTTCCACCCACCAATCGCAGTCGATTCACTCGCGACGTCAAGCTTCAGTGGCTTGCGTTGCAAAATGGTGCCGTGACCATGATTCTGGTCAAATTGTTTGTTCACTATGTGGTGCCGAAGTGTAATTCTCGTTGTTTAAGCCTTGCTAGACGACTAACTTCCCGAGTATCCATTATTTTCTTGATGTGTTTCCGTCCGCAGCAGTTGTTAAGGGTATAAATATTGTTTAATAATTTATGTCGTGTTATATATCGGTCTCTGGTGTGCAAAATTGGTGTCCTTTTATCCCACAATCATTAAGTTTACGCGGTGCAAAGTCCTGCTCAATGTGTGATCTTAAGTTGTTCTCTCTCTCTCTCAAATTCCTCGTCCGTTTTCCGTGCGGACCTGTGTCTTTGATCTAATTCATAGGCATGGCTACCCCTCCAGTTAAACCGTATGCTAGGGTCTTTAATACCACGTCCGAGGACAGGCATGCCCGCCAAAATGCTCGCGAGAACGTACAACAGCCTTCCTCGACGTCTACCGAGTCAAATTCCGACGTAGCGGTTCTCCCCAAGACGCTGGCCTCGTTGACTTGGCCAACGCAGACGGTTTACGTGTTGTTCGTCAAATGATCGACGACGTACCCGCCTTTTCATGTTCTTCCTCTAGTGACTGGTTTCTCTTCATTTCTAAAACCTCAGAATTGCTAATTTATCTCTGACCACACAGTCTCACTTGTTCGTTCTCCTGTTGCGTAAATTACCGGCCAATTGTCGTTCCTTCTGGCAGGGCGTGATTCGTAGGAATATTTCTTGGGAGGTTATAATCTCGGAAATTTGGGACACGTTTTTACCATATCGCGAATTCGATCGTCTAGTGTCCACAAAACTTAAGAGATTTCAATTCCCGCGTGAAAACCCTCGAGAATTCTACTACTCCATTGTGTCGGCTAACAAGGTACGAGGGCAGTTATATGCCGACCGCGAACTGATGGTATTGATTTTGGAGGGCTTAAATCCTCAAACAGAGTCCGTGCTTTTCTTCTGTCACAGCCCTTCAACTCTCGCCGAGTTGGAGAAAACGTTAACCCAAGCCACCAGGAAGTTAATGACTCGCGCCGAATATTCTAATTCTTTCTCTCAACCTCCCTCAGTGGAACAGCCTCGCGACCGCCGAGCTTCCCCTATCTGAAATTATTGTAATAAACGCGGTCACTTAGCTGATGTATGTCGCAAGCGTATTCGCGATACGAACGGTCGAGGCAGACCTAACCGCCCACAATTGACTTTCGCCCTTCAAGACGCGCATTCTCGACTTCCACAAATTCCTGTCCAAATCCATGGTACCCCAGGTCATGCTTTGCTAGATTCAGGGTCCACACTCCCCTTAATTGACGAAACCTTTTGGATTAACCTCGCTCAAAAGCCGAGAAGCAGCAGGAAGAAGAGTTGTTCGATAACATTGCGTTCTGTCACCGGGGAAAATACTGTTCTTTCCACCAGGGTTTGGCTTCGCATTAATATTAAGGCTTCGTCGTGGCAGCATTGCTTTTATCTATCTTCTCTTCCGATCCCCTGTCTTTTGGACAAAATTTCTTGAAGAAAACCTCAATCTCTATTCACCCCAATGGCTTCTCTTACGCTTCTTGTCCGAATCGAGTTTATTCTTTCTGCCACGAAAATGACTCATGCGAGAAGAATTCTACTTGCTCTGACTTAATTGGCCACTTTTCTGCGGACAACGAAGATTTTGTTCAAACCTGCATTGCAAAATCTATGATTTTGAGCGACAAAAGCAATTCGTGTTCGCCAAAACAACATTCAATCATCCGCTTGTTCCCCACTCCTCCTTCGTCTGTCTTGCACAAACAATTGAATAACGTTTTGTCTAGGTTCCCAGATGTTATTAGCTCCGTGCATGGAGTCACTCACCTGTTGAAATACGAACTTAAGTTGACAGACGAGATACCTATTCACTCTTCTCCGTATTCCCTGTCCCCTCCAAAACTTCAAGCTATGAAAATGCAGCTGAGGAAACTTCTCGGAAGCAAGGTTATCGAACCTTCTAAATCTTAATGGTCTAGTCCGGCATTCCTAATTCCTAAGCGAGACGGATCTGACAGACTGGTTGTTGACTATCGCAGACTTAATCAAATGGTAAAGGCTGAAAATTTTCGCACTCCTAATATCGAAAATGCTTTCTAATATCTTTATAATGCCAAGTTTTTCTGTATCATTGATTTGAATTCAACTTTTCATCAAATTCCTCTAACTGACAAGGCGAAGCAGTATACAGCGTTCGTCACCCCCGTTGGTCTCTATCAATTCAATAGGCTTCCTTTCGGTCTGACTACCTCTCCCTAGGTTTTCTGCAGGCTAATGGATCTTGTACTTGGTGATTTGAAGTATTCTTTTGTCTTTCCATAAATTGATGATCTCTGTGTTTATTCGGGGGATTTTAAACAGCATCTGTCGAGGCCGTCCTTTCCAGATTGAGGGACGCTGGGCTAACGGTGCATCCTGAAAAACTGAACCTGGCGCAAAACTCAATCGCTTTCTTGGGCCACAGAATTTCCCATGGGACGCTGATGGTCGATGGGGAAAGGATTTCGACCGTCAAAAACTTTCCTACTCCGAGGTCGGTAAAGGAAGTTGCAAGATTTCTGGGTATGTGTGGATTTTATTCTAAATTTATTCCGAATTTTGCAGACCCTTTAAATCGCTTCATACGCAAGGGTTAGAAAAGTAAAGTTAGAAAATAGAAAAAAGCAAGAGCTCCAGAACTCATTTCTAAAGTTAAAGCAGTGCTTAGCAAATCCACCAGTCCTTAGTCTTCCGGATTTTGATAAGGAATTTCACTTGTATGTTGATGCTAGCCAAATCGCCTTAGGAGCAATCTTGAATCAGTCCTGTGATGGTCAGATGAAGCCAGTTTCTTATGCTAGTCGAGTCCTTAATGAATATGAAAAGCGTTTGCCCTCTTATGAACTAGAATGTTTAAGTTGTTGTTGGGCAGTTGAGAAATTCCGCCCTTATTTGCAGTTCAAATCGTTTCATTTATATACAGATAATAATGTTTTGACGTGGTTATTCAAGCACCCTAAGCAATTAGGTAAGATTGTGCGAATGGTGTGTGCCGAATTTTCAGCACAAATTTGGCCATAATTTCGCCGCGGACATTTTCGCTCGCGGACATAGGGAGATTTCAAAGTGCGCACTGTCGGCGATATTGCGCATTGTCGGCGATATTGTGCGACAAGAACAAGTTGCCCTACTTTTATAGTGAACTCGCATCTGGCGGCCTCTTTTCGGAACTTTGTGGCAAGAGTGCTCCTCTACGCCGCCGTCTCAACCAATGGCTGGACGAACAGTTCCCCTACTTCCCCCTTCTCCACTGATCTACCTACTACCAGAGCTACCTCCCCTCCTTTGACTGCGCCGACCGGACGTTTCATCGCAGCGGCTCTCTCCTCTGCCGGCCACCGAAGTGTGTACCTCGTCAGCAGGCATCGTTCGTCAAGTTTCGGCAGCTAGCCTGCGGGCCTCGTGTTGTGTAATCATAATTGTAATTTAGTATATTAAATATAGTGTGACTGTTGGAACTCATTCCGTATTGATCATTTTGACTCCTTTTCCACTGTGTCAATTCGTTTTTCCGCGACGTTCGTCGCAAAATGGTGCCGTGACCAGGATATTGGTCGAATTGACAGGTGTTCTTCCAAGTAAGTGTCTTTATTTTTCTGTTATTTGAGCCCTTTTAAGGTTTGATTTCCAATATTAAGGTTGTTATAAGGTGTATTTTGTCCTCAGCCCTGTTGATTAGGTGGTTTAATGGTATTGGTATTTTCTATGTCTATCATTCGTTCTAGATTATTTAATCTCTGGTGTGCATTTTTCTCCTTTCCACTTTATTACGTATGTGGGGTGATTCTTGGCCAAGTGGTGACCTTAACTCTAGACGCATGGTGTGACCTCGTGGCCAACTCTCTTGTCAGTTCATTCAATTAATTCATTTACTTGCATCAGTTCTTGTTTCTCGTGAAAATTTTTGTCTTCATGGATACTAACTCTGTTAATCCCTACGCAAGAGAATATCAAACCACGGCTTCCAACCGACGTGACCGACAAAACCCTCGCGATAACGTTGATTCTCCCTCATTGACAGTTGTCGAGTCAAACGCAGGCTCAGCTGCCCCTTCCGAGCATAGTGATTCCGTTGTCGAAATGGAGAACCCAGACGGTTTGTGTGTAATTCGCCAGTTGGTTGACGAGTTTCCTGCATTGTCAGGCTCTTCCTCTTTAGAATGGTTTGACTTCATTTGTAAAACGTCCAAGCTACTAGAGCTGTCTTTGACATCTCAGTCCCACTTATTCACACTTTTGCTGCGCAAATTACCCGATAATTGTCATTCTCTCTGGCTGGGGGTAATTCGTGGGCATGCTTCCTGGGAGCAAACTATCTGCGAAATTTGGGACACGTTCGTCTTAAAACGCGAGCTCGACCGTTTGATTTCTCTGAAAGTCAAGAGATTTCAGCGTCTTAACGAAAATCCACGCGATTTCTTTCATTCTCTAGTGGTTGCCAATAAGGCATTGGGTCACAAATGTAATGAGGTGGAGCTCATGGAATTGATTCTCGAGGGTCTAAATCCAGAAACGCAGTCGGTTATTTTGCTCAATCAAAAACCCACCAATCTAGCGGAGTTGGAAAAAATGTTGATTCAGGCCAGTAAAGCTCTAATGACACGAGCTGAGTTCATCAATTCTCTGCCTGAATCGCGTCCCACTGTTCAGCCTCCGTGCTCACGCCAAACTCCACCCTTAATATGTAATTATTGTCGAAAACTTGGGCATGTTCAGAATGATTGTCGTAAAAGAATTCGCGATCAGAACACTCGAGATAGGCCTGCCCGTCCCGCGCTGACTTTTGTCTCTGCTAACGAATTTGTCGGTCTCACAAAAATCCCCGTTCAAATTCAAGGTATCCCAAGTGACGCATTGCTTGACACTGGGTCCACAGTTTCCCTGCTTGACCAAGGTTTCTGGGAAAATCTCGTCCACAAACCCAGAAGAAGTCGGAAACAAGTCTGCGCGATACCACTACATTCTATCGCCGCGCCGGTGAGAAGATCATTCTTCAGTCTCAAGTCCTATTACGGATAAACATCAAATCGTCTTCGTGGCAACATAAGTTCTATTTGTGTTCGCTTCCCATCCCCTGTCTTTTGGGTCAGGATTTTATTAAGAAGGCAGCGATTTCGATTCATCCTAATGGATTTTCTTTTGCATCTTCGCCGCATCGCTTGTTCCCATTCAGCGTAAATCTCCGTGATAACGATCGGGGTTCTGTCTATTCTGTTGATTTTGATCAATCCACCGCTAGCGAGAATGATTTTACTTCTACTTGCGTGGCTAAATCCAGGGCCGTGGGCGAAGTTAACGCTCCAAATGAGAATAGCCTAGCCTAGTGGCCCGTGTTTCTCCCTCTTCGGAGTTTGACCGCGAAAAACAAGTGAAAAGCGTTTTATCGCGATTCCCCGATGTCATTTGTCACTCACATGGGGTAGTAACTCACTTGTTGCAATATGAATTGGAAGTCAGTGACGACCAACCGAGTCGCTCCACTCCCTGTTCTCTATCGCCGCCCAAGCTGCAGGCAATGAAAAGGCATTAGAAGAAACTGTTAGATGATAAGATCATAGAACCTTCTAATTCTCAGTGGGCCAGCCCAGCGTTCCTAATTCCGAAAAAAACGGCTCCGATCGTCTTGTCATCGACTACCGCAGACTCAATCAGAAGGTAAAAGCCGATTGTTTCCCAACTCCCAACGTTGAAAATGCCTTCCAGTACTTGGGTAAAGCAAAATTTTTCACTATCATCGACTTGAATTCCGCTTTTCATCAAATTCCTCTCTCTCTCCCAAGGCGAAACAAAACACTGCATTTGTTACTCCCGTGGGACTTTATCAATATACGAGGCTACCGTTCGGTTTGACTACCTCTCCTCAAATTTTTTGCAGGTTAATGGATTTGGTCCAGGGTGATCTTAAATATTCTTGTGTTTTCCCGTACATAGATGACCGGTGTGTTTATTCGAGGGATTTTAAGCAGCATCTGCTAGATGTGGAAGCGGTGTTGTTGAAGTTGAGAGCAGCAGGCCTGATCGTGCACCCGGAGAAGCTGAAATTGGCCCAAACTTTGACTCCTTTCCTCGGCCATCGTATTTCAGAGGGCACACTCATGGTTGACCACGACCGCACGACTGCAATTAGAGAGTTTCCCACCCCAAGGTCTGTCAAGAAAGTCACCCGGTTTCTCGGTATGTGTGGCTTTTATGCTAAATTTATTCCCAATTACGCCGAATTGTCTGCTCCGTTGACTCGTCTGAAGCGCAAGGGTGCCGTATTTCACTGGCCTAGTGAGCTGCAGGAAGCATTCACCCAGTTGAAACAGTGTCTAATCAACCCACCTGTTCTCTCTCTCCCTGATTTCGAGAAAGACTTTTATTTATATGTTGATGCCAGTCAAGTTGCTCTCGGAGCAGTTTTGAATCAGTTCTATGATGGTAAATTGAAGCCAGTAGCTTATGCCAGTAGACTTCTTAATGATCATGAGAAGCGTCTTCCCTCTTATGAACTACAATCAATGAGCTGTTGCTGGGCTGTTGAAAAATTCCGATCTTACTTACAGTTCAAACCCTTTCACTTGTACACTGACAATAATGCGTTGACGTGGCTATTCAAGCACCCTGAGCAGTTAGGGAGAGTGGGACGAATGGTCCTAAAATTATCCGCTTTTCGCTTTGTCATTCACCATGTTAAAGGCAAACAAAATTGTGTTGCAAACTGTTTATCTCGCCCCACTGAATCAGATAATTCTTGCCAGCAAGGTGTTTTGTTTCTTAATCACGTCCCCCTTTCGTTTGTTAATATTCGCGAGCACCAACGCTCTGATGCTGGTCTCAAGACCATTATTGAGGATTTACAGAGAGACCCACAGTCACATCCTGGCTGGAAGTTGATTGATCACCTTCTGTGTCACATCACTGGCTGGGCCGAAAGGCCTAAAATTGTTGTTCCTCCTGCCATACGGCCCATGTTATTTAAATATTTTCATGACCTTCCTACTGCTGGCCACTTAGGTATTGCTAAAACTTGTGAAAAAATTGGACGCCAATTTTGGTGGCTGTTACTGATATGGTGAAAAGGTGTCATTCTTGTCAGTTGTCTAAGCCTTTGAATCGCCTCCCACAGGGTAAAATGTCTTCTGTTCTCTCAAAATACCCATGGGAAAGAATTTATGTAGACTTCGTGGGCCCTCTGCCCCGTAGCAAAAATGGAAATGCCTATGCTCTCACTATCATTGATGGATTTTCTAAATTTACTCTTATTGAGCCTCTGCGGAGTGCAAGTGCCCCCTTAGTTGTAAATCTTTTATCAAGGAAGATATTTCCCAAGCTCGGGTATCCAAAATTTCTTGTGTCTGACCGTGCGCACAATAATTGGGAGGAATTTCTTCCTGATCTGAGTTTCGCCTTTAACTCAGCTGTGCATTCTAGTATTGGTCATTCCCCGGCCAAGGTGTTTCTGGGCCGTGAGCTGCCACACCCACTGTCTAACATATGGGAAATTCCTCCTGAATTGTTCAATGATGATATTGATTCAAAAGAAATGTCTTCCTTGTGGGTTAATGTCTTGAATAATCTGAAAAATGTACACCAGAGACAAGCGGTGAAATTCAATAAGTTGCATAATGAGGTTGTGTTTAAAGTGGGGGATCAGGTACTGCTCAAGACCCACAATGTCAGTTCAAAGTTCTAACAGAAAACTGCTAAACTTTTCCCAAAGTGGGAAGGGCCTTTCTCTATTGTTAAAATGTTAACTTCTGTTACTGTCGTTTTGAAGGTATCGCCTAAAAGGGAGAAAATTGCTCATGTCTCTCATCTCAAGGCATACCATAGTTCAGAACCCACTGTGTCCGTCTAATCCCTTTCAAACACTATGAATTGACCCTCACTCCACCAATTGATCATTTGTTTCAATAAAAATGTCAATAATATTTTAATAATAAGTACTTTAATGAAAGAATGATATACTTTAATAAGAATAATGACACTTTAAATACACTATTTCTATGAATGCAACCAAGTAATGCCAAACAGCTATACTTCTCTCATGACACCAGCTATCTTTTCTAATATATTGTTTGCAATTTGAGAGCTTTGTAGGTTGGAGAGTGCTATTCACTCTCGAGTTTTGCCATTTCTTTAAATTTTGCATGTCCTTTTCTGGGTTAATACAACCAACCCAAGTTGCATGGGTATCTGATTCTGGAGCCAAGGCTCCAACCCAACTATAGAGAGAACCCAAACTCTCTGCAAATGTTACAGGGGTGCCAACCTGAGTAAGCGGAGTTCTGGGGAAAGGCTATGTTCGCTTCTGGCTTTATGGCCAGAATGCATGTTCTGCCCGGAATGGGTTTAAGTGCCACTGAGGGAATTGTGCCAGGATTGGAACAGTCCTTACTTTTGGCGCAGAGTTTGCAACCTCATCGCCCGGTTGGGTCTCCCAATGCTTTGGGTACCTGATCGCAATCAGCACCGAGCTTTCTTGCTGGTATTTGGGGGGGGTTAAAGGGTTTATATTTTGGGAAGCAACTCAGTTACGACTGTTGGTTCCTGGGGTCCTAATGAGACAGATGACAAGCCTAACTTTTGAATGCTTGTGAGGTTTCAATGGTTATTGAATGATGTTATAAGGCTGTTATATTAATTAACAATCAACCTATCAGCCATGGTCTATTTTTACCCTTTCCCTTGTTGGCTCTATGGATAAAAGCCATTAAATTCCTCCCCCTTCTAGTTGATTTGCTCTCTGTCCTTTGGAATCTGAACATGCAAAATTTACCTTCTTCTCTTTCAAACCCCAGTATGGCACTGGGCTAATATAATTGATCAGAGCATTTTTGGCTAGTTGAATACTTTATCGTTTATCCAATTTATTGAATTTAAGCATTTTTTGCTCAATTACTATTTGGTGTCTGAGAAGTATAGTGGGCATATGGTGATATTTTCCTGATCAATATGTATAGGGCTGTGGACAAAAAATAAATGGTTTATTTCAAAATAACATGTTTGTAAGATGCTCTCCTCTATTTTCTCTGCCTAATTTTGGTTCACTGTATTTCATTCTCAATATCTATTTACTGATGTTTTTCTTTAAAACTTTGAATGGGCTGTGCTAGCATTTGTTCAATTTCGTTAATCTCTAAAATTTAGTGAACTGAAGCTATTGTTGTCTTTGCTTTGGCCCATTCTGTTAAGGGCATAAATTCATTTATGTTGATTTTCAAAGAGTGTGGAGGAACCACTAACTTGGATGATGTTTGAGTTCATGCTATTTTGCTTGTTCAAGAGGACTTGATTTTTTTATGACCTAAGGAGGATTGTTCGGCGGTATGGTGTGGGCCAAGAAAAGATCTCGTTAAAGAGCAATTTCTCTACAAAATAAATAAAATATGTACAAATAATAAATAAAATAATAATAATCTGTTCAAAAAATAAAAATGAATACTTGAATAAAAAAAAGAAATTAAAAGATAAAAAAAAAATGCCATTATGGCCCACCCTCGCCTTCATTCCATGAATTCTACTGTTTAGTAGTGTGATCTTTGTGACTTGTCAATTTTTCTGTTGTAAAAAGGGTTGCAAGGGAGTACACTTGATGTTTTTGGTTTGTTGAATTGACAGAATGGAGAGCATCAAATGTCGTGTTTCTTAATATTAATGACTCTAGAGTATAAGATAGTGATCATTGGTTTTATTTAATCAAATGATAATAATTTTAATAATCATATAATAAAATAATGTTAATAATCAAATAATAAAATGTTAATAATCAAATAATGCATGAATAATCAAATTATAATAATATCTATAATCAAATAAGCACCTCGCTCCTGTGGCGTTTGCTAGTCGCATCCCTCGCAAATATTAGTCAAATCTTTCCACTGAAAAGACAACAGCCAGGCATTTCAATTAGTAAGTGGCGTACTTTTTCTCCGCCATGGTGAGACTGCGACTAGCAAACGCCACAGGAGGAAGGTGCTCGCCAACCTTCAGAGTCAGCTCACCTGCTTCATCGTTACATGAAGCGTCCGTGTGTATGACGAAGGGCTTGGTGAAGTCCGGGGCTCAGAGGACTGGCGGGCAAGAAATTTTTCTCCTCAGGGCGTCAAAGGCTTGTTGCTGGGCACGCCCCCAAACAAATCTACAATTTTTCCTTTTTAGCTGATTCAGGGGAGCTGCTATTTCCGAAAAACTCGGGACTAAGTGCGTATAGTCGATGCACATGCCCAGGAAAGGTATAACAGCACATAAGAAGGAACCGGAAACTCATTTATGACTCGAGCTTGTTCGGGGTCTATTTTATTCCCTGATCCAAAATGATATGGCCCAAGTGACAGATTTCCTTTGGCCCTACCGATATTTCCTTCGGATTGATGGTTAAGCCGACCTCCCTCAACATTTCTAAAACATCTTGGAGGTGAACTAAATGCTCAAAAAAAAAATTAACTGTATACAACCACGTCATCCAGGTAATGAAAGAGAGACTTATATTTGAGATCGTCAAAGATATTGTCAATCATCTGGGATAAATCTTGACCACCAGTACAGATTCCGAACGGCACCCTATCAAATTCATACAACCCCAAGGGAGTAATAAATGCGGTTGCTCGCCGACTCTCGGGATCAAGGGGCATTTGGTGTTATGCAGAGTTTAAGTCTTATACAGTATGTGGCGAACAACACTTGATTCTTAACTATTGTGGCATCTATCTTTTGCCATATCCTCCGGTTTCGACAATAACGATAGTCTGGGAGCCCCACCGAACCAAAATCGCCACTCACCTTGCCAACGGGGCTCGCTCTCTCAGTAGGACTGTTTGGCTGCTTGATTCATTCACCAAGACGACACGCGATGATCTCCTTGGTTCAACCACACAACACACATATCACATGTAGAGGCCCTCTATAGGGACCCTTCTTTGGTAGTACAGTACATGGAGTATAGAGTACAGGAGAGCTAACAGAATAGGGGGAAAGGGGTTAAGTGAGGCGGAATCGGGAGAAAGGAATCGTGGTGGGAAGAGGATTACGCTTCCACCAAGTGCGGCGCTGTCACTGTGAGACCCGCGTGAGTAATCGCTGTGACTCGCTTTTTCTCGTGTTTGCGGCTGACGAGTGAAGGTGTGGGAGAACTTCGTTCCGGGATTTGGTGAAAGAAGAAGACTTTTTGGTTAAAAATGGCTTGTAGTTGCTTTGTTCCTGGGTGTGCCAGAGGCTACACGTCAACATATCGATGGAATAAGGAAAAGGCTTGCAAAATCCGAGCCTTTTCAAGGCACCTAAGGTAAGTTCAAATTTCAGTGCGTGGAGTATCTTTTCTTTGGTTGGTGCTGACTCTTTGTTGTGTTCTTTAATGTAAGGGTAATCCACATTCATGGTAATATTTCAGTATGATTGTATTCTATGTGAGTAGCATTTCCTGTCGAAGGTGGTTTCCCGCCAGTAAAAAATAATGGATGTGTGACCACATGGGGTTAGTTGTGTGCATTTTGATGGTCGCTCGTCAATGCTCATCCACATCAATTTTCTAGCGATATTATGGTGGTATGTATGTGGCGACGTTGTATTATTTTCTCGAGCACTTCATAAACTGTGTTAAATATCATTTTCTGTAGTTCACTCGATACCTGATCCCTGTATGCTTTAATCACAATTTGGTATCACTTGCATGGTCTTATGATGTGGGTTTAGTAGAAAGAATCTGTTCTTAATTATCAGGAAGAATGAGGATAGAGATTTGAGGAATGTGAGCTTGCGAGCAAGAAATCAGGGCACTTAAAATAAGTTCAACTTTAATGCATTATGCATCTTATCTTTGGTCGGTTCCGACTGATTGGTATGAATTTGATTATTAGGGTAATCAACATTTGTAGTAATCTTTTGGTACGGTTGTATTTAGCGTGAGAAATACTTCCCGTTGAAGGATGTTTTTTGCCCGTTATAATCGGATGTGAGACCACGTGGGGTTAGTTGTGTACATTTTCATGGTCGCTCATCAACGCTTATCCATGTCAATTTTCTTGGCAAATCATGCCCGAATGTTTGCCGTTTTCTTTGTGCGAGTCCTTCATAAACTTCGTTAAATGTCTCTCTTCAGTGTGATATGAGTGCTCCATCAACATTGTAGAAAACATCTCGGGAACTATTCATAGCCATCTCTGGTTCTCAACACCCTCGATTGTTTTGGTGGTTCAGAGGGAACTTCACTTAAATAGTTCCTATTTTCATTTTTTAGTATTTTTGGTCAATCTCATGGGGAATATTCTATCCTTCCTACTCCTGAGTTTCAGAGAGAGGGCATTTTTTGAGAGACTTGTGTGGTTCTGGATATAATACCACATAGGTTTTGCATTATTTCTAATTGTGGTTCTCTGGAATTGGAGAAATCCTTCTAAACTGAATGAAAGAGTGATTGCTGATTGAATCTGAAATGTAGATTAGTTTCCCATTATGTATTTTTCCAGTTGGTGGGTCACTTGCATAGGAGCCTTCTTTCTGAACCCTGAGTACTGTTTAAGGGAGTCACTTTCTTGGAACGCATCAGTCTTAATGATTCCAAGTGCACATTTTTGTTTAATTTTTCACTTTGCGACTAACGGTTCACGGTAGACATCCTTCTTAACCCTGAGTATGAATGAGTTTTATGTGGATCACTGTTTCTTGAGTGATTCAATGATTCTGAGGATGAATTTTCTTATAAGCTTAGGTTTTTGTTGAAATGCTGGGTTGCTGACAGGAGAAATCCTACAAGCTCTGAGTGTGCATGAATAATTATTGAGCTGATGATAGAGATATTTTCTAGAGAGAGAGAGAGCCTTTTTCTGAAATGTATATTTGTTCTCCATTTCAGACTGGCGTACTCCTTTGTGGTCAATGCATCCACCTTCCTGCATTCATAGAAATATTTTGTTTGGATGGGAAGGTTACAACTGGAGGAGGTGAGATTCTAAGTGGTGATTGAAAGATTGTGTTCACTGTCAACATTTTTTATCAGTTTAATGCTGCTCTTCAGTTAGTAATGGGACCAGGGTGATCTTCATTTTTAGAGTACACAATGGAACAGCCTTTATCACCTAAAATAATTGTGTTTTAGAGTTATATTTGTAATTGTTTTAACATATAGCCTTGTATTCATTTGTACATCAATTTGTCAACAGTGCTGATTTTGATTGTGAAATATATTTCACTTGTCTTTATGAAAGAACTGACTCCTTTTATTTCATATCGTTCTTATAGCTCTTGTTATACCTTTAGCCTGTTATCCGTTGACTACCAAGGGGTAGTGGACATTTGTTTAGCATTTTGGCTCTAAGCTAGTAATCCTTGGGTGACTGCCACTGCTTTTCATTAAAATTTTTGTCAGTAGTGATAGTGCTACCTTCGCTTTCATGCTCAAAACTATTGCCCTTTGGGTTTTCATAGTCTGCTATGTATGCCGGTTTCACATTCCGTAATGCCAGTGGGTGGCTGTTTTTTGCTTGGTAATGGGTTAGGATTTTCCATAATTTTGGTTTAGCTCGGGAAAACTGTTATCTAAAATAGCTAAGGGGGCATGGCACTCTGTCACGCAATGGAGTTTAAATTTAAACCTGAAAGGTATAACTACTTAGTGAGGTCATGTATAACTTTTATAATTTTGACATGATTTTTCTTGAGACTAGTGCGATGTATTTCATCAGGAATTTACCATTGCGGCTGTGGGATTACGCCGACCATAGAGGAGGGGTCTACGGTGGACCGTGTAGGGGATTCTTTTGTAACTGATTCCTTGCTCCGAATCCGAATGGCGTTGTCTCTCCTGTACTCCATACTCCTTGGTACTGTACCTCTAACCTCATGCACACACCAGCGCGCGGCCACACGGCTGCACGTACAAAATAAAAAAGGTGAGCGGCGATTCTGCTCCCGGAAAAGCTCCCGACCATACAACTTACTGGCGCAAACACAGTAAAATACCTTGCCCGGCCAATATGCATAAAACCCCTCCACAGGGGGCAGCGGGAAGGCGTCGAATTTGACCTTCTGATTGACAGCCCTATAGACCACCACCAGCCGTGAACTCTTGTTGCGCTTGGGAACCAGGAATTCTGGACTAGCATAGGCAGAGTTTGAATGAGTTATTACCTTATTTTTGAGCAATTTATTGACCGTATCTCTCATTTCATTCATCCTTACTGGATTTAGTTGATAGGGGCTAGACATAACTGGGACGGCTTCCACTAACGGGAGTCGAATAACTTAGTACAGCCCAAGGCGTCGGTTACCACGTCGCCATATTTTATCAAAAGATTGTTTAATCGGCGTTGTTGGTAAGGCTCAATGTGAGCACTAATCCTATTGTTCTCCTCTGTGGGCTCTCCCAAATCCCCTGCTGTGGTTTCCCAATTGATCAAGTTCTGAGAGGATATTGGGCCTATCGATCAGATGCAATGCGTATTCAGGATTCAAACTACAACACACCAATTCTAATACTTTGCTTTCGTCAAGAGATTTCTCTAATCATTTGTTCATATTCCTCATAATAATTATCTATTTGCCTAAAATCTCACACTTTTCTTGCGTACGATTATACAGGTCTCTTTTCAAAACGAGTTTGATAATTATATGCCCCATAATTTGCCTAAAATTGCACCTCAAATTCCGCAAAAATAGCAAATTGGTGAGCCAAAATCTAAGACAACGCCTTTTCACGCAATATCTTGGGCAGTAGTATAGAGCAACTGCTTTCAGCTCAAAGTGAATAAAAAATTTCTTTATTTCTCCAGGAAACCCATAACGCTCTGCCCATAGCCCATGCAAAATAAAAGTTCCCACCTATGTTCGGCTGAAACCATAACTATCCCTCTCGGAGGGGGGGTGGATAAAGGAGAAAGCACTGTTTTCGGACGACAATTTTAATGACAAATTGAACTAGTACACAGGGTGCCAGGAGGACATGGACGGGGAAGAATTGTGGAAGGCGAGGAGTAGGGAGGCTTTACCAGGCTTGGAGCAGGCGGCTGAGTGGCGTGGTGGCTTCGGAAGCAGTGGCGTCGGGCGGCAGCAAGACCTCTGGGGGACGGAGCAGCGACAATGTCAAGAGCAACACCCCTCGCCTCGGACAGCGTTTCTTGCCTTTTTATGATGGAGGCTGACTTGACTGCACTACTGCCCTTATGGCACTATGAGTGCCCCATTTCGTCTCCACTGAGACCCCCTCCAAGGGGATGAGGCAGACGCTGGGGGTCTTGTCCGCTTCCTTGCCCGTCCTTCAAAGGAAGGGTTCACAGGTAGATGAAACGTTTTGGTGAAATGAAGGGCAGGAAAGACTGGCCAATGAACGTACTGGTAGAAAAATATTGAGGATATCCTATCCCAGTTTCTCCCTGACTGATGCGAGAATTCCCTGCTTTTCCAGAAATTCAATTCCTTGACAATTCCAGATTTTCCTTAACGATCGCCACCCTGTTTTTCGTTTCAGCATACAATCTACCCTTCTTCAACCTATCCATGAAACCTATTTGTAGCGATCCTCACTGAATAACTTCACAGTTATACCCAGTTAAGACATGGCATCTCGCCATCTTTCTCAAGGGCTAGATGGTAATTTTGTCCTTGCCATTGGTTCCGGCGGATTAGGAATAGCTACTAGTTGACAACCATGGCAATTTTGCACCCATTTCTCAACATCTCTGTCCATTCTGTTCCACCACACTTTGCTATGCAATAATCTTTTCATGGCAGTCATCCCTAAATGTCCTTCATGGCTTATTTCTAAACACTTTTTTTGCAGTTCACTAGGACAAACTATTCTGGTGCCCCTTAATTCTATCCCATTTACTTCACACAACTCATCCTGAATTAATTCAAAACATCTTTGCTCTTTTGACCAACAATTTATTTTCAAACTAGTTATTAGATCACATAACATTTTGTCTTTCTCTGTTGCTTTGATTGTATCCTCAAGCTTCATTGCTACTGGCACTGTTGCATCCAAAATCCCTTATTGGTTAATTTCAAATACTTGCATCTCCTCTTCCCTAGCTTCTAGTTCATATTGCTTATATTTCTTAGTTAAATCTAGCAACCTGGAAAGTGAGTCTGCTATATTATTTTTACCTTGAGTATACACATGCCCATACTAAGCTCAGTGCTTCATTTTCTGTCTGCGAATATCTCTGTTCAGTTTTGGTTAATGCCCTACTAGCATATCTGACAATTCTTGTCTCATTCTTTTGAAATTGTACTAGCACTGCTCCTAAACCTACTGGACTGGCATCACAATAAATTCTATATTTTGCATTTGGTCTAAAAAACCTAATACTGGAGGATTTACCATACTATTTTTCAACTGATCAAATGCTTTATCTTGTTCTAAACCCCACACGAATGGCTCATTTTTACACATTAATCTTCTCAGAGGCTCTGCAATGGTAGCAATGGTTAGGAACGAACTTAGCTGAAAAGTTCACAAGTCCTAAAAAAACTCCTAACTTCACTTTGATTTTCCGGCCTTCTAAAAGATTCGATTTCTTCCTTTGTATGATCTGTAGGTTTGATACCATTATCGCAAATGTGATGATTAAAAAATTGAATCTCTTTCAAACCAAACTCACATTTTGATCCATTCAATGTTAACCCTTTTTCCTTAAAAGTACAAAAGACTTTTCGCAATCTTTTATCATGTTCCCTTTTGTTTTTACCATGCACAATCATGTCATCCATGTAACAAATAACACCTTCACAATCTTGAAATGTTTGAGTCATTACATTTTGGTACATCTCAGGTCCACAATTTACCCCAAACATGAGTCTTTTAAATCTATACAATCCCACGTGTATGCTAAAAGTTGTTACTTTTCTAGACTCTTCCTCCAATTCAATTTGATGGTATGCCCATTTCATATCCAGTTTGCTAAACACGCTACTCCCATTCAAATCATTTAACATATCTTCAATTGTTGGCAAAGGAAACCTTTTCCTCTTGATAGCTAAATTAGCTATATAGCTACCTCATATGCCATTTTCTCCCGGTAACATCTTTCCTTGGTGTGACTACAATTGGTGATACCCAACGGGAAGGCTCATTTACCTTTTCTATTATGTCCTCCTCCAGTTATTCATTTACCAGTTTTTCTACTACTTCTCTTAAGTTATAAGGTAACCTTCTCAGTGGTTGTGCCACTTCTCTTACATCTCACTTCATTGGTATTTTCAACTGAAAATCTTTTTAGTTTACCAACAGGACATTGTCGAGCGCTCGTGTGGACGCGGACATTGTCGAGCACTTCGTCGGAAGTCGCGCGGGTTACTCAGATTCGCTTGAAGGTCGCCCACAACCTTTTATTAATCATAACCTGGGGCACACGGCCCCGCACGCACATTTTTGGTCCTTCGGGCCGGATCGCACCAGTGATCGGCAAGGCATATTCGAAATCTTCGTACATAAGCGCAAGATTAAATCAACACGAGGCATCTCCCGGCAAGCACTCGAATCGGGGTCTTCAAAGCAGCGGACCATCGGCACTCTTCAGCGAGCAGCATCTCCAGCAAGGTGTCATCCAATCAGCCGAGGACAATCAGTCACAGCAGCGGCTTCGGCGCACCAGCAACGCAGCATAACGCAGCCATCGCAGCATAAGGTAGGCAGTGAGTGCAATTCCCTCCCATATCACTCCATATCCTCCACTGTAAATTATCCTAACCTTTAAGGCACGTGTCTCAGAACAATGGCCGAGAAAACTAAGGAGTTTAACCCCAATCGCGGTCAAATTAAGGCCAGGGTCACGAGATTTAAGAATTTCGTCGATACCGTAAGGATTCCTGATGGAATACCTCAATTGCGTCTCCGCCTGGAGAAGTTTAAGGATTGCTGGCAGGCCTTTGAAGATATTCAATCCGAGATTGAGTTATTGGACGTGGAAGGCGACGGAGAACGCGATGAATTTGAGGATGCGAACTTTGATACCGTCGCAAGGGCCGACGGAATAATTCAATCGTCCCAGCCTAGGGCCAGTGAATCGCAGGAAAATGGTCACAATGTTGCTCCGGTGAAGCTCCCAGTCATAAATTTACCTAATTTTCACGGGGATTATGATGAATGGGTGACATTCTATGACACATTTAAGAGCCCCATTCATGACAATGTGTCTTTATCAGGAATCCAAAAATTCCATTATTTAAGATCAACGCTGCGCGGAGAAGCGTTGCAAGCCATAGCCTCTCTCGCCACCTCGGAACAAAATTACGACATCGGGTGGGGACTGCTAATGCAGCGCTTCGAAAACAAACGTTTTATAATCAGCATGCACGTCAAGGCAATGTTTGAATTCAATCAATTAGAGGAGGAGTCGCCCACGGGTATCAGAAACCTCGTGGATCACTTCAATAAACATTTGAGGGCTCTCCAAGCCATGGGGCAGCCTACTGACTCCTGGGACGCGCTCCTTGTCCACCTAATCACCAGCAAGATAGACCTGAGGCTTCATGAGGAATGGGAGGCGTCGTTACCGCGGGAAGAGACGCCAAGTGTCGGAAGACTTCTTATCTTCCTTCAGCAAAGTGATGGAGACGGTAGACGCTCATCGCGCCGTTCGCACCGCTATCACATCGCGCGATCAAGGGAAAAGACCACTCATAAAAACCAGCAGGTCAATGGTGGGAAACGTAGCCATTGAGTCAAAATGCAAGCTATGCAAAGGGTTCCACCAACTATATCAGTGTAGCATCTTTTTGAAGAAATCCATTCCTGAGAGAATTAGCGACGTGAAAAAACTTGGAGTATGTTTTAACTGCCTCAGGGGAGGGGATTTAAAAGGTAGCTGCACCTCAGGTAATTGCAAGCTTTTCGGTGAAGGGCACAACAGCTTGCTTCACCTCTCAAGTCACGCCTCAGCGACCAATCTATCCGCAAATTCTCAAACCAATCTATCAGTAAACTCGGCACCATTCAGTCTGTCTTCGACGCAAATACAGTCCACTACAGCAAGTCTTCCATACCAGGGGGAGGTATCAACAACAGTTCTTCTCTCCACTGCGGTCGTCTGGGTGCATGATTCGCGAGGCTCCCCTCATCTCTGCCGAGCGTTGCTCGATTCAGGCTCTCAAGCAAACGTCATAACGGAAAGAATGGCGCAGCTTCTGAGACTCAAAAGGAAAACAGGCGTAATAGGCATCACAGGTATAGTAGGATCGGCCGCTAGAAGCGCTCAGATGGTGCAGACGACGATTAAATCGAGAATAACAGCGTACAAGGCTCATATTAATTGCTTGGTGCTGTCAAAAATTACTTCCGAAATTCCTGCGATTACTGTTGATATTTCAAATTGGAGTCCACCCTCTAACCTCCAACTTGCAGACCCTGGATTTAATATCCCGCAAGCCGTTGACCTCCTCATAGCTGCAGAGGTATTCCTTGAAATGTTGGGCATTGGGCAATTCAGAACATCACCAACCCTACCGATCCTTCAGCAAACTACTCTCGGTTGGATTTTATCAGGAAGAGTTCGGAGCAATGAAACGATGTCGTCATCATCCTACTACGTTAGTCGGGCAGAAAACTTGGTAGAGCAAGTGCAAAACTTTTGGAAATTGGAGGAGTGCAAACCTGCTTCAACATTCTCAGCAGAAGAAATGAAATGTGAAGAGCACTTCAAGGAAAACACCACCAGAGGAGCAGATGGGCGCTTCATCGTTAGGCTACCTATCAAAGGAGAGATCGGTCACCTTGGAGATTCCGAGCGAATTGCCAATCCTAGATTTCTGATGATTGAGAAGCGACTACAAAGGGATGGGGAGAGGAAATTGGCATATTCATCATTTATGAGAGAATATCGAGATCTCGGGCACATGGAGTTAGTCATAGAAGAAGAGGACCAGCCAAAAGCGTCGCCTTCTACGTTCCACATCACTCAATTACGAAGGACACCAGTTCAACGACGAAATTGAGAGTTGTGTTTGATGCATCAAGCAAGAGCTCAACAGGAGTATCATTAAATGATATATTAATGGTAGGGCCCACAAATCAAGATGATCTGCTCAACATCATTATTAGATTTAGGACACACGAATATGCAATGACGCCTGATATTGAAAAAATGTATCGCCAAATCAAGGCCCATCCATCTGACACCGATTTGCAACGAGTATTATGGAGAGACGAAGAAGGTGCGCCAATTGAAACTTACAGGTTAACCACAGTGGCATACGGTACGGCCTCAGCATCGTTTTTGGCGACAAGATGTCTTCAGCAATTGGCCCTAGAGGAATCGCATCGTGCTCCCCGCGCAGCGGCAGTAGTGATGAAAGATTTCTACGTTGATGATCTCCTCACTGGCAGCAACTCGATCGAGGAGGCTGAGAAAATCCAAGAAGAAATGATTGCATTACTTGGCAGAGGAGGTTTTCGGCTTCGAAAATGGTGCTCTAATCATCCCGGTTTGCTGAAGAGAATTCCATTAAACCATAGGGAGGCCTCTTATCAGATTCACCCGGAAGGAGACAACACCATCAGGAGCCTAGGAATTCTTTGGGACCCAAATACGGACGTCTTCCACTTTGACACGAAGAACGTCAGTTGTGAAGCCCGAGTGACTAAACGTTCAGTTCTTTCCGATCTGGCGTCCGTCCGTCCAGGTGCGTCAAATCAGATGGGAAGTACATGATGAACCTTCTATGCTCCAAGTTGCGAGTGGCGCCGCTAAAGAAAACAACTCTTCCCAGACTGGAACTGTGCGCAGCAGTACTCCTTTCTCACCTCATTCATAAGACAAATTTTAAGCTATCCGGGACTAGCCACGGAGTTTCACTTTTACGGAGTCACCCGCAATGCACAAATGTGCGATTTTCCACAGAGAAAAAATCCACAGGGAAAGAGGACGCCTCGGTAGCTTAACTGGCTAAAGCACTCGGCCGGAAATCGAGGGATCCGGGTTCGAATCCCGGTCAAGGCGGATGATTTTTTCTGTGGAAAATCGCACCTCATTCATAAGGTCTCATCATCCTTCTCGTTTTCGGGAAGCCCTACTCTGTGGTCAGACTCCACTGTGGTGCTCGCATGGCTGAAGGCACCATCATCCAATTGGAAGACTTTCGTCGCCAACAGGGTTGCCGAGATCCACGAGCTGACAAGTAAATTCAAATGTAGGCACATCAGAGGAGTGGACAATCCAGCGGATCATATTTCCAGGGGACTTACGCCGCAACAATTGCTCGAGACGGATTGCTCTCATGGTGGCAAGGACTGCCTTGGATGAATGGACATGGAAATGAATGGCCGCCAGAATCATTCATTGAGACGCTAGAGCCCCCAGAGAAACGACCGATGGCCACCGCTTTGATTGCAGTGGAGGCGAATCAGTTAATCCAACGGTATTCGTCATTATCCAAATTGCAGAGGGTAACGGCTTATTGCCTGCGATTCATACACAACGCCTCAAAATCACGCATTGAGAGGAAAACGGAAGAACTCACGGCGCGAGAAATCGAGGCGGCTCTTACGCAGCTGATTAAAGCAGTTCAAGGCGAGGTATTTGTTAATGAGCTTCATGACCTTGAGCAGAAACATCAAGTTAGCAGCAAATCAAACTTGAAAATGCTGCATGCATTTCTTGACGAAAATAACGTAATCCGGGTGGGAGGCAGAATAAGGTCTTCCAACGTTCCCTACGGCCAGAAGCATCCAATCGTCTTGCCTCCGAAACAACATCTGACCAAGTTGATTGCGAAACAAGAATACATCAAGCAGCTTCACGCTGGACCACAACTGCTGCTTTCATCATTAAGGCAGCGTTTTTGGCCTTTAAGTGGAAGAAATCTCTGCCGTCAGATTGTACATCAATGCACGAGATGCTTCCGGAGCAATCCCAAGGCAATCCAACAATTAATGGGTAATTTACCAAAACAAAGACTTGAGCCGACTCGCCCGTTTTTACGTTACGGGGTTGATTATTGCGGTCCTCTTTACATTAAAGCAAGTCGTCGTCGTGGGTCTCAGCCAATCAAGGCTTACATATGTCTTTGTCTGCTTCTCCACCAAGGCGGTACATCTTGAGTTAGTGGGTGATTTGACAACGAAAGTATTTTTGGGAGCACTAAGACGCTTCACGTCTCGACGAGGAAAGTGCAGCGATATTTACTCTGACAATGGCACAAATTTAGTAGGAGCAAATCGGGAATTGAAGGATCTCCAGAAAGTCTTCTCATCCAAATCACATCAGGAAAGCCTTCATCATTATTCGTCATCCGAGGGAATCAATTGGCATTTCATCCCTCCTCGCTCACCCCACTTTGGGGGCCTCTGGGAAGCGGCTGTCCGTTCACTCAAGTATCATCTCAGGAGAATTGCTGGGAACGCATCCTTTACCTATGAGGAGACGTACACCTATTTGACAATGATAGAGGCGTGCCTTAACTCCAGACCAATAACCCAAATGTCGTCAGATCCTAATGACCTCAATCCCTTAACTCCCGGCCATTTCTTAATTGGCGACGCACTCACTGCCATCCCAGATCCAAACTTGATTGATATCCCCGTCAATCGTCTATCCAGATGGCAGCACGTGACTAGGATGCGACAGCATTTCTGGTCCCGTTGGCACAAGGAGTACCTGTCCTGCCTCCAGGTGAGACCCAAGTGTCCTTATTAAAGAGGACAATCTACCCCCTCTCAGATGGAGCCTCGGTCGCATTGTTCATCTCCACCCAGGTCAAGATGGAGTTTCTAGAGTGGCCACAGTGAAAACAACTGCCGGGTTAATACGGCGGGCGGTCAACAAGCTCTGTCCACTACCTAAAGAAGACATTTAAAATCTAAAAATTTAATTACATCACTGTAAATGTCATTCGCATTTGTTTTTTATTTGCAGACAAAGACGAACTTGTTGTATCTTAAATTTTCATCATTTAATTAACTTAATATTAGTTATCAGAGTGAAGGGTTGACAATTTTTGTTCAGGTGAATTATTTGTGTGACTGATTATAGGAGCATTTCATGAAGTGTCGGTTTGTGTCAAATTTTGAGTGATTTTGTTTTTTTTTGTTTGCTGTTAGTGTGGAATATTGCATGTGTAATTGAAAGTAAATCTTCGCCAAGGACATACAGACTTTTTCCCTAAAGTTGATAGCTATGTTTGGTATTTGTCTCTATCGTATGTTTTTCTTGTATTTCATGTATTTATTTGTTTTTGCGCTCCAAGCATTCATTGAAAATCACGGCTTTCAAGGCGGGCGGAATGTTGGGTTGTTTTCCTCCCCCCTGTCGGCTCTGGTGGCGAGTGTCGCGTTTGGTTTTTTCACCAGTGTGTCGAAAGCCGGGAGCGTGTGGACGCGGACATTGTCGAGCACTCGTGTGGACGCGGACATTGTCGAGCGCTTGTGTGGACGCGGACATTGTCAAGCGCTCGTGTGGACGCGGACATTGTCGAGCACTTCGTCGGAAGTCGCGCGGGCAATAAACTCAGATTCGCTTGAAGGTGTCCTCACCTTTTATTAATAATAACCTGGGGCACACGGCCCCGCACGCACAGTCAGTGTCTCAAAAATATCCTGCACATCGGGGCCCGCGTAATGTAACAACACTGCCTTTTTTCTGGCTGCCACAATTATGCCTCTCGAGTCCATGTAAAACTGGAAAGCCCTCAGCCACTTTCTCCATATTTTGGCTCCAGAAGATTTATCACCGTGTTGATCAAATTGGGAAGTTCTCTTTCTTTCTCCATCTTACTTACCCACTTAACTGGTACCACGTGAGCGAGTTTTATGCTAACTCCTCATTAAATACTTCAACAGCATTTAAGCTACTTTTGAGTACTCTGATCGACTTCTGCACAACATTTAAGTAATTACGTAATACATCCTCTACCTCGCCGACAAAATTGTAGCGATCCTCACTAAATAACTTCAGTTATACCCTGTTAAGACATGACGTCTCGCCATATTTATTGAACCTCCTTTGTTACACTTTGTAACTCATATCAAAATATCAGTGTGTTGCCAACACAAATATAGAACACTACACTATTCTCTTTCTTCCTCTTTCCCACTTTCCCAACATCCTTCCCTCTATCACATTCTCGTGCAACCCCTCGCCCCTTATTACATCCTCCAGCCACCTACTCTGCCGATATCTCGAATTTCATTACGAAGTTTCCTTTCCTTGACCACCATCCCCAGCACTTCCTCATTATTCTTCCTCTCCATCCACCTCACCTTCTCCATCCTTCACCACACCCACATCTCAAATGCCCATGGCCTATTCTCGTCCTCCTTTCTAAGGGTCCACATTTCTGCACCAAACAATGCTACGCTCCATATCAAGCTCTTCACCAGCTTCTAATTCACATACTTACCCAAGGTCCCCATGATCAGCTTCTCTTCCATTACTAAATGCCTCCTTAGCTAGTGCAATCCTCCATATGTCAATTATGTTTTGTCTCCTCCTATTTGTCTGTCTGTCTGTCTATGTCTGTCCTCTTGCTCTACTGCTCTATCTGCTCGGGTTTGTGCCCTCCAACTTTTATGGTCAGCCTTGCTTTCTTTGTCTCAGAGTGTCTCATTATTTTTGTAAAAAATAGATTTTCAAATGTTGCAGTGCATTCTGGAACTAAAAGAAGAAATTTGATAATATTCAGTTCCTATTTAAGCACTCAATTTACATGTAGCGGGAAATGAACATTCCCCAGTGATTACTGCAAAGCACGGTACTTCTTCCTAGTTCCTCCTTAACCTTTAACTTCCTGAGTTTTTCCGTAGTCGTTAGCCTTGCTGGCCTGGGTTTTTTTAATGACCAATGTTTTTTAAATGTCCATCAATGTGCCAAATGAACACGCTCGGCAGTCTAGGGACACAATTTTTGTGCCGGAGAGACACGCTCGGTAGATAAAGGTTAATCCTTTATTACCTTTAAAAATTTACCAGGATGTTGTATTAGCCAGCACTAATTGTACTATTGTACCACTTTGTGCTGGATCCTTTAAAATTCAAGCTAATCCCTGTAAAATCTAGAGAGATTCCACAAAATATTACAGCTAGAACTTTCACCTGGGCAGTTAATATCTCAATTTTGCCATTTGTATTTTCTTTTCTGTAAATTTGTTTGCCATTACATTACCAAATTGGCCCTTGTTGGCTAAATGTGATAGGCTATATAGGCATTCGAGACACATCATTTTACCTCATTGAAAACAATGTTTCCCTCTTATTGCAAAGGCACAGATTGCTCCAACACTCATAATCCATTGCCGGGGGCAATGGACTTCAGATCAGCATAATTTATGACAATAGTACATTACCATCTGTAACAAGTCTTATTTCTCTCAAATTTCTATGAACTGTCTAATTTAAGAAAGAAATGAAACCATAGGTACTATGCTCACAAATAAATACACGGATATTATAAATACCATACATAGTTTTATTATTTCTTGAAAAACAAGAAGTCATTTACAAATCTTGGGGTTTACAGTTCAAAATGTTTCGTATTTTGGGAATTAGGTGTGACATTATATATTCATATAAAAAGAGCATTTCACTCTGAACAACATTCTAGCATTTTCAGCTATGTTTTAAATTATAATAGCTTAAAAATGGCATTTTCATAATTTCACTTTCCTGTATAGGATATGAGGGCACTTGAAACAAATTAATGAGGTTAATTTCTCTCATGAAAGACATGAAATGACTATGAGTAGAATCTTTATACAGAAATAAAATTAACCTTGACAATAATAATGTATATACATGTATACAACCTTAACGCTGCAAATGGAATACATGCAAAGGCCATGGTTTCACACACTGCAAATACAAGAATATAAACAATGATTGACATTGGCTTGCACAAGTGAGCCTTACCTTGTTGATACGAATCATCATCTAAATTTAACTTTATACATACTCATGTTCAAAATTTTTTTTACAGCTCACATTCATTTACATGTTAAATAATGCTTAGTGAAAATATATTACATTAAACACATTTAGTACAAAATGGACATCACTAATTTTTTTTAAAAAGAATGGATGCCAGCTAGCTCTAATCAAACTAAAGCTTCCAATAATGTTTTGTATTCAACCAAAGAATAATAAGGTCACAAAACATCTTATCACCCACAGTAATTTGCCAGTTTTAATTCACGGAAGACGTCTCCAAGGGTCCACAAATAATAAGAATTAAGTCAAATGCGCATTGTACAAGAAAAGCTCTGGGTAATCATGATTATCATTTAATAATGAAGTTTGATTAGGCATCCACAATAGGCAAAATGTGGACTAAAAACCCTTAAAGTTTCACATCATCTCCAATAAGTGTTCCTTCTAGTTGTATGACCCAATTTTCAGTGGCTCAAAGGATTGAGCTAGGTCTTTGGTTCAACTGAAGAACTAATGAGATGCAAACACAGACAACTTTGTCAATGGCATTGCAAAGGTGATAGTTCAAGGTCAGGTTTCCTTTGACTAAAATTCAGAGCAATGAAGGGTTCCACTTCAGAGTAGCTACAAACGAGTACTTGTGCTGACAGGAGAACCCAACTTCAAGGATTTGCAGTTCCCTTAAGAATTGGGGCTAATCTATTTTATGTGCCAGATGTAAACACAATAACTTCAGAGAAATTTACTTGAGCAGAAGAGACCAAAAACCATTTATATTATGGAAAAGATTTGAATGCTGATCTACCTCATTATGACCTAATAATCAAAACTCTTAAACCAATATGTAATTTAATTTTCATAGAATGAAGGACTACTTGAAGCTTTTCCTAAATCCATGTATTACTGATTGTACAGATACTCTTCACTGCAAACCATTCAGAACTATGAAGCATTTGGCAGGAATTGGCTTAGGTCCATATGAATGATGCATAAAAAAATGAAATGATTACAAGGGAAATGCTACAATAGAACATTGTACACTGACATTCTGCACAATAGTGTACAAATGAAATGATCTATGAATTGTATCGTGTAGCATGAAATGAGAATTTAATGCCTCGTATTTCCCCATTATGAGCACTAAATCACAATGTGGCCTCACAGGGGAAGATTCCCATCCCTCGTTTAGTTAACTGGACCCATGATTACCCCAAAGTCTCTAAGGGAATAAAATGCAAGTTTCGCTGCTCTTGACTCTTTCACACACTCCAAACACTTTATCCTTCGCATAATTTCAGTGGCTTCGTTTCCCTCCACCTTTCATCGAAGGTGAGTGACCAACAGAAAGAGCTAGAGCTAGAGCTTCCCTCCAAAATGTATTCAGTGAAAACATTTTGACACTCCTGAACAAATACAGACACTTTCCTGCAATACACTCACCATGAGTGTCCACTTGTGAGGAGGTTTTAGATGAATCACTACTTAAAGCTGTCTGTCTTCCTCCAACAATTTTGTGAACCATCACTGAGATTCACTGGTTTGCGTAAAAGGAGACAGGAGTTTCTCTTCTCATTCACAGCAAAATGACATGGATGCAGGCAAAAAAGTCTTGAATCACTTAACTTCCATTAGATCAAAGTGCTGCTTCCACACGTATTCTCATTCCCCTCCTTTCAACCTTCCCACTCCCCTCCCGCTTCTCATCCTTGGCATCCTCCTCTGCTCCAACACCCTCATCATCATCATCTTCTTCAACATCTCCTTCTCCATCATCCTCATCACCTTTCACACTTCCATCCCCTGGCATCTGTCCATTCCCTGCATAGTTAGCTGCTTCCTGTAGCCTCATCAGCATGTTCAGCTGAAACAAATAGTTGCAGGATGATTCTATAGTTGAATTACACAGCTTCATGAACATTTCAAAACATAGGAAAGTTGATATTCTGATGGCAAAGTATTTCTAAATGTCTTTCACTCCTAATAGTAAAGATGTTCATTTATCTTGGTCAGATTTGTTATCCTAGCATGACTATTAAATAAATGCCACCAATGTAAACAATACTAAAGCTGTTGAAAATAACATACTGATTGGAAATTTGTCATGCACACCGGTTTTAATTTTCTCATTTAGCAAATCTGCGCTTGGTAAGGGACCAAAAAAATGACATGCACCTTGATGGAAAAATAACGGTACAAGAGTCTACGAGCATGTAATACACAATTTAAGTCCCCATATTTACAAAAGTTATACAATTTAACCATCTCGTTAAAGAGTTATGCAGAAAATAAGCATTCACAGTCACTTATTAAATAGATGGCATCACCAAAAATGTTAAGTGTCAATAAACACTCCCTACACATAGCAGAGGGGGCACTTGAAATTTGTTGATGGGTAACAAATGTTACAGACTAGCCCCCCAGATTGAGATTGGAAAAGACTAATCTAAATAACAGAAGTAAATGTATAATAAAGCATTTATGGAGCTTGCCAAACTAAAAGACATAACAATATATGTGATGGTCCTTATATCATGTAGAAAAGGTTTATCAAGATGGACTGTTTTCTTGGTAAATCTCATTAGAAAAGGTTTCCCTGGTGCTCCACCTAATTAGAGAATCTATGTCAGCAGATATTTTGAAAACCTGGCCTTGATCCTATAGACACAAAAAAACTTCCTTCGCAGAAATATCTAGGCATTGAAAATGTAAACCATTGATGTCAGAACTTAAACTAACACAACAATGAGATTCCAATAAATTAAAAAACATGAGATAGAATGACCATGATCAACTAATCTTTGGCTCCTTTTACATGGAAACAAATATTAGCATGGAAACAAATAACAAAATCTTTTTATTTTTTTGCTCCTAAAAATATATAAACAACTACATAACTAACCAGTGGATCCCCTTCTTCATCACCTCCTTTGGCAACACCATTTCCCACTTTTCCTCCAGCACCAGCCACTCCAGTGACCACTGGAGCCTGAAGGTCATAACCAACATCCTCTGGACGCAACCTGTTGGATGGACAATGATTTTAAGAATGTATTTTCCAACTTGAGGTTTAAAGTAAGGAGATCTCATTTAAGTTTCCGACACAATTAAAAACAAGGAAAAACTTTCTGATAGGAAATATTAATTATATCTCCAGCCCCATTATTTCAATCCAAAGTTTAAAATTGATTCCACTAAAAGCAAACAAATTATGGGCTGGTTTTTCATGAGTTAATGGGGCATTTTCTGAGAAAATGAAAAAAATCACAACTGACCTCAGCAATGAGTCGGAGCCTGGATGTGGAACGGGAGCATGAACTCTTCCACCTTCACTGACAGCTTCCACTGGAGCACCATTGTCCGATGCCTTCTGCTGGTGCTGGCCACGTTGCCAAGGATAGGAGTGAGCAATGAATGCTGCAGGGTCCTCCCACGTGGGTGCCCTCCTTCCATACAGCTGTAGGCCCTCACGGACAGCTTCCACAAGATAAGGGACCACAGAGTAGTTCCACAAATCAGTGAACCACACCTGCGAACCTGCTACATCAGGTGGGCACGACAAGAAAAGTCTTGGCCCTAAGGAACAAAAAAGGATGAATGAGATTCTTTGCATCTAGTGAGGCAACTTTTGTATGTTTGATGCTTTAATTTAATGCTAGATGATGAGATCTCAGTACTATAGAGCTTAAGTTCAGTCTCCATTGGCTATCAGTCAGTTGACATGAGTGTCAACGGACTGACACATCCAGCAAGATAAGAAGATTGATTTGTGAACGCTTCTGTTAGCAGGATGAAGGGGGGTAGATTATATATAGAGGGTGAAAAAGGAAAAAAACTAGAGGTGGATAGGGCCCCAAGAGTATAGAAAATTAGGAGTTTCTCTGACTTTCAACAAAACTTACCTTTAACAGGTAGAATGCATTTGGTTTTAAATGTGCAAAATTCAGCGCAATCAATATTTTTGACGAAGTTTTTAAAATGCGTTAAGCAGTTTGGTTTTAGGTATAACTTCCATTACTAAATGATAAAAAGGATAAAACTCTTCCTCTATAAAGGAAATTTGGCTCATAAGGGTCACATTTAATTTCCTCACTAAAGTGTTTCACTCTATATAATATTTAGCACGAATACTTGCAAATTTGTAACTTTGACATCAGCATGGACCATCCATTGGCCAGAAAATATTCAATGAGGGCTCATCATTCAAGGGAGACTACCCTTCATTGTCTCAATGACTCAACAGTGGCATGAAACATATTTATGAATGGATTAGTTAGAATGCAAATGTGTAATTTGGTTAATGATCATAATAATTTTCATATGGAAACACGAAACACAATAAGGTCATATAGAGCATGGATGAAATAAAAATAGAAGGGAAAGCCCTGCATTAAAATTGAAAGAGACATGGTTTATAGCAATTAACAGATTAATAAAAAGAATGAGGGGATAACAGCCAATCAATCTTATTTTAATGGTGGACAAGAAAGAATTATGGTATGCCACAAAACCAGGTTTAGGGAAACAAAATATTTTGAACTAATATACCAAACAAAAGGACATACACTCAAGGGGTAAGAAGTCAGAGGCAAAACCACCATTTGTGGCGACAAGGAAAGGCAGAATATTTAGCTGTATCAAACCATATTTAGAAGCCCACAGTGGCCAGTTAAAGAATGCGTATCTCACTAAGAATACCACAATATATTACATGAATGACATCTATTTTCTAACATAAATTATCTTTCATCAATAAAACAGCTTACCAATGGTGACATCTGATGATGAATGTGCCTCAAGGAAACGATTCAGATGAGCCCACACTCTAGGAAGCCAATGAAATATTGAGCCCAGTCTTGGCATATGCAAGCCAAGAGCTACTTCAGCATCCATCAGTCGTCGGCGTAAGAATCTACCCAGAAATCCTTTTACTGGCTCCATATGGTTGGCACACAGGACCCATCTGTAATATGAATTCGCAAAACATTTAGGATAACATAGAAGGAGGGAGAAAGGAGAGAAAAATACATAAATTTATTAAGAAAGGCATTGAAAACAAATTAAGTTCATCCCAAAAGCCCACCTAAAATTGTGGTGAAGTTGGAGGTTGGTGGTTGAGCATGTTGCTTGATTCATAGTGCCAATGATGAATGGGCATCTTGCATAGGCTGCATTCAGGAACCCATTAAAGACTTCACCTAATGACCCTGCATGATGGAGGTTGTCCAAAATGATAACTTTTGGCAAATTTGAAGACCCATTGCCAGTGCCTGGCTGTCCATTTTCTCCTGATGCCTCACATTTTTCAGCAACATTAGCCAGATACTGACGAAGCTCTTTGCTGCTCTTATGATCAACACTGAAACACAAAAACAGATGACAACATGTAGCGAGTTTGAAATTATGAACCAGATTCACATACACATTTATATGTTTTATATATAAGTGCATACCGACAGACAGTTTTAGCCACATCAAGATAAAATGCACAGTTCTCCACTTACTTGAAGGTTGCAATAGCTTGTGAAAGTAGTGATTCAACAGCCTTATCTCCAGGAACAATTTTTTCAAATCCATTTCTGAGCACTAAAAACTGAGCTAGCTTATGTGCCAGGTGAGATTTCCCTGTTCCACTTGGACCACACAGAATGATTCTTCTGTGCTCACTGAGCAATGAGACATACCTGAAAGTAAACAAAGCAGTAGGCTAAGTTCAAAGAGACAAAAAACATTTCTACTTCATTCAACAACTTCTACATGGTCTGTATTTAATTCATTAAGGAAAATTTCAACTGTTCATATAAAAAAAGGCAAAGATGGAAACTAAAGAACCGATGAATTGTAGCATTGTTTCTGGCCTGCTTAATGTGTCAGGGCATTTTAATAAATAACAATATGGTGTTTGATCATTTTTCAGTTAAAAATGATTTGATCCACACCTATTCAAATACACTTAGCACAGGATAAAAAAAGAGCAAGAATAAAGCTTAGTAACTTATTTACTGAGGGAGAAATTTCTGATATTTAAAGCATTTAAAGAAAAATTGAACACTGCAATGATGTTGTTGAGTTGTCAAATGCAAGGGAAATTCCGGGTAGTTTTCCTTATTGTGTTCATTAATCAACAAAATCTTTTGGGATATTCCCAGATTTCCTTCATTCTCCCTTTGACGAAGTTGAAAATGTCATGGCCAAGGATGGGAATGGCAATAAAGAAATGGTAATGAGCTTGGCGATGAAGGGTAACAAAGGAGGCACAGTTAAGAGGGAGGGAGGAACAATTTATTCACTTCAACCTCATTTTGATAAACATATAAACTCAATGTAAGCATCATTGCAAATTGTTCACACTAACAACCTGAACACATAATTTAACTTTCTGCTCATCCTTATTCATAACCCTCTTATGCCCAAAAATAAAATTTTTTTGCCCATTTTTTGCATGCTTAAGCATGGTGAATGGAAAATAAAGATTTTTTCCTCAGTTAGATAATGATGCCACCAAGATCTCCTCATTAAGACATTTGAGGTATCAGGACTAACAGAACTATTTCAACTTAAAGCAGGTAGTTCAAATGTTTTTAACCCATTCATGTAATACAAATGTAACTGGGATTCTTCTTTTACTCACCTATGGGCAATGGCCTTTGGAATAAGGGTGTCAAATGCCAGGGCATCAACAGAGCCTCCTTGTCTGGCACCCTTCAAATGTATTCGCACTGTTGTTGAGTCTCCAACCAGGTAGCCATAGGGGAGCAGCTCTGGCAGGCCTACACCTCTCATGAGTCCAGGGGAGTAGGGTGCACCAGAGCCAGGAGTACCATCTTAACACAAAACAAACGTCATTTTATCACACAAAAAATTACTCAACCTATTTTTATTTTGAATATGTACTTAATTAACCCCTCAACATATCCTTAACCTCCTTGACATATGCTCTTAGTAACACATTTTTCAATAAGCAAACTCAAACTAGCATGACTCAATTTTTCAGGCCGGATATTCAAGGTAGAGGACAAGAAGCATAAGTCTTGCTCACAAAATCTCCAAATTGACACTAACACAGGATCACTCAAGGGACAACAAACCAGAGGCTACATGCACATCTATGTGCATGCAAATAAGTCTGGCACAAGGTTTAATTTTACAGCAAAAGGAAGACAAGATGAATGGGAAAAGACACATGATATTAATGTTGAATGAAATTTTAACCTCATAAGATTTAAACTCACTGATAGTCAAATCTGAAAAGAGACAGTATCATAAAGAAAGAGAACATAATTCCTGTATTTATTTGTTAATTATAATCCCTGTATTATATTATTCAAGTAAAGGGTGAATGTATCTGATAGTCACCTCCTTGTTCTCCGTTGCCAGTTGGGCCATTTGAGGTGGGTCCCGCTGAGGGAGGAGGGGTAGAGGAAGCAGATGAAGGAGCAGGGGGAGGGGGCGGAGCCGCCAGCATTGAAGCTTCAACTTCACCCAGCTCTCCCACTTCATAACTCCACACTGAGTCTGTACTTAGACCGAGGCTGGATCCTGGGTCTATCTTCTGAAGGCAATCCTAATTTACAAAATAATGAGAAAAGAATTATAAATGGTGGCCACTCTGTCCAATGATCATTAAAAACTTTTACCTTCCAAGATTTGGGCGGAGTTAAATAAAAAACTAATTCATATTAATTGGCTAGAGAAATAGTGCTTAAAAGGAACCGAGCAATCAAAGCAAAATTTAAAATGGACATAGGCTTTAAATTATGTAGTAGGATATATAGGCATGTGAAATACACCCAAAAAAGCACACATATCATATCTGTCATGAAAAGCCAATTTTGAGTCAAAAAGTAATTTTTATTTCCAATCTGAACTGATAAATAACCTTGAACCAAGGGTATGGACTAAATGGAATTTATATTGAAAACAAATTAATCAATGGAGTGACACTTAGAAACTTGTTTCACTTCAATGAACACAAGCAATGCTACATTTTATGACTATTTGCAAATGAGGGATACTGGGAAGAGTACTGACCTTGAAGACTTTTCGCAGAACACAATCCAAGGCATCCCATCTGGTCTTTCCAGACACAGAAATAATAGCAATCTTGCATTCATGGAAACGCTGAGCTTGCACAATATTTCCGTCAGGTAGAGGTGCATCTGGAGGGACACCACCACCTCCTGGACCTAATACCACAGATACAGTAACTTTCTTGCCATCTTTGTCTCCTGGCTCAGTCATTACCACTTCTGCAAAGCAAAGATAAATCATAGACGTCATGAATAATGTATATGAAGATAAAAAGTAAGTCAACTTGAATATTTCCCTTAACTGACACACAGAAAATGTAATTGCAAATCATTTTAAACTGCTTGCTTCCTCACTTCATCTTATTCAAAAGTAATATTTCTAATGACACTCATGATGTATGAACAAATGGTCAATGATTAAAAAGGAAATTATTCTAAGGAACATGTCAACAGCATTGAAAAATTCATAAATGGTTGAAAATTAAATAGCTGAGAATGACTATGTTTATTACTCAAATGTTAATATATATATCAGGACAGATGATAGCCCTGTAACACATGTTTCATGCTCACCTAGAGGTGCAGGAGGCGATGGAGGTCCAGACCCCGAGGAGACAGAGGACGGGGAACCTGGAGAGGAGGGTGTATTGGACGAAGAGGGGCCAGGGGGAGGAGGGGGTGGGGGAGGAGGTGGTGGGGAGGTTGGGTCACCGGAACCAGATATGGGGTCACCCAAACTAAACCTCCTCTCAAGGCCTGACCCCACATCTCCCATTCCTCCTACAAGGCCTCCACCCATAGACAGCCTGTGCAGGGATGTTTGAGAGGAAGAAAGGGACTTGGTAGTGGTCACTATCCTTTGTAGTCGCTCATTGTCTTGCTTCAGGTTCATCATCTCATTCTGAAAATAGAAATGGAGCAATTATTCATCCAATCAAATGATTTGGGGAACAGGATTAGCTCACCCTAATTATGAGCCAGCCAAATTAAAATCAACGATATATGAAGAAAGGCATTCATATTTTTACTTTCAATGAAGGGCAATATTATAAGCTATCACTCGACACATTTTATAATAGCATATAAATTGAACATCTGTCATTAAATGGACATTTCAATTCACTTTTTCACAAGCTATGAATTCATAAACAATAAAGCATAAGGAAAGATCATTATTAATACGACTACTTTTAAGTGATCAAAAACTTATTATTAAACAGTTAGAAGAAGAGAAAAAGCAGGGATGTCACTTACCCTCATTCGCATCACAGTATCCTTTAACGACTGAAGCTGATGGGCAGAAGTAAGTGCTTCAAGGCGTATGTCCGTGAGCACCAAGTCTTTCTCCCTCAGCTGTTTCCTGAGTTCTTCCACAGCTTCGACTCCCCAACCACCTCCTTCTCCTCCTCCACCCTCCAGGCCAATGCCAGCCCCTAAGCTACCACCTCCCTGTCCTGAGCCAACACTCGGCTCTTTCTCAAATATACTGCAATAGAAGGAGATTCATATTATAAATTAGGATGGCTCACATTTAACTCCACGAGCATGAATGAAAACATGTTTATAACAACTTGACTTGAAGCAAAACTATCAAATCATGATGAAATTCCTTTTAAGGGGTAAAGAGATGAAATTATACATGAAGCTTCTTGAAGCCAGATGAAAGGAATTTCAAAGGATAGATTACAGTCAATATTTTTCAGCGGTATTTTTCCAAACTCAGCAGCACAAAGATAAAAACTTACAGGTTGTTAGGGTGAAATATTTTTGGCATCATTATGCTAAATTGATCATTAAATGAGCTTTGACTGAATTAGAATGACATTCACAAGAGTTCTCTATAACATCCTTCAGTATCTATTGAGCATCTTATAGTACAAAATTTATTATACAAACTCATTGGGCTGAGAAGCCATGAGAGCACAGATGACCCAAAAATTCTAACTGATAATATGTGCAAAGTTACTGGCACACAATAAACACATGTTTCCATTTATATGGCTCTAATATAAATACACATTGATACATTTGAAGAGTGGTAAGAATTAATGGCAAGATATTTAAAACAGGAGGAACACACACTCTGGCTCACGAGTAACCAAAAGAGTCAGTTTTACTTCATAGGCATGCACCAAAACAACAAGGAGATGATTCATAGATGACTTACGCTCCAGAGGAGTGGCTGCCCTTAATAACGACATCATCGCCATTGGTCATTCCATCGTGGAGTGGGTGGTGGTGCTGTGGGTGAGGGTAGTGAGGGGATGTGAGCAGGGGTGAAGACGGGGCCGAAGCATCCGAGTGTGCTGTGTGCCGGGATCCGCCACAATGATCACCACTCTGACCTCCGCTCCCCTCCACATCAGAAACTGACCCACCTCGGTTCTTCTTGGAAGAGCGAGAGAATGCTCGGCTGAAGGAACTTCGAAGCTGAAACATAAGTAGAGCCAATTGAATATACGGAACAAGATTTACCACAACAGCTATGAAAATTTCAAGAAAAGCAAATTTGGGACAGACTGGTTAGCCAGCCAATCACAGAAATAATCCATGAAATCCAGACTAATGCAAAAGATTATGAATTTTTATTCACTGTTACTTAAATAATGGTTTATATGAATAGTGAATGAATTGGCAGAAATGGATACGGACAATTGAAACTAAAAAACATTATGACACAAGGAGCACATATCAATCGACTAATGCTTCTCTGGATAAACTTTGAATGCTATCACAGAATTTTATAGTCTCAACAATATGACTATCCAAATCCTTCAAAAAGTATTTCACAAACATGATGATAAGTCAAACATACATATTTGCTAAAACATATTTGGTTCACGATTGCCTACCTTATTCGTTACCACTAAAGATAATGAAATGCATAGCCTCAATTCTGAATAGCATTTTTAATCTATTGATATATGAATTGTGAAAATTCTTCAGTGAAATGGGACGCATTGAAACAATTTTAAGGAGTCTACAAAATAACATGATACTCGCATGAGATATTCACAAATCAGTTTACCTTCAGAATTATTACGCATGTACACTTTACCAGATAGTCACACAAGGCTAAATGCAAGTATACCTTGGAGCTCATGTGATTTATCTTACAGCAATTTTTACACTAGTGTGACAAGCTATGAAGCTCTACCCATTAAGTTTAACAGAATTCTCATAGCAGATTGGGAAGATATAAAAATACACTGAATTAACTTTTAAACTATCAGCACTAGGATAAATTGAGCAAATAATTGTAGAGGGATTGATAGAATATGTTCATGGCAAATGCCCAATTTAACCCAGTCCAAATGACTATTCATTGTCAATTTGACTAAATGGAACTTTAACACAACTTTTAAAAAAAGGTATTAGAATTCTACAAACAACCCATGACACTAGCAAACACTCACCCATCCCTTTTTCTTTTTCTTCTTACACCCACTCCCGGCTGAGCTGTGTCCCTCTCGGCAACACTGCCTGGAAGGCCCTGAGGCTGGACTACAGGAACAAGGACATTGGCATGGGGGGCCTGCTCCCCCTGGCACTAAGGGAAGGCCTCCAAGGATACTTCCTTGGCTGGGATGCTGAAATGATCATTTTCCAGAAATTAACAAGAATGCCCCCACCTCTACCACCCCCACCACTAAGACCCCTATAAATTATAAGGTCCATTTTGCTCATTTGGGGATGTCAAAGATAGATAACAGAGACTTAGCAACATCAGGCACCTGATACATTCTCACAATCCAAATATTGAGAATGGATAGGCAGAAATTAATACAGCATATTATGAAAATTAATAACATACGTTAGGTACTTCTTTCTCACAAATGTTACCTCACCGTAAACATTACTATTCTTTCCAGCTTTCAGCAAAGCAATCAAACACAGTCAATCACAGTTCAACCCTGAGCCATGAGCCACAATTAAGCCAAAAATTTATTAGTGTAAACTAACAAGTATAAATATGATCTAGGACTTTGAATTCAATGTAATGTTGAAATAAGCACAAAAGCTGACAAAACATTAAAACCATCGAAAAATGTAATAAAGCTATAAAATTCCATTGAAACCCAAAATGCCCAAGAAAACAATAACTCCAGGTGGGATGAGTTTTTAAAAAATTTTCTCAAATCTAGCAAGAGGCCAAAAAATAGATGAAGTACAACTTTTTAAAATGGAATCGAGTTTTCAGCTTTGTGATGTGAGACTAACATGGTTTAAAATACGGAGAAAAATAATATTTAAGGAGGAAAGTGATGTACTAGGAGACATGATTCTTGTATTGCTAAGCACCTGATAGGGGATGTGTTGTAGCATACCTGTGACACAGGAGTAGAGGATGATGGGCCAGAAGAGGACATGTGGGAGTTGGCACTGCAGGCTGATGATAAGGAATTAATGCTGGAGACTGAGTCAGTGGAAAGCTGACGACTCATGGAACCACCATTTCCTCCGGCGCCTCCTCCACCACTTGCCCTCACATTCTCAGCTAAAGAAGAGAAACACAAGCATGCATTAAACAAATGACAATTCATCAGGCCATATTCTGAGGTCAAGGAGTACTTCTTGTTTATTATCAGTGCCATAGTTGTTTGCTGACAATTGTGATTGAACATTTATATAGTGCAAACCATTAACAATGGCTTATGAAAGAGGGCATGGCATAAAAATCCATGGAATAAAACTCCTGTAATACCAAGGCATCTAAACACTTGAAAATTATTCGAGAGTTGTCTCATGACCACAGCTAAGTTTATTTAAAAATAATGAAATTTAAAGCAAGATATGTTTTAAATAGCTCTATGAAGTAGCAAACCTACCATGTGCATGTGACGTAAGGCCAGCTTCTACACTTTGTTTCCTCAGCAACTCAATCGTTTGCCTCAGTTCCAGGAGCTCTGAGTCCTATGAAAAAGAAAACAAATTAACTCCCAAGTGAAAATGCAAATAAATACAGAGACCAGACCCTCATCTGAAGAGTGTGTCTAAAAGCATCACCTGAAGGATTTGAAGCAAATCTCATTAAATACTCTGTATAAATGTAACATTACACAACAATACTGTGATGCTAAGAGAGTCAACAGTGGTTTATTTTAAGAAATTCAATTTACAGATAAAGCCGGTTTTGCAAGTTATATTTACAAGCTTGAGTTTAAGACTGAAGTGCATCAAAGAAAAAATGCAATAATGAACAAACCTTCTTTTCGGCAGTGGCAGTGAGATGCTGAAGTCTTTGCGTCATGTTGGACAGAGATTGCTCAAATGCTGAAACCACGTGCGCCTGTAAAATTGAAGATGAAGACAATCAACAACTAATTATCACAGACTCATGTCACATACATTCTCTGTTATATTTAGTGAAAAATGAACCTGATTAATGTCTAATTAAACAAATATGTCTGTCATTTGAAACCTATAGAAATAAAAAGATTGAATTGGCAAGACCAAGGACTCACACATGAACATCAATACAAAGAAATAAAGATGGTAAAGTTACCAAACACCAATTTGTGCCTTAATTGTCGGTAACAATTGTTCCACAGCCATGCAATTCTGGCAACGCTTCACAGAATCGCCGCAATTCGTCAACTATGCGATATAAAAATGAAATTTTTGTGCAAGTGCTCCAAGCGCCTCAGTTACATGTGCTCGCAGGGGAGACAATAAAATGAAATAAATGGATGTTCATTTACAATTAAAAAGACAAATTATGAATGGTGTCATAGTAACGAACATGGGCATAGCTAAAGAGGGTTTTGGGGAGAAGGGGGGAAGACAGCTGCCCCCTCCTAAATCAAGAAAATGAATGGAAGTGCTTGACAAAAATTAGAATTCAGATGCACGCAGGGCAGAGTAACTTGGGTCATTATTGCTTCTGGAATCCCTAAAATATGGCTACACATTTCACAACGGGATGGATTTATTGAGATCTTCCCTTAAAGATGATCATCTTTGTAAAATTACTGACTCAGCTAGAAGCCGAAAAGTGATAAGAAGCAAGAAATATATCATTTTTAAAATCATTAAGTACGGCATCGATTTCCTCGCTAGCCACGGGCTTCAAGGCACCCAATTTAAACAGCGAGCTTGCAAAATACGCCAATATTGATACGCAGAACTTCAGGACCTTATACCACATTGTCTAACGCGTGGAAAAGGATCATCAAAGGTATAAGGATGCTTCAGTGCTCGGATGATCTTGCGCGCGCCTCACCGGCATTCTACGACGCAGTGGTTCTCAAAAGAGCCGAAGGATGTGAACGGAAGGCAAATAAGATGGTATAGGACTTGATTTGGGAGATGTGTCGGTCGAGGAGAGTTTAAGGATAACGTGGAGCTCCGAGAAGGACAAGGAGGTCAGAGGTTAAAGAGGAGTGGAACGAAGAGAGGGCTCGGAGGCAGAGAGGGAAGGAAGGCGGAGGAGGGGGAGTGTAGGGGGAGATTGGCAGTTATAACTCCTTCAACAATTGACCAAGGGGGGACATGACGTCACCACCGTGCGGATGGACGCCGCGGGAGGTTCGTTCGGCTGTGAAGAGGTACGGAGGGCGTCGTTCATTTGCATCGGACCAGAGAAGGGGCAGTAGATGGATGATGAGGCGAATTCGTGCCCCTTTAAGGCGGGGAAGGGCTCCTACTTTTCCTCGAAGGAGGAGAAGGAAGCGACACGGGGTGGCAGGATTGAATACACAAACGAAGCAACACGCTTTGCCACTGCCCGGGAACCTGAGTAAACAAAACAGCTTCCAGAGGGCGAATTTTTTACGACCGCTGATGTAACGAACGATTCGACCTCGAGCCCACATTCAAATTCTCCCTCGGCTTAAAAGGAAGTTTTATTCGAGTGACAAGGCAGAAATTTGTTATTTTTAGGTACATGCGCTGTTTCAGTTGCTACCTGCGAAAAGAAAACTTTCTTTTTTATCAACATAGATCTGGTTGCCATAATTCGTTACCCACGCAAACAAAAAATATTTGTAGATTAGGAAGTGGTTCACATAATAACCTTTCATAGATGATCGCTCTGGGATTTCAAGCATTGAAGCCCGTCGGGGGAACTAACAACAATATCACTAAATAATCTACAGGCTTCCCAGTCGCAGGAGTTATATCATTGTTCTCTCACAGTTCGAGAGAAACTTCCATCCCAGGGTCCAACTCTTCAGCCCTCAGCGGTGTGGCGGTTCTTCAAAACAACGGTTGGTGTTGTTTCAGTTGCTATGGAGAAATAGACATATGCCGAGTTCACGAAACAATCCCCGCCCGCTCGGAGACATTCTACTTTCACCGCGAGCAGAAGAGGAGAAGCATCCCAGTGGAGGAGACAAATGTATACCACCCGCCGCGGCACATCTCAAAACCACAGATATAAAAAACCTCTGTGCTCGAAACGACTCCGTCACGTCTCGAGAGCGACAAATGAAACGACCGGCGCGCTCTAACGATGGGGATTGCGCGCGAAAGCAGGGCTCGTCGGCGGAGTCCCTAATTGTCGGAAACGGGGGTCAAAGAGTGTGAATGGCGTATGGAGTCACGAAGAAGGGAAAATTTGAGAGGACACGCAAATTGGGAAGCGAACACTCCGAAGATAGAAGCGAAAGCGGCGAAGCGTCATTTGGAACGACGAAATAGGCTGCGAAAACTCAGTAGGTTGAGGAAGAAATTGAAAGATAGTGTGAGCTACATTCAATACTGAAACCACTACGTATACAATTCATTGCAATTGTCATTATTAATGAGATAAATACATCATCTTTCTTGTTATACTAAAACATATGCCACTTATTGAGACTACTTTTTGATAAATTACCTATGTATCTAAAAAACGAAGTTAGTTCCAATAGGAGTCAGTACTCCCTTGAGATTCAGAAAAAATATTTCTTAAAAAAATGAGGAATGAAAGCTACATTCATACATGTTATTAAATTAATGAGATGTTCAGTAAAAAACCTTTTTCGTCACCAATATCGCTGTTTATTTCATGCACCTTACAAATCCTTCAGTTTTCAAATAAAATTCGAATATTATCTCCATTATGAATAAAGACAAACCTCTTTCAAACTACCTCATTTAGGTTTTTCGTTAGTTAGAATGATTTCGGCGAAGAATACAGTCTACACGTAAGAAATCGAGGACAACCAATTTGGGTCAAGAGCGGGAAGGGAGGGCCCGCGACATCTGACGGCTCTAGACAGCGACGACACGGTTGAGCGGCGATCAAAGAGCTCGAAGATACGCCAAAAAAGTCATCGGTGTATTCACCGATTATCATCTCTCAAACGTTTCGGATTGCCGGGCTTTCTCACAGAAAAAGATTGAACGAGAGGTATTTTTCGCGAGACGACATAAATGGGGTAGCCTAATCGAAGGAGGTCTAGGGTATGAAAGGCATGATCTAACTGAGGGGTAGAACAATTGCGACCACGTACTAGAAGATATTTTATTCCCTCGGGAACACGAAGCAAAGTGGCCAGGGGATATATGCGTCAATAAAGTTTGAAAAAATTGCTTTTTCATTAGACACAAGACTCATAAAGATAGGAGAAATAAAAAATATTCAATTGCCCTGCGAGTGAATAGAAAAGGTTAAAATATTAGTGAAATGGAAATTGAAACTTCACCTTAAAGGAATTGCATGGTCCCCCTTCAATTAATTAAATAATTACATAGAAAAAAAACAGGGAATATTCAAGCTAACAACATGTCAGTAAGAAAATAAAAATGTGGTCTAGGCTGAAGGAAAATCGAATGTCAGTCCCCGGAAGAAAATGAACCAACGGACCATAATTTAACGCTACAATTGTAATTGCACGGATGATGGTACAATTTCGGATTATTAGTTGTCAGTGACTATATCTGACACTGTCTTATTAATGTCAAGAGTATATTTGACATATCTGTCTTATTAACTCGAATCAGGCCCTTTGTGCGCGCGTTTTGTATCTTAAAAATCGACCGCGGAACTAAAACCATGTTTTCAAAACGTTGAATGATAGTATTCTCGATCTATCGCAACATTAATCATTCGAGACCCTCCGCGGCTGGTGAATTTTAGAAGTTTTGGAGCAGCAAATTAAAAATCCGAGATGCATTACTAGTTATTTTGAAAGGTTTAGCTGCGTAAAGATGAGGTAAGAACTAAGTTTTATAAGATACCTTCACCAAGCCTGAAAGTCGACCTCTCCACTGCAGCGCTTGATACGAACGGTGTGGTTTTTCTCGAATGCATTTCGGAGGCGGATGACGGCAGTGCAGTCAAAACATGACCTTTGGACAGAGGGAGTGAATAAGAACGAGGGGGGGAAAGCGAGGGTGGAGTAAAAGAGGGGGTGAGCGGTCGAAAGGGTAGTCGGAAGAAGGCCAAGAAAGACAGGGGAGGAGGTGCGCGAAGAGTCAAGGATAGGGTCACGGAGGCATTAATATTGAGGGAGGAGGGTCCAGCAATGGGGTGGACGGATATGCACGCTTGGGCTGATGGGGGGTGGGGGACGACAGGGGGTGAGGTCCCCATTGTTCGGCTCTCGCGCCTCCGTCCATCCCCGCCCTACACGGGAGGGGGTTGAGAGTTACAACACACGGCACCCCCCTCCCCACACCCCGTTCCGTATCCACCCCACTATTTCAGGAAGCGCCCACGCGCATGGCGGGGGCGCGCAAGGGCTCGAGAAACAGCAGAAGCGGGAGGGAGGGAATGTGTGCGTGGGTGGAATTCAATTCACAAGGACTCCGCGTCTTGCTCGCCATTGTCCCGAGACACGAGGAAGAGGGGGGGGGGGTGGAGGGTAGGAGAGACTGGCTGGCTAGGACAACACATTTCGAGAAAACACGTGAAAAGCAAACGCCCGCACCCCAATTCTTGCGCTTGGGCATCGTGCTCGATTTCTCGCCAGGTTTATCGAAAAAAAGGCCGGATTCGAGCTTCACCAATGCCTTTCATCACCTTCATGCAAGGATTAAATTAATTGAATAGAGCAGGAAGGGAAATACCGACGAAACCGGAACTTACTCCCCAACGCAACGAACTGAATGAGTGAGGGCAGCTTTTCAAGCTCAGCCCCGAGTGGATCACTCATCGACAACTAGCAGTTGAAATTGAAACGGATATAATAGAGGACGTTCAAAACGCACGGAATTCAAGGTTATGCATTGCTAATTTGCGAACTATCACCCTCTCCTTCTAATTCAGTTTTTTGTTGTGTTTGGGTGGCATAAATGCTACCACTCAAGGAATATTTTCAATAGGGAAGGCATTGGCGCGAGACGAAAAGAGCATCGAGAGTCAACACTTTGATTTGATACGCAAAGACTCCAAACCATGGCCTTCGAATGGAAGACGTCCGAAAAAGTGTTTGCTGGAAGCAATGAAAGACAGCGAGATATTGAAGGCTGCGAGAACGGGTCGAATTTGGTTCGATACGACTTTTGAAGGGCATGACAAGGAATTGCTATGTCACAAAGGGCAAAAAAGGAAACTTAAGTGAAGCAATGATGCTGGTTGGAAATACTTGGAAATGCATGAGAGTAGGCTTTATTTTCAAGAACCGTCCAAAACATAACTCTTAACTCCGAAATTGACCGGAAAATAACAGTTGAAACTTCTATAATTTCTAACTTAAGTTCAATTTTCGAAAGGAATTTTCAACGTTATTCTTATCGTTTACGTCTTTACCGGAACTCGAAATTTCTTCGCCTTAAAGAATTTTTTGATTCTGAAGATACTTCCGATTTATCGAAGTTTGACTATACTCAAATGTACAGTAAATAAAACCACGAAGTCTCGTATCAGCGCCAAAATAAGTTTTAAAATGCGACTCGCCTAATGTTCGAACATAATCTTGCCCAGCATAGCTCTCTTAGAAAACACAAAAGTTGGAGAGAAGAGACCAACATGAAAAAGGTTACGTGAAAAGACGGCAGGAGTTTGAGGTGGTGGATCCATGAGGACAAGGAAGGTCGAAAAGTAAAAAAATACACCATTTTGTTAAATGGATAAAATAGAATATCTTTTGTTCACTTTTTCCACAATGAGAGTCATCGAGATACAACCGTTGACACGGAAGTGCGAATTTCTTGAGGAAAAAAACTCAAAAAGTCTGTTTTTTAGTTTTTTTTTCATTGTTTGTTTCAATTGTCATTTTTTTCTCTTCCCTTCCCATCCATCTTCTTCTCTACATCTCCGCACCCACCGAGGCACCGTCGAGGACCCTTGGAATGAGGTATTCCCTCCCCCCTCGATCTCCCCCTCACACACACACTGGAAAAGTGTTCGACCTCCTCCTCTTTCCCCATGTTATTCTTTCGGCACCGAAAAAGTTCAAATATCTCCCCTCCATCCTCTTCCTCCTCCCTAAAGGCATAAAATGTGTGTTGTCGTTGTTTATTTTCCGGGCGTCTCTCTCACCGAGAGGGCGCCCTTTCTCGGGTACTCACTACCTCTCTCTCTCTGCAAAGGCTGCGCTCGAGGGAATTTCGAAGGCGTGGCCGAGAGACGAGAAGAATTCGGAGCTGAAGTGAAAAATAAAAGAAGCGTCACGCTGAAAAGACAGTCGCTTCGGAGACGCTTCACGCCTCTAGTGTCGTGATGCGGTAAAGGTACTATAAACAAGTTTTTCTTAAATAAATATGTCAATTTTTGTCCACGAAATCCACAGTCTATCAGCAAACGTTCACTAATACACGGAGAAGTTCGTAAAAAGAAAGAAATCTTAAAGGCGTGTTTACACGATGCAGGTACCTTCGTAAGTACGTGGCTGGGCCAATGCGTGGATGAATGTTCCAAATTAGAACATGGGCTATTTTATGGCCGCGAGTTCATGCATTTGCGCAATTTTGGTTGATTACACGGTGCAATTTGAACAGTGAATGTGTACAAGCATCAACCCGCGCGGGTACATGCGTCGTATAAACACGGCTTTCGACGCGGAAGATGCGGTAAACCTGCCGAGGTTTCTAAACGAAATCACGAACAAATTGGTCATTTTTGGCACGGGTAAGATTCGGGATGGAGGAAATCAAAGGCGGCGAAAACCTTGTGGTGGGCATTTCGGCTCGGCTCCTGAAAGCAATACGCCCGGAGGTCCAAAGCATTACGTCCCACCCGACGGACAGAGTGAAGCACTTATAATGATGAACGCACTCTAGCAGGGATCGAAACGACCAATTAAGGGCACTTTAATCCACGAATAGCTCGCCGAAGCATTTTCTGAAGCGGAGTAATGAAGAAAGAAAACGAAAACCTCTCTTCTTTCCGTTACATCTACGTAATACTGTGCGAGCCACCACGAGGGTGTGTAGCAGGGGGTGAAGATCACCAAACATGCACTATTGACATGCATATTTGGTGTCGGACCGAGATCTGTTGACAAAACGGAGACGACATTTCACGAGATAACTGAAGTTAATTTCGCAATTATACACTGAGGCAATTATTCCACCTTAATTTCTGGAGTTCGCGTTTGATATTCGTCAAATCTTCAAAACATCCATGGGCAAAGCGATGATTTGTGGCAGATGGGTCATGTCTATTTGGCATAAAATCTACTCCTGCTCTTGCTTCACATTCATAGCAGCCACGTCTCCTGCATTTCCTTTATAGTCTCTTTGAAGAGACGGCACCAAAACTCCCAAAGCTTCACGATGATTACACTACTTATTCACCCAAAAACATCGAGTCGTATTGGTTCATATACCCAGGATTGCCAGGTTGTTCACCCCGTCGCATTTGATTCCAGGAGCAGATTACATTTTACTGCAGGTTTTTTAAAAGTATTCTACCGGTTAAGGTAGGTTGTGTTGAATGCCAGAGAGTATCCTCCCGGTTTCTACACTTTCATGGGCCTATCGAGATGACGACCTCGAGGGCCTTGCCTCCCCCGACGCCGGGCCCGACACCCGTCCGATTCAACGGGCGTAGTTGCCTGGATTCATTTATCTTTGAGTGACATTCATTTTTTTGGTAGCAAAATAGTTGGGAGGGGACTCCCACCCCCACTTCCCAACAGTGAGTTTCACGTGACACCATCATGGGACTACCTTTCGTCTGGCTCCTACCCTTCGACCTATGGGTGGCCCTACCAGGAGCAATATTAATTGCTCTTGTCTGTCCAGCTCTTGGGGTCATTGGAACTCGCAAGCCCTTCCACCACGTCAAAGTTGTAGTCCGCAGAAAGGTTTACTGCAGTAATCTAGCAAAACTGGACACCACGTCATTCGGTACCAAAAGACGGGAGGAATGGAGTACAGAGGTGCCAAAAGGGCGCCCCCTTCGAATGCTTACTCGCCCACATTCACCACTTCCGCCTGCCGCCGTGGCGTCGCCCGCGTCGCTGTAACCTCGCTCTCTCAAACAGAAACACTCCGGCGTGTAATGGCCACGGCCTTATCAGAGGGGCGTGCGCGCGAATTGAGAGCGTGACCCAACCATTTGTTTCAGAGTCACGCTCTCCTTTAGCACAACAACGTCCATTTGCAGATGTGCGGAGTTCACGCCGCGACGCCCTGCTATGACCCTCGCGGTCCAGGTGACGTAACAAAGAGCAGGACGGTAGCATGGCAAGCGCGCAAAATAGAAGCCTCTCTTTTCAAGTGAAAGCCATGTGTGACTGTCAACAAAGGTACTAACATACGGGGCGCAAGAGTAGCCGCTACTAGTAAGCACATTGTCTAACTGAAATAATTTAGGTCTTCGAAAAAATCGACAACTGCAGTTCTCGAATGGCCAAACACAAGAAAGAGGTCAAGATGCTTTTGACATAACAAGAATTGATGAAAGGAAAGAGCAGAGATCACTAATTGAACGCTTTTAAGTTTTGTCCTAAAAAAATGAGGTAGGAGAAATATTTAGCTCCTTGCATTCAAATAAACCAACGACAGGAATTGTAAACGCTTTGCATACGTGAATCAGAGGTGTCACGGGATAATAGGAAGTACAGCTTTCAATTACACAACAAACGGCACATAAATAAACACGCATGAGCCTCTTGGCAACGGCACGCGCAGTTAGTTTGAACAGAAATGAAGTTGATAAAACCAATTGAAGAATCTTCTCCAGCAAGTGCATGATTTACTTCGAGGGTGTTAAGGATTTCAACCATCTTGTTGGTTAATTTAACTACACATTTTAAGCATCGGAAATTCCCAACGTAACATTGCAAAGTGCCTAAAGTACTAACGCACATCTGAATCCACATTGGCAATTAAATAGAACCTGAGGACGGTAGAAGCTTACAGGGAATGAGGCGCATATTAACGCGAGCGAAAAAGACGCAACGACGAATACGGCTCTTAAAGGCCGGTCCCCGAGGGCAGAATCTCGGGTTCAAGAAAACCGGTCCTATTTGGTATACACTATGGGGTGAACACTAAATACACGATCCTTTGAAAGTCAAAGTTTCTCAAAGAAACAGGTCCATAGCGTCTCCAGAGCGGGTAAAACTCTCCTAATGCCCACTATCCCACGGAAAGATTATAGTTATGGAGGCAATAATATGGAACACGCACATCAGTCAGGACGTCGCCAAATTGCCCATTACGCGAATGTCGATGGGACGAAGCGATTAAGCGCCTTTCCCTCCTCCCTTACTTTTCGCAGACGGTTATTCATCTTTCTCATCGTGGTGCGTGATGTGGCCATTGCCTCGGTCGACGGCTGAGAGTAAACTGAGGTCACGATCTTATGCAAAACACAATGGCCACATTAACAGTCCAATTGTGGACGCCCACGAAAAATAAACAGGATAATTAATTAATCGCCCACGCAAAAGATTATTTCTGCCGTACGTTAGAAATTGAGCCGATTAAAATGACAAATTGATTCATTCCTCAGCCTAGGATGAATATGCTGGAAAATAATAGCATCCGGTAATGAAAACAAGTTCCTAAGCACAGGGATAATCCGAAACAGCATTTAGGAGACAAGAAAGGCAAAGCTAGATAGGCATACATGGAGAGGAGAGATCCATTCTTTAGGGGACATAGGCATATTTAGTAATTATTTGTACATCTGCTGCAAAAATTTTCCATAGAAAGAAAATAATCAATAACTTCACTATGCCAATGATAAATGCGCTAATTTCAATCAATGGTTAAAAGCAAAGAGAAAATAGATGAATTACATTAGATGCTAGGCCAGAGTAGTTAAAGCTTGACTAGCTTTAAGTTTATAAACAACTTTCCTTTCAAAATATGCTTGCGATTTCACTCACTGGTTTCCCGACGAGATAAATTATGAGATCGCTATATTTACGACTATTAAATTCCCCGACGCAGTATTTCTCGAACGAAACCACAAGTATCACCGTATGAAGGAGAACAGCCAACGTCCACAACCACGAAGCCATCTCAGTTGTCACTGAACGCGGATGTTACTTTCTGGCCGAGATATTTCAAAGATGATTCCAGAAGAACGAGCGCCAGCGAACGGAATCACTCGCCGAGAGTATGGATAACGGATAAAATCTCGCATCTTAGCATGGTTTATATAATGTACGGAGTGTAGCCTTCGCGACCTCAAGTCCGCTGAGTGTCTGGCCAGCGGTCAAGGCAGATTGAATGCGGAGGAAGCGGCGCGGAAACTCGACAACTCCCGTGAAAAAGGACCGCCGCACCCGTAAAATCATCACCGCGGGCGATGCGCCCACCTCTCCCACCCGCCCCACTTAGAACGCAGCTGCATCAATTGTGACGAAACGAATCGACCGATCGAACGGTGAGGATTTTGTCGAAGCAGAGTGAGGAGCGGTCGGAGCCCTTAATACGCGCGTGAGGTTGATTTGGGAAGCTCGCGTCACTTTTCACAATCGGCGGACCGAATCCACTGGGGAGAGAGGGAGAGAGTATTGACAAATCACAAAAAAAACAAAAAGTAATCTTACATCACAGACAACAATTGCATTTCTCCGCGAGATATTTAAATGCGTACGGCGCGTTTCAGCTAACAGAGCCATCGTCAGGTGCAAGACATATTAAGTAGAGGGCACATCACATTTATACATTCGACATATTTGAGGAGGATGGGGTGGAGAACAGAAGTAAGGTGGGGGAAGCGGCAGTTAAACGGAAATAACCAAGGAAACATCAGGATAAACCAAGGGTAGGAGGGGGAATCCAGTAAATCCTGGGGGAATAAAGGACTGTTGAAAAGTAATTCGACCGCAGGACTGAGAACGACGCTCAAAGCCAGCCACAGCCATGCGCGAACGAAAAATAACTGATTCCCGACTCTACGACGCTTCGATTAACGACGACCGGAATTAAAGCGCATTAATCAATGAATGCTCTCGGGATATGACACGCTCTCTCACACTTATGTCACTTGAAATAGGATCCGACATGCGTCAAGGATTACTGAATCCGACTGTGTAGTGCAAGGGTGAGCAATGCGAGGGAATAGTCAAGTGATAGATGGGTACATAGAGGAGATGAGGAGGGGGTAGACGGGGCGAGACAAATGAAGGGGTGTGAGGGGCGACCATGAGGGGAGGGGGACGCGGGTCACGCTTTGAGGAGGAATTCCGGAGAAGCGACGAGGGCGGAAGGGAAGTGGAGGGGGGTGCTCAAGCTCAAAACAGGGGAATGCTCATTGTGTTCCAGCGCGTGCTATAGTGTTCTCGCTCATCCCTTGAACCCCCATTAAAGCCCCTCTCACATTCCTCTGGTTGAATAATGGTCAATAAAAAGCCTTTCCTCGACTTGGGTACATGTAATTTCCTCCATTTCGTCACCAAGAAGGTGGCGACCTCTGTGAACAAATAATCACAAGCGCGAAAATAATTTGAATTATGCATCTTGGAAGTTTTATTTCTGAACGATGCAATAAATCCGCTTAGCGTTTATCCACCCTTATGTTTCTTGATTTCCATGACTTCTTGTCCCAAATTGCGGAATACCTTTTCCATGTTATAAATATTGTAATCGTAATTTCCATTCGCACGAATCTGCATTTTAACAATAACTCCTGTTCGTGCAAATCACAGACGTTGGTAACTGACGACAAATAGATATCGTTTGCGCTAATGGGCGGTCCATATGCTTACTGGCAGTAGTACCTCCAAGCTAACGATAAACTTTTTACCAGAGCGAGTAAGCGTTACAAGTAAAAGAAAATTAGTCAGGACTGAGGGCGTTTTATGGTACCCAGAGGAATATTAGGAAGGAGACGGAGAAAACGACAGGAAATATGGGATTCAATATGAAAGGACAATTTTCCTCTTTTAACCCCTCCCCCCCACTCCCTCCACTCCATCGCGTTCCAACACGCCAAACGTAACCCCTTCCGAGAATGCTCATCTTCAATCACAGAGGTGAGGACGTCGAAACAAACGAGAATCACACTCGGCTGTCCCCGGAACGTCGGTTCCCCACTCAACCCGGTGACTTCCGCCCCTGACGGGCCCTCTAATCATTACCGCACTGCACGCAGGTAGTACGCTATTTGCACGAGCGCTATTCTACGGGAAACTCGGGCGAGAATACGGTCGTGGCTCCGGTGCTCCAACTTCCTGCGTCCTGCTTGTTGGGTCCGGCGACCGCAGCGATAACATTACCAACCGTGGGAACCCGAAGACAATGCACCGGGGGTAAACACCCAACGGGCAACTCCTTGGTTGACCCCAAGTCGCACATTCACGAGGAGCATTCCCTAAAATATAAGTTTGCCACCATGTTTCAACCATAATGCTTTCGAATTATCATTGTCTTCAATTCCATTTGAGCGTTTTCTGGCACACAGGCCGGCTTCAAATATCCATTTTCTTAAGTATTCTACAAGCAGACTGATACGTTTTTGAGAAGTCCTCGTCCTTACGTCACAAATTCTGGCATATCGCTCAGCTTTCCCTCGTACGGACGACTATCAGATCCCTCCTATATTACTCATATCGTCCCCCTCTTCGAACTTCGTCCAGATATCCAATACTTTACCTTCCCCTTCCACGCTTCCCCAGTGTTCTTTGGATTGGATATTTGGGGAGGCGACCGACGGCAAAGGTCATTTGCTCCATAGGGGATAGGTAAGGGAGGAAGGGTGGATAGAAACCCGGCGTCAGCATTAGCCTGCTCTTAACGAAAGGCGCCAAGGGGACCACGGTTTAACGTCTCATCCGACAGACGGAGTACTGTACTTGAAGTGCCCTCCACAAGACACTGAAGTAGGGATCGGGTTCCCTCTGAAAAACATCCGCCTCTGCAGGGATTTGAACCCCGGCCGTCCGCGTGGTAGGCGAGTACTCAAGCCACCACACCAACCCGATTACCCCAGTTCTCTATAATGTAATGAAACGAAAAAGCTAATGTCTTGTAGAGAGCCAAAACAGTCACGAGTCCCACAATACTGTAGCATTCTCTTCAATTATGTTGAGATAGCAAGGTACAGCTGCACAAGTAGGCGTAGTTTTGAGTGCGTGCGTTCCGTTAGTTCCGGCGTCACCTTTGTTCTTCGCCCCAGGACACGAGATTTTCACTTTCCTGTTTTTAGATCGAGTCTGAGAAATTTCTCTCGGAAATAAAGGTAAAATTGTTCCCAAAACCATCCCCCGACCTTGTTCCCCGTTCGAAGATGGATCTCCTCGTGAAATATAAATACCCACGCGCCACATGAAAGCGCACTACATAAATATGGATCCAATTACGAGGCCGTAAATCAAGGAGGATTGTGGCGATTACCGTTTCGTGAGAAATCCCAGCAGTGGTTAAGGGATGAGGAATGGTGGGAGGGAGAGGGGAGAGGAGAGGAGAGGAGAGGAGAGGAAGATAAGTCTTTAATTCTTCCCTCTGCCACTTCACCTCGAGATTAAGAATCGTCCTCAGGCATTTCTCACGCGTCCTCGGAGCGGAAAACCACTGCCTTTGGGGAGGGGGTTTGAGATGGGGGCTAAAGTGCTGAAGGGACTAATCGTCCCTCGCCCACAGTGCTGATTGTCGTAATCAACACCGCCGAATCTGGCTTCGCCACTGAACGAGATGGCCACCTCGAGTCACCCGAGGCAGTCCACCCACGACGGTTGAGGTACCTACGGCTGCAAAACTAGTAATGGCGCCTATTCCGGTAAGCCTCAGGATTTTGGGACCCCGCCAACGACAGGATGTTGATGTCGCAACCTCCCGTTACTGCAGCATTTCGTACAGCGGCATCCAAAAGTCGAGATTCGCCGAAGCTGTGACGTCGGGTCCACGAAATTGTCGAGAACGAATCCCTTATTGAATAGTCCTCAGAGGATGTGCTTCCAGGAAAAATTCGTTTCCCGAGTGAGAAGCTCTTAGCTCTTACTACTAAGCTCTTACTTAGCAAGTGAGCTGACTCTTAGCAGAGTCAACTCACTTGCGACATAAGTGTATCATTTACCATTCTGTGTACGTAATTTAAAATGAAACCACATATTTTGAGGTACTAGTGGCACTTTATACGTGAACAAAATGATAATTTGCAACACAGCATTGAGGTAGTAAGATCATTTTAAACATTTCCATTTAAATCAAAACAGGAGAGAACTTCACCAGGCCTCAAACTTCGTAGATATTCCTTAGAGAAGTGCAAGTGATTGTAATTATGAACATTAAAACTGGAGGAAACTACACCAATTAAGGAGGAAAGAGATTTTAAGAGTTTTAGTCCTATTCCAGGAGACCACTGGAGAATCCGGGGGAGTTGGTTGCCCTATGGCAGCCACCAGGAGTCTCCCTTAAGGTGCCAGTCATTATTAACCGCGTGAGCGATGAAGTGAATTCCTCTCTTCGTGGTTTCCACTCCTCCCGTCCTGCGCTGATGTCTCGAATAGTGAAAACAAAGGAGCCCGTCACATTCTCATGGTGATTATTTCAAACGCCATGTCTCACAGCCACTTACCTTGCACGACACGGGAAGCAAGCGAACTAATTAGGGGAAAGGTATTAGAAAGCCATGCACTAGCATATTTGCGTGACGATGCCTACAGATCAGGGGGCGGTCATGTTATTAGTAGAGTTCCCGTGGGGAACAGCGACAATAATAGCTGAAGAACAGGGAAGTTAGTTTCATTCCCAGATATTGCAGAGGATTACACCATACGTTACACCGACCGCCAAAAAAAAAATGCTCGACTTGATACCACGCCATGTCTAAGAATTACGTACAATTAGAATACTCATATGAATGTATTAACAAGAAATGGTGAGCATAAATAAATGAAATGGGATATTGTCATTAGTCCAGAGATTTGGCTTGTTAACGTTATCAAAGTAAGAAAATCGCTGAGCATGTTCATTGACTTCATTACTCATACCGAAATTACAATACGCCCCTTTTTTAACGAAAGAAAAAGAAAATTAAAAAGCAATCCATTACTTTTACAGTAATTCTTAGGTTTACAACTCTTTCACAGACGAAAATTTCTACAAGGGATTCAGTCCCCGAACTGGGGTGCTATCAACTCATCTCTCCTTGCGCGTAGAACATGTATTTCTCATGAAAATTCTACCATGACTAGAGGGGGTTCTCAAAATGTTTCTTTGAGTCGGGCACAAAGCGAACCTCGATTCGTATCAGGAGCACCGATTAATCAGAAGAAACTGCTCCAAGAAAAGAAGAGGCGCTGGTCTCATAAGTGGCCGTTGAAATCTCAAAAGGTAGAAGCGTACTTCGAAGGGCTCAGAGCTAAGGCCAGGGGCCTTTATCGCGCGTGTGCACTCTCGTCGTCTCGGCGATACAAGAAAGAGAAGGCCGACCGGAGAACTGATTTCGTGAGAGGCCAGAGAGGAAAGGGGCCAGGGAGGGGGTGGAGTGAGACTTTTATGGTGTAGGTGGAGCCCGAGAGGTCGAGTCATAATCACAGAGTAAAACAGGGTTCGAGGGCATGCGCACAATTCTTCTCCAACCGCTCCGAAAAGATGTATGATAAACATTCCTTGATCTTTTTAAATATCTATAGGTTGGAGGGTGTGAAGCGGTCTCAACAGGGACTCGACGTTAATTCCATCAGTACATCATCAGTACCCTGAGGGGGAACATTATCTCAAAATACGATTCTAAAGGATATCCCGTTCTAATAGCATATCGCGCCTCAGCTTCTTTTCAATGTACTTTTAAATATAAAACAAAGTATGCTGCACTGGAAAATCTCAACGCGACAACATATTTTGGACCCATGAAAATACGAAAAAATTGGTCGCCAGTAAAATTTGTTGGTTAAATTTCAAATTTACAGTGAGATGCTTCCCGAAAAGCAAAGAACCCCATAAGTAGTGGAGAATGTTTCTGACTTAAGACGTTCCAACTTATTAGTCACATTAATAATACCAACCAGTAGTTATATCTTGAGTAGTGAGCTACATGGTAGCATGTTCCTCTACGTATCACTCTCCTGGTTTGTGGTCTGACTGCGTACCGTTGTCCTGACTGCTTTTGGCCCGCGCCTGGCATTCGGGGGAACATGCGCGGTTCTGATTTGAACTGGGATGAGGCTGCATCCCTGGCGTGGAATCATCCCGTGCCACACACCATAGTGGTGGCTTGCACGGTATTTCGTTGATGTAGATGAACTCTTTCGCTCATTTCGAGCAACACGAAAGAGAGACACCACCAGTCCATAGCAACGACAAATAGCACCACGGCTGTCTCAGAATAAAATCATGTGACTCAAAAACTATACTATGACAGCGAACGGAAAAAATTACGACTGCTGCCGAAGGGGGTCGAAATAAGTTACGAGAGACCGCTTCGTTCGTTCCGCTGCTCCAACTATCCAGCGTTCAACTTCATTCCATAACCAAGATCGAATTCCAGAAAATCTTCCAATCGAGACAAAAAGCATGACCGACACAGATCGTCCACGGTGCGGTGAGCCGAAGCAATATCAACACCGCCTCAAGGAGAAATGAAGATCGAGCCTTCGAGATGAATGAAAGTGACATAATGAGAAAAAAACATAATTGATTTCGGAGCGAACTGAGAGGCGGATAGCTCCGAAAGCTTTCGCATTGCTTAGAGTAAATTATACAGATATTCGATAACGGCACAAGCAAATTGAGTTCAATTCCTCGCAATCGCTTCCGGAGTCTCTCCCGCAGCAACGGGGAGCAATATCTCTCTCCGGCGCGCTAATTTTCGCACAAAGTAACTCTCACGGGGCAGTTTAATTTAGGACTCAATTATGAAACGTCAAACCGGGAGACATTTCATGGCCCCATAAACACTCCCCGAAGAAATCACGTTAATTCCTCGCATGGCCCAAGGGGGAACATAGTGAACGGAGGACGCTTCAAGTGCCGACGGAGCCAAGATATGGATGGGTCACAAGGTCGTAGACCTCGCTGTTCCCCACGAGATAAGAAACAAGAGAAACGCGAGTTGCCGCGCTGGGCTAGGCGTGTGGTTACATTTTTTTTGTCGCCGCATCCGCGTCCCGGCTCCAGCCAACATCTAGCGAACGGAAAATCCGCCCGCGCTCTTCACACTCCATTCCCGCCCACCCAGGGCCAATTTGGAGCGGGGAGTACAGGGGGGGAGGGGTGAACGTCGTCCATTTCGACACCCCCCTCCACCAACCCACCCTTCCCGTTCCCCCACACGTGGCACACATTCGACAGAGAAACCGACAAAACAACTGGGCAAAGAATATAAAAATGAGAACGCCAGACGAGATAAATGGAGATCGGGAGACGGGATGAGGACAGACTAAAAAGAGGGAGAAAGAGGAGGAAGAGATTGGAGGAAGGGAGAGAGTAACGGGGAAGACGACGGATAGAACAGCACACTGCATCGCGAAATAACCCAAAAATTGGATAATTTACCACCTCAGGATGTTTGTTGTAATACATTAGAAACGTCGTGGAGAAAATCAAGAATCAACGCAGTAGAAAAAACCCAGAATATGTACAATATTCTAGAAATAAACTCAGTCCGGGTGAATTTCATCTGTAACAATATCATTATCCTTTGATAATCAAAGGCACATAATACCTCAGTGATGAACACACTATAACAACTATGACAGTGTAGGTATATTTTAACTAATTTTTCGATTAGAATTATAAGTAGATACTGTTTTTCAATTTTGTGAGCAACTGAAAGGCAAAGTTAACTTCTATCACCTATTTTCTGGTAGTACAATTCTAGGTATTGGAGTATTCTCTGTATAATAATCAAGGTTGGGTTTGAGCGTTAATCTAAACTCGATCATCAACATAATAATTAATGAGGTATTTTTGGAAATGCTATAGGGACTTAAAATGAAGAAAATTCAGTTGTTTCAAAAAAACGGGTAACTTTATGTTCACATTACGTAGTCCCGAGCGACAATCCACATCTTCTCCCAAACACGATGTGCAAACAGCCTCTACTCTCTCTCTCCCATCGTCCTTCCTTCTCCGCGATGCGGCTAAATAGGAATCGCCCCGAGACGAACGGGCGCCGAAGCGACGCGGAAGCGTGGGGGACGGGGACAACTTGTTGCTGCTGCGGCTCCGGGCGCGCGCATGCCGATGCGCGTATGTTTCAATCGTGGCGCGTACTCGCGAGGGGGCGCGGAGGGTTTTTGAATGGAGGGAGGAGAAGGGAGGGGAGACTGCGGTGAGGAAGGTGGGGGGAGGAGGGTCATTGCCTCCCGCCGAGACTCCCTCAAGAGCGCCGCCGCCGTCCGAATTATAAAAAATCAAAAGAGAATCACGTAGCGGCGGCGCGGCGGTGGCAACGGAACAATCCAACGGCCGCTTCCTTTACGAGCGATGACAGAAAATAGCCCCCCAATGATACAGATTCCCGGCGCTTATCCATAAAAGACTTTAAAATCATCCAAGTACTACTTTATCACGGTTTTGATGCAACAAACTCAATTAATCTCCACTTTCGAAGCAACACTCAAGCGTCGCTTTATGTTCTCACGTAAAACATTTTGGTGAAGGCGATTTTCAAAAATGCCTGGCCCTAGACATTTATCTTCAAAAGATCCATGAGAGAGATGTATTCTTCATTGTAACAGAAAAGATTTTCTATGGAGTTAATCCAGATTCAAATGATATTCATATCGACAACTCAATATAAAAGTACTATGGGATTATTAAGTTTCCCAACAAATGGAGCGGCGCCACTATTGCTCTTGGAGGAAATTTGACTTCCTCTCTTTTGGCATATTATTCCAAGTCCTCGCCCACGACGAGGGAAATTTAAACACAGTAATGTAGTAGGCTCATAGTCGAAGTTCGTGACGGCCGCCGGCGGGCCCCGATCGCTTATCGCGCAGTGCACCTTGGGGGCAGGGGCGCATTAGATGGGCATGCAAATAAGCAAATATGAAACGTCCTATTAAACTCTCTTTTGTTCTCACAGTGCTTGCTTTCCTTCCCTTATTCTTTATTTCTCGCGAATTTTCCTCAAGCCTCGTCTCCACCTCTCGAGAGAGAGCACAAGGTGATATTTCAAATGCATACAAGGTCATCTAATGTGCTCACGTCCTCATGTCCAGCGGGAAAACGCTCAGGGCACGCGGATGGCCGTCCCCGATTGGAACTATGAGCCTACCACCTGTGTTTGTATTTCCCTCGTCGCGGCGAGACCTAAGAATAATATGCCACGAGAGAAGCTAAATTTCCACCTAGAGTGATTCACTCCACTTGTTGGGACACTTCATAATCCCATAGTACAAAGAGATGAATGCCTAGTACGTCATATTGTCGAGGAATTTGTTGAACATCGCAAATCAGAATTGGATGAAGCGAAGCGATAAGCAATCCATTATAAAAACTAACAAGGAATGAAAAGCATGAAGCCTACATTATACTGTTGTCATGCGGAACATTTCGGGAACTTTTAAAGGCATTTTTCATTACACATTATGTGGGTAGAAATTATAAAGTCAGAGAAGATTTCCGCGCATGTTTTAGTCACAACAATTTGACAGAGCGTCTTGCAAGGTAATATGTAGATTCATTTCGAAAATATTGAATCAAAGTACAAATTTTCCTTGCAAACGATACTGAGAGGCAGCTACCTAAATTCTCCAACTTCAATTTTCAAAACCCTTCCCACTGGTGTTGGCAGCCTCGGGTTGTTTGCTGGATACAAATGAGAGGCTTGTTATTAAATTTTTAATTCCGCGGCCATAGCGCCTCTCCCTTTCGTGAAACGTACACCGGAGTCGGGAGGAATGGGGAATCTCCCTATCTATAATAAATCATTCCTACCTGTCTCCGTCTCCTCTTCCCGTCCCCCCTCCCGAGTCCCACGCCCACTTTAACTCCCCCCCCTCCTCTTCTCGAAATATCTCGCCCGGAAAGAAAACGGACGTTAACAAAAAAGGGAACTTTTTTTTCTTTTAACTATCTCACGACCCGTCCGTTTCGTCGGTGTTCGCAGACGAAACAAAACAGTCACGTAACAGCGATTACAAAAGAAAAGGCCGGAACGAAGAAAAACTCACATGGCTTTCTTCGGCTTCGTGTGTGCGAAGCTGTACAATGTGTGACTTCTGGCGGGTTTCTTTTAATGCCGGATTCAGTCTACCATCACCCGTAACAACGTAACCAGCCGATATGCATTCACCCTCTCCCTTGAGTAAGAGTTGGTCATACCATCGTAACTCCCAAGGGACCTCTCCAGGGATCGCAACGAGCGAATGAAGAGCAAGCAACTGGTTTCATCGGATTACCCCCACATTCCTGAGACGTTTCGAAATTTTAAGAATGATTTAAAAAGCAACAGACATTTCTGATCGCTCATTAATGAAAATACTTCATCCTTCTCCACCTAGCTTCTCTTATTTGATTATCGTGCTTCTTCTTCTCCAGTTTCCCCGACTACAGCGCTGACCAGGGTAATTTGACCGTGTCAGAAAGTTCTATTTACGATGGTATACACAAAAGTGAATTCACTCGGCGCTTAGTGCCCACAATGGCCAGCGCGTACGTACGCCCGTTGTGTGTACGAAAAATTACGAGCTGCCTCGACGGACCTTCCGCTTCCCGATCCCCGACAGTGCCGCAGGCTCACGAAGACGTTGTAAAACGTGAAAGCAGGAGAGCGAAAGAAAGAATAAGCCAGCTCTGGTCGCTTGTTTGGTAAACGTATTATTCCTTCTCCCTCCACAGCGTTCCTCTAAAAATTCACACCGCCTCCTCCAATAAGCGGTCCCGACACCTTCACCACACAGCGGCAGGAAATGGGACTTCCATCGTCTCCTCGCAAACTCCGACCGACCTGCTCCGGCCCTTTTTCCCCAAAGATGCTTTCGACATCCATCGGGCGATTCGCTTATTCTTTCGACACATTGAAAAGAAGAAAAACTCACCGGGAGTTCCGAAACTATTCATACACGCCAGCCCCGTCAACTCATTCCGAACGCAAGCCTCTTGCGTCGTTCCCACGAACACACCAACCCCAAAAACTTTAACGGCATCACGAAAAATAAACACTAAAACACCATCACAGCCTTCAGAGAGCAGACAGCGATCAGGGAGGGCTACGATCGTATGGAAAAGTTTTAAAGACCATCTCACGCAATCTTGTCGCTCATGCAAATAATCTCTAGTGACTTCGGGGGATGGACTCTAAAGGAAGAAGCATTCTTCGCTTGGTCGCATCGATTTCTACGGAGTCATCGGTCAAATCACCGTTGACCTGACTACCAGATACTTTTGGACGCGGGTAACAAAGTTTTTTTTCCTTCCCGACCGGGAAAAATTTTCGTGCGAGCATTAAAAAAAGCTCTTTCCCCTGAAAGATCTCTTCTTTCACATTCAATCTGTGTATCACTCCGGGAGTGGTTTCCCATTCATCTGATTTGCGTCCATTCTCCATCATTAGGTATGATGCCACATGGATATAAAGCTGTGGAGTGACCAAGTTCAAGTTAAAATTTTTACTGTTCTGGCGACGCTGCAATTTGTCAGATCATCAATTAGGGTTTGAAAGAGGAGTGACTCATACCCTAGTGCAATTTTAGATGACAACCTTCTGAATTTGAGGATATAAAATTCTTCGTGTCGCAAATAAATTGAATCAGGGAAGGGAGGAAAAATGTAGTCATTTTACTAAATCACCTCATTCTCTTTCCGAAGCTTACATCTAATTTGGAGATCGATGGTTTCACACCTTTGCAAAAGCAACTCCTCAAATACCTTGACGTCTGTTCCCACGGTGGAATCTGAAATCACGAAGATACACAAGGTCGTTAATGGCGGGGGATGAAAAGCAGCAGGTGTAATGCCTCACATACACGCACATTCGATAAGCGTCGTCCCTTTCCCAAACAATGTTTAACCCCGTTCTCCTGTTGAACGTTCTCTTTAACACTGTTCGTTCTCTCTTTCGACTCCCTCCAGCAGCTCACAACCCTTTCTCGTTCTCCTCTTTCATTTCCTGCGAAGGTAGACGGACTGACTTCTCTCTCCCTCCCTCACAACAACAAGCCGAAGCGTTGCCCTCCCCTGCCTGCCAACTCGGAATCCCGAGGGCCCGAAGGCGGGGAGTATTCCCAAGGTCGTGGTGGTCATCCTCCAGTGGCCCCCACATGAGCCTCCTCCCCCCTTCCCGCCTCTTTCTAACCGATCCCTCCCTCCGCCTCGCTACAACGACTCCTCCGCTCTTCCCTCCTCCCCCGGCTCCCACCCGCTCCCCTCGCTGGGGCCGAATGGAAGAGGAGAGGGAAGGGAGAGAGGCGAAGGATGGAGGAGGTCCCGCATCTGTTGTTATTCTTTCTCTCACAGCCACCTCCTCCTCCCCGCATCCACCCACCCACGGGTTCATACACCTTTCCCTCCAATTTCCCTTTCACGTGTTCCTCGAGCTCTCTCATTCCTTCTCTTCCACTCGTCTTCTTAAGGTTTGTTTAAGGCCGTTATGATAATTGTATAAGTGTTGCGAGTTTAATAGAAGAACTAGGATGGGAATTACTATCAGAACGCAGGTTAAACCTTTTAAGTAAATTCGAAACCGATTTGTTCACAGATGACGTTAGGTATATACTGAGAACCCCTGCGTATTATGCTAGGTTTGATCAAATTAAAAAGATTAGAGAGATAGATTGTCGTACCGAAAGATTTAAAATGTAATTTTTCCCGCGTGCCATAAGAGAGAACAATAGGCAGCGTAGGTGAAATATAGTTCTGAAATAGAGTAGTCTGTAGTGCATGACGCATGTAATAGCAACCAATAATTCCTTTCTTATTATGTAGATACTAACCATCTAGCTGCATGTGACCCTATTATCTAGCATGTCTCCATTAAATATCCTAGTTGCATGTCAATAGTGCATGTTTGGTGATCTTCACCCCCTGCCACACACCCTCGTGGTGGCTCACAGGGTATTACGTACACAGGGTATTACGTATTGCTATTCGTTGATGAAAGTACATCATCGAGAACTGGAACCACGACGACGGGGGAGTAGGGTGACCCAACTCATGAATCACAGAAATGGCAATTTTCCACTAGATAAAGTTTAGTACGACCATGGTTTCAATGCACTGCATCATCATCAGGCGCATACTCAAAAACAGATCGGGTATATATACAAATAGTATAAAACCTTTTTGCATATATACCTGATCTGTTGTTGAGTATGCACCTGATGATGATGCAGTGCATTGAAACCATGGTCGTACTAAACTTTACCTTGTGGAAAATTGCCATTTCTGTGATTCATTATGCTGAACTTCCACCATTCACGCCTGATACTTCTCTTTTTGTGACCCAACTCGTTGTCCATCACCGCAGTGAGGTTCGACTTGTTGGGGCGTCTGCGTGTCCATCTCCTCCTTCACTCTGCACATCGATCGTTTCGCCTCGGACGAGATGTTCCGAGGGTGAGTGGCTCGCTCTCGTAATTTCGGGCCTCGCCTTCCACGCTAATAGGGCCCTCGGGGGGGAAGCCGATGCGGCGGAGAGTAGTGGCGCCCCCCCCCCCCCCACAGACAATTGCGCCATCTCCTCTCCAACTTCGCCAAGGGCGGCATTAACATAGTAATGAGCAATCGATCAGACTCGCTCCCTTCCACCTCCATTGGCTTTTTTTTCCTTCTACTCCGCATCTTGCTCGTCGAAGCGCCTTATCCACCCCTCTCACTCTCAGAACGGGCTAACTCGCGGCAATCTTGAAAAAAAAATTTCTCCGAGCAACATTACAGAATTAATGCCTCACAGAAGGTCAAAGCCTCTTCAAAATGACCCTGATAAAACTTACGGAGGAAGTTAGAGAACTTAGAAAAAAAGCGGAAATCTTTATGCTGATGAAAATTAACAAGTCTCTGACTGAACGGCCAAAAAGCTCATGAGGAAGGATACCAACTCGGTGGGAAAGGATAAGAGAAGACTCGAGCCTGAAGAAAAAGTAGAAGACTAGAAGTAAATAAAACTGCTTTCGGCGGGGCTCTAAATAAAAGCTGAGGGAAATTAAGCGCATGAATAACCAAGTAGCCAATCAACGGCGGTAAAAATGAATACATCTACGTGAGGTAATCGCGCTCCCGGCGGGCATGGAGAAGACCCAAGAAAAGGAAGGAAGGGGTGAAGGAGAGAGAAGGAGAGAGAACGGGGAAGAGACAGAAAGCAATATGGCCAAAAGAAAAAAAGAGTAATCCATCAAAATTATCCGCTTCCACGCGCGCGGCGGTCGAGAAGAACATCCTTCGAGAGGGGTTTCTTTCCCACCCACTACCGTTGTAACGACAAAGAATCGATGAAGACGTCACGCGCGTATGTGTGGGTTCATATTTTGAAGCTAACGCGCATGCGCCCAGGCCGATTACCTGAGTGGAAGTGAGAGGCGAAGAAGAGAGCTCGAAATAAAAGAGAAGAAAGGGGAATAAGGAAGGATGAATCGCCGTGAATATGCGAGAGCACAGAGGAAGGGGGATGGGCGAGTGGGGCAATAATGCAAAATGCTAACAGCCGGGAGGATTGGGAGGGAGGGGTGCAGGGGAAGGCGCAATAACGACAGTGAGATTAGGATCTCGCGAGGGGAAGGGAGCCGAAGGAACGGCGGCAAAACCAGTTCGGTAAATCATCCGACGAGTGACTCATCCCAATGTGGCTTTAAAATCGAGAATTTGCCGCGCACACATTCTGATACATGCGCAAAAACATTTTACATCGGGGTTCATTTTAAGAAGTAGTTTGAAATTCATCTCCTCGTTAATTCTTCTCCGATTGATTATAGATTCATCAACAAGAAAATCCAATCCGGCATAAACCTCGGATGGCCGATGGAAAATGCCTTAACCTTCTCGCGAGGCGTACACTTTTTGATGAGAGGTGACTCCGTTATGACAATGCTTAAAGCACATCATACCCAATGTGTCTCATTTGTTTCACGTCCATATTTCTGAAGCGAATTTCCGAATTTTCTCCCGTGGTAAACGTATTTAATTGCAAGAAGCCAAGGTGTCGCTTAAAATGCATATTCTCGTCTTCCTCCATTGATTCTTCTCAGATAGATAACGGGCAAGAGGACGCGGACATGGAGATATAATACAATGAAAAAATCAGCATACAGAGGTTATCTCGTCGGAACACTTAAGGATTCGCCACTAAATTTTCAATCCCAGGTTCGAATGCATAGGCTGTACTTTTAAATTGCACATTAGGAACTTCTAGAACCGTTAATGAGTTGAGGAGCATAAAATTTAAGAGCCAGAAAGGTTTTTGGAAAGAACATGAGCACTGTAATCTGTAAGTATGAGTTTTAAAACCATGAAAATGGTACAAAAACACCTTTTAATGGAAAGAAAGTAAATGCAAGTTTAAGTGAAAAGGAAATAAATGCAAATATTCAGAAGAAAAATTGACATTGAGACGATTCGTTAATTAATCATGTCAACTGAAAATTATTAAATGCTAAAGGCTCAATCGAAGAGAATGTTATGGTAGACTAGGGCAAACATTCCTTTGCTATTAAGTTTAGAGTATCCAGCGATATTTTGTGGAAATGCACTACAGATATCATGATCTCAATAATGAAAAGTTTTTGTTCACTTTCCACACAAATAGGTTTATTTTCCGACCTGCTTTCGACATTAGCTATGTCATTTTTAAGGTACCTTGTAATGTCGTAACCAAGTCGGAAAATAAAATTATTTCTGCGGAAAGTGAACAAAAACCTTTACATTTTTGAGATCATGATATTCCTTTGCTACAGACATAATGTCCATAAAAAAGCGTATGAAAGGGAAAATAATCAGAATGCAAAACGATATTTCCCGAGAACATAATAGCGTAATGAAGACATATGTCATTGCAATTGGACGAGATAAGCAAATACTTCAACAATTTTTTTTCTCCCTCGTTCTCCATACCTCCTCCGAAGTTTCTGATTTATGGAACATTGCTCTATTTTAAAAGTAGGTACCTATAAGTGAAAGAATGATGAACGACTCTGAAAATGACTAACGCCATTGCCAAAGCGCGAGCCGGATGGCCCTCGTCGTCTAAAATAGGAATCTCAAGCATTTTATTCCCCTGTCCCTTGGATTCGATATATAGCTCAAGCTGGTGCAGTGGTGTTGGTTTGAATGGGAACAGCGGGGCAGAAAAAGACGATAAGGTGGAGAAGGAAAAGCGAGATCCCCAATTAGAAGAGGGTATGGTAAAAGAATTAGAGCGCGTGCAAAGGAGATCCGCTAGGTTTGTTAAAGGCCGTTATGATAATTGTATAAGTGTTACGAGTTTAATAGAAGAACTAGGATGGGAATTACTATCAGAACGCAGGTTAAATTTAGGTTAAACCTTTTAAGTAAATTCGAAACCGATTTGTTCACAGATGACGTTAGGTATATACTGAGAACCCCTGCGTATTATGCTAGGTTTGATCAAATTAACAAGATTAGAGAGATAGATTGTCGTACCGAAAGATTTAAAATGTCATTTTTCCCGCGTACCATTAGAGAGAACACTAGGCAGCGTAGCAAAGGGACAGGTAGGTTAAATATAGTTCTGAAATAGAGTAGTCTGTAGTGCATGACGCATGTAATAGCAACTAATAATCCCTTTCTTATTATGTAGATACTAACCATGTGACCCTATTATCTAGCATGCCTTCATTAAATATCCTAGTTGCATGTCAATAGTGCATGTCTGGTGATCTTCACCCCCTGCCACACACCCTCGTGGTGGCTCTCAGGGTATTACGTAGATGTAGAAAGTCCTGAGTCAACTTCTATCTTGTTTGTATTAGTATGAGGTCAATTAGCACAGCTGAAATAGTACCACGGATAGTGAGTGAGAGTAAAAGTACGTAAAAAATTGACAAACTAAAGAGTTGACGAAAGACCAGAGCTGGGAGGGAATAAGAACAATTATAACATTAAAACTCTGATCCGATAGCGTCGATGTGGACAAATGTACATCAGTGGAAATGGTTCTTCGGTGAGAGGTGATACGGAACTCGCAAAGAGGTATGGAGGCCGAAAAGCACTGATTCATACGAAAATGATACATACTGGTCATCGGTCATCTTGCGGAATTCTAAATACGAAACCAACCACCGCGACTGTAGGAGCACTATTTCAGGCGGCCCTTTACTTAGAATTCAGCTAAGTACTACATCTAAATCTAAGAAATACCGTGCAAGCCACCACTAGGGTGTGTGGCATGGGGTGATTCCACACCAGGCGTGCTTAGCACCATACACACACTCACACGCACACAGGTAAAGAAGCGCAATGGAATACAAATGAACGTACGATCGTGAGCGAGAGAGAACACGAAAATCCCGAGAATGAAGACGTAATTCAAATGCCGGCGAAACGCCCACGTGTTCCCGAAAAAGGCCCAAAGGCGGCGGGCAGGAGCAGCGAGGGAGGATGCTGCCGAAACATCCAAGGATGGTACACACAGTCGTCCCCGAACGGACCAACCCCCTCCCCCCCACCCTCACCCAACCACCCTCAACCAAGCAACCGACGCAAAAATCACTCCTCCGTCATATATTCGGGAAATGTGCAATCAAGCATACAGGAAGCTAGGCTTTATCAAGAGAATACTCGGAAAATGTGATGAGAAAGTGAAAGAACGTTGTTATTTTTCAATCGTTAGGCCTCCTCTGGAATATGCTGCCAGTATATGGGATCCATATGAAGCGGGGTTGATATCGGAATTAGATCGCGTGCAGCGAAGAGGAGCTAGGTTTGTGAAACGATGCTACGATAAGTTTGCTAGTGTGTTTGGATTGTTAGAAGAATTGGGATGGGAATCACTATCACAGCGTAGATTATATTATAGGCTTAATCTCCTAACTAAATTTCAGGAAAAACATTTCTCTGACGATGTGAAAAACATACTATTAACCCCCTCGTACTAAGGCAGACTAGATCGCGCCAATAAAATTAGAGAGATAGATTGTAGAACCCATAGGTATAAAATGTCATTTTTCCGCGTACCATTCGGGACCATAACAGCTGTGCTCGTCGTCATGAATAATGTAAATAGTGACATTAGATAGATTTTAGATTTCTTACTTTATATTTTATTATATATTTTACGTTCTTATTTATGCATGATGTAAATATTGATCCTCTTATTTATGCATGAGATTTTGAATCTGTAGTAGCAGTCCTTGTACCCCTTGCATGTTGGAACGATTGACGATAGAAAGTTTCTTGGTTAGTAGATTTTAATGGGCGCGTTGCATATGTGGTACGTTGGTTCCAATGTAGTTTCGGTGTTCTGCCGTATTATTGATGCATGCCTGGTGTGGAAGCACCCCCCTGCCACACACTTTGGGAGGCTTGCAGGGTATGACGTAGATATAGATATTAGTGGAGAGTAGGGGTGGGGGTGGGAAGGTAGGGGAGAGTGGGTGGATAAGGGGGAGGAAGGTAGGGGAGAGTGCGCTGGGGGTGGCGACGTGTTGGCCGCCGCAGCCGCCAGTGGTCTCCCCGGGGCCAGACTGCGTGGTGAGAGCGAGATTGTGTAGGTGAACGTCGTCTGCCGGAGGGGAATGAAGCGGGAGGGAGGGAATGAGGGGAGGGGTGGAGGGAAGAGGAGGCTGCCGTAGGTTTGGAGGCCGAGGCTCGGGGGATGAAGAGAGCGGGAGTGGTTTCTCTGCGAAGGAAAGGAGAGGAGATGAAGATAACACTCCGCGCTATTCCCTTTGCGATATCTCCGACTGGGAAGGAGTGGGCTCGCATTGTGAGTTTTTTTTGTACAGAGATGACGAGAAGAGCAGAGGCCGGACTTTCCTCTTCCAATCTCCCTCTCTGCCCCTCAGGGCTCCCTTTTCTCCCTTAGGTCGCGTTTCGCGCATCGAGAACCGACAGACTATTAACTTAAGCAACAGCACGGATTGCTCGTGAGAATAAAATAAACAACTTAATCAACATTTTTTAAAACCATAAACTAGCGAAAACTGCACCACCCTTAAGCAAGTAATACAATTAACTCACATTTATTCAAAAGAAGAATTGAGTCTGGCCAAACAAGTTAAACCAAGTGAGGAATGTTTCATCAAAACAGAATTCGTATGGAGTGTGGTTTATTTTTTGGAGAATTATCCCCAGTCATTTGTAATAAAAGGAGAATAACATTCCATGAAATACCACAAGGTAATAAAACGGGAACTGAATTGATTTAACGTCCAATTTGGTTCGCAATCGATGAGTTCTAGCATCATCGATCAAAAAGACCTTGAGGTTCAATACTATGGTTGAAGTAAGTATTTGGGTATTTTATGAGATCGGAGACAACTATTGTGACTTTGTCAAGGAGTTCCACGTTCCACTGCTGTGAAAGCCTTGTAATTGTAGTTCCATCGATAGAATTAAATCTAGAGCGAGGGCAAAAACAGCTGATATCGCCTTCTTCCTCTTAAAACGATCGCAATGGATTGAGAAACGAAAGCGCGTCCACCATAAAACTCTTCGTGACACCATATTGAGACTCGTTTACTCCATTTCAATCCCCACGCCCCGCAATTGTTCCTACCGGGACGCAACATCATATAACATACGAACGCATCTTCCAACTCCCAATGCACCCGGGGACACCTGTTTCGAAGGGCGGTCGAATCCCCCAGACGGTCGGCCGTGCAAGAGGCGAGGGTGAGCAGGGAAGCGAGCCGAAGAGGGAACCCAAAGGAAGGGGTCCCAATAAGGCACCTCCCCCACACATGTGAGGCCATCCCAGTAGAAAAAGAGGGCCCTGAAGGAGAGCTCCGGAGAGTGGTTGGGATCAGAGTACACGGCGCAGGAGGGAGAAGGGAAAGGCCTCCAAGGGTGGAGGAGAATTTTAAGGTAGCAAGCCTTTGGGGGGGAGGGAGGACCTTTTAGGGGTGCAAATGGAGGATGAGGGGGTGGGGGAGTGAGCTATGGTGTCGTTGAGTGACGAGGGACGGGTGAGATCTTCTTCTGAAAACACCAAGGCCGAAAATGAGGAGGCCTCATGGATATGAGATACTTTCCAGATATTTACTCGGCCCATTCCTCCAGCAGTCTCATTCATTTCCACATGCACCTTCGCAGTGCTGCCCTGGGAACTGTCAATAGTCACCAACGTTTAGGTTTCTTGTCGACTCCTATGCAATAAATTACTGCAGTACGTTCACGAAAAACATTAACTGCTGGTGACTGACTAAGTGAGTGAGCATAAAAGAGATGTAAGCCGCGGGCATGCTTTCCTTTACCGTCAATCTCAGTGACGTCCAATTTAAGACATGCAAGACGAAAACCATAGCCTCGTGAAACACAGAACATTCAACAATAATTGTCAGAGTACTAGCTGAACTAAAAGAACCTGCTATTTCATCCAGCAATTCTGGATGAACAAAGGGAGTCATTTAAAAAGCTCATCTGGGTATAATACTTAAACATTAATGTATCAATACTCTATTTTGGTCACAATGAGTTTTGGATTCAATCTCACCCCATTGAGTAAAATGAATCCAATTTATGAGTCATTCTTTTCGGAAACTGTAGCACAGATTGAGACCAGTATTAAGAAATTTTACATTCGACGACATGTGCACGCACATTTCCAAAATCATACCCTGGGGTTATTTACTCAACAAAATGGCACCGCTCCACAACTTGCCTTGGAGAATGTAAACACGCCATCATCTTGACATCAACAGACGATCCCGTAGGAAAATGGGTATGGTGGGATGCTTCGCTGCGTCTTAGCACGGGTGATGAATGAAATTTTTAAGAGTGGTCCATGACGTCAGTGAGCGGGAAGAAGAAGACGGGGAGTCTAATTAAATGAAAGGAAGGAGGCGCATTGCGCGGGGGGAAGGCGCGAGTGAGTCACGAGCAATGGAAGCGGCGATGGACCGAGAGGACTGCGGCGGGAGCCAAGTGGGAGAAGGAGGAATTATTCAAATAGTCGGGGAAAGGCGCCCGGCGGCAGCGGAGGTTGCAGTGCATTGCGTGGGGGATGGAAAAGGAGGAGAAAGACGCGGACAGACCTCTTCGAGGAGAGGAAAGGGAAAAAGAACATGAGAAGAGGACACGGACGAGTGAGTAATATCCGTGGCGAGTGATTCCCTTCCAGACGGGTCTCTCCGTGGAGAGGGAGGAACATGACGCCGTTCGAGGGATCCAAAGAGCGAGTGCGCTTTTCGAACCGTCTTTTCCCGGCTGGAGTCACGAGGGAAGCCTACGCTAATTGTTTTTGATGGGGTAGTCTCTTCTCTCGACGCCAGGGCACTCGAAAAACGACTCGGGACAACGAAATTACAGTTTTTGACTTTTTGGTGAGGGAGTCCGTGGGCGGGGATCTGTTGGCTGAAGCGGTGGGGGAAGCAAGAAACGGGAGGCAGAGGGAAAAAGGCAGGAGGAATTTTTTTCAACGCGAGAGGTTCCAAATATTTTCCCCTGCATGCCGCCTAGACAGGGAAGGAAGGCAGTAAACGCAGACGGGGGAGGGGGGGAGGAGGAGGGCATCGAGAGGAGACGCATGGGGTGCTGCAGAGGTTCATTTCGGCTGGCGGGGAAAAGAGGACCTGGGCCAAGAGACTCAGCTCTCGAGGATCTTGGCTGCTTTTGGGTTCCCTCCACGCGGAAGAAAAACACATTAGTCTCAGAAATAGGCGGAAAACATCTCTATCGCGATGCCAACTCGACAGGCACGAGAAAAGCCAACGCGACTAATTTTGGATATTTAATGAACTGATTCGGAACGTCTAGCGTCACGCTTGGCGAAACAGATTCTATAAATCATTCGCCTGATTCCGTTAAATTATCCCTTTGGGGTCTCCCACGCCGAAGAAAATAGGAGGAGCGCATACCCAAATGCTAATGAACCACACTGCTGGGCGCTAATTATTATTACATAAATAGGGTTCTACAAATATAGATCCATTCTCCTATGGATAATATTATAGCAACGTTAAGAACTGCGAAGGAGGTTTACTGTTGACAGTTCAAAATGCAAGTTTGAATACCATCAGAGACGAATCGCAAGTAGATATTATAAGCATTTTCGTTCCTTCGTGGACCTTAAACTTAAGCGTAAGTCCCCACACACTTATAACTTTTTTTAAGTCCTTCCAATGTTGATTCTGAAATTCCCTCTTTAGTACAGAGCGCCTACTTCACGAAACCTTCCAAGTGAAACGTACGGCATTTGAAAAAGGATGTTCGAATATACATACCATAAAATTGAGCAGATGGGAAGCTTATGTGCTGTTTAAACTGGATAAGTCAAAGATACTGCTCACGCAATCCATATCCTAGAGTTGCGGGAAAATATTGAGGCGAAGACCAAAAGTGAGTCATGAAAACTTTTTCGACACTTGAGAGGAAGGCGGATGCATAGAAGGGTCGAATTACGCGCCCCACCTCACTTCCTCGGGAAGAAGTACGGGACACTTGAAACCACCCCTTCACAACTGCCGGAAAAGTGTCAACCCAAATCTGGAGTTACGACAACTTTGTAATTTTTTTTTTTTAAACTCCAAAAACGTCCCTCGAGAGTCTCGAGATGCGAAAACGAAGTCATGTTAGGAGTAAGAGAGAGAGGGAAGGTAATAAATCGATGAGAAAATTTATTTTTTTCCACTCGAAAAAACACTTCTCGCCTCTCGAATCCCTTGGGAACGTGACCCGTGGACGACACGACCGGACAATCGTCGGCGCGTCGCCTCCAGGAGAGCGGCCCTTCATTTGTTATTCCACGAGTGGGGAGGTGGTGCTGGAAGGGGGAGGAGAAGGGAGGGAGTGCCTCATCCTCACATTTCTCTACCCGGGGCGGCCGAAACGGAGAAACTTGGCATGGTAAAGTAGTTTGGGCGAGATATTTCCCCAGCCATAATGGAAAACATGTTCAAATTTTATTTTTAAATTCAAACAAGCGTAGAAATCACGAAGTAAATACTGTAGAATTAATCCATCACAGATTTTTTGTGACCAAATAACCGAAATTCTCGGTGATTAACCAAATGTACATGAAACATTTTTGACGAGACTCATTTCTTACATGCCGTGCACCAAGAACGCCTTCACAACCGACGACTTATTTTTGGGGTTCTGTGATAATTACGACAGCCAATGGTCGATTAACTTTTTTTAAGAATTCATAAAGCGCAGATACTGCACAAAGTTCAATTTCTGACGGAATACATGAGTTAGAAACTCCTCTCTTTCAAATTGCATTATCTCTGAGGTGGTTACTTATTTCGTATCCCATGAAAAATGGCTGGTATCTTTTTGGCTAATATCTCGGAAAGTACAAAAATAAGTGGCTGGTGTTTCGCCACCATTGGTACAACGAAACCTTTTTATTTTTGATATGGCCAAGTTAATCGGACCTTACGTTAAGAGCAATTTCGCTCATATTGCCTTAAAGGGCCGGACGCTTGGTCTCCGAGTGAGGCGGGAGTGAGGCGCCGGATGAGCCGACGGGAGAGCCATCATGATTCTCTCGACAACACGCTCGTTCACGATGTGCAGAGAGGAGGGGGATCTAAAATACGTAATGACGGTGGGGACATGGAAGAGGGGAATGGGCGAGGGGAGGAGTTGGATAAAGGTTATAGAAGGAACAGGGAAGGGAGCGTGCGATGCTGGCAGAAGGGAAGCGGGAGGGGCGTGAAGGAATCCTCACTGCCAGGAGTCGAGTGGGGACGTTCGAAGCAAAGAAAATCAGAAAGGCACTCTTACAGGGCTCTCTTCGCCACCTTTTGAACCATGAATGTCAACTATCTCCCGGAACAGCGGCATCCTTAATATTTTGACTTGCAAAATCTTTGGTAATTCACAGACGAAAAATGGGACCCCTAGCCTTAGAAAATGTTTCTTACTTGTCGTTGTAGATATAATAAGTGCTGCCGCCTTTATTCACTCCTTTGACATACCCCGGATGTCCCGCACAAGAACCCCTTAGGGTATCATATATTGGAAACTCTGTCCAAGGAAAAATAAGCGGTTTTGCATTCGCCCTCGCTGGATGTGATCCGCACCAAATCCGATCCATTCATATATAAACGAAACTCGGAAGTGGAGCTTGATGCGATGTTTAGCCCAGTCCCGGAGGAGGCGAAAGCCTGGAGTGAGGTCCGCATTTGTTGTCATCGTTATATGTTACGTATTTTTTCTTCGAATACTGAAATAAGCGTCAGTTGAATTTAAATGCGGATATGAAACTTCGAAAGTATTAGCAGACAACAGGTAATATGATTTAAACATTTCTATACGATACGAATATAAAGTAATTAAAGTCGAGGAAGGGACTTAAGCTTATCTTAGGCTTGCAAAGATTACTGAAATTAGTGCAAGTAACATCTCCGTACATATTTGACTACATTATTTACTAATGGCGCATAACATTCGCGACGTAAAGTGGACCTGATCAAATCGTCATTAAGCTGTTCTATTACGAATCATGTTCATACTCGAATGAAGTAACATCATATTTGTCTTTATAGCACTTATATCATGACATCAAAATTTCTAGGAAAACACTTTTACACAACTTGCACCCATGGAAAAGTCGACATCCACCAGTTGCATTGCTTCCGTAACATCTCTGAGCACATAAAATCTAAAAGTTTCATCATATTATTGACGGACGTCAAAGGCAAAGTTTGACTTCTTGAGCCAGCCTTGACTTCAACAATTCGCTTCATTCGATACGATTCGAGACTCGTAATTCACAGGCAGTGATGCGGAGGATGAAATCGAAACCGTTCGGAATGTTTTTGCCACGACGTCACCATCGGAATACAGAAAACTGCGGGGAGTGGAGCGCCCGGGCTCAAAGGAGCATGGCTGGAAGACTAGGGAACCTTGTGTCACGGCGCCTAAGGGGAGAATCGAGGAGGGATGATTACATCCTGAAGGAAGACGGAGGGTAAGGGAATATAACCACCCTCCTCGCCCCTAAAGCCACAACCCCATCTTTACTTCCCCCCCTCGGATTCCCTCCCCTCACACGTCTCCCCCTTTTGCACCCAACTTCTCCCGACAACACGCCCACTGGTGTTGGTGCCATGGCAACACGGGACGTGCCTCGAATGCCCCCTTGGGACGAGTGGGTGGGAGAGGTTGGGTGGAGGGGGATGAGAATGGGCCGAGTGGATGTTAGGAGACGGTTGAAGAGAGAGAGACGAGAAGGGAATCCATTGCGCCTTCACAGATATCCACCCCGTGGCATTAGCGAGGGCTTAATTCCGGGCGACCGCGGCTCTCCTAGCAAAGGCGGATGCGCTCCATTGCGAGGTGCGGCAGCCCCACTCGTAACAAGAGAAAGCTCGCTCCATCAACGCATTCTTAACCCACGATGTCGACTTGGAGCGCCTATCTGTAGGGATGAGTTCAAAGTGCAGACCAAGTGGCAAACGTTTTGTTTTCCGCACAATAACGAGTGTCATTACCATTCCACAAGCAGACTGGCTACAGGTCGACACGTAACATATAAGAAATTTAATTCGTTAGCGACCCATTCGTTACTAGCTTATATTCAATATATTTGTTTTGCAAATATTGGTGATTTACGTGATTAACGTCGTCCCGTCACCATGCACGACCCCACGGCAGAAATAAAGGAAGCATTTCTAAGTGCTTTTTGGATTCTGCACTCACGTAAATGGAAAGGAAGAAAATATCACAAATATATTCTAATGGAACAGAGGAATATTTCTGATTTTTGGACCTAGTTTCTCATATTATATACGAACACGACGCAGTCAAACGCAAAGAGCGGCCCACCTCTCCTGTTAAAACTTAATGCCCGCCCCGTACTGCCTGACTCCCCAATTAAAGGCGAACGTTCAGATGTGGGTTAATTGGGCGGAGCGGAGGGCGCTCGGGAGGAAGAAAGGCACGTCGAGTGCCCATCACTGTCTCAGAGTGATGGGAGACCCAAAAGGGGGCGCTGGTCCCTCATTCCCGATCAAAGAAAATTTCACAGAGGACGAAGACGATTATAATTTAATTTCCATTTAACGGTTGTTTTACGACGACCATCGTTGCTGCAGGAGTGCTTTTTATAACCATAGTCCATGATCTTCCACGCTACTTGGGCTTACAAAAAATGTGTGGTAGAGGTAATCTTGTTTCATCACGATCATGAAAGCATGTTTATTTACAGGCTTTGAGAATAGGCCTCCGCTTGATACCACGATACTTATTTTCTCTACTATTTTCAAGTGCGCCGCATCAACCATTCTCACGTTGTCTTATGTGAGTAGTAAAAATTAATGTTAATTAAGAATTAAATTTGGAATGTATCATCAGCAAAAGCAAAGCTGTAAAATTCGATACTTATCCTCATAGATGCTAAATTTTATTTGACAGTTAAGTTTTTAAAAACTACAAAACTAGTAAGGTTGCATTGACTTTAAATCCCAATATTTTTATTTTATTTCGAGCCATTAAACAGTGGCCACGAGGCGAGGCCTCGATTTAATAACAGAGTTAAATCACTCATTTGTTTCAAAGGAGGACTACTACCGCCCGTCCATTACTGTTTCCTCGAATTCCAAGAATGTACCTGATCCACGTTTCTGTACGTGGCGCGTTAGTAAACCATGTAAATCTTTGAAAGGATCCTCTTTCCATCGTGCTAATTGGAAGCACGAGTATGGACACCAGGTCGAGTTACTTCCGACTGGGAGACAAAACGTGGTATCAAAGGGAAAATTACCCCGACGATAAATCGTGAGTCTGAGAGTGCGGAAGGAATTGAATGGATGATGCCCTTACAATCAAGCGACGACATCCGAGCGTCTCTGCTGGATCCAGGGAAGGATGCCCTCGCCTCCGGAATACGTAATCCACGTGCACCGCTCACACAAGGGGCCCGGCACTACCGAAAGGGAATCACAATTTCCTAGTTTAAAATGTCCCGTGGCGAAGGACCACCCGGACGACAATGGCATTCTCGAGCGTCTCCTCTCATCCGGGTGAATCCTTAATGCTCACGACAACGGAGCGGCCTCAAGACCATAAAAACAAAACAACGCCGCGTCATATTGTTTCCATGCAAACGAGACCATTTCCTCCGAAAGATCAGAGCGCACCACTGCAATACAGGCTCCGAAAAAAAAGCTCGTGTTCCTCGTTCCAGACAAGAAGACGTGACACGAAGGTACAATTCGCCCTTTTCACGACGAATACTCCCACATTCGATTTAAAGTTTTGCCAGGAATGGAAGCTTCTTCGACTGAAACGCTGCCTGAAGGGAAAATCTCATCAGACCAATTCTAGGGATTTTCTGATGGATGAACATTAATGCAATGAAGCAAGAGATAATTCCGCGCGTCTTTTGTCCTTTTTGCAGAGGGAAAAACGTGAAAACTGACTAATTTTTGGCTGAAATTCAATTAATTTCATTCATTCTGACACTGCACTGGGCTGCTCGCGAAGCATGGATACTTTCTGTGGAATAATCGTTTTAAATGGAAGAATTTGATACATATATAAAAAATCGCGTCTCCATTAGACCTCATTCTTCATATACATGAATCTTAAAGAAAACGTGACCCAGTTCTACAAAACGTACTCGTCAAACACTCACTTATCAAAACAAAAATGTAACACCGTCCTATAAAATGTCCTGGAATTTTGGTATGGCTACCAGAAGGGTCAATGCTAATACACGGAAGGAAAGATGTGTGGTGACGATGTTATGCATGTGCCGCGATAAACTCACGGCACGAATGCAACGATCGACGGACACGAGGAGAAGCACTAATAAATATTAGCGCCCAGGTTCATCCGAGGGATGCCACTCGGAATATGGCAAGAAATATGAAACCCGATGCGAAATTCGGAGGGAGGGAAAAAAAATTATAATGGTGGCCCAGAGATTCGGGGGCGATAAGCAGCAATAAAACGGACGCGATCGTACGCGGTCGCGCCGACGGGATACGAGGAGGATAAAAATCAGAGACCGTCGCCAGTGGAATTGAGACATAAAAACCGCCTCCTTGGCGGAAGGCCCTCCGAAAGAGACAAAAGCATGACATGTGACAGAATCGGGTGTGTGACCAACTCCCGGCTCCTCCCCCCCCCCCCCCTGTAACAAAGAAACTAATTTCATCTTTCCCTATATATACTACGGCGATTATAAATAGCCTTTCGGGGAAACGTCGCAGGAAAATGGGGAGGAGAAGGGAAATTCGAGGATCTTCCTTAAACGCGCGGGGAGCGAGACAGGGATGGGGGACGATGGCAGGGGGTCCGACTGATGAGATACGACAGAGAGAGAGAGGCATAGAAAGAGGATGGGATCAGGCAGGAGATAGCCAATGGAGGCTCATCATTGGAGATGACGCCACTTACAGTGGACGTCACGCTGACAAACAGGCCGGTGTGTAGCTGGTGACCTCTTAGATAGGAGGGTCACAATATAGTGGGAGGGAGGAACTAAGCGGCACAAGAAAGAAAGTAGGATGCATCTTTAAGAAGATAAACTGACCAAAAAAATAATTCGTGCTAAGATAAGAACAGAGCGGTCACTTCAAACAGATCCAAAAACTCCACGTACTTATGACGTCCGTGGGTTCCTCAATGCACCAGTTTAATTCCTATAAGTAACCTCAACGGGTGAGTTATATCAACACTTGAATTGTGACAAAAGTTAAGAGAAAATTATGTAAAATGCTTTATTCAAGATACAATATTGTAGCCTCGGGGTTAATAGACAGGCAAGTTTCTCTCCGAGAAAGTCTGGTGATGCACAGAGCGACAATTGATTCATTCTCAACATGAGAGGAGAGATGACGGGAAAAGAATCATGCGTGTAAAATATGGAATGTCGGGAACCGATAGTAGCTTCCCTCGAGGCACAGTGACGGGATGCTTAAATGCCTTTCTGGAGTGAATAAACCGGATGTCTATCTGAACATGAGGATATTCCCATCACTAACTCTCTAAGAAACAATTTCTTCTCGTTAGAAACTCATATCTTGGAGGCATACGAATTTCTCTTAGGTAATGTGGTTTCTCATCCATTCATTGCTTCCCTTGAGCTTGGTGAGATTTGATATTTATTGGTTTACCGCACTTTTGGAACTAAAAGACTAGTAATAGCAACTCAGAAAGCGTTCATCTGAACCAGAAATCGCAGTATGATCCTATTGAGACCACAGACAGAGACACCAATACCAAAGCTTCCCAAATTTCATAATTGTTACAAAACTGAGTGCGCCTAAAAGTATAAAAGGAAAACGTTTTAACTTTTTTGAGAATTTATGTTTTTTCAACTGAAATAAAAGGAACGAAATATCTTTTAATCGCATGAGTGGAAAATTTTGCATGAACTTCATGATCACAATTATGGGGTAACAGTCAGTCATTGACGCAAAGATAAAAAAACAGCACGGAGAGAAGACGTAACGAACGAGGATGGCGGAAATACGGAGAAGCGAAGCGAAAGTTCGGTTGAGTTGGGCGATAGAAATAAAAAGGCAGGAATATTAGCCTCCCCTTCCCCAATGCCTCTTCCCGAATTTTACGTCCCTGCGGGGCGCAGCCTCCGAGAGAGTAAATGTCAAGCGGTCCCTCCGCTCTTGTCATCCGCGCCCGTAAAAAGCCTTTCACCCCCACCCCCCTCGAAAAATTCACCGCGCCGGCCGCGCAGAGACGCGCGCGTTCGCACGCACAGAAATTTGCAAACGCATGCACGCACTCCGTCGATCGCGGAAATAAACCCGCCCAGCCCACAAGGACGGGTAATCGAGGAGCCGTCAAAGGGAAAGGTCGCTTTAACGACCGCCAACGAAATTCCGGTGAATCTTTTTGAGCTTGCGAAAAGATATACAACCCTTTTAGTACGACTGGGAAGACAAATCGACGGTTTGGCTAATGGTTTTCAGAAGAAAACAAAAAATTTTTCCATGCAGAAGTAAAAAAAATAAACGCTAGGTTACATCGGAAATATATACTCATCACATGCGCTTCTTCCTGGTCTTGTTCCGAGCATTACATATGCATTTTTTAATATTGAAAATATGTGTTTGATACAAGAACTACAACAAAATTTGTGTACGAAAAATGCGTTGTGGCACAAGATTTATAATAGTACCTAATCTTGCGCCATGAAGTAAAGTAATCATTCACCCAAAATTAAAATCGATTCTTGAAATGTTATTTATTTTATAGGGAAGCTTGCCAGGCTTTCGGGAATTTGAGTATGACCTTGCAACATGTGCGTTCATAACTTGTACTCTTTTGGCATGCACTCGTGGAATCAGAATTCTTCCAAGCTCGATTTTGGTAAAATATGCCTAAAACATGGATGAAAATGAAGCTAAATACCCAACCCGAACAAAAAGCTTTGAATAATGGAATTCTGCTACATACATCCGGCTATTGCTTCTCAAGGCTGCATTTCTATTGACTGAGGACGGCGTTCTCCTTAGAATCTGATGCATTTCAGACCTTTTGGTCCGAGATTCCCCAGGGTATCGCAAAATGTTCGTTGAGCTCGAGTGAATAATATATAAATACTTTCGTGATATCACAATTCATTTGGGCTATAAAACAAAAGTTTTACAGCTCCCAGAGGCGAGAGCAGAAAAGAAATCGTGCGTGAACACCGAATTCACCACTCCTCCCAGGATATATTTACAGCTCTAACTCCAGGACTTAGAACGAACCCAACCTTCTGTCAGATACGCCAAGATATCAGGGGTCGGAAGACTGTAATGTCCGCTCGCGTGCACGGACCTCGGATCAACTCCTTAATAAATAATCTCCCTCTAAAAAATAAATACACTCCTTAAAACTTTAAAAGGCGGCTACCACACGGGGAGTGAGAATTTCCGAGGCCACGGATATATTTCTCTGCGAACATGACGTTGAGAATTCGCTTGCAGGAGGACGGGAAGGAAGGCGCTTCCGAAGGGCGAGAGGGAAGGAGGAGAAAAATAAAACGAGATCCCCTTGTGCCACCCACGATCAAAAACTCCAGAGTAGCCTTGCTCTGCGGAGTGGTCCCAATTCATGCCGTTTTGCCTCGAGGCGAGGGCGATGAATTGATGGCGGTGAGCCCACACGAAGGCTCTTCGCGGAAGCGCACGTGCGGTCGTAGGAGGAATAAAGAAGAAGGAGAAACGATTGGAGAGGAAAAAAGGAGAGAGAGGATGGCTCGTGGGGGACAAAAATAATGCCAATTTCCAGGAAAATAACTCCTCCGTTAGTTCGAAGCGCGGTCTTTAAGGTAGCTTGAACGAGATTCCTCTCCAGCCAATCCGGAGACCAAGGTCCGAATTTCATTTCAAAATACAAACAAATGTAAGAAGCGTGAAATAAATACGGCAAAATTGACTATGGAAAACTTTGCTTTTTTATGACTGAATTACTCCGCGATTAGCTGAAGCTACCACCTTCGGTGGCAGTTACGCCCGCGTTTGTATTTTACCCCCTAATAAAGGTATGCTTTCTTTTCCCTTCTCATTACTTCTTCGTATTTGAATAACCCGATTGCAAGTTACCTAATTGAAACAGCTACCCAATTTACATCTTCCGTCATTCAAGCTACACCACAAACATTCTTTTCCTAATGGATCTTATACCACATCTTCATTTAAACACCAGAACGCAAACTCAGTGGTTCGGTCTCCAGCACCCATTTGAACTTTAAACTGTCTCATTGTAAGACATTGTTTCACGCCGCACGCTGAAAACACATTCACAAGCTTTTTTGCTTTTTATTAACGGTAATATATGGTGAGCAATACATTTAGTTATAGAAATAATCGAGACAACGTACTAATTTATGGCGCACTGTTATATTTATGACGAAATCTAGTCGTCAGAACTTCCACATTTTTAAAAATACCCCTCAGGAACGCATAGCCATATACCACGGAAAACGGCTTCCAATTTTTCTTGGCTAACACCTATCCAGTAAAATAGCATACAATAAGTGGCTAATATTTTGGTGAAGAGAGATGATTATATCTTTATATGAGGCCAAATTCATAGATATATTGCAGTGATATTTTGCTCATACCTACTACTAAATTGCTAAGTATGAAATTTAAAATTTTCTACCGGTAAAAACAGCTTAAATTAGAATTTTAGTCATGAGGGGCGCGCGAGAGAAGTGAAGAATATATATCGTATCTTTTATTTTCAGAAATTCCGCGTCAGCTTCCCTAACTCCTCTCTACATCTTCGCGATGCTCTGAGGCTACCCCACTGATTTCACCCGTTGCCTTTTATCAGTTCATCTCCATCTCGATGTCCTTTTTAAGCTAGCAACCAGAAAGAGATGATATTCCGCTTTGAAACCACCCACACATTTCAGTATTGCCATCAGCAAGTAGGAATTATGCAAATAACGCAAAACTACCAGTATTCGGGGTCTTTTTATGCCTCCGCTTTGCTTAAATGACCAACACGTATTCTGGCATTCCTGATGCAAAGATATGATGCTTCGAGCATTGCAGATGACTTAATCGAAAAGAAACACTACGATATGTATCTCTTCATCTGACATCGAGGATAAATCGGATGTTCAAAAACTCTTTGCTGGCAATCACTCATCACGCTGGGACTCCACAAAGCCGCATGCATATAACCGCGCTTCCAATTCACCGCGGGTATAGAAAGTCTTGAAAGCCAGGAGCACTGCATTCACCCCTCCTTTTAACAGCTCCCGTTCATTCTCACTGAGGATATGGTCAAGTGGAGTCCACGCAACCGTTGATGAGGGCCGTTAGTCTTACGGCATGAACTCTAACAGTCCTTTATCACCTGCAATCTCACAATGGCCTTAGGTTAGCCTTCTCACGAAGGATATGGTTGCTGAGCACTTAAAACACGGCGAAAACGGAGTGCGCTCTGCTTCCACTGGAATGACGGCACTTGATACTTCATTACGAGATGTTCGCTATGCACGTTCACGATGCAATGTTGAAATACACAGAGCCTAGCTTTTTTAACCCGAAGATGCCTTACAGGTATTCATGTATTTTCTGCAGATATATCTTCACATCTCTGGGCGGCTACTGGAATTGGAAGCGGCATACGCTCGCTATTAATTCATGACGGCAGTCATGGATTTTCCAGCCTCAGCACAGGGGCTGCCTCCAGGGGCTTTCACAGCACAGCCTCATCGCCATCTCTGGCGTATCAGTTTCATGGAATCTATACAGTGAGAATTGTATAATACCTGAGGCGAGGTTAAAATAAAACAGCATTATTATCATTGCCTTTTCTCAGCGGCTGCATTTTATGAAATATCCACCGGAAATTGAAATCGCGTTTATGATGTGTCTTGATGAGAGCGCGAATGAGACAAAATATTTTCATACATATAAATTTAACGAGTACAAAAGGGTTATCAAGAGCACAGGTTAAGCCAATAAAATTCATATAATATGTTGCTACCGTATATCTAAGGATCGCATTGAATGAATAAAATCACTTGCTTTGAACAGGTATGGAGACAATGAGATTAGCCTCGGGAGTTATCGTCTCAGGTAGCAATATAGTAAGATTGGTATTTCTTCGAGACCAAGTTAGGAAAATTCTGTCCCCAAAACTCATTCATTAAGATGGATCAGGCTAAACGTGGAAGCTTTCTATATTAAAATGACAAAGTGCGTGCTAGGCGACGTAGAACAGCACTACAAGACACACATGAAAATGATTACGAAAACCAGGGGAATAAAAACGTTGCAACGCACGTGATAATCATGGAAGTAGAATGTGATACAATACAATAAGCGAGCACTAATACGACCGGCAGTAATTTGTTCCCTTTCAAGTGGACCAGCTCGTGACCAAAAGAAGTTTGAGCGCGAGAACGCGAATCTATTCCACAAATGCGAGGCACGGTAATTGCAAGGTCAAGCTTCGCAGAGGACATCTGGAGCTTTCACGCGCTCTCCCTTCATCACGGCCACTGGCATAGACGCACGAAGCCGGAGTAGAGCTTCGGTCTGGGATGTAAACGCACATGAGAGAGGCATGGAGGGAACGTGAGGGGTTCGTATCCAGAGAGCCGCGGAGCAATAAGTACAGAGGCGTGCGTGGATGATGGGCGTGTTTCTTCATCTACATCTACGTCATACCCTGCAAGCCACCTAAAGGGTGTGTGGCAGGGGGTGCTTCCACACCAGGCATGCATGAATGATACGGTAGAACACCGAAATTACATTGAAACCCGCGTCCACACATGCAAAGCGCCAATTAAAAATCTAATAACCAAGAAACATTCTATCGTCAATCGTTTCTTTCTGCACGACGTGGAGCTAATACTCTCCTTCGCCGCAGAACCCGGCAGACCGAACCCTCGCGAGGGTACCTCCTCCTGCCTCTCCCGTTCACATGGTTGTTGCCCGGCAATTCCGCAGCCGCGGCGTGTACCAACGATGGACAGACGGGAGATTTGAACGGCTGAGCGGCAGCGACGCCCGAGGTACGAGGCCGAGATACCCGGATGTACGAGGCCCGAGGTACGAGGATGCGTCCGATCCAGTTGATCAGGGGGTTGAAGGAAAGGAGACATGGAACTAAGTGATTCACGGTTAAGATCAGCATCGTGTGTTAAAAGAAAACCTAACTTGCTCACAAAACTGTATTCGCACTGTAACCTCAAAACTATATTGTTGCACTCTCCAGCAATCGCAAAAGACAATCGAAAAAAAAACAAGTAACATCGATCGAAATCGTTATTCTCGCAACACTTCGGGGACGCAAAACTTTCTAAATGGTTATAAAATTAAATGACACTCCTCTTTCATTCAAAACAACACATCACACTTCACTAATTTGCTCGCCGTCTTTGATCGTTGTGAGACATTTTCCGGTTTATACAGGCGACAACAGCGTTCAACATGATGAATTGACACCTTAAGGAACTATCAGTACGATGATCGCTAATGCGTGATCTCATAGCGTCAAGCTCTTACAACGGTACACACGTAAGATGGTCAGCAGGATGAACGGGACATGAACAAGAAGACGACTGAGTTTTCCATGGACACATGACTCACGTATGGAAATTCGATGATATTAATAAGGTAAAAAATTACATATTCCTCAATTAACACGATTTACTTTTTTATTTTCAGGCTCTCCGACTGCTAAGGTAATGCAGAACCTAAACTCATAATCTTACTCTAAAAAACAAATGCAGCACCCGTACTCGAGGGGAGACTCAAACCCGCGAAACAAGTCATGCCAATTACCACCATACCAAACAAGTTACCAATCTAGGTAGCGTGTAAGAGTGCAGGTTCCCTGACCACTGCAAAATAACGCTGCATCTATCATATATCTCAAGCCAGAAAAGTGCGTTCCCTCTCGTAGGCAAAGAAAAAATAAAGATAACTCGAAAATTAACCGCAGGTACAGCTGGGCTCAGATGGGGAGGAGAAAGAAGGTGGGGATAGAATATGTATACCCTATGGCACCCAACTCTTCAAACAACGCGGGAAAATGATTTCTCCGGAGATTCTTCTTTGCTGCGGCTCGCTCACCGTTGACGCGAGAGCAGCAACCGGCAAGGGAATAAGCGGCTGAACAAGACAAATTAAATCCGTATCTCCTTGCTCCCATTTTCGATCTCGATAAGTGAACCACGAGAGAGGAAGAGAGAGAACAGCGCAACACGTCTCGCAGTTGTTCTCAGCCCGTAATTGGCCGTGGCGGACTGAAGAAAGGATATCCTGCCTGTCCCTCGACATAACCGAGAAAATTACTCGCCAAGTCTGTAAACGCGAAATATATTTTGGCTATTGACTACACAAATTCACGATATTTGATAGGAAGCCTGATAGTGAAATTGGTAAATAAAAATATCCCAAATGAAAGTCTTTTTTCCTGCTTAGCTAAAAAGGAAGTTCAGGAGTTTCATAACTTACATAATTGCACCAACATTATAAAATCTTGGACAGGGCATTACACGGAAAAACTCCACAGAGTCATGGCGGCGTTTTTTTGACAGAAGAACTAACTTTCGTAATACGTACTCACGTAGAAACAATTTTCGACGTCTTTTGAAGCTCTCACAATCTTTAAATGACAAACACGCAATCTTAATTTAAAAATTGCAGGTTTTAATGTAATGAAGGCAGATCCATAGTAAGAGGAACTGATGTCTGAGATAGGGTAAAGAATTAATATTTGAGATGAAACGGACATTTGAGAAATACTCCTAAGTGCACAAGAGTCGGCAGAAATGCGCACACCATTTTCATTCGTCCTCAGGAAAGGTCGTTAAGGTGAAAGAGAGAGTCAGCTTCAATTAATACTACAAATTAATTCGCATCATGTGCGTTTCCTTCATAGCTTACATGTCAAATCTTATTAAATGCATTCCTATTCTTGCAACGATATCGAGTGATCGTCATACGCAAACTTGCTCCAAATGACAAGAAATTGCTGGCGTTTTTAGCAGAGGCCACACGCCAAGAGGCCTATACGGATGATTTGGCCCACTGCGGAATTTTTGCTCCTCTATGCACAAGTGGTTGACTCTGTGAAGATAATACCGCGATTATTTCGCGGTGCCTCAAAAATCTGATAAAAATTACGCGAGACTTGATCCCATGACCTAATGGATACCAAGAGAACAACAATGCTCAAGTGCGTGTTTTGCCCGCTCCAACGCTGCGATCGATTCCAACTAACGGTTATCCATCTCTCCGAAATAGGAATGGAACGTCAGAGGGAGGGAAGAGATGGGGGAGAGAGGCCTCTGGAGAGAACGAGAGAGAAAGATAGGAAATACAGGAGGAAGGGAAGGGAGACGAGGGGAAGAGGAAGAGAGATGGGGAATGCGAAAGAGATAACATATGCATCCTTGGTTTACGGCACGTCAAAAACAAACACAATAATTCCGAGGATCACCAAAAAGCTTTTTAGGGACAGGCCCGCTCGTTAAGGCGAGAACTATATTATAACTCCAGCGCGACACGCCAATTTTAAGGGCCAAAAGTGGAGAAGATGAAACACCCATTTTTCATTTAGAGACGGAGAAGGAGACTAGGGACGAGGTGCATCACGGGCGATCACCTCTGCATCTGGACTTCCCACCCGATTATGGTCGCGTGGGAACCACGAAATGGCTCCTCTCGTGGAAAGAAAGACATTCGAGATATTTTCCATCTTCCCGAATGCACTACGCCACAGCCTCCATGGTTTCCCACGAGTCGCTCTTGAGATGACCACTTGAGGACGTGTTTGTGCGGAGCAAATGGGAGAAAGAGGGCATTTCATTCGCCCCTAGGGCCGGCCTGGTCGACGAGAGTCTCACTTGAAGAGCATTTGCGGAGCGCAGATCAGGAGAGGCGTATTTCCCATCTTTGCTTTGGGCGGGAGAAAGTTCAAACAACACGCACGTCTCTGGTTAAATGAGGAGGACGTTGTAGAGGGCGGTGATCCAGGAGACTGGGCCTTAGCATAAACTTGTGCGCAGTTTCAGAGTGAGCATGTGTGCTGTATACACACTACACACACTCGTGAACGTGCACAACAAGCGAAAGGCGGATCCCTCTCTCGACCTCGAGGGTCAGGCGCTGAAATCGCGGCCAAACGTTAAAGGCGGCGAATGAACGGAGCGGGGGCACCTGTGCTCTCCGTGGCCATTTATGGCAAGCGCTAATATTTCGACCAACTTTTGACCGGGGTAATTTCATGCCGTTTTTTATCATTTCCTTCCCGTATTAATCATTACATTTTGCCCATATGTTTCAAGATCAAATATCCTCTCGAGAATTAAGAGCATCAAGCGTTCGGATTGTATGTCACTGCTCCACTTTTAGCTGACAGAAATAATTTGGCACGATTTCACTAAGGTAATTCAGTCACATCAGAATACTTCAAAGGCTCTTGTGAATTATTCCATTTTTATGCACTACGCAACGCTATTGGCTTTAAAAAGATGAAAAATTTGCTAAAACAAACAGAGAAATATCAAAAATATTCTTAGTTTGTAAAACAATCAAAAGAGGTTTCAAACTGATTCCACATTGCGACACTGAAAAAATCAACTGATGTAGTAAAAAATGAGTTGGTAATTCCGATTTTCGTGGTTGTAATAGGGAATCACCACTGGCAGAGTATCGCGCCGACTTGGCCGCCAAATTAATTGAGTGCACGCAAGCCACCCATCATATTCCATCTAGATATTCGCAGAAGGGGCAATTTTTTTCGCAGACCTCGCGGTGCGAGAAAAAATTCGGACCACAAGGACTACGAATGTGTACCTAAGCGCTCGGCAGTAGCCGTGACCCACCGGCACATCAAAGGCGCGACCGTTCTCGTTTCTTTTTCCCCGCAAACAATTTCACAACTCCAGACTCAATTTGCCACCCTACCTTCCCAGAAACCACCGCGCCGCTTCCATGCGATCGTCACATTTTCGAGGCGTTTTCAACGAGAGGCCCCCGGGGCGACGCTCGCCGAGCGCTTCTGAGCAGGCGCCCACCTTAGCCATCCAGAGAGAGACCCAAGCACTCTCATTAGCGAAGGAGCGATGGCCATATGGGGTGGAAGGAAAATGGGCGAAGGGGAGGTGGGAGAAGAAATCCTCCTTGGCAAGGGAGTGAGAGGAGAGAAAAATCGAATTTCGTTCCGTTTTGAAATTCATGCTTTTTAATGCACCATGCGAGCGAGGCGGGAAAGTTATGTCATTCGTCGAGATTGATTATGTTCGAAGCATTAGCCTCAAAAGAACGGAATGTCCTGAGCTTATTCGCAAAAATTGCCCTCGACTTGCGTGCGTCTGTTCTGTGAACTATACCTTTCTAACGAGAAGAGGTGAGGACTTCTTGGCCAGTTGCGCCAATAAGGATGACTGGTGATATGGAATCATTTCGGTCGATGGGGCATCCGTTTAGAGTTTTGTCACTCATGCCCGAGTACTGTCACAGATCGACCCTGTAGGCTTTCAATCATCAACAATTATATCAATATAAAAGAAATAGGGGTTTTAGAAAAAATTACAACAGACTCTTACGTAAAAGAATTGGTATCACGGTAATGATGTCCTATGATCCGATATGCCTGAGACAATTACCTACCTGACTTGTTATCTCCATGTAAGAGACCGTAGGGCATGACCTCGTTCGCATGCACTAGGCATGTGCTAGTAAAGCACACAGTGAAACGCAATGTTAAAGATTAAAAAACAAGGAGAGTGAGAACAGAATTACAACAGACACTAACGTCAAAGAATTGGTATCACGGTAATTATGTCAGAAAATGGATAACCAAAGACTTTATATTTGGAAAGCACTTAAAATTTTCAAAATAAATTGCAACGAATTCTACGATTAACGGCCTATTGTTTCTTGGGAAAGAACAATAATTTAGATACCAGTGTCTCATTATGCAAGGTCATCATTAAAAATCTACTCTATCATCGGAAAAGATAATGGACCAGACTCACACCATGGACCTGTATTCGTTTATTGATAATGACGCAAATGAATGAAAATTGAAACTGAAAACTAAATTCAAAATGAAAACATAAAATGAGAAAAAATAATGTTTCATTTCCACAGGAAGCTCATAACTTTTATGGGCAATGTTGAAGCTTGATGCGTTGATCACTCAAATCTCCATCAAATCTCACGACTTGGATTGCGATTCGCCGTGAAATTCAGGTTTACAGTGGTCCATTGCCAAATGCGACCCGTTCGGATTCGCTTCCGAAAACAAAGGAGTTCTCATGACCAGATAACGCCGCTGCCTGGCGACCGGAGCAGAAGATCGAGCACGCAGACACATGTAACCGCGAAGTGCTCAACACGCCGGGAGGACAGAGAAATACGTTCTGAGTTCTGGAGACGAAAAGGAAAAAGGAGAGAGAGAGAGAAGGGCAGCAGCAGCGACGGTGGGACGAAGATGGACCGCTCGGCCTTCCTTCTCTCGGCTTCACGCTTATCAATTACCCGAGGTGTCATCCGGCGGGCGTCCCAAAAAGGGTCGCCGGCCCCCACACACATACGGGCGCTCGCGCGGGCCGCGGCCACCACGCCCCGCGACTGACCGAGAGGGAGGCCGACGGAGAAAGAAAAACATTCCACCACTCGCACTAACGGAAGACTCCTCTCCCCACCGCCACAAAACGACTCCCCACGCGATCCGCTATGCCTAAGACAATTACCTACCCGAGTTTTTATCCCCATGTGAGAGATCGTTGGGCAAGCACTTGTTCGTGCTCACTAGTCACGTATTGGTGAAGCACATGGCGCGACACGATGCGAAAACAACAGCTTCGATTATTCACTACGACTGTAATTACAGCAAACATTCGGCAATGCATCTGTATCGCATCGATTTCAGGCACACGTCAGACATATTTCAGGCTCAATTAGACGAATCCGAAGGACCTAACGACCCGTGGAAAGCATTAGATCGCCTAGTTGACGTCAATAGACATCCCTTGTAGAAAAGATGCTCGTATGGGCCAAGTGCGTGTACTAGTACGGGAGTATGAGGTTCTATTTAACCAGTTTTGCTGCCCTTCAAAACCACATTTGCCACCATAACACTATTTGAGTTGGCCTTGTACTTATATTAAAAAGGCATCGTTACTTGATATAATTATATTATTGCTTAGCCCTTGGAGAAAACAAGAGAAAGCTCATCAAAAGATGGGTCACATTCCCAAGCAAAAGGCTCTTCCAATCAGCTGGCTCGCGGCGATGGACTCTTCGGCGATTAGTCGCTATGAGTTTTTCACATCGTTCCCCTGCGGTCATCCTCCACGAACGAACGGTACCTATAACATTTCCTAGTTCGACAGACGGTCACTGGTCCGCTATCCACATGTAAAAAGTGAGCTAAGGAACAAGTCACACTGATACACTGCGTAAGGCACTCGAGATAATTGACAGGGGAGGCGAGCACCGGCTGTTTTGGTGCACTGACAAGCGGAGACGAAGACGATCTCCCATTTCTCGACCCGGAGGAACCATTCAGTCAACGAGAAAATACCAACTTGCGGAAGATTTCGAGCAATATGAAAGATCGCAGCATTCGTCAATTTGTTCCATTTTTTTCCCATAATCGTCACGCAAGCGCGAGAAAATACCTTGACCCCGTTTACACGGGAGTCCGTATTTTTTAACTTTCAGAGAGAAAGAAGAGAGTAGACTATTTGTGTTTGGGTCGTTGAAGTCTCCAAAGCTATGTGCGCTTTTGTAAGCTGTGGATACCTGCCCATTTTCCAGAGCGAGGGAATAATTAACGGTAAACCATTCATGTACCAAAAAACCGCATGCTCTAATTGTGAGCAATAAATTATTCTTGCATTAGAGTTCTCGATGCGCTTCCACTTTGGAACGATTATTCTCGACAACCAACGAGTACACTTAATATATCAAGTTGACCGCAAAGATGAAGCTATTTTTGGCATTTTCTTTATTCATTAAGTCCGATAAACATTCAGCGTTAGTAAACCATAAAATTTTGTGATTTGGAAAACGTAGAACCTAATCACAACTGAAATTGAGAGCAAGAGTGGGAATGATAAAATTACCAAATACAATCCCATATAAAAGATTTTTCAGCAACCTTGAATTGTAAATTATGTATATACATTCAAAATTACTCGCTTGTAAGGAAGAGGACTTGTGTTCCCAAAAGAATGTTAATTATAATATGCCACAACCGATTTAAGAATTGATGCCTCTCGTTACATTAACTCAAGTGCGCTCCCTTAAGTGAATAGCTTAAGGAAATGAGGGTCTGAAAAGTACACAAATTCATTAAGATTTGACACGTGTTTAATTTATACATTTTTTTATTACGGGGCGATAACTCAAAGACACCCTAAAAATTTATAGGTGTTCCGACGCTTTCACGCCTTCAACCGGTTAGAACAGTCCCACATAGGAAGGAGTTAAGATTAAAATTCGATTTATAAGCCATAACGTCTCGAGATCGTCCGAGCACTCATCGAAGGAATGGAACTGGTAAATGCTCTGAACTTTGGAAAAATTCAACCACGCGGAGTCGAATTTGGCACGGCGCTCTTCCAACCACATACCCACTTATCTTATTTCGCCACAACTGAGGACTTCTCATTTCGGGGGTATTCACCCAGAAACCAGTTCTGGAGTATGAAAGCTCTCCAATCCCGTTTCTCGGAATGACAGTCTTTGTGACTGGATTTTAACGATCACTATCAAAGAAGACAGGTGACAAATACACGATAACGTGCAGCTCGCTTAAAATACGGTCCTCTCATAGTTTGACGACCACCTTGCGCTGCCACGTACTCCGATGGGGAGATTGACACTCTCGTATTGGAATATTTAGAGCATTCCTGCAAACTGACACATTAGCCATTTCACAAAGAAAAAATAGTCCTTTTACTTTCGGGTGTCTTTTGTTGTATTCCATTTCATCAATATTGAGGTACGTTCAGTCCACAAATCAACTCGTTTACAATTGTCGACCAAAGTTACCAAGTTAACAAATTAAGGTTAAATGATAGCATTTAAACTTGAAGGTTAGGTCGACAAGTTCAATGCGCTATTCTGAGGGGAAAGTTTAGATAACTTCTCAAGCAAAATGGTACAAGGAAGTGCGCTAAGAAACAAACCTGAAACCAGCAGCAAGAGGAAACACACGCAATAGACTAATACAACAATCGGGATTATTACACATATTTTGCAATACACCGATGAAAGAATATGAAGAAATGAAATCTTATCTCAACCAAATCTAATTTATGTAATTAAAGAACACAAGCAAATTAGAGAGTCCACTTTCCATAAGTTAGGAGCTTTGACAGCTAATTGTTGCGAAATCATGGGGCGGGGTAAGCTTATGAAATACTCGGGAACGAAACGATGCTGGGAACTACACCTTGTACCGATTAAGAGAACTGGAAGCACCTTGATACATCAATCCCTCCGCCGATATTAATGGCAATAAAATGAATGACTGAATTAATCCGCCGATCCACACTACAGTGGTAGCTTCTTCGGATCGCGTGGAGTGAGCGGATCTCCAGAGTGTGGCGGCCAGGTGCGGCGGCGCTGGGACGGACGAACGATAAGAGATGGGAGCGAGCATAAAATATATGACGCCTCTGTGAACGCAAAGGAGGGATTGGAATCCCGCGAGAAGGCGATCATTAGGGCGCACTCAACGGCCACCCACGGAGCGAGGCGCGAGCAATGAGACGCGGACGTGATTCACGCACGCACGAGGCGGCGCTTATAATTCCGGGAGCGGGAGAGGACGGTTTAGATGGCATCCACCGGGCGGGTGCGACGGAAGCCCGCACACTTCGCTCTTCACTTGGGCGTCACTCGATCCACTCCCGCGAAGACCAAGGGAATGACACTCAGGCGACGGCGGGGAAGTTGACGATGGGAGATGTTAAGTCACCCATGTAAGGTCTCGGGTGGGATGGGTGGGATTGCCGAGACAGCATCGGAATGATTTTCTATTCCATTGCAAAATATTTCCTTTTTGGTCCAAAAAATTACGTCAAATTATCTCAACCTACGTTAATTAATTGTATTAAAATAAAATTCATGAAATAATTATTTGAAACAAATTTCCCAAAAAATAAAATATTTTTCAACGGAACTCAAAGTGGTTGAGAACAAGAGTGATATTCTTTTCGTCCCATTTTGAATGAAATTCGAGATCGGCAGAGTAGAAGGCTGGAGGAAGTAATAAGGGGTGAGGGTTTACTGAAGAATGTGATACAGGGAAGGAGGTTGGGCAAGCGAGGAATAGGAAAAAGAAGGATAGGTTTCATGGACAGGATAAAGAAGGGCAGATCGTATGCTGAGGTAAAAAAGGATATACTTAGAGGAAGATAGGTCCCGGAAAGTGTACAAAACCGGGAGGAGATTCTCTGACATTCAGCAATACCTACCTTAACCGGTACAATACTTAAAAAATACGTCTATCTCTCGAGTGCAGTTAGTAGTAGTGCTTTTTTTAAACTAGATTCGATAGTTCATGTCATTTTGAATTTCCCTTGAGTCGCTTACAAACGGGAGAAACAACACTCGGATGAATAAGAATACCACCCCTCTCCAAAATCGAGAGGAGCTTAAGGATAAAAGATCTAGTCGGAACCGGTGTTTATGTCACGACAGGGCGTTGTTCGCATCAATTTCTGATCTAAATGACATAACAGGGAGAAAAGACAAATATTTCCGGGCCTTTTTCGCGAATTTTCCATGCAAAACACCTTTTAATTACGTCTCGACCACAAAAATATACCAACACACGCTTTGGATGATGAGAGAAGAAAAAGGAAATTGTTAGGAGTTCAATTATTTCGGCGCTAGCTAATTTAGGAAGTCTCCAATTGAGTTTGTTGAAATGTAAATCATGAGATTCCACAAGGTTAAACTTCACGTCATCGTAATGAATGGGTGTACAGGGGAATAAAAAATACGACGCAACGACAATCCGTCCTTCTCGAGTATTATGCGTTAGATACGCAGGTAAACACTCGCCCACTCCATTGCGATTCAACTCGAGCTGTTTTCCCCGCGTCGCTGCATTCAATGGTATTTATATTTTCCTTATCTTCCCCTTCTTTCACGTTCCTCCTCCTCTTTGAGCTCTCCTTCCTACGCTCCCTCCCTCTCTCACCCTCCCGCTTAACCCCCGCACACACTCTCGGCATACTTAAGCGGAGGCCTCTTCTCGACCCCCCCTACCTCTTCCCCCCCCCCACGGGTCGCGTCAAGTAGCCACACCTTGCCTCCTCTCTCAAAAATATTTACGGATTCCCTTCGCATGAAAAGCTTTACGATTCCTTTGTTTTACTCGGCCATGCACTCCCCGGACGCCCTCGTGTCTTTCTGGTGGTCGTGTGGGCGCGCGGGGACATCAGCCCACGACCCATTCATTGATTGACGGAGGGCATTACCGCGGTCATCGTGCACCGAGGGCGAAGTTATCGAGTTGCACTTCAAGTTTGGGAGCGAGCCCCGTCGAAAAGTTATGAACTCCAATCAGGATGCCTTCGTGGAAATCATTGCAACAGGATGCACACGTATCTTCGAGCTACTGCAAGCGTTTCCGGTTCAACGACAATCCACAGTAAACTATGGTTTATTATTTACAAAACAGTTCGAGCAGTACTTTCATTTTATTTAGTTCGCATTATACGATTCATGGCTTCAATCTGCAAGGCGATGAGCCCTCCGAGTCATCGGCTTCGTTCAAAATACTAACCATGTTTCCATTTACGTATAAAAACATTCCCGATCTGTACCCCGAGCCAACTAAAAAGCTGTAAGTGGTGGAATAAAACGTTCGTAGCGAGCGCTGGCGATTTCATGAATTAAATTTCCACATTTGGAGCAAATCAGCCATGCCGGTGTCCTCAAAAACAGAATGGCAGCATTAAATTTCGCCGTCAACCAAAAAAATTTGGTACATCGACAAATGACTGGAAAAAGAAGCTACTGACTGGCGAAATCGACCAAATTATTATGAAGACGGCGTATCCTACTTCGTTTTTACCATTGAGAACTTTCCTTTCGTTCTACAGCACCAATCACTTCGCTACACTCCTGGACGCTTTCCTTCCAATCGTTGACAAATTGAGTAGCGTACTTTAAAACAACAAATTAGGAGCAAAGCTGTTGTGTGCTAAACAAAAAAGCACGTCGTTAATGGTGTCAGTGAATGTTGTCAAGTTTGATTCTTTTCGGTAAAGGTGTCAAATAAGCATAACATGAATTTATTTAATTACTCAGTGATTAAAAGCTCACGTTTTCAGATAATTGCTTTGAACATATTTAACCCCAAAAACTCGAAATGAATAAGTAATTTATTTCAGTTTTATTTTGAACGACCGATTTCATCACATAAGCGACATCATCAGGTGAAGAAGATGGAGATGTCACCTAAGCGATGAAATTGGTCGTTCAAACTAAAACTGTGAGAAAAAATTACCAAGTCATCTTGATTTTTCATTTGTATTTTCACAAAGGAAAGCCTGGAGCCATCGGATTTATCACATTCGTTACCATTACACAAAACATTCGTGCGTCACTAATGTTCCCCCACAGAGAGCTAAACCCAATCGGCAGGTTACAAAACATTTCGTCAGAACACATCGTTCAATTCATCGCTTTTCGGGTGCGCTATAGAGAGCAGATGTGTTACTATGTACGCACTGCTTCAACACGCCGAATGAAAAGTACCCATAGTTCCAAGAGACTCAGGCAACGAACGATCCCAGGCCATGAGCATCGGTCGAGCACGTACAGCTCACCGTGTCAGGTCGCCACCGTATGCCCCGATGCTCATCTGCGGTCACGGTTAAAAGAAATACTAAAAAGAGATGGAGGGAGAATAGTTGAGTGCTAAGGAAAACATTCGGATTTGCCTTTCTTTTATTTCCTTTCTCTCTCCGCTTCCCACGCTCCCTTCTCACATCCACCGGCCATCACCTCGCCTCTCCTCCATTGAAGTCCTCGCCCACGAGCGCCCAGGAAGAGACGATCTCCACCTCCTCGCCCTCCTCCTATGCCCAGCCGGTGGCGTGGCGGGCATTCACATACACAAGAGGACAGAGACGCGACCGCGGGACACGGGTGCCCCGCTGCACCGTCGGGTCGCATCACATGCCACCTGCCGCACCGCTCTGGTGCCATACCAATCTCCCCTGCATGTGCGGTGCGCGACCAAGCGGGCAGGGCTAACCGGGGCTATCGGGTGATGCTGGATGACCGGCTCAGTTCCGGGAGGTGCGCGAGAGGGTCAATGGCAGTGAAGGACGACGAAGTGAGAGTACTAGGCGTACATGAAGAATCGTAATTCATGTAATATGTATCAATCACGAATAACTTTGGAACAATAAAGGCCATGATTGACAAGTAAATCCACATACATATTCACGGATTCAGTCGTAGCATTATGGAAGTTCATGAAAGAATTAAAGGAAAAGTTTCGTACTTTTCCACGAATTGCAAAACCTGCGGAAAAGTACGAAAGTTTTCCTTTACCTCTGGCAAGTAAATACACGTTCAAAAATCAATTTAACCTGCTCTTTATTTTTATGACGAATCATTGCCTCTACGCTTCAAGTTACACAACTCTAGCCCACACTCATCCATAAGAAACTATCAGTCAACGATCACTTACTTTCACACCGACGAGGTATGAGATTTTACTGCCATTAGACCGAAAGAAACACACAGTGAGTCTAATGTTAATGGATATCGAGCACAGGCCGTTTACCAACCCCGCATTCATCTCCAACCCAATTCGGGTGCAACGATTAGGAAAAAAACCAAGAGGGCTGAACTCGACACCGTCCCGGACGTAAAACTGAAATTCTTTAAAGACCGCATAAAAAAGTTCAAATGACTGGTAAACTAAAAGGAGGAGAGAATAAAATATCTGGTTTTTTGTTTCCCCCCTCTGCAAATGGGATGGTATTAATAAACGAGTCGACAGGAACACATCTTTCACCTCACCGGGAGGTGTTATTTGATCGAGAGGATGGACAAACGTTCGCGGTGGGTGTCCACAGACGAGTGAATAGAAAAAGTCTCTCTTTTTCTTCACTTTCGGAGGTCCGTGGTGCTCGCTCGCATCCACTCGCCGGACCCTCCCCCCTCATATTCATTTCTCGCCGTGCACCACGATGGGATCAGCGCCTTCCTCCCGACGAGGCGTCCACCAACCACCATTCATTCCAAAAGACCCACAGTTCCATATTGGTCAGGGCGTGTCTCCATTCCCACGGCTTAATCCCAAACTTTACGCCAGCAATTTAAATCACTTCACGGGGAGCAGATTTATATTTTGGCGTGCAAGGTAGAGGAGTAACGTCATCTTCATAAATCCTCGGATCCGCGTGGAGGACTCAAGAGAGGAGAATTTGTTTTCGCCGACGGCCAACGCCCGCCATAATGACCACTCCAGACATCCGTTTTCTTTTTCCTGACGGTCCAAAGGGTAAGTACGCTCGAAATCGTGTTGAAACGTGATGGATGACAGTGGGCGAGAGCCGACAAATATGGTCGGATTGACAATCGAAAGCATATTGACTCGCTGATTGGATTGGAGTACGTCGCGCAAGGCTCGAGACTGAACTGCAGGTGGCCGCACACATGTGGGATCCGTTATTCCCAGGCTTACAGTATGATGCTAATCGAAAAGGGCGCGCAGATACTTGCGGAGGCACGACGCTAAACTTCGAGGATTTTCGCGCATTCGCCGTGACGGACCAAAATAAACCAACGCGAGCAGAGTCTAACGGCCGCCCTGTCAGATTAGACGTCGACTCGCGATTGAGATCAAATTTGCGGCAAAAAACGGGAAAGCGACCTTCGAGTTATAGGCCAAGAGAATCTTAATGCCACATTGTTATGCTATCAGTTACGAGCTTCGGGATCGGAGGCAATAAAACTTGTATTACACGGTTTTTAAATGTTACGTGCTTGGGGTCATTTTGCCCGCAAATCCAAAAATAAAATGATACTGCAATGAAAAAACAAAGCAACTCAATCGATTAAGAAATTCTTGAGCTTCACACATGCATGATCCAGCTTTGGAAGCATTAAAGAAGGCGAATAGTTATACCAAATAAGAGATTTGTGCACGAGTGACTTTGAATAGTTACTCCGCTTATGGGCGTCGTATTTCGTCTCGATCCACCAACAAGAGCATATGGTTCAAGGACGGCTACGTAATGAGGAATTCTCCTGCGAGTACTTAAAGATGGAGATTTATTTGCGCAAGACGATGTGAAATTTCACTCCGCTGATCAGCACAGACTGCGGGACGCAGATGGTCGCCAGTTGAAAGGAAGGCGCTCGCGGGATTCAACATTTTTTATATCGCCTGCTCCCGTAGAACGGCTCGCCGCTCATAACGTTTTTACTGCCGAAGGAAAAAAAATTACAAGTCTCTCTCCGGCCGATTTTTGATTCCGTTCCAAATTTTAAATTTCCCTTCTTCCACGCTTCCGCCGCGCAACTGATATTGTTTCGTGATTCCTCGAGGACTGCCAAAATAGGCGAAAGGGAGTTATGGACTCTTCGGCCCACTTTAAGCTCAGCTAAGGCTCTCGGAGGAGAAAGAATTCGGGTAATCACACTTTTTAATCTCCGCAAAAATTAAAGTCGGGGTTCGACGCCGTACATTTTTCCGCCCCACGGCTGGCGGTGATCTCAATATCCGTGGGGTAGTAGCTGGCGCCAAGAATCACGTGAAATCAAGGCGGATCATTTAAATCACATCGATACCTTTAAAGGAATTTTAACCGGAAAAATTGAAGTTGGTAATTAGGTTGCGAGGTGAAATTTTTATGGCAGAGACGTGGTTTAGCTCGAATTTCGTTGCGAGAGGTCACCGTATGATTCATAAAAAGCACGCCTTTTACATAAGACCAACGGTATTTCGACACTTCTAAAAACATCTGTTCAGGATTCCACCGACGAAAATGTATGAGAAAAAGTGAAATTCTTCACGTGAACGCTAATGAAGTTGGATTCAAGTTACATGCACTTTTTAATTCAAAGAAAGTCCTCTGAGATTTCTCTGATGATGGCACCATCGCCCTAAGTTCTAAAAATATTATCTTCATTAAACGAAATACCTAGAATAGTAGTCATATCAGCAATAGAGAGATAAATGTTAGATAATTACAGGAATTCTTATCTCGTACTAGCCCACAAGAAGGGGTAAAAACAGTTGCTTTAGAAGCCATTAAAATCAAAGTCTAAAACGGGGATGTCACTTCTATTCCCATTTGGAGGCGATAACCTAGCACGAGTGGCAACACGGCTTCGTGGGGTTCATCAGCGTTATCTAAGAGTGGTAAAAAGCCCGGATAGTGGACAAGAGCAAGGACAGAGAGACATGTTAAGGGCTAGTGGACCCTTCAAAAGGCAGCTATGTTGTGTTACGAGAGCCCCCGTCTCGTATAGTCTCTCTCGCGCGGCAGTCCGTGGCTCGAAAATAAACACGGACGAGCACCGTTCATAATCTTCACAAAGCCATCGTGGTCGAGTGGCTCAAGTACCTCATCGCGGAGCCAGAGGACGTGAAATGACGCTCATGTGTTCCTCACACACAGTGACGAGTGGGGGGAGAAGGGGAGGGGGTGGCGCTGGCTGGCAGGCAAGCGCTCCGTCGCACACGTCCTCCCATCTATGTATGTACTACAACAATGACGTGCAAACACGGGCCTCGACCGCTCCTCCACCCTCGCGGAGTGAGCGCAAATTGAATGCGACGTCACAACTCCCTCAAGCCTCCTCCTCCTCCTCTTTCTCTTCACGCCCTCTTAAAGCTCTCCCACCACCCTCTCTCCCCACACGCTTTGCACACTGGGCCCAGGCCTCCGAAACGACGCTCTGGCGAGTGCAATTAACGAGTGCGCGAACCGATAAATAAATATTTGGGTTCCGAGGACAAGTTGGCATGATCGACGTTTTGACGGCCGCTTCATCAACGTCGCAGGAGGTGCGCTTATGATCCGACAGACGGTTCATTATTCTTCCCGATAGGATTTACTCGGCCCGATCGCGTTACCGGGCGACGGTTTTGAAGAGGGAAATGCAGTCACCCGGCCGATGCATCCGGTTACGACAAGTGGATTCCTCTTTTTATTTTAATTTATCTCAGCTGCGAGCACGACGCAGAGATATTTCGTTGCGATGAACCAAGCAAAAGGCAAAGAAAGAGCCATAGTTTTTCATGACCTATTTGACAGAGCGAAGTGAATAAAAAGAGGCAAATAAGAATCCCAAAAAATATGATTACCAGAAAGTGGTAATAGCGAAAGTTCCCGGCATACAAATTCCAAATACCAAGGCCAAAAAGTAAACACCTGAACGCGCAAATATTATTTCCTTTTGCGTGCGTGGAAAACCAAGAGAAATCAAGCATTTAGCATTCCCTTCATAATAAAATGCGTCACAAGCATACTGATAAGGACACTTAGGAGAAAGTGGGCCGCTTCAAGACTCCACAGGACATTTTCCATAGCTCATTTCGAAAGGATCGAAACGGAACATTATTTGCATACGGCGAACTCAACTGAAGTGTCTTCAAAGGCAAGAGAAGAGGGACGAAATCAGCATCGACAACGAAAATGCATTTCGACAGGGATTTTCGTTCATCTCCGGACCCGACCCCGACGCAGTTAGCGGGGACAGGAGACCAAAAAGTCGCAAAATGTCTCAATTAGCGGGCCGGAACGGCATGCCTTCTCAAGGCAATACGACGGCCATAAGTCTGTATGTTCGAATGAACGACATTCCCGACCGGCGTTTAAGAGATGCGATTCTTCTTGGCTGGCAGGAAGCCAGGGGGAATACATTCATGAGCGCCGATATTCAAAGGCCATTTCACAGCTGACAATTCTTAAAATGGGGTGTCGTTCGGTGGAGGGCAGGGAAGGCTGCTGCAAAGGCGATCGGAAGGAAAGAAGATTTAAGAGAGGGGCGTGGAGTCAACCCGACCGGGTGAGTCTTAAGCATACACCTCCGCACTTTTCACCCGAGGGTCTCGACGTGGAGACAGAGTTAGAGGTAACCGGAGATGGAGACCAAGAGAGGAAGAAGACGCGGCTGAGACGACGAAAACTCTCTCCCGAAGCACATCACCATGGGAATGGACCGAGGAAAGACCTCGCCGCACAGAAATGGCTGGTTAAGAGTAAAAAAATAAGATAATATCCCGTCGTCAAGATATAGGCCCTTTTTGTCTCATTTTTCGTTCCGGATACGCCTACGTGGCCAACTTAAAATTCGACCGCAAATGCTTTCCCGTTCGCAAACGATGTTTTTATTCTCACTCTCATGCGGGTTACATGAACTGGGACTACTTGTCATGTCTAAAATGGAGTTCTTCACCGTTTCATTCGAATCTTGAGAGCCTCGAGAGCCCGCTTTTGACTCACATAATGGTTAATAAGCTTCTCTTGCATGCACTACACCTCAATGAAGGCTTGAACTTGTATGTGATACCAGATCGAAACCATGGAGTGGAGATTTTATTAGGTAATCAAATGCTATCAATTCCTAACATCCGCAACCGGTAATAATTGGAAAGCATTCTCCTCGGCATTTTTCTGCTCTATCAAAAAATACTGCTTCAAGGGTTATACAAATATGCAGTGACTTTGGGCGAGTTCTGCTTTTGGCCCCGTTAACATTGTGTCTTTGATGTATACAAATATATATATATATATATATATATATATATATATATATATATATATATATATATATATATATATATATATATATATATATATATATATATATATATATATATATATATATATATATATCACTGATGAAGGTGCGGGCGACCCACCGAAAATTTTAAACTCGTGAGTTTCCATTTTATATGTTTTATGTTTAGTGTCACCCTGTGACGAAGCTTGATATTATATATATATATATATATATATATATATATATATATATATATATATATATATATATATATATATATATAAACACACCTACTAACGCGAGCCATGAGAGTTCGGATTTCGCAGAGATTTGCGAGAGAGTTCTTATCTGGTAATTGTGGATTATATCACAAATTAGATAACTGAGTAAATTTATTAAAGGTGATGCTATCGATAGCTAAAAGAAACATCTATGAACATCTAAGAACATCTACTCTCTTTGAGGCCGTTTTCCATTTGATGACGCTTCCAGGGTGTGAAAGAAATAATACCTTTCTCTTAGATACCTACTAAGGCTCATCAAAAAGTAAGGTTTACACAGATGATCGCGCGTTACATTTGTGCACGCAATGCTCTTGACTCAAATGTGTCAGTTACTACCAAACTCATTACCTCCAGCGGGGTGATCATATTGCAATTCCGCTGTTTTTCTCGCCAGACTTCCCAAGCACAAATCACATATTTTTATAAAAAAATTACGACGGCGGTTGACATTCATGCCCCATGACTGTAATGACAGTGACTCTAATCTTAATAACCAATGGCTCCATTTTTAAAATTATTTTTCGTTCAATGCAAAGGCTAAAACTCAAAAAGGCCTTCTTTCCGACTGTTCCTCATCGCCCACTCTTCAAGAACAAGAAGCACGGTTGTTCTAAATAGAAAAAGAGCGAGTAGCGGGAGGCTGGGGAAGGAGCCCTACGTTGAGTGGGAGAACGGAGGGGAAAACTAAGCAAGGGGTTCAGAGGGACAAAAGAGGGGGAGGATGAGGTGGAGGGGGCGGATGAAAGGGTGGATCGCGGCACCCACATGGATGCATACGCCCCTGGGTCGTCTCCCCTGTCACCACCAGAGGAAGGGCACGACGCACTACTACAGAAGGACACACTCTTCAAGAGAGCGGGGGAGGACTGACTGGGCGCCTCAGAGCACCCCCTGCCATTATACTTTACAACCCCCTTCCCTCCAAAGCCAAAAAACAACTCCCACGCAGCACTAGTAGGCGGCGCACCCGGTACGCGGGGGCTCAGAGCCCCACCCCCCCATCCCCCTGGTCGACTAGCTTATGCTAGAGACGCTCCACACTTTTTGAGCCGGAACGTTCCGCAAATAGACGCTCACTGGTCGCTGAAGTCACACTCATTGGGGAGAGGGAAGAAGAGATAGGAAGACGCACGATTGGGAATTAGAAGGGGTAAGCGATCGCTTGGCAGCTAGAGAAGCTGTCATCTCGAAATATTAAGAGAGGAGAGGGAACACGTGCATTAGGCAAGCCGGGTGCAGAGAGGATGGATGATTCAAAAGACGTTGAAAGTCGAGTGAGAAGCGATATTAGTCGATATAGCCCTATACATTACCCCATTTCAAAAACCTCCCAGTCTTAATAACTGTGTTGTGTTTTCTTTCACTAATTAGAAAAACGACTGAATGTTCCCAAAAGAACTTTTCGGAGCTCAACTACGGACTGGTTTTCGAGTGGCAACAAACGTAGCTGTTTTGACCCTCGCAGAATCGTTGACAGGGGAAGCAACCATGGGACATTAGTACGCAGAAGCATCTCGGGTTGCGGTAGGAAAATATAAAAGGTGGAAGTAACTCGAGTACGTGAAAAGAAAAATAGGAAGGCTTCTTTCTAAAGGATCAATTAACATTAGAGGCTGTGAAGATACTTCCGCTCTGCAAGGGAGATGTAAAACTGTAATTTCTGAGTCGTTCCACGATTCTTTTAGAAAGAGGGCTGAGAATATATTTCGGAGAAAACCGGGAATGCAGAGGTGGCTAGGTTTGCACGAGGTGTGACAACCAATGCATGGGATTTGTATGAGAAAATGTAAGGCACTGTACATCGCCCCATGCGCCAGATGCTATAAGGTGGGAACCTCCCATGAGCTCGAAGCAGGCTAAGGTCGTGGCCGGGTTTCTGCCCGCCCTGCTTCCTAACCATTGTTCCTGGCTTGTCCCAATTACCCACCCATCGTTTATGGCGGTCACGTATGCTGCTTTGTGGGCGTACCATATATTAATTGCCGCCAAATGGATGGATGAGCGAAACTATGATAAAGAGAACTGAGAACTTTTGAAGGGATTATTTTACGAAACAGGAGGTCAATTGGCACATTTGAGTAAAGGTCAACTACGAGCATAACACAAAATTATTCGAACAGGGAAAAAATGGGATAAATTTTACCCAAAATTGCCAGAAAACTTAACTATTAACATCGTCAGTTCAATGGATTGGATATTTGGGGAGGCGACCGACGGCTAAGGTCATTTGCGCCATAGGGGACAGGTAATGGAGGAAGGGTGGATAGAAACCCGGCGTCGGCATTAGCCTGCTCTTAACGAAAGGCGCCAAGGGGACCACGGCTTAACGTCTCATCCGACAGACGGAGTACTATACTTGAAGTGCCCTCCACAAGACACTCAAGTAGAGATCGGGTTTCCTCTGAAAAACATTCGCATCTGCAGGGCTGCAGGTCTGCAGGCACCTGGTCGCCCGTGTGGTAGGCGAGTACTCTAGCCACCACACCAACCCGATCCCCTCATCAGTTCAAAATGCATCCATAAATCTGTTTGCGAAGAGCAGAAGTTTAATTGTTAATTATGCGTGAACGATTGCATACATAAGAGCTCTTACACTGAATATCGGGCACCACAGCCTCATTAAAAAGTAAAGGGTTCCAGGAAAGAAATTTGCGGCTTCCGAGGAAATTTTCCGGCTTAATTCATAGTCTCATATTAATTTAAAGGGCGAAGGGATACACAATTTGAAATGAGCCGAGGGGGCAAATTTTTAGCCAGTGAAGGTCGGATTGTATTGGAAATTACATGGGAAAGCAAATTATTTCCAAATATTTGATGAGGAATTACGACCACGTAAGAAATCAAAAACTCTCAAATCCATGGCCCACTTTCATTTTCAAGAACATCCAGCAAAAGATTTCTCAAACGCCCGGAAGAGTGAACGCCAAGAGGACAACGAAATAAGAAGTCAATAGTATGAAAGATGACAAGAGAAAACTACGAGCCATTTGGAGAAATGAACCCAAATGAAAGTAGAGCCAAAAAGGTAGGTTTACAATGCGCAAACGACGGAATGGAACGAGTCGACAAAAACGTGCGACTTTTTTCGGCGCTTGTTAAACTCTCTGAGAAAACTTCAGACACGAAGTTCAATTCTGAAAAAAATGTAGGTCCTCAAAGAAAAAAATCCACCAAAATTCTCCGCATTGATTTCCAAAAAGAAGTTTCCTCCGGACCACATCTCATACGTCCACATGACAGACGTAATGATGCAGTGGCAATACACTCGCACTACCATACGATACGCCGCACAATCCTTCACTCGAAGTGACCTTTTTGATGGAACATCAGTTCCACTCGGAAGGAGATTGCCGCACGCTCAAGTCGAAGATGAGAAGGGTCGCCATGGAAACAACGACGGGGTAGCGTCAACAACAAATCACAAAACGGCCGACGACTGAGGTATACTGTACGCTCCGCTCCACCGACGAGGGCTCTTTCTCGAACTTAGAAGCGCGGTCGGCCTTGCCTCTTAAATGGACTGCGTCCTTCGTCCCGGAGACACCTCGAGAGACGCGAAAACGATGGAGGAGATAAAGGAGTGGGAGAAGGTGGGAGGGAGGAAGTCCACGAGGAAGGGAAGGAGGTGGAAGAAGGGACGCACGCACAGAGAGACAAGCATAGAAAACTCGCCCTTCCTCTCTCACGTGTTCCCAGTGTAGTCGGCCGGGTACACGCGGACCCGTATCCTCAAACGAGCTTGAATAGACGGAGCTGTTTAAAAAACCTCGGAAGGTGGGCGGCGAAGGAGTGGATGGGTGGGTGGAAAAGGGTAACGACAGAACGGAGGGGAAGGAAAAGAAAGATAAAGCCTTAAGGTGAAGGAGCCACTCCACTCCCGTCTTGCCGCGCTCTGCTAATGGCCTCCCTTCCTTCCTCACCACGGCGCACACACTCGTTCTCTCTCTCGTGTTTATTTTGGATCCCCTTTTCCTTCTTCCTCTGCTGGTAACGGGGCGTGGAGGAGGACGAATGAGGCGCCTCTCTCGTGGGAGGGTGGTTGAATTAGATAGAGGGCGTAGATGAGCGGGTTGGGTAGGGAGGGGAATGAGGAGGTTTTTTTTGGTGGAGAATAAGATACAAGCGAACGCGGAAAAGAAATAAACATGAGTTCCTCTTCTCCCGACTATGTGCTCTTTTGGAGGTTTCTTGGACTGTTGAGGGATGAGATAACATCAATAGGCTGAAGACCCGGCAGACCTAACGACGGAAGGAAGGATTTGTCTCGTAGGTGAGCGCAGAACTTGGGTACTCAGGAGTCCGGAACGAAGGGATGAAGACTTTACCCCTGTAGTCCGACCCTGTTGAAACTCTGAAAAACCATGAGATACTTTGATTTCAGAATAGTCAAATTCATTGCCTGAAATAGGATAACGCAGTATGATTTTAGACTGTAGAGAGGCCCAAAATGAGCACAGTTGCTCTTTTCTCCTTTAATTATGCGTAATAAATTATTCACGGAACAACACCGCAAAGCTACGAAATAGAAAGTGCTACTTGAAAGGATCTTCTAATGCAATGAGTCAAATGATACTTATTCAGTAATAATGAAAGAAATTGTATCACAGATCGTAAATATGGTGCAGAGTGCCGAGCAAAATTCTAAGGAGTAAAAGGTGCCTTCTTCCTAAATATCACAAACCAAGAGGGTGAGGAATGAAATAGATTACATGAATTTGACATAATGCTATAAATGCATAATCACCTGTTCCAAAGTACTGATCTGCTGTACTGATCATGCACCTACATATTTTTCATTGTGAATTTTCGAGTTCATTTTACAACCGATGATTGAAAGAGAAATGAAGGAGTTGAAACACTGAAATTTAGGCTCCAAGCGAAAAAGGAAAAAGAATGACGAACGTAAAAAAAACTTGAACAGTAAACTCATTGCTTTATACACAACTGGACGAGGGAACAATGAACGGTAATTTAAAATACCTATGTTTAAGAGCATATGAATAAACCACTTGGAGCCAAGGGGAACTAATGATATTTTACTTTGCTACTCAATGCTTAACGACTCAAGTGACTCGAAATGTTGCGCAATCACCGTCGGAACCCCAAGGATGGCACAAATCTGATAACGAGACCATTGGGAAAGTTTGTGAGGAGTGAAAAAAGAAAATGAAAAAAATAAATGAGCGGGATGGGAAAGGAACAGTGCCTTCAGTTCCTTTCACTCACAAGAAACACCACCGAATGCGAAAGGACGAGTGGGGTAAGATGGGGGTTTAAGGAGGTGGTGGGGAGGGGTTGATTTTGGGGGGGGGAGGGAGAAGAGAAGTGGCAGTGGGAGGACGTGGGCTGTCTCCGACGAACTTATTGTGTGGCGGTGCGAGCGCCCAAGTGATAAGCATCCCCCACGCCCTCTGGTAAATGGAAGGTCCGATGAAGAGGCTGTCAATCGCCCGGGACCCAAGCGGAGGAAGGGGAAGGGATGGGTTGGGGGATATTGCAGAGGGAGAATTAGCAGGCACAGCGAGGGAGAAGGGGAAACAGGGCAGAATTCTCTGATCGAAAAGTGGTTCCCCGGCAACGAATCGCATCTCAAACCCCAAGCGGAAGAAACAAGTCAAAAGATTGGATTATCTTTTCCAATTCTGGCGAAATTAAGATCATCACACTCCTTTCTTTATCACGCCTGAAGATATAATGATTTAGATCCGCATATTAAAAAAACATCAAGATGACAGATCGTTCGTAAAATACACGATTTAGATATGACCAAGAATACGTAAGGAAAAGAGCACAGCAAACTTATCAGTCTTAGGGAGAGGAAATATCTAGAGAATTCAAACATGGGATCCGTCGAAAAATACGTATACATTCAGAGAGAGGTGAGAAAAAGCTTATGAAACCCTGTCAGCGTAGGCATCCAAAGGCGTAGAAGCATGAGAAAATGGCAATATATGTAAACAGAGTAAGAAAAAAAGAAATCAATAAATGCATAGCCACCTGCACGTAAATATTCACGTCAAAACATGGAAAAAAGAGGGCGGCGGCGGCTATTGATGGAGGTACACGGGAAACGAGAATGATGCTGGAGGGCATTATTATTATAACGTCACGGTGATGAAGTTGGTTTAAAAATCCCACAAATCTACGAGACTTTGAAGGCTTAATATTCGCCCATTGAGCTGTTTTCATTGACTGAAGGGCTCTTTCTTTGTGCGAACAGGCATGGTGGGGTGAGAGATGGTGTAACCGTTCCCGGGACGCACCAATGAAACGGAAATTGGAAGGCGACTCAGTTTTTTTCCCAAATAAAGATCATCCACGCTCGCCCGAGAGCATATCCATCCGACATTCCACAAAATACGCCGCGAAGAATATAATGGCCGGCTGCGCCAAGAAATCCGACTATCCCTCGCAGTAAATCATCGCTTTCTGAACCAACGCATCACGTGGGCACCAGTTTAAGTGCTCGGGGAAACTTTGGAACGGACAGTGCGTGAGAGCGTGAGCAGGGGAATGGAACGGCGAGGATGTAAATATCGAACACTTATCAAGAGTGAGGAAATTACAATGTTCCAACCCCCCCAACTTTTCACGCCAAGGAAATCTCATAAATAATGCCGGAACTTGCGAGGGAGGACAAGACTTGAGAGAATTCGCAAACTTGCGTTGTATGAACGTATTAAGACGCCGTTCGAGTCCGCCGATTTATTTGTTCACGTCATCCTTGAGAAGAAACTCTTCTAGCCGACGATAAAGGAGATTACGCCTGCCAAAACATACATTGAGCAACCGATGACAAAGTGTTTGAGGAGATAAAAGATTTATTAACTGAAAACTTTCTACGAGACGAAAAAAAGTACAGATACGCCCTTATCTTACTATCTATTTGAGAAATACTTCAAATACTCTCGCAAAAAGGAGCGGTAAGTATGCATAACTCATAATAAATTCGTCCTAAAGGTATTCATTTACCTGCATTCATTATTTTTTAGAAACATAACACAGTAGGGATTGGTTCGCAAAAGTGAATTATATACGTATTTAATGCACAGCAACTTTGGGATTAGTGTACATTTTAAATGAGTCAGAAAAGTGAAAACAAATGAAGTAAGCATTATTTGAAGACTAATAGGATGTTTGGCCGAAAATGTAAAAAGAAAATGTTTGGTAAACAAGGGGTTTTTAAACGAGCTATGGCCTATTTCCAGGAAGTGGGGTGAGGCACCTTCGTTTGACGCAAGATAAGCAGGAATAAAAAGAGCACCATTGAGGCAAACATAGTGAATACCTTTTCCTGAGCGGAGTAAAGCTCTTAAAGTATTCAATATCGCTGTTTAACCAGCTGTGCTGAAAGAGGGTTGCTGGTATTAAAAAGGGACTGAATGAGAGATGGAAGGGCGCTTCCATCCCTTATCGGTCCACCACTATCCAGAGGCAACATGTAAAAATCGGAATGCCGACTCATAAGCACTTCTAAGACATAAGGTCTAATGAGCAGACATCGATAAATCAAAGCAGTTTATGTGAATCTACATTCGGACGCTACCATAATAGTTTGTTCCTAGGAACAGAGAGCTAAAATACTTATACAAGCCTCTTAAACTGGATGGTATACAAACAGCTTCCCAATGACCAGAATGGGGATATAAACTTTACTCTGGTTTGATCATTAAGTGAAAATTTTCACTTACACTTACAACACTCTCCGATAGCCATGATAAAATAAACGGACACAAATAAGACATCACACTGAGCTATTGCCATCCCACGAAACGCAAATTTTTAACGGAAGCATCGAACATGCGATTACGCTGCGCTGTTCTCATTCTAATCCAGGGTCTTCAGCTAAGTATGTTATCTAGGTGAACTTGAGGCAATTTACTGATTGATTATAAATTCCGTGGACTAAAGTTCCTTCATAAGTCGCCTCAAAACCTCAGGTTCAACCGTTAAGTAATCAGACACGCTCGGACTGTTAACCCAGAAACCCGGAGTTATCGCGATAAACGGGAATTCACGATTTTAATCTCCCTCACTAGTGGATACGAAGGCATTGATGGAGTGCCCGCCCTCAAGAAAGAAAACTTAAATACCACGATTTAGAGTGACAAGACCCATCGCCCTTGTTACCTACATTCCTATCCTCCACTTCTCCCCTCCGAACGTTAGAATAACACCCTCCGAAGTGCGGCGTCGTCTTCAGCCACGGCTTCTCACGAATCTCCACGCAGTTGAGATCACAATGGACAATGAAACCTGCTCTTTACGTGAGCTTGCGGGCGCGCTAACACCCTTCGACAGCTGTCACGTTTGTCAGGGCCGTTTTTATTATTTCCCCACGGGCGTGGGCGACGCCCTTAAAGCGACCGAAAAATGGAAACTGCATGATCAGGGATGACGACGTTAGTTCGCGCGATGCTAATCGAGGAAAGAGTCTTCAGAGGAGCGATCTGTCATGATATGGCGCATGGGGATGAAGGGTGCAAATGCAACCTTTCGCTCGCTTCTGCATTCGGCGACGATCAGCCGGTGACAGGAGACGCGTGCCTCAGGGCATTTTCATCTCCCTCACACACGCACACGATTGCGCCGGGGCTATATTTACCGCGCGGGTAAACAACAACGCGTCCTTCGCCGTTACTTCACCGTCGCAGCGCAATGTGTTCTCGCGCAACATTCTGGCTCCCGCAGTTATGGAATCGGATCGTGGGAAGACGACGGACGTCTGCAAACATACACCCACGAGATGGTAAGCGTTGCGCAAACGCCTCCGACAAACTGTACGTCAGTCTACTGACGTACACTGAAGCGCCACACTGAAGATATATCGGCGAAAATAGGTGAAGCGGAGACGAACTAACTGTACTACAGGTAATACACATATTAAAAATAAATCCTTTAGCGCGGATCTTTCGGCTTTCCAATACTTTTCTTTTTTCCCCTTTGGATCGCTTCCTTCTCTTCTTGTCGGTTAGGTTGATTGGATGGACAAGGCGATTCGTTGTTGGTTACCGAACTCGATTTTCGCTGATGGCCTGGACTTCAGCAATTGAAAGAGAGTACCAGGTGATTCTTGCACTCGCTAAACCAACGACGATCACAATAATGGCGACCGAGAGGTGCGATTATATTCACTTATGGGCAAGATTTGACTTCATCGACAAAATCCAATATATCAATCTTGTTTGAGACATCTCAAGAGGCAATACTTCAGTGAAATTTGGAAAGATCACCAATTTACTGTTTCAAATTTGAGAACTTCCAAGAATTCCACCTGAATCAGTTCAAAACTTACTTAAAGATCATATCTCCACACAGTTCAATATATGTATATTAAATAATTCAATCCTCAAGGGAATACTTCTGCCCTGAGAATAAATTCGTTATATATTTGATTGAAGAAATTTGTTCATTTAATTAAAAGCATTCACATCTGTTTGTACTTATCAAATATTTACTCTTACAAGTAATGGTTGAGCAAATGCATGATTTAGCGTTAAATTCCGCAGATGCTTCTCACATGAAATTTTTTAATGCAAGCCACAAGTTAAGGGTTCAGTCGTTTACAGATGAAAATATAGAGGGAGACGTTCCCGACTGTCGTCAACCAGAAGTTAATAGCGACCTGAACCAATATATAAACCGCAGCACGTAATTTTTCCGTGATTCTAGATTAACCTATACATTCTATGGTTAGCAAATCAGTTAACAACAGAAGACATGAATCGAAAGAAAAGAGTGAATACGGGAGTGCCTTATGACTGATCGCTCCGAGAAAGCGCACGTACACATTCCTACTTGATTATAACGCACGATTCGCGCAATCGATGATCGAATTACGTCCCGCAAGCGTGGCGTGCATTCCTTCGCTTCGCTACGGAATCTAGGGGAATGGAGTGTAAAGTAAGTCTAGTCGTTAGATGTATTATAGCTTAGCTGTGTCTCACCAGGTACTAGCGAGAATTCCTACCGTGCTAACACATCTTAATTCGGTATTCCCATTGTTCATTGGCCGCAGGGCGTCGATGGATTTCCGCCTTTCAACGTCGAAATTTACACCGATAGGCAGAATCGCAGCAGGAAGGAGTGTCGATAAAGGCGTGCCTATGAGGCGACGCCGAGATATGCAATCTTGACCGTTAATTTTTTACGTTTTTACGCTCCCATGGGCGCCAAACGTATGGAATGAAGTGTGGGGGTTAACGAGGGGGAAAGGTTCAAGGCATAATCCATCTTGCGCCGGGAGAATGGAATGCGACGCGCACTAACGGGCCCAATTAGATGCTATGCGCGATAGGCTACTGCCATAAGGATTTAATAAATGTGGCGACCTGATTATGAAAAGTGTCAAACCGATTGTGCAGGGAACCAATGGGCAAGGGATTATTAAAAAATGGAATAACTGCTGGGCTGGCACCTTAAATGACTGATTACCCAATTATGACTAATACAGAGAGCAAATCACGAGTAAGCCGAGGTCATGACCCTTTTCACTTGGCTAATAGCACAAGGCAGGAGATTATTCAACTCCCATATAAACCTCCCGCAAAAGCTAGCTTAAGGAATCTACTGCCAGCGAAGCTATTCTGCCGCAATTACACTTTCATGAAACATAAAAAGCACTAAAAGACGGTATAAATTTACACTCGAAACTCCGAGCTACTCGAGGAAAATATTTCGCAATGCCTCAGCATCTGTCAAGGACTCGAAAATCCGAGAAAAAAAATAAAAGAGAGCAGAATAACCTCTCAGTTTCCCCAACAATCCGACGCTTATCGTTGGCGAAGTGGCGACGACGCCATACTAAATCACTTCTCTCAAAGTTTTCCCTCAAAGGAGAGTAGGAATAACGTCGGGGAGATGCAGGTGCGCTCGTGTGCTTTAAAATGCGAACGGCAAATCGGAGTTGTAACTGAAAGACAGAGCGAGACGATGGAAAACAGTCGAAAGGCATTCGGGTCGAACGTCTTGGCGCGCCGGATGCGGTCGAGAAGGAGGGAATGGGGGGGAAGAAAGGGGGAAGGGGGCACGGAGGATATTAAATTCACTCCATGGAAATGAATCAACCGTAGAACTCGTTAAAAAAGAAAAATTTGAAAGCTCCATATATTCACCGCCCAAAGTAAACAGCCGCCTAACTCCGAGCGCGTAGTATCTCAGTTTATTTTATCGAGCGATTTCAATTTCGAAACACTTTTTGAACTAGTATCTCCTCAATGGGCGTCTCTTTCTATCTCATTCTCGTATCTACTCTCGAGCAAGAGCGACACACGGGAGAGAGGGTAGGGGTGGTCCACGCCCAGGAAATGCGCTCGGAGGCGATCTCCGAAGACAGCGATGAAGGAACGCGACGACGAGATCCCAGTAATCGTCCGTTGAGAACGCGAGGAAATTGCCACGGACCGATTATGCTCGCCGCCTAATTAACAATTAGCGCTGGGGGAGTCACGAGATGACCAGCCACTCCCCCAGGGCCGCCGTGACCAAAGCGTGAGCACGCTCGCTGCTGGGAAGGAGTGAGGTGGTGCTGGTGACGGGGGAGGGACGGGCTAAAGAAGTTATACTCTTTCACCCATTCACCCTCCCATTCCCAAGGGAAGAAAAGATAGAAGGGCCACTCGAAGGACTTTCCGAGATAATATAAGAGTAAGACTATCATATAGATAAGTTGTTGGTCTTCTTCTTTTAGTTCTATGAAATTCATACGAATGCACCCGCAACATTTTATTCACATCTATATAATTGTTAATTAATTTAAAATAATTTGTACGTTGCGATAAATACATTTGTTTTTTCAATGGTTTTGAAGTGGTTTTATGGGTTACCCACTATATGCAGGGATATATATATATATATATATATATATATATATATATATATATATATATATATATATATATATATATATATATATATATATATATATATATATATATATATATATATATATATATATATATATATCCAGTTTTAAAGATCAAAAACATTGAACGACCTATCCACGAGAGTAGGAAGCCAACTAAGACGTCCACATTTACAGCTTTCATTTTTTTGATGTGCGATGATATGCACAGGTTATTCTACTACAAAGTGTAAGAGTAAATAATCTAGAAAATTGACCCTCACCTCTTTTTGTGCGTACAGCCAAAAGCATAAGCAATGTAAGCAAATAATGGAAGCAATTCCACTATCTCTATAAACACGCCAAATTCACAATGATACGTTTTACGTGTTATCAGAGCTCTTTTCCTTGAGTGGCCTCCTATAACTACACGCAAGAGAGCCACACACTAGTTCTTTTCAGACCTGGTTATCAGAGAGATTGGAGCGAGTCGCGGGACGGAAGCAGATATTACCCACACTTACTGGCGTTGTTGACTGTACCTTCTAAGACGCAAGCAGCCTTACCTCCCTCCCGCTGAGCCGACAAAGCCATCGGCGACGCGGCGCTAAGCGACGAAGATGATCTCATCGACGCGAGAAAAATGGGCGAACGGATCGACGCCCACGCCGCCGTTTCCAGCGCGGCGGCGAAAGGCAATAAATCACCGTCAGAGTCGTGATTGCAACTCAATAACTTTCTAAAAAACAAGTCTCCTAAATACTAATGCATTTTCACTTATCAGTTCCGTAGACCTTAAACTGCCGTCAAAGCCTGATGCAAAAACTCAAAATTCAATTTTACGTAGGTATCTAAGCCATTGTCGAGCTACCTTTTCTCTGTGGCAAGCATGATTTGTCTCAAAATCGCCAGATAGGTGAATTCAGAAACAGTACTCATTCACAGACAAACAAGCGGGCGTTCACATCAGACGCCCGTCTAAGAGGTGCGCACTAGAGTGATTCAGGGGCCCATTAATAGATCTAAAGAAGTACTTCATTCATTGAAATATTGGTATAATACATCAGCAGGGATACACGCAGGGCAGGAGTGATGCGGTGGCCGGCTCCCACCAAGTGAGCACGGCACCGCGCCAGAGGCGAATCAGTCTGTGCGGGCCGTCAATGAAATTACAGCACCACTATCGATGCAGGGATGTCCACGTAAACACGTTCCGCTCGCGGCTTCATTCTAATGTCTATTCCACTTTTATGGGTTTAGCCTAAACACTGTAACTAAAACGCCCTATACCTAACCAGAATAGAGTCGTCGTTTTAGGCTGTTATTTAGAAAAATCCATCAAAACACACAGGTATTACCGGCTTTAACGTCGGGCAGGAGATTTTATAGCTTTCTTCCGAAATTTCCAGCCAGCGTTTGAAGGGCGTGAGAGTTAGAGAGAAAGATGAGGACCTGAGCTTCATTCCGGAGTTTGGTTGGCTTCGCTCCCCGGAGGCCAACGGGAAGTTGGGAGGAGTGGACGGACGGTGGAGGAATTTCTGAGCGCGGGCAACCAGCTCCTCCCGACCACTGCGCTCCCGACCTCCTCGGCCCATTCCAATTTCCAGCTCTTCCCTCGAGGCGGCTCCACCTTCACCCTACCCACCCACCCACTCCCCCCAGCACCGCACAACAACAGCCGCCTCACCCGGTCCCTTTTCAATTATCCCACACGCCCAGATTTATGCACGGCGCGTAATTCACGCGAAGTGGGGAAAACATGCCGCGTGGGCCGCGAAGCCGCGTCAAGTCATAGGCCAAAACAATTACGGCTACCTTTTCCCATTCCACGTCAGCACACTAATTCGCGCTGCCACGACCTTAGCTTGCGAGACGGATAGCAAAAAAATAAAAAAAAGGAAATACCTTAGATATGATGTCGGAAGGTACGGGGAAGTGGACGGCCAAAGCGACTCTTATTGCGCACACTTGCCAAGAAACGAACAGAAAACAGCACTGAAAGTGATATCGCCCGAATACTTCTGAATCGATGGGATACGAACAAGTTTTCCCTCGAAAAGCTAAATAAAGAATTATTTGCAGCCGTTAACTTATGCACGAGTTGTAAAAGATAATGAAGCGTAGGTAGGGGCGTAGAATTGTATGAATAGTGTAGCGCCGTTCCTGTAATATCTAAAACAGAGCTCGTGTCTGCTCAGTACGGCCATGTACGGTTACGTGACAAAGTATTGTGCCACCAAAAGCTTTTCAAGTACACCAACTCAGATCGTAGAGGTGTACAGGCATACTTTCCCACAATGCCACGTGAATATTGCTTCATAATTCCTTCAGCGTCCAAAACCAACGACGATTGGCACCGTCCCTCTGAGATAAACACTGAAGTTAACGCTGTGGCTTTAACTTTTGAGTATTTACTTGACGTTGACGGGCAAGGTTAAAACGTGAAAATACAAAGACTAGAAGGAATAACTCGCAAAGCATAGCAAAAATGCACCATCTGCAAGAACGCGGATGACAGGGAGGTACAAAAATCAGACTGATGAAAGACCACGTCATCGCACACATTTGAAACTTGAAAGAAATATTTTTTGGTTTGGATATTTTTCCTTGTCATTTTGAACTTTCGCCAACGGGAACGGCGAAGTCGACGTGACGCGCTCTCCGCTTATCTTAAGCGGTGATGTATTCAGGCATGAATGATGAGGTTGTATTACGCCAGTATTATGCCTTTGCATATGAAATGAGCTCTTTTACTCAATTTACGCTCAATATTTCAATCGTCCACCTTCCCATGCGCTCAGGCATTACCGTCTCCCTGCCCTCGGCGACCCGGCGTCCGGCTTTCGTGCGGCCCGAGTGCGTTTCCCGCGGGTTATCTCCATCCACTGGTGGAGAGACTACTTCCTCGTAAGGATTTATGCATTTCTTGTTGTATTTCACTCCGCGGGCACTTGGCCAATGGAAGCGGTCGTTTATGCACAGAAGCGGCCAGAGCGAAAAGTTTTTTTTATTATTTAACGCCCATTGTATGAAATACCCCTTCCAATATTAATGCAAGACTGCATTACGAGTCTCGGCATACGCTATAATCTCCCTGATAGTCCCGTCCGTGAATTATTTACATAAAAGAAGCTGGAACGGATGCTAAACGAACGGATACAGTTCCCATACTCGCAATAAAAGGAATAAATCTGAGCAGTGGATGGAGAGGAAGACTTCACACGCTACCGACAGCATCATTTCTGATATAGAATTGAAACACAAATTGCGAATATATCTCCTTAATATTGAAATTATAGGCAAACAGTACTTGATGCAAAGTTCACTATCACCAGAGCGTAATGCCACCGCACATTCCTTTGACCATCACGTGCAAATGAGGACGCGAGGTTGAACATGAATTTTTCCCAGCAGAGATATGAGACGGGGAAATGAAACTTTATGTGTTTATTGTAAGAGGAGTGCATTTGTCAGAATTTAAAGATCTTTTAGTATCTACTCTTCGTGTATGGCACCGCAAGATAAAATACGGTAGATTGTTTTAAGTAAGCGACATCAATCCACAGCACTGTCACACATGCCATGATGTTCCCACGGACTCCGTCCCAAATCTTCCCTTGACATCTGCCATTCTCAGGGAAGAACTGCTTTCCATCATCATCACTCTAGTCTGTCTGTCGGACCACCTTCATCCACAGATACATCATCCGTTCTTTTGAAACCTACTCTCTCTTTTGTCTTAACGGGAGTCTCTCTGTTCCATCTGTTTCGTTCATCGTCGTCCCTTGGTTCATAAGCCGACGGCGTTGCGCTTCTCTCACGTTCATTCGCCAGAAGGTCGGCTCGATCCTTAGATGTTGGTGGCGATGAAAGATGAGACAAGCAAGGAGATAGCCCACTCGGGTGTCCCACGGGATTCTCACATGCACCCGTTGTCGACGCTCCGATCGCCGTCGGCTGCAAGGCATCCGGATGGACACTTTGGTGCGGCGGTGCGGACCCAGGGAGAACGGCGGCGGTGGTGCACGCGAGGCTGGCGAGCCTCCCCATCACCTCGCCGTTTCGTAAGAGCGGTCAGGTCGGTGGGGGCAATGTGATATCCTCGTCCACGGCGCAGGCGAGATGGAGATTTCAACGGCCGTTGATTGACGGAAGGCCGGCTTTCTTTCGATGTTCTCACGTCGAAACGACCCGCCCTCCTCCCTCACATATTTTCCGGTACACACATGAACATGACACCAGGTGGCAGTCCCAGTCTGAGGAACTCTGTTACGTGGGAGACTAATGAAATGAAGACCTTGCAATGAAATGATATATTGTTTTCCCAATGGCAGCGTGGCTATATTGAAACTGATACATTGAATACACAACGAGCTCCGTCACGAGCCTTTCACCAATCAGAACTTGGGTTAAAGGACGATTATTTCATTAGATTTAATCCTCTAAGGAGTCGACATATTTTTTGCGCAGTCAGTAAGTCGTTAACTCTACTGAATATACCATCGCAGTATTACAAAACATAAAACAAATATAAAAAGTTCTTGACTTAAGCAACGTCAAACTATCTAGTGCAATCAACGGCGTCCGTAGAAGTAAAGGGAATCGGAATATTTTTTCTGATGCTCAAGGTAATGTGAATGAACTCGATCCTTCCATAAGATATCACAAAAAACGCCAGCCTATCTAAATCGATCACGGAATACAGATTCACGAGCCAATGGAGGAAAGCGAATAGCTGATAGTCATTAATAATTCATCTCTGCTTTAATTTCCTTTCCTTTCCAAACTGCCAATGTTTGCTACGTCATACATGAGGATAATTGACTCGAAAGCAGTGAAATAACATTTGGCCTCGTACGGAAAGATCAAGGACAGGTCTGAATCTACCACAAGGAACAACTACATATGATTAACGTCATAAGAGATGTTAAACATCATTAACGGAAAGTGATATGCCACAGCAATTACACGAGCTTCACTAGTACATCCAAAGTTTAATAAGATGAACTTTTGGCGAAAAAGAAAACATTGGTGAGAACGGTGGTCATAGTTGGCACATAGGATTTGATTTGTATCTCGCTCTTTTTTGTCCCATACGACTCGCTGCGGTTATTGCTACGGAGTAGCAAAATACTGAGAAGTCTCCAGCTAACTTCAATAGAATAACTTCCGACTTCAATTGAGTTATCTAATATATTTACCAGTTCATTAATACTCTAATATTGCAAGGAAGTACAAGCGTAGGTGGAGACTTTAAACCTTCCGAGAAAGAGTTAATCTAGAATTCAGGACATACTGCTTAATACGTGACATAATTTTTTTCTATTTTTTTCATTAACTGTAGTAACTATTCAACTCAATATTAAAAACCAAACAAGTAAGTACTTGGTCTGCGATGTTTATCAATCCAGCTTCATGGAACAAATATACTAGGAAAATACAAAACAAGTACGGGAGGCCAACTGATGAGACATTTCTTGAAATGCTCGAAAATGGTTGATGACTACGGAAGGAAGCAAGGACTTAATACCAACGTTTCCAAATCCGTAGGAAAAGATAGCGGTGATGAAGACTCGGGTGAATTAATATAATTGACGCACACTTCCGTGAGAATGCTTTGGAAAAGAGAGTCGCTAAACTGCCGACGCCTATAATATTGGCGTGGCAAAGGATTGAAAAATTTTGCTCATGATGCCACTGCCCATCCTTCAGGAGAAGAGAAAAGGACCTTCCTTTAGACCTTCCTCCTGCCACCCGCCCAGCGAGAGATCGCGCCGAGTCACGACGACCGAAAGTAACGCTCGTACGGGTGGAGGACGAGACAAAATGAATCGGCTCGTTGTCCCCCAATGAAGGCCGCTGACTTGCCGAACGTGCGCACCCCACGAATTATTCCCAACTACCGTCCTCGACTTATTCTCGCCATGCGCCCACGGGAGTTTCCGGGAGTGCAGAAGTTTAGTATGGAGAGCTATATGTTTAACTAAAGTGACAAATCAACAAACGTGGGTCAACAAACGCTGCCTCCTGAAGCTTTCACGACTTCCCAGAGAAAAATGGCTGAACAGATTCAGGGAATCATCGGTCGTGATTACCTCCCCAAGGGCCTCGCAACATTCGTATCTCCCCCGGTCAAGTTCCCACGGGCTCAACAATGGTCCAGACTCTACAGGACAAAGAAGCATGGCACACCCTCTTTTGGGTCGTATTGTCACATGAGTGTACACAAAGCAAGGGGATCGGTTGGGATCACCTTTGCCTATGTCATTCAGAGTCATAAGAATTATTTAGGACTCCTTTCCTAGGGTCAAAAGTATATGTATATACACAAGCCGCGAGCACCGCGGGTCACTGACCCTTCAACCTGGGACTCCCTCTCTCCGCTTCCCTCTTCCTCTCTCATTTTCTCCCATCCTTGTCCCATGAAGAAGGAGAGAATAACAAGCCTTGCGATTAGCACAAAAAGGGCGCTTGGAGATGTATCCATGTGACGTAAAAGCCATAATCGTAGTCTTAAAATGTAGGATCAGGAAAATAAGCACTACATAATATATAGCTTCTTTAACATTTTTTACGCATGCTTCTTTTTTGCATTATGAGGGTAAAAAAATTTCCTTCAGCTTTCGTTTTGACCACCTATCGAAAAATTAAAATAAAAAAATACTTTTCAATAAAAGAAAAAAAATTATATTAAATTAAATTTTAGCTTGGTCGATTTCCGTGCAACATTTCAGAAACAAATTCTCCATCGTAAGAAAAAACAGTGACTGGCTAAAATTGAAGCTAAACTACGTACACTATGAACTATTCTGACAGCCATCTATTGCTTGAAAATACAGGTAATTGGCATGAGTTTTGGCCGGAGAGCTCATAAAGAAGGCATAGGAATTGCCGGGTAGTTGAAACAATGCAAATACCATTCCCAAGAGAAAATTCATTCCAGTGGGAGGCTTGTAATATCTCATGCCGTCTCACTAGATTGAGAAAACGAGTTTCTCAGAGACCGCGGGTTAGCCGCAGAATGTCTAAACTCGGGAGTTGACCGACGTCCCAATTCAGTCACGTCATTATAATAATTTCGCTTTTTCGGCGGTCAGACATGCGGCAGGCTTATTTCTTTCGATCTTTAGGTCGCAAAATGCACTGATTCCACTGAGGGCCACAATTATAGAAGGAATGGAAAACGTCAAGAGGCAAAAAACATAGGCGGGGAAACGACCCCCACGCCACCTTCCCTGCCCGAGCCACTCCACTGATTGAAATTACATGCTCTTGATGTGACGGTCGACCTCCCCGCGAGGAACGAAAGAGAAAATATGCAAATGGAATACGGGCGCCGTTTGTTTTGCAAAAGCTGACGTCTATTTAACGACACTTCAGATTTAATCTTAGGAAACATCGGGTTGTAGCGCCGCTTACATCAAAACTATTCAAGACAACACTTGCTCACAACTGTGCAAAGGGGAGTGTGGAGCAACCATGTGTGCCAACTCAAGAAAGACAACAAAAAAAAACGAAAGCAAATTCAAGCCGGTGTTGAAGGGGAGGACGGACTGGCTAACTTTGAGGGCAACACGGCGCCAAACATTGCAGAGCGAGGACCAAAAAATGAAGAAAAATGCACAGAGGGCTAGATGAGCAACAAAGAAACAATTACTAGAGGTTGCACTACTGCCAAATATCAGAAAGAAATTAGAATATTTGCCCATTCCAACTGTAAAAAATCAAATAAATAACTAGATTCACATCAGCAATAACCCTATCTATGGCACATCTTACGAGGAAAATATATAAGAAATGAATATCAGAGATATCAATAAATATTTTTAGAAATACTTGATATAATAGACTGCATTGAAGAACGTATCCATGGTGAAGAGGTAATAGCAAACTTAAAAATGATGTATGGACAAGTAAATACTTTATTTCATCCTACATTCACTGTCAGATCATCTCTAAAAATACTAAAGCAGATATATCATGGAATGAAACACAGACCACAAATTAAGCATAGTTTGTCGACACCTCACCAGCAATAAGCTCTAGCAAATCATCAATGAAGAAACAGCTGATTCTACCACCTGTAGATGTCACGAGCACGTTAAAATCCGAAGAGCTCGTTTCATTACACGATACCCTGAACCCAACGAGTTAAATAAGATGTTTATCCATGAACAATTTTTACTCTATACTTTGTACAAATTGGGCAAGGGGTGAGAGGAGTTTACCATCGAAGAATTCAAACAAGTGATGAACGCTTTTGAGGTAAAAGCGCATTCGCTTCTATTGCCAATGGCTCCATTTGTTCCCTGAAAGAACAAAACTTTTAAATCACAGAAATAAGACGAGAGGATCAGCCATCTTACCTTTACATTATCCGAGTACTTTCTAAGACTCCAAACAAGGACAAAGAAAATTTAAAGGCTAAGAAATGTTGTCAAATTCATAAATATAATTGATTCGAACCTATCGGTAGAAAAAAGACTTTTTAGGAAGTGTACCACGAATTTCTAAAGGCAAACGCTACTGTCATTCGATAAAAAAATTAAGTTCTCAAAAAGGATTCTCTCCGAAAAAAGTAAAATATTCTTGCTTTGACTCGATTGATAGAGCACTTTATGGAGGGCACGTAATACGAGACGAAAGAGAGAATCGAGGTAGAGCTCGGCTCTGAAGGGACGGGAAGATAGCCGTAGAAAGAACGTCTTTCCCAGTTCGTGAATGGGGGTCTCGGTATCGAACAAAAGCGAGTCGCCACCTTTCGACCATCAAGCGAGCGACCAACACACGCTCACGCCCGCACATCTTAACCTCTTATAAGGTCGACACCACGGAGTCCCTCCATCGAAGACAGAGACTTCTCCAGACCTTTTCCATCTTTTCCCTTACACCGCAACCACCACACACCTCCTACAATCGGCGACACTCAGAGAGAGGGAGAGAACCGGGGCCCTCCCACACCACGTCCGAATTTGTGTAAATGCAAATGAGGAGGGCAGGAAGACCTCTTCTTTAAATAGCCTTGGTCTTGCGGTGGCGAGAGAGAGAGGGAAGATAGAAATGGAGGGGGAGAGACATGGTGACCAAGCGAGTGGAGGGGAGTGGAAGGCGAGGGAGGAGGTAGTTAAGGGGGTGGGGAGGGCTGGAAAGGAAAAAATGGGAAGGGGAGGGGGCGGTGGACACATGCATGGGATGCGAGGCGAGGTGTAAAGAAGACGGCGAAGAGGAGATGGAGACTGCTTAAAGCGCTCTTTATTTCTCCCTTCCTTTCCTTCAGCGAACTAACTCTCTCCCCCGGAGCAAGGAAGCGAGACGGGTTGTAGGGAAGCAAACTATCCTTCCGCACCTTTTTTTTGGACCAAATGTACAAGGAGGTGGAAGAGATGGGGGTAAAATAAGGTGTCTGCATCCTGCGTCCTTGTAAATATGCATTCATATGTTTCCGAGCCGGGACTCAACTCCGATCCGATCCGAACTTCTAGGGACGTTTTTCAGGAAACGAGTGAGTGGAACGGAATTAATTCGGAGAGAAAACAATAAGTGTCATCAGGCAACTAGAATGAAGATGCAATTTCTAATTAAGTTCTTGTGTCATAAATTAATAAATATACGATATCCAGTCTTAACAGATTAATGTAATGAAATCCCCTCGTATGATCATTTTCTTAATTGACTGCACTTTAATTAGAAAACACTGAACCAAGTTAACCCTCAATGATAATTTACTACACTGTTGAGAATATAGCGCGAGAACAATAAAATGAAACGTCGAAGGGGTTGTCATCAGTTGGCAGCCTTCTCATTCTTTTTGGGAATCATACACAGAGAAGTTTCACAAGAAGATATTTCTCAAGCAAAACTTAATTAGGTCTAGCAAAATCAGATCACAAATTAATGCTGACATTTGCTAAAAAGAAATCGTTTATCTACGTGTCTTATCAACTTTCCTATGCCAAAATCACATCCTCAAACAATAAATGTATCTTGATAAATTTCATGCTAAGTTCTATGAGACTAGCCTTTCAAGTCGTTAGAACAGAAAATTTTGTAAACATACACTGAAATACAAGAAGAAATATGTAACATTATATCGCAGTGAAGAGGAATGTTTTTGACAAGTTGTTCATCAGATTTAGAACCTCTTTACAGAATGAAAACAGCTGCAAATTCGATTTTAAAGTTTTGCTAGGGGCCAACCACGAAGGATGCAAAGCATCACCGAACCCCAATAATTGTTGCGATGGAGATTTGCCACTTTCGCGTCGATCGCTCACCTCACCGTCCTCCGGGGCGGCGGCGGAGGGCCAACCAACCAGCGAGCCGCACTTAATCCCCTCCCGTCGTAATCCCTTCACATCCGCACAATCACCACCCTCTTCCCATCAAGCACGCAACCGAACACACCTCACCACGCCCTTCATTCTCGTCTAGCGCTCACGTCCCAAGTTCCGTGCGAGCGCTGTCTCGTGGAACAACGCACTCCACGGCGGCTCCCGCCCCGCGCCGCAATAGGGTTTACGTCACACCGTCCTCCATCCGAACTCTCAAGTGACTGAATGTCCCACGGCAGCAGCCGCCCCCGTGGCGTATCCCGCTCGCTCTAATGCGGCGGCCCCGTCGTCCCACGTTCCACTTCTTATTATCGCCGTGAGAATGCTCACTATACTAAGCCCACCGTCAGCCTCGAGGGAGGGCGAACACAATTTAATTCGACGGTCTAGATTCATTTTTCTTTCATTATTTATTCACATAAATACGCTCTTCAGCCCTTGGGGGCCACTGGCGATGCGCGGCGAAGTAGACCCGACTCCCGAGGGACGATTTCTAAGAGCCGAGTCCGTAAAAAGGAAAATATTATTGCTCCCAAAGGTTTCGCGACGGTATAAATTAGTTTTGCCACTTTTAAATCGATTTCGTGTCGCTGCTGCTGGGATATTTATTCAAGATCTTATCTCTGCTAATAATCTTCTTATGCAGCACATTGGCTTGATCATGGTTTCGAATGTAGAAGGCAAAGCACACGGAGATTTCGACGCTCGACCGCCTGTCGCCCGCGAGTTAACTTAATTCTAATCCACGTGAGGCGCATGGTGATGCACAGGTCGGAGCCTAAATGGCTGGATTTTCCTTCAGAGATTTTCGTCACACCGAAATGAAATGTAATTTTGTAGCAGTTTGAACTGTATTTCTCATTTAATGGAGTTAAGTAAGCATTATTTATTTCCTAAATGAGACTTCGCGTTGTATCACTCGATACCTTTAGCGAAGTAGTAGGTGGAAGCATTTGAATAGCTACACCCAAATCCTCGTTACAGATTCAAACAGTCCAAGAAATACGAACCAGCCAAGGAAAATTACTGACGTAATATTATGACATAAATAAGTACTGTGCTTATTAATGCCAAATTAAGAGTAACAATTGTTTTTTTTTAATTTTCACTATCGCTTGTATCCGATGATGATATATGATCCATACCAGCTGATATAAAGATATGAGTGAATATAAACAACACAATCAAGTGGTCAAGGGGCATTACTTCCGAGACAACTCGCCAGCAGCCACTCACTACTATCAGACAGCCAACGAGCCATCTTTATTCCATGCGGGCCTCTCTCAACTCATTCTCCATCACAAGAGGCGAAGGGAAGGTTGGTCTTGGTAATATTCACGCGAGAGCTTAGGCGTATGAATGTCACCCTCTTGATTCACTCGTCTTCCCCCTTAACAAGCCTCCCCACCATTCCTCCCTCCCCTCCGCATTCGCCATCTACAGGACGAGGATAACCCCTATCCCACGAAGAAGCCATCAGGGTTGCCAACAGCAATCTAATGTGCACTTCCCACTCCTCCTTGCTTACGTTGCTATCGCGCGCGTAAATCTACGCGTCTACACTCTTCCTTATTCCTTTCCCTCCGACTCTCACTTCTTTAACACGCCATTCTCTCACTTTACGGTTCGTGGTCGATGGGCGGCTGGCGGAGAGAGGTGAAAGAAAGGGTTTTGGAGGTGATAAATGGAAGTGGGGGGCGAGAGAGGCGAAAATTCTGTCTTTCGGACGAAGATAAGGTGACCCAAGTTTGGGAGAGGGACACGGAACTCACTCAGCTATAAGTGCCAAACACGATCCTCCGGAACAGTTTAAAGCGAGGCGCTGCCAAACACACTCACACACACACATAGATGACCGTCCAATTCAAATCGTATTTCGGAGAATCGAGAGTTTTTATTCATTTTTTTATGCGCATCACACCTGTCGTTTGATTCTACCTTTGCGTGACGAGTCGGTTTAGTCTGGAATTTTAAAATACAGGCGGATAAAAAAACCACTCGAGAGTCGAGTCACGGTCTAATATGTGATTGAAAAGTAGAACTGAGGGTATTAATACCTCTCTTCATGCACTCATTGGACATCTCGACGCTTCAATGGACACATACGGGTTATCTGGCCGCCGAAGGCGTCTTTTGGGTAAATTAACGACGGATATTTCCGTGGAGCAAAACTTAGCAAGCTATAAAGTTTTAAACGTGGCAGCAGAACTTCGGCAATACTTTACGCCGTCAAAAGAGATTGCGAGGGGAGTTAAAAATGATAGTCGACGTGCTCCGTAGCCACTGCCTTCCAAGACACTATACCCAACGAAACTGTTTAACCCGCTCATCTTTCAGGGATTAAAAATGGATTTTTATGGCTCCACTATTCTACCATTTTATTATTTCACTCAAGAAGTTCCTTACTCCCTAAATTTTCGGTTCGTTTAAAGTTGGGATGCAGAGAAGAACCGAGAACTTATATAGCTGTGGTAGACCGTGGACTACCATGAATTTCTGTCATAAGCAAAGTGATAAAGTCACGAAACATGTGGTAAAGCAATGACGGCATGGTACGCACATCAAGTATTCGATGGGTTGATTACAATGAGATGCTATAAAATCGGCCTTTGCATCAGCTTGTAGCAAAATGTTATAAAACCTAGAATCACTTGTAGATTAGAGTTATACAAGCCTCCCGATAGCAATAATCAGTCATTCTGACAGTGAATTACTGTTAACGTAGACTTGAACCATTAGTCAGTGCCCTCTCGCATAAGATCCCATTCTCCACTATCCCTCTCCCTCTCTCACTCAATGAGAAGTTTCCACGTGAAGGCACTGCGTAGGCACATTACCGCCATACCTCGACTCCCGAAACGGACGCTCAATTCAGACAGACACTCCATCAACTCCCACACATTCGGGTCAGCTCGAGGTCGAATCCGAAGAAGCAATCTAGATTCGTCGTGACCGGGGTCGATCTATGTGCGGCTGCTTTCGCAAAGTCTGCGCAACTAGACCAATTACCCGAGAGCGTGTCCGAATGCGAGAGACGCGGGCTGATTGCGGGAGCCGTGGGGCGCCTGACTCGGGAGTAAGAAAGCATTCGTGCACCACAATCTTCAGACGAGACACGCACGAAAGCAAGCTTGGTAATGCCTGCGGTAACTTTGTTAAGAAATTAATGATAATTAAAAATCGGCAGGTTTTGGAAAAAATGCAATCACTGAATCACTCGCACGATGGAAATGGATTTGCACCCAAACGTTGTGGTGTAGAGATGGACGGAGTGATTGGCTCAATGGTAGATGATGCTCAGCCCAGCCCCAAGCGCGTTGCTCAGCATGCAACTGCGGTCAGTAAGAAAAGGAACTGGAAAGGTAAATGGAGAATAAGAGAAAAAGAGGATATTTGGTGTTGTTGGGGGTCATGAAAGGACGTAGGTTACAGCGCCTCCTTTCTCTCTGGCGTTTTCCTTCGCTCGCGAATTTCTGAGAAGCACGCCCGGAACTCAATTCTTTCCAACACGAAAGACAAAAGAGTAGCGCACCTGCGCGAGCGCAAAAGAAAGAAATGGAAAGAAAGGAATGAGGGGAAAGGCGGGAATCGACCAAAACGCGTGTGGCTGCCCTCTCGAGCCGCCGACGCAGCAGCAACTTAGTCAAGAAGAGGAGTCGCACCACGCCACGTCTCTCTAAGCTTAGAGGTCTCTCAACTCCAAACGGCCGGCCGGAGTAAAAGAAAAAAATATATTCCTTTAGCTTACCCTCGTTTTTCTCTTCTAATTTTTTATTTGGTGTTGTTCCTTAGCATGCACTTCAAGGCCAAATATGTGCAACAAAAATAATATTAACTTATCATTCAAGTCGTGCCTCATATCCCCGCAAATTCACAAAAATTGCACACAGAAGAGACTTTCTGGCTAGTTATACCATAGTAGTAATGACTATCAGCCTTGGGAGGAGCAGGTAGTGGATTTTTTTCAAATATTTGACCGGAGAATCCCCATGAGGCATCCATTTAAAACATCATCTTTCCATTAAAAATGAGATATTTTTCCTTTATACATATATTATGTTGAATTTCGCATTTTTTCTGATTTATGGTCTAAGTTTAAAATTTTAAGAGCATCACCTTTTAGTTATGAAACTAATGTTATTTGGAGTTTCCAAATAACCACTATTTCACTATTTCACATAAATTGCTTCGCATGCATTGTCACTTGAATTCCATAGGAAACAGCCATTCTGATTCAACAATATTAGTTGAGAAACCGGCAAGCATTAAACTACCTTTGCCTTTTTGCCTTGGCGGAGATATTTATCTCTTGTTTCAATATACTTTCAAATCCCATATGTAACTCAAGGGGAAATTTCTCAATGCCTCAATAATAAACGCAGCCACTGTAAGGCATCATCGAGTAACATGCTAGTACTTTCTCGCCTTCAGAACAAAATTCTGACCTCGACATTTCACTTCTGAACAGAAACTTTTCTAGAGCACCTCCGTTCTCCTTCGCTCTCGTCACGACAATAGCCGCGCGGTGCAGCTGAGTAAGACAATAATGGGGGTTTAATGGAAGGAGGGAGAAGGAAGCGGCGTTTGCCGCTGCGGTGGTGCACGGTGCTCCCTTGCACACACGCACCGAGGCCTGCTGACATGTCTGCACGCCACTCAGGGCGGCCAACGTAGGCGACAGCGTGTACTAGGAGTGGGGAACTACTCCCTTTCATCCGAACGGCCAAAGATTCGACACGCAGCTCCCCTCTCACCCCATCTTTACCTCCCTCATACTCAAAAGCCTCCGTTTTGAGGGGGGTAGTCACGAGAATGGCTCAAGAGGGGGCAAAAGAAGAACGAGACAGGGCGGCTTCGAAAGGGAAATAAATTGTTGCGGCGGACACCCTTCACAATTTGCCTGCCCGCTCTATTTTAACTTCTCTGTTTAAAAGAAAACGAGCAAGAACGACTGGACAGCCTCCATAGATCGGAGAGGCATACCAGCTTCACCTTCAACGATGCTAGTACACTTATTTGTTGCGCTGCGGAAAGAAATGCGAGGAAGAGGAAGAATTCTTGGAGGCAACGTAGGGCTTCGAAGCAACAGTTTACAATGAAAGCTAGAAAATGACATCGATCTCGTTTCATTTTGTGAAAATGAAAACTAAACAACTCAAGTGATTAACTAAAAGGCTTGAGCTTGCAATACAGTTTGTTTAAACGTAACATTTTTATATGTAGTAAAAACTAAACTTCCTAGTCGACGAGAATATGATATGATAAGAAAGCTTTCATTGCCAAAAACACAGACGCAATGGAGCACTGAGATTAAGTCCAAGAAGTGAAAATAATCTAGGTGTGCGCATGAAAACTATTATTTCCTGCTAATAAACGATAAAACATGTCATTAATAAGTCATTTGTGTCAGAAACTCAATAAACGCAACACACTAATGTAGCAAAGGAATCATTTTTGCCAGAATCGAACGCTTTCGACACCTAAATCCTGTAACATGAAGCAACTACACCACTTGGAAACATCATTTGGAAAAAGACACTCGGACCCTCTGAGAGTCACGGCACCGTGAGTTTTAAGGGCGTCGAGTCAGCTCCGATGGCAAATATCCCTAACAAAACCTTCAATCGGAGGCGTCGTTCCTGAGGAGTTCGAAAGAATTAGACCCTAAAGTCCGAACTTGGGGTGGGAAGGACTTGGGTGTTAGATTTCTCAGTCAAGGTCTAAAAGAGTGAAGAAATCGAATCGTTGGAGGAGGTGGGGGGTGGTGATCGGGAAAACTCCCTTCTTCCGTCCCACGCAAGAGGAAGGTCGTCGGAGTATTTCGACGGCCTTCCCTCCGCCTCCGGGGGAAGGAAGAAGGGCTAGTAGGACGATCCACATGGGCGGGAACGGGGCCTTCTTAAACACAAGCAACCCACCCACCCACACACGGCAGGAAGGGAGGAGAAGGGTCGGCCGACGATGGCTTCGGGGATGGAAGGGGACTTAGGGAAGGGCACACAACGCGAGCTCTCTGCTTCCTTTCCCCGATACCCTCCCACTCCGAGACGCTCAGGTGTGCTCAAGAAGGGACACAGGATAAGAGAGAGTTGTAGGGGAGGCAGGGAAAAAAGAAGAGCTGAGGGAGAGGATGGTGGATTTGCGGCTGCCTTGGGGGTGTCTTCACGAAGCAGAAGACAACAACGGTCCAAAGACCTTTCAGGTGGGCGCCCGGATAGACAGAGGAGCAGGGGTGGGTGCTGCGGTAAGCGGGGCGGGCGTGGGGAAAGAGGGAGCTGGTGGATGGAAGAGCATGAGAGGATGTAGGGAAGGTCGGGAGGAAATCCTTGCCCCGTCCTAATTGAAGGGTTCTCGATTTTTTTGGTCGAACTTGAACTCACGCACAGGTGGATGGAGGAAAGGAGACGAAGCCCACTCAGGGAAGAAAAAGCTCCACCTCTTGAGGCACCACTTTATATGATAATTCATCATTTCCACAAATCCACAGGGAGAATTCAAATGAAAAAGAGGTTCAGCGTTCTATATACGAAAGAAGATATTCCATCTACCATCACAATGAAGTGCTCCACTGTTTCGACTTCAGCTCGACAACAAAACCCAATGAAAGTATTTCTCAATGTCTATGGAACAACTTATGCCCGGCAATTATGAGTCACTTGTTCCGATAGCATGCAATATTTTCTTCAAAATTACGTTTACACACGCACAGCATTTCCAGGAGAAAAGCTGTTTCAGACGAGTAATGTCTATTCCGGCGAAGGAAATATTAAGAGCATAATTACCATTAATCTTACTTCCAACCTAAACAATAATTTTAAAAACATTTTCTAAACTGAAATAACAAAATTTCAAATAATCCTAGGATTGTATAAATGACAAATTAGGTCATGGGCAAGATTCGAATGAGTCAACGCGCAGCAGCAAAAAAAAATATCTCAATAGAAACAGAACTTGAACTGTATTCCCTTGGGGTGAATTAGTATAGATTCTATTACGATTCTGCGCAAAGCTTCTGGGGAAAAGAAGAAATAAAAAAACAGGTCTCGACACCTGCCACTTTAAAGCTTGTAATCACTGTCAATTACCGCACCAAATGCGCAAGCGGGAGACAGTTAAATGGGGGGTAAAATGCAGCGGCAGCCGCAGGGGGCATCAATATCATTCGATTCGCGCCGATTCATGATCTCCCCATGCCAACCCAACACCTCGCGAGGCTCGAAATAACACGGATTGGACACCTTCGAAGTATCTAGTTTATGACGGCAGGGTGAGATAATTTACCCCCGAGCCAAGCAAGACTCGCGGTTTCAAAAATGAATTTAAAAAAACAGAAACGCACGTACGCCGTCACCACCAACACCCACTTCCTCTCCGCGCACGCATGAGAATCCCGAATCGCCGGTTGGAACACACCTTCCGCAGGGAGAAGCCGTACACCCATTCGAGAAGCGGTGGTCGGCGCTCGCCTTGAAGGGGAGAAGAAGACTTACTTGGGCGAGCCATGCGAAATTACGAATGCATTCCTGGACACGGCCACCGCCTTCTCGACCCAATGCGGAAAGAGCGGGCTATAAAGTCCGGGCGAGATGAAGACGGCAGACGGCCGCCACCTCCGCTCGCAATCGCAACAGAAAGCCTTTCGATGTTCCGCCATCCGTGGAGGGAGGAGAAAAAAGAAACAAACCAAATCGCGAAGGCGGTGCTTTCATTGACTGTTATGAACGGCGTCCGGCACGTGAGCGAGGTACTCGGACGCGCATGAAAAAAAAAGTTTAACTTTTAAAAAATTTGAATCGCTTTTCAAGGATGGAGTTTTATATTCGAGGGAGGACCGATCTGAGCTTTAGGGAATTAATGAGCACACCTGGATCGATTCTGGGAAATGATCGCTCCATTCACGCCGAGCGGACCTCCACGGAGTGAAATTTCCGCGAAGAGCATCGCGAGTGCGTGTATTCCCATCAACCGACTGCCTCGAGGGCTCGGCCCTCAGAGGAACTTGCGCCATAGCGGTCGGGAATCGAAAGAGTGTCTGAATCTTTTTTTTTTTAACTCTAGTTCGAAGAAAGAGTTAACGCATGAATGATACGATGAGACGAAGAACCGAGGAACTTATTCCATTCATTCTACGAGCAAGTACAATGATTCTTACAAGCTATTATCGGTTCAACGGTAGGTATGAAGGCCAAAAATGGTTTCATCGTAAAATGACTCACTTTTCACTGCACAAAAATAGTGCCATCATTTAGTGGGCGAATATTCTTTTTTGTCTAAACAGTTCATATTGAAGGTTACATCAGGGGTGATTACGACCTCGTGAAATCTAGCGTTTGGAAGAAAACAACTACATTCCTTAACTTGTCCAAAATTGAAATTTAATGCAAATAAAAGTGATAGCTAGCGCCAATATCAAGAACACAACGACACCAAATAATGCTCGATGTCTAAATTATTCAAAGAAAATAAATTAATACTAGATACAATCCCTTCTTGACTACACAATACGAGTACACACAGCTATCATCTCAAAAACAAACACGTGGTAAACATATATCTAGGTTTTCCAGGATATGGCGAAATACTTTCAGAAATAAAAACACCACCACATGTCCAATGCCGTATCAGTTTCTTTCTAGAGTTGGAAGTCTGCCACCATAACACTCTGATGAGCGAGTAATCGGGCGAAGGAAACTTCGATGATTGGACGAAAATAGAAACCGACCAAATGGTAGACTGGAGAGATATATATATATACCTCTCTCGGGCTTCCGCCGCAAACCCCTCGCCTTCCTTCTTTAATTCTCGTGCGCACTCCTAAGAGTTCAATTAACTTTATCTCGGCAGTGTTCCGGCTTGCGACGGGGATAAAAGTTTGTTGACACATGGTATCATCCCCTCTGTATCTACACAGCGAAATGAGGCCTTCCTCACGGCTATTTTAAGCAAAGATAGTTGGCGGACGAGTTTTGAGTGAGAAAAAATAAGGATTTCCCGTTTAAAAATGAGGAAGCATTTCACGAGGGCTCATTATAAAATCATGAATTTAAACGAAGCTTTAGGAAAATAGACGTAATAAATTGAAATTTCACATTGATAACATGTACGCATTAACGGAAGTTTAAGGACAATATCGCATATGTAATATACGACAATATGTACAACAAAAACAAGCCATTATATTTACTCCAAAGGGATTCTTGACCCCAACGATCGAAGCACATCCTAGCCCCGTGAACTACTATTCCCAGCCGAAAGGGCGACAAACAAGCAATTTTGGCCCGACCTACTAGCAAGGGACGCATGGATGTGAGCGTGCCAATTGTCCCCTTAAACAGAAAGAAACCCATCCAAAGCCTTCGAACGGTCAGAGGGGGGAGCTTCCCCACCTAATCCATTACACTAGGTTACTATGGCTTTCCCCTGAAGTAGGGGTCGCAACGCATGACCGGGCGGCGAAGTGTTACGCAATAAATGGCGTAGAACGGACATTTATTCATCCTCGCCGACAAGGCGTGGGAAAACGCATCCCTAGCGTGAATAAACCTAATAATCTGAAAGGCTACCGTAACATATGCAGCTATCATTTTCCGAATAACAATGACTGCACTGGGGAAAAGACACAAAATAAAAGTGAGGGTTACTGGCTCTCTACTTTGATCCATACACTGTGTCCACAGATGCCAAGGCGACGACTCCTTTCCACGAAATCATGAATTTTTCCAATTGCTGTAAAGAAAATGCTCCCTAGAATTATCCGATAGGTCGAATCGAACGAAAAGGACTGCGATATCTATATGATTCTACGCAGTTCGAATCGCAGATTTCAGATTAGCATTTCCTCATTTCCACGGACGTATTCGTGTGACCGGACGACAATTGTATATAAAAAAAAGCCATCGCCCACGATTGGACGACGATCAAAGAACCGCACCCGCCGTCCATGGCAACACCCTCGCACCCACTGCCGCCGGCCGCACTCCACCCGTCTCCCTTTGCCGGTGACAAAAACAGATTTCGCTGTCCACACAGACCATCCCGACCCGCTCACCCAACTCTCAACCGCAGCGGTGTACACTCTTTTGAATCATTTCCCAGCGCGGAACGAGACCCGAGCGAAGGAGAAGAGAATGGCCGGTCCCCAGAGCAGTTCTCTTCGCCCGCCCGGTTTGAGAGGCTACACAGTTGAGCTCAGGGACCGTGGAGGAGAAAGAGGCTGCACCTGCGGGGACGTACAGTCCTTTTACTACGGAGAATGAATGTAAGTTCAGAGAGAGAGAGAGGGGCACTGAGGAGTTGCGAGAAGAATGGACGGCAAAAGGAAGGCAGAGAGGGCTGGCTAGAGTGAGGGTCCACGGAGAGAGAAAGAAACGCATGGGAAAGCGATGACGAGGGTAGGGAAGAGAAAAAAAAACGAATGTGGATTTTAAAAACATGAGGGGAGATAAGGGAGGACAGAGGAAAAATTAAGGGTGACTAGGTCTGACCAGTAAAAGGACAAGGGCGGAGCAGAGTCAAAAAAGGATAGCAACAGCCAGTTTGCCACCAGTCTACCCTACCTGAGTCCTTGGTGTGAATAGGAAAAAAAAGTTAGATAATAGGGATGTTAGGAAGGAGGCGGAGAGGGAGAATAAGCGGAGAATGAAAAATGTGAGAAGAAAGAGAGACATGAATGGAGGCCGGACCATTATGCCGTCAAGCACAGGAAGAGTAATGTGTTTGAATGAAACGGTGTTGGTCGGAGCAATCTGAAATAGACCAAATCTAAATCGAGGAGCCTACCTTTTATTAGGTCTGTATATCACGCACTAAGTTTCACAAAGAGAGTCACATTATTAAATGGGTGTGCATAATTTTTCTGGAGATTTATTCCATAAAAATCGAGTGTGGAAATCGGGTAGAATTACATATAAGGTTGGAGACAGGGAATGAACAGGGAAGGGGAAAACCTTTTCGACGACGATTAATAGCTCTGAATATTGGTATGATGGGAAGCAACTGTAGGAGTTCCCAAAAAAACATGGGAAGCATGGGAGGATTTGGAAGAAGTGATGATCAATACAAAGCGAATAAAGAAACACCGATGACACGAGGAACAAAAGAGATACAAAAGCACGAACAAGTTACTTCTGATTGTCCGTATCAGATCACTGAATTCTACCAACTTCCACCAAACGACTAGGATGGTATTACAAAGAGAAAGACTGATTTATGTAGTCGGAAGCGTTCTTTACCGAAGCACACGAAATTCATGTGTTTGAATACCTTCCTAAACAGAAAGTAGACCATACATAGAACAGCCTTCGTTATATATGTCTACGGCCACAAATACCCTTTCTAGCAAAGAAGCTAACAACAGTGACGTACAGGTAAAACTCGCAGGGTTAACTTAAATATACCTGGATAAATGAAAAATATTACCGGCATAGAACACCCCACTTCTGAAATTATAATTTACGTTTACCTGAAAATTCAGTCAGGGTTCCAAAAATAAGCACTAAAATGAACACACATAACGGAAAGGAATCCCTTACACAGTCAAAGGAAAGTAGGTACTGCATCCCAAGAAACGATTCAATACAAAACTGATGTCATATATAATTTTAATGCATAGGAAACGGGGACTACTTTCTCACTAAATTAATGGCTGTCAATCATTGAGAGAAGCGTACTATGTGAAACCAAGCACACAATTATACAGGCTAATTCCCTTGAATCGAGTCTTCCAAGAAAAAAGACGGAAGTGACAGGGAGAGGATCGGGAATTTTGATGGCAGTGACGGAGGATGTTGCGTAATCTTGAGGGCATGGGATGAATTCTTGGATGGCATTGAACGGGAAAGTAAGGTTGAAAGCATGTAAGTAGCAATTATAGAGCGTATCTAACATAGATTTTTCCTGTATTCCTTGCACGGAGAATGTTAAGAAACTAGACCACGATTATAGATTGATAATCATATTCAACCATCCATTATCTCAAGAGTTTTGTCGACAACCCTGAAGAAATCGGAAACCATTTAATTGCACGGCTTTCTTTGACAATCTTTCAGTAAGAACATACACACACTAACATTGACAATAGATTAAAATATTAAGTGAAATTGTTATACGCCTCATCTCAGAGAAAATTCGAACAGGTAGAGTCCGCTTGAGGCTAGGAGGGAAACCGAAATAGGATGACTGGCAATATGTAGGCTCTGCCTCCCGAGTTCTGACCGTCGCATCGGTCGACAGGGACAATCTACAACTCTAGCAAATCCTGACGCGTACATAAGGGTGCACGGCAGACAAAGAGAGCAGGCGGATATTCCCACTGTGAGAGATAGAAAACGGCGCGACTGGGGAGGGAAATCACGGTCCAAAACGAATCTCGACTACGGCGGGAGGAGCCCTCCGCTCTAATTAGGCGCGTATGTTCAGCGCTACGTGTTCCTTTCGCTCGGAATCTTACGCTCCCCGCGGGGGTGGAGAGGCTGGAAAAGAAGGGACGAGAGGTGGGGGTAAGGGGAAAAGACGTCCGCCGTGAAGGCATTCGAAGCGCGCAATGAGTCCAAGGTGGAGGAATGGGTACGTAATTGAAGGAATCTCGCCGACCCCCACCGCGTTATTATATCCCCTTCCCTTTTCCTATGGGGATGAATTAATTGCCGCGGCATAAGGAAATGAGCCCCGGTGGTTAGGAAGGCAAAGTCCTTAAAAGGAAACGCGGAAACATGGAGAGTGTAAAAGGTGGAAATAAGGAAATTCGGAGAAAGAAGGCGATGAGTGGCAGGGAGAGGAATTCGCGGTGGAAATTCCAATGGGAGGACGCAAATCAAATGATGTCCTCACCAAAGGCACATACATTTCAGGAAACAGCAGATCAACAGCAAAATGGTGAGGTAATACATAAGAAGTTGCTCGATCGAACAAAAACCACTTTAAATTCGTTTTTTAAGTTCACAATTTTCAGTAAAACATTTAAGTATGCATACTGTAAACAATATAAACGCATGAAATTAAACGAGAAAGTAAAAATGTTCAAGGAGTAAGAAATTTTTCAAAGAAAAAGTAAGCGAATGGAGATCAAATGACAAATTAAGTGCAGAGTTAAATTTAGACAGAGTGTTCTGGCGAAGAAGTTATCGGAATGAATAGTATAGAAATTAGGATACAGAAACTGCGAGAGAGAAAAAATGGTGTATATCTTCACGTAGCATGTGGCGTTAAAACTAAATGAAAATCTTAAACATCGTTTTTTGAAATTGAATTAGCATCAAAGATTAATACCGTCACGTCGTCCTGCACAGGAGCCGAGAGAGGGGACAAAGCGAACGAGACTTGCCTTTTAAGTTTAAAAAGGGAAAAAAGTGTGGAAGGATAAGAAGTTTTTTTTAAAAATACACGAGGCCAAACACGAGCGAGGAAAAATAAAAGCAACAGCCGCTGTGGCGGCGGCGTGCCCAATTAACGGTCCTCTGATTCAAACATGAGTTTCGCAAAAATAAGAAAACGAAAGAGAGAAAGAGGTCCCATTCGCGACTGCTGAAGGGAAAGCATTCTTGGAGGACCTCGGAGCAATGAGGAGGAGAGATAAGTGACGGAAGAAAGAAAGAGACGAAGAGCGGGACGAAAATGAACTTTGAAGGGCGAACGATTTCTCCAAAAGGGATCTAGACCGACCCGAGAGGGCAGGGTCGAATTCCCAAACGCGAAAAACACTCTCCCTCACGGCTACGGCATGAAAGACGACCTAGGACGATAGCCTTTTTGTCAAACTATCATACGCTAAATGAAATTTAACCCTCTAGGGACGAGCGAGTCAAATTTGTTACGCTTCAAAATCATTGAAATATTTCTTGAGGCTTCTGAGAGGCTTTTCTATTTAGTTGCTGCGCCAGACAGAACTGTAACGCTTCGGATAAAGTGTGGAAAGTTGCGTCTCTTTGCGTAGTTTGTCCAACAAATCGAATAGATGAATGTGTGACGCTATTCACTGACGATGGCGTGCCTGGTGGAGCTCTGAAATAAATACTTTCAGCTGTCATATAAAGAAAAAATTGGGAAAGTTTAAAAAAGGTACGTTATGAAGTTAACGTTGAAGTACACCTTGTGTAAATATTATTATGTAAAGTATTATTTTAAGTTAAATATATACAATACAAATACGTCAAATTTCAAAGTAAATGCTATTATCAAATAAATTGCAATAAAAATGCTTACATAGCACTTTTAAAAAACTAATATAGTAGCAGAATTATTTTCATGCAAATATCTCATAATTCAGTCCATAAAGGGTTAAAAGCTGGACAGAAACACGTGTTTAGGCCTTGAATAAACCGAGATATAGTGATTCACCCCGCGTACGAACAGCATCACATGTAAGTAAGTATCTTTCAAATCATACATTTAGTATATATAAACATATATAAAGTATACATAAAGAGGCCACTAGCCAATTATTACAGTTGGATTTTCTTCCTCGCCTAAGGAATCTATGCACGAATTTCTTTCGTTTACGAAGAATGTAGTAGTGACAACTATTTTAATCGCTAAATAGACGGTATTAATCCTAGAGAATACTGCTTTCTCCATAAGTAGCGTAAGTTTAACTGAGTTCAGCCGTAAGACCACGTCGAATGCAAAAAAATTACAGCCAGTTGAGGAAGAACTTTGCCAGCATTATGAAACCTAAAATTTGGATCAGTAATATATAGAGACATCAATTTTTGATACAGTTGAACATTTTCTGTGACTGCATCGATTCCAAACGGCCTACGGAAGCTAATCGATTTCAAATATTTGGTTAAGTGCTTTACTCATACATGAAATTTATCTGGCGCGATTGTTCTTCAATTTTTTCGACATTTCCGCCCTACAGTGATTTAAAAATCGAGTTGCGAACTCTGAGCCATATCGGAATTATTGCGTTTTTCAGGGTCGAAAGAACCGAAACATCGATATCCACACGCATCGCCGTATTGCACCACCCTCGGTCCCACTCACAACAAAGCACTATCAAGTCAGAGAAGGAAGAGGGACGGCAGTCTGATCTTTCCTTTTATTTTCCCTCTTTAAATACTCCGCCAACGGAGCGAGAATCCCCAGGATTAGAGAGGAGAGTGAATTATGCGGAACACAGAGCGCAGCGCAGCGAGACTCGAAGCGCCGTGACTTCCCTTTTATAAGCTGCAGGAGATGCAGGAAAAATATGCTGGCGGGCGGAAAACGGTTTCATTGTTTTTCTAATAATTTTTTTCTCTCTTTTTCCTCGACGCAAATATTTGCCGCAGGTTCAGAAATGGAGTGGAGAGAGAGAGGGGGTTTGTTGGCGTGAGACTTTTCTTAAGTGGAGAAACAGAGAGCGGGGTTTGAGAAGCGGAGGAGGGGGTGTGGGGGGCGAAGGGGAGAGGGGCAGTCAAGTAGGGAGGGAAGGGGGGGGAGGAAGAGCCTCCCCCCCCTCTGCGCGTGGAAAAAAACCACTCTGTGACACGTGCGGAAGAAGAACGCTTGCAATTGTACGGGCGAAGCAAGTATGGAAAAAAACACATTTTCCTCCGTTCAAAAAGAATTATTCCATTTTTATTTAAATCAGCTAAGTGGCAAGAAAAGGGGTTGCTCGACACCCGACTGGAAAATTTTAACTTTTGCGCATACGAATGAGAATAATGCCAACGTTTCCGTCAATATTCGTTGAGCTAAGGTATAATTTGAAAAGCATTGATATTTCTCGGTTAATAGCCATTGTCTCATTCGCATGCCTAAAGTAATAAATACATATTCAACCCAATGATTTACGGCCATATGAATTGCAACCAATTGGCAAACCATTAGTGACTCAGTCGCGAATTATTTAAATTAACATAAATAAAAACTGATGATGCACACACATCGTACTCTTTCTGAGCCATAAATATATCTAATAATAAGCAATAATAAGTCAAATTAATAAATACATATTATACCGGATGATTCACAGCCAGCTGAATTGCAACCAATTGGTGATAGTGACTCAGTCTCGAACTATTTAAAGTAACATAAACAAAAGCTGATTATGCACACATCTTTCTGGGCCACATCGATCTTAAAACGGAAGCCAATTAACTCAATCGTTGGTTGTCGCAACGGGAATGATCTCGTCAGAACGTCCTATCGTCTTAAGTAATCACTTTCCAAAATCTTCATCCACTTCCTATTTAGAAATTAGGTGTTGCAGCCTTCAACAGAGTTGATTTAATTTTAATGAGAATGAGTTGACGGGCAGCCTGTAAAACCGAAGAGCAAGTCCTCTCATTAGCGGCTATTATGAGTATTGATAAGGAAACTGAAATAAAAAAGTTTCAAATACGCTGCATTCTGCAAACATCGGTAGCTATTTGTCCGTTACATGGCTTTTACTTATTCATTCGACGATCATACAACTTTCATGTCTAATAAATAATGTCATGACGTTTTTTGCGCAGTTGATTCCAGACACAACTTATAATACCTTACTTTATGATTCGATTGTCGTTCGACCTTGCCGAGAGAAAAAATCCATTGCGTTTCCTCTCCTTCCGCTTCCTCAAAGAAAAATTTAATACATCTCGACAACATAGCCACGGGAAGTTTTTGCACTTTTTTCCAAGTAAAATCACTCCTGCCGTGCTTTAGTCTTTCACAGAGGATATGAAAACCGCCTTGAGTTCTGAAATTTGGAATTTTTTCCCGCTATCCGACAAGCCTGCACGCATTTTGAGGAATGTCATATCAAAGCGAAAGGCATAAATAACAATAACTTATTACTTAAAGGTTTACTTGACGAAGGTTGATGATTAAATAAACGATAAGGCTTCGCTAGCTCTTGAATTCACTTTCATAGGCTTTCTAAAAAGGACGCAAGGGTAATGAAGAGATGAACGACAGAGCTCTTGAAGGGAGATAGATGGAATGAGTGGCTAAAAAAGTACTAACTTCGAAACACCATCGCCAAACCAGTTCTCAATTCCCAGGTTTGTCAGCCACTTTGTCAACTTGACTGCCCAGTGTGGTATACCGCTAATAAAATACAAGAACTCCAAGATTTCTTTCAGCAGCTTGATACTTGAAGGAGTCTGCCATTAAAGCATGCTTCAGCGACTAATACATGTTGGTGACCTATTCTTTCTTAAACGTCACTCATAGTTTCGTATGAATGAGCTAATTTGGTTCATTAGGGAACGGGCGATACTGGTGCTAAACGAGGGAAATAGCAGGATAGAACGAGCGGGCGAAGAATGACAAGAAAAAGCACATCGCTGCCAAGAGTACGAGGACTGTTCTTCCACCAAATAAAACTCGTCTCAGCCTCACCTCCGATGATCCCAAGTGCGTAATTCACCTGAATAAGCAAAGGAAGAGGCGAGAGCGGGGAAGAGAAGAGGAATTCTCGCGACGCTTCGCTTTGGGAGGGGATCGCCACGCGCGCGACTCCCTTCGATGCGCGTTTGTTTGTTCAGCGGCGGTCGAATTGGCCCGCGGCCACATTCGACCTCTCAGCCGGTGCATTATGCGGAACACGAACAATGAAAACACACGGATGAGGTGTGTTCGAGCGCGAGTGAAACGAAGCCGGGTAACTTAGTCGGGGCGGGAATTGGCGGGAGGAGACGCACTTGGCCTTTTGGCATAAGGGGAGGGGGGGAACAGTGGGAGAGGGACAACTGACGCCGTGCATTTTGCAACACCGCGTGGAATGTGGAGAAAAGAAGAGAATGACGGGCACTCGGAACCACTTGAGAAATTAAAATATTCAGCGCACGATTATCATGACGAAGGCGCGCATACCATCTGCATAATTACTTCACATAACCGATTGTGTAAAGTGAGCAGGGGAAAACAGACGAAAACGACAGCAATGAAAGCCGTGCACCTCTCTTATGCCAAACATACGCACCACAAGTCAAGTTGGCAATGGGATAGAATTGTGCATATAAATATATGTCTTAAGCTGAACGAATTATCGTCACGCATGCTATTTTATTAAGTCAATCATGTTCATAACAATGTAAAACTGAAGAAAATTAATGCAGTGACACAAACAGATTAAGTGCAGCCACTCGGAGGAGAAAATGTAAACGAATAACATTGATGTTCACTGGAGTGTGCTCCTATGTGACTTAGGGCACGGCCAAAGCAAGGTGAAGAGATATTCTTTCTCGACAAGGAGGAGGAACTAGTTCAACCCGGGGAATCTTTTTTGGGGACTTCCTCCGAGGAGAAAATTACGACCGCCTTCCAGGAAGCAGGGAACACTTAACGATATTTTTTGTCCTCAAAGAGATAAAATGTTCCGATTCGGCCCTCTTGCCCACCATCACAAACCGCTGGGCATACATACGAAGGACCCGCGGCGCCACAAACCCATTCATAATTCTAAAGTGGGAATGGAGCATGGTGGGAGATGTCCTTTTTTTTCAAAACTTTCAGCTCCGACTAGCTGGTTAGTATGTACATACATTCGAAAAACTTGGAAGACGAGCGTCGCGCGTTGCCGCGAAACAAAAATAAAAGACAAATGTTAATGTTGGCGAGAAGCTCAGCGTAACTCGCGAGAGAAGGAAAGACATTTTCATAAGACAAGAAAAACACGAACGGGATGATAAGGAAGGAGCGGGTATAAGAGTTTAGAGACAAAGAATGATGCATTCGGAAACAAAAGGAACACGGGCTTTTAAGCGGGTGCAGAGGAAGAAGAACGGGGTGTGTGAAGATTGGAGAGAAAGGGAGAAGAGGAGAAACAAATGCGAAAGTGCATTCCGCCGAGGAAGAAAAATTACCCGGGACTTGTTTTAAAGGGTCTATGTCAAGGAGGAGTGGGCGAGCTAGAGAGGGTGGATGGAGGCAGGGAGGGAGAAAGAGAGTGAGGGAGGAGGAAGTCCGTGGTCTCAAGGTGTCGAAGAAGGAGGACAAAACGACGAAAGTCGTGCATGTGGGCAGAGGGAGACAAAGAGGGGACACTTAATCACGGGTTGGTGGCGGCTAATTTTTTTTTTTAAGTCCTTCCGTAGGCAAAGATAATGTTGCCGCGAGGAGATACACTCACGGCGGAAATTCGAGTAGAAGGAGAGGGTGAGAGTCGGGTGGCGAGAAGTCCAGAGAGAGGAGAGGTTAGCGGGAGAGGGCGATACTTTTCACGACGGTAAGTATCACGAGAGATTTCATGGAGAAACTGGGCATTTAGAGGATACTTCCTGAGAATATTACCATTCTGCCATTTTAACACATTTATAACAACACATTGATTCGGCATTTAGTCATATGTATTGAAGTACGTACCAATTCTTGAGCATTAGATAAAATTGCATAGCGTGTTTAGAAACAACCCCAAATTTTTCCATTCAATTTCCAAGCCATTTTAATGGTTATTTCTTCAGATTTATTTTCCCCAGTCAACTGAGTGGACGGATGGAGCAAGAAGTTCGTTGATAACCGAACGGCTGGATAAGAAGGTCAGAAGTCACTTGTGCTTAATGGGCACAAAAAACTGAGCCATCTCCATATTGAAACGGGTTTTTAGCCCAAAAAATAAATGGACAGGGGGCAAAAGACTAAATAAATCGGTTCCAATTATGTTAGAAGACCTATCTAGGACAGAATTCAATCGATAAAACCTCGACTGCATAATCAGCAGCATATAACAATCTATGCATTCAAAATTTAAACCAAGAAACTTGTGAAGTACGTGAAAATAGGGAAAAACCCTCCCCCCCAGAACATTCTAATGCATTGCTAGTCCCACGAGCTAGATTCGAATCCACGGTTTATAAACGAGATTCCATTGCGTCGGAGTCCATCATTCCGGAAGTCCGGGCCTCTCTGTATCAGTATGTCCTAAGCGATATGAATTTTGTGGAAAAGGGTGTTTAGCGACGAGAGGACGGTCGAGAGAATAGGAAGCGAAGGAAGGCAGGATTAAATGACGCGTCGCCATGGTGCTTATGCCGGAGGTGACGGAGATAGGAGCCGACGGGGAGGTGGCGGAGATGTGGGAGGTACGGGGGAGGTAGCGAGGGGAGAAGAAATGAGAGAGCGATAAGAAAAGGGAGACATGATGATGATGCGGGAAGGGCGCTGGTGCGCCTCAAGGGATATAGGGTGTTGCTAGGTAAGCATGAGGATGAGATGACATCAAAGGGTGCCTGTATGCATTATCACGGAGTTAAGAGAGGGAACCAAGGAGGTGAGGACGGAAGCGGAGGAAAATGAAGAAAGAAATTTTATTGCTCATCATTTACTCTTCCATCGTAAATCAGCTTTATTTTAAAAACGTCTGGCTCAGGAGCATTCAGTATTAATCGAAGTTAAAAGGTATATTCCTATTATTAGCCATTTTCAATCACTCAAGGGTGAGACTTAACTAAATCAATTAAAAGGGGAGCCACTTTACGTACTTTTTAAATATAAATAGTAGATGCAACTTTTAACAGTTAAAGTTCGCAAGTTCCAACGAGAGCAATTAACATAACCTGCCCACAAAAAGAAGCCAGCAACTTCAAAGATAACAATACTGGGCTAAATGGATACAATTGCAGAGTTCAAGTTCATCGGGCAATGACCACTGACCAACGATTTCCAAGATTTAAAAGAAGAAGAGAAACAAAGAGAAATTACAGAGAAACCAAAATAAATTACAATATCCCAACTATATTCAGGCGAAATGGCCGTTATTTCCGCAGCAAAAAAGGAAAAAAAAATACAACGCGAATAAAAGAAACTGACAATGAGAGGGAATTGATAAAGGGAGTGAATGAAAAATATTGGAAGATAACGGTGAGAGAAGAGAAAGAAAGAGGGGAATTTAAGCAAGGAAACTCAAAATTCGCACACACTAAGCAAGTACGACAAAGGAGCGGGCCCAAGGGAGAGGAGCTGTGCAGGCAGCGAAAGACGATACGAGCGTAAAGTTACTACCGGAGGAAGGAAGGAAGGAAGGAAGAGGGAAGGACAGACGAGTCGCGCTTCTTATGGAGCACAGCACAATGGAGGGCCTTCTTGCTTGATGCAGGGCCAAGCCGGACGGGAGATGGGCGAGGGAGATAAAGGCGAGTGGGGGCGGGAAGGGTTCTCGCGAGGACGGAGGAGGGGTGTGGGGAAGGAGTTAAGGACGAAAACTGTGCGTTAGTTTTATTTTTCTACGCAGCTTCCTGGAACACACATTGTACACGATGCTGCGACGCAAAGGAAGTGAGGAGAGAATCAAGAGGTCGCGGGGAAGGTCAGCACATTACGACTTGGGGGTCTTTCATCGCCGAATTCAAGAGGCTGCATCCTTGTTAATGAGACTCGTTTTTCCGCCAAAATGCTTACTGTTATCTCACGATTCCATTCTCTCCGCTCTAATCTAGATCACCATTAGATGACACAAATAGTATTTAATCGGCGAATGTGCGTGAAAAAATATTTACAGTAAGTCCTCGGTATCCGTCGTTTCGATCCACGCCTGATTCGATGTCCATGCTGACAAGGGTAGTCAGAAAAATTTTCCCTGATTAATGCTAAAATAGACCGTATGTGCATATGCTTGCGTTTTTTTGATGGTTGAGTCATAATCATTCTATCAGAAATACCTATTTTTTTCCTGGATAAAGACAAAAAACTAATTTTGAAATGAACGCCTTGATTCAACGAGGGATTAGAGTGGTCGCGAATATCCGTTTTACATTGTTTCGAGTCACGTCACTCTTCTTCAACACGCATCTCCGACGTAATTCGAGGACTTACTGTATTCCTCATAACTTGAACCGAATGCGAGATAAAGTCGCAATTTATTTTTGAATCTCATTTTTACTGATAAAACATTTGTACACACGTAATTATTAGGAAAAAGGGCCCTGAAAACCGATATGACAACATAACTGTACCGCGCTCATCGCAGTACATCTCAGACTAAATGACAGCTAGTTAGGGTGGCAACTCTGTGAGATGTTAAAGCGATTCCACACTTGACTTTCGAGAGTTAGATATTTAGAATTTGAAAAATCGCAAAAGTGGTGGAATGCTTTATGAAAAGGGAGGAACCGGTTGTAGGTGCCATCGAATTATGATAAACCGGTTTGATTAGCGTAGTGGCCGCGTGGCGGACGCATCACGGGGATCGGACCTCTTGGTGGCGCTCCCTCGCGAGATGAGGCATCCGAAGGAATGGGAAATGAAAAGGTCGGCCGTGAGCAGTTGTATATATGTATGAACCACGCATATGTGACTGAGCATTCAAGAGTTCCGGCGAAGGAAGTGAGGGAGACGGTGAGGGGGTGGGTGGGGAGAGGGGTGAGACTCTGAGATATGTGCGAGAGTCATGCGATTGAAATGTCTCCGGGGATGAAATTGAAGGCTGAAAAAACGGCGTCACTTCCGAGTGTCATAGGATGAACCAACAGTGCCCAGTGGATTTTCCTCTGGCATGAACTGGAAACTAGATACGGAAGATTTTATTCCTAAATGGTTTTACAGAGAAAGCACACAGGCTAAGCATTGATGTCACTTAATGATTATGCTACGGGGAATATGGCCCCTAGCCTGAAGAAACAGGAGAGACTACACAGACAAGGTCTTGTCTTCATTTAAGGACTGCTGCAAACTCACTGAGTTCAGCGACTTACTGTTCCATCAAATTCTACAACAAAAAAATACTGATATTTCGACGAGGGAAAATTATCAAATGAAGCTACAAAACTGATATAAGGTAACGAAAAATACTGTCAACCTATTGAATAATAGGAGAACACTAAACTACCCAAATGGGGTTGTACTAACCTATTTTCACCTATCACGTAAAAAACTTCGTATAATACACCACCAGCTCGCGTAATTGATTGAACTGAGTGAATTAGGTCCGTAATTCTTGGCATCGCAAAAGCATCCGAAGAACTCAATTTCTTTCAAAATTAAAAATGTTCAGCATGTGAATACGAAATATTCTCTTTTTAACCCTGCTGGTTGGAAGTTTCATTCACCAAATGGAGAGCGGTAATCGATCACGCCATATTCCGGAAATGTGACAAAACACTGTCTTCAGAAACAACTTCTGCCGACGAAGGACGACGAAGGCCTCCTCTAACAAGCAAGGCCACCTTTATCGGCTGTCATCATCCGACGTGAGATAGCACGACTAAGTAGGACCATTTGATGAATTACATTTCCACACTTATAAAGCCTCACCACGGAAAAACTGGACCGAAACCCAACATTACCATACGTCTTCGAAAGCCAATTAGGGAGAGAGGCTGAGATAAGACTACTCAACTTCATTCGGAGGAACTTTGAAAAATAAACTTTCACTTCAGCAAAAAAGCATGACAAAAATTTTTAGATAACAGATTAAATTCCCATTGCTATTACCAAAAAAGCCTAATAGATAATAAATGACGAACATGATGAAGCAATGGCTTTGAAAGTTTGTCTTTTTCATGCGCGAATGATTGGGGCTTTTAGATGTTTAAATTTGTTTCAATAACGAGAGCCTCAAATGGGAAAGGATATAACGATAACCTTTCGACTGTACGTGTATCAGAAAGACAACCAGCCGGTACTTGTAATTCTGTGATGAACCGACGTTAAAAACAGTATTTGTGAGCCCCTAAGTAGGTGTGAGAAGGGGATCAAGATAAAACACACGCGCTGAGAATGGGCTAGGTAAGCGTTGAACGCTTCGTAGGAGTACCTCAATAACTCTCGACTCTAAAAATTAGATATCGCTGGCTTGAATACTTGAGCGTGCAACGATAAACCCTGGCAGTATCCTAAAATACTTCCTCCTAATTCTGACGAGCTAATAACACCAAAAAATGGATCTTTATCATAATGATAAGGATTAATGATAAGGATGAATAATGTTACACAATGCATTTTGTGGCACGTGTGATTCTTTTGAGGAAAGATACCCAAATTAGTTTCTAAATAATTTACAAAAACACAATCATCATCTGTGCTGCTCTTTTCACATCCTATAAATCCGGAACGACCTTCAAATGACCAAGTGGTCGGCACCTATGTAGTTTCTAATTAATGATGAGGCAATGCGCTAGTCCATTTATATTAAACCGACGCAGCAAAGCTCGTTTCAAAGCACACCAAATGGAATCCGATGCAGCTGTCAGAACAGCAGCGTGGGTGGAGCGGGAAGAAGATGCAGTACACGTGGGTCGGAACGCCCGGATGAGGAAACAGAGATTGGTACAAAGATAGATTAATCACCGCTCCGATGACGAAGACGTCGTATCAAAGGAGCGCGCACAGATGCATCCTTAGCGCGTACATCCACGGACAGAGAGAGATGTAACAACTTCCTAATTTTCAGCAGATGGGAATAAGATTGGCAGAGTGAAATCCTCGTGGAAACGAAAGAAATCGACAGAAGGCTGTGCAGAGAGACGGAAAGTCATGATTTTCACTCGCGCAATCACTTGTGTGATATCCTCTCTATTCCGCTGACTTTGTAATGGATACTTCGATCCACCTCGTCTGCGACTCCAGCCTTGAATTCACCTACGCATCGATGAAGGTGTGAGACCTGAGGACGAGACATAGTTAAAAAAGTGGGCAGCTACTGAAAATTGATGAGGGAAATACTAAGGGAGGTCTCCGAGGGCGATGTAGGTGAGATTTAACACCCCATCGCGGGAATAATGACTGCAGAAGAAACATCAGGGGAAATGAGTTGGCGAGCAGATTGACGCTTGCATGATGGAGAACGAGAGAAAGATAAAACCCAGGAGCGGTCACAGTAATTCATTCGAGAGAAAATAGATCCGACGAGACGTTACTCACACCCTCGACAATGATGTTAGCATTTCATCGGTGGTAGCGAAAAAAAACAACCAAGAGACGAAAGGAACAAAAGAAGCCAGCTCCGGCGTCTCCATGGCAACGGCTAAAAACAAAAAACTTCACTTCGATGAGTCACCGCCAACGTTTTCGCATCATTCTTACCGCACATTGTCTACGGGCATCCGATCCCTGATGGACACCCATGATATTCGTGCGATGACCAAATGGAATACTTCGATAACCTTTAGGAGCTTGGGTGATTGAAATTTCCCATCCGACGGGCATGGATAAGCGAGGCAAAAACTATATATGCCGAAGTAGACCGGAGGGATTAATGGTTTGAGGAGAGGGAGAGAGAAAGGAAGTTATAATGGGATTGAGGCAGTCTAGAGAGCGAAATGGGTTTGGAGTGGAGAAGCTGGGGTCCAAAGGAGGAGGAGGGGTGTATCGATTGATCTTTGGGGGATTACTGAGGAGCAGGGAGGCGTTGGTTACATGCGCGGAAGAAGAGGAGAAGGAATAGTAGGGCATTAGGGCACGGCAGAAGGAGGAGGGAGGCTTGCACCAGCTCCACGGACATTCCCGCATTGTGACACTTGTTCCCTTTAGTACAAGAGACCGAAAACTGGTTTCAGAGGCCTGATTCCTTGTTACCCGACCGCAAGCTAAGGGATAATGTGCTTAAGCGGGTATACGGGCGGACCCTTGAAGCTCCTAACATCTGCTCCTGAGGGGAAAAGGGATACACTCGCAGGCGAATTCGATAATGTTGCGAACGCAGGCAAGAGATGGATGCGGGATCGAGATTTTTATATCGGATTGATGCCGTCGAGGAGCATCACACGTGCAAGGGACGAGAGGGAGAAACCAAACGCATGGACCCTCGCCACCTTTATTCTAACCTCCCGCTTCACAAAGGTCAAACCGTGGAGTAAATCGCATCGCGTGGATCGTCTAAGAAATCTTATCATTCAAGAATCATTCGAGGTAAGCTTAGAATGCAGAAATCCCACGTTAGATTAATCACCAGAACGTCACTCGAAGACCGGCTCCAGCTCTCGTAAGTAAAAGGTTCCGTTTATTTCTGAAGAATCTTTTTGCTCGAATAGCCACGCAGTGAGTGCCGCTTCGCGCGAGGCATGCGCGTATAATGTTCCACGCGCATGTGAGCGTTAAACGTGCACGCCTGCGTACAAACACTTGACTCACATGCACATCCTCACGACCCTAAATCCTTTCTCTAAACCCCAGAGAGAGGGATTGGACGGGCGTGAGAATGAGGAATGGGATAGAAAAAATATGGGAGGATTGGGAAAGAGGTAAAAAGGAATGGATGACGAGACGGAGAGAGAGAAAGAGAGGTATGCACGAACATAAAGACATGCACATATTACTGGGCGTACTAGACTCGACTCCAAAAAAATACTATGCGTGGCGCAGAGGGATGGGGGAGATGTTTGACGACGAGAGAAGGGGAGGAGAGGCAGAGGAAGGGGGGGGGGAGGTGGAGATGGAAGGGAGAAGAAGTAAGATGGAGAGAGGAGACAGAGTGACGCAGATGCAGTGTGTGCGTGTGAGCCACGAGAGGGGAGGGATGAAAAGACGTCAACAACATAAGAAAGAGGCGAGACGAAGTGTTTCAGTCAACACGCAACAATGAGCTCCACAAAAGAACACTCAGCGAACATGATAGGGACTTAAAAACTCTTTAATTGGAAATGAATTGCCACAGTTCGTTTCGAAAGGAGTTTTCTTTTATAGGCAGAGGCAATAGAGCGAGGTGAGCACCCTTGTTCCTGTTTATCGTTTGAGAAGTAAGAAGTGAATTAACACACTGATTGCGAGGGCAGATGGAAATGAGCTCGCCAAAACACTGACGAGCCGACGGATCTTGCGGTCGAAAAATGTTTGGAATCAACATAGCCGTCAGGTGCGCGCATAAGAAAAGGTATTCCTCTGCGCAAACACAAATTTAGTAAACAAAAGATAATCGTGAATATTTACGAGCTCCACGAGTGAACGAACGCCGAGTGTTCTCCCGCTAAGAGAAGTGTGTTTGCGGTGAGGAATTTTTATTCGATATTCTAGAGAGAGACAGAGAGAAAAAAAATAAAACGCCACGAGAGAAAAACGATTAGAATGTCAAAAGAGTTTACGATGGCATCTCCGTGCCACCAATTGGCGGAATTGGTATAAAAAAATGTCAGCCAGTGAGTGGGAAGTAAGACTGTCGTAGGGAATCTCAGAAATGCTCGCACGCCTTTGGGGGAGAAGGAGAGGGCGGGATGCTGTGCGTCTGGAGGAGCCGAGGAGGCATGCGCACGACGCGACGGAAAGCGGTGATAAATGAAAGTGGAGTGAATGAATAAACGGTTCGGAAAGGGTCGTCGCGTCGCATCGCCTGATTGAAGGCGTCACCCGAATGCACGAGGCTCGGAACGACAATTTCGTTCGCGATCGAAAAAGAGAGGAAGAAATAGGCAGGCGACAGAGTTGGAAGAAGACAAAAAAAACTTTAAGAGAAATAAGGAGGTGAGTACAACCTCAAGATTTATATCGTGAACTCGAATAGCCAAATTACGTATGCTTCTAACTATCCTCGCATGTAAATTCCAGAGAGCTTTTTGGGATAAATTAGGATATTTGAGGCGAATAAAATTTTATATTGGAAAAAATATTTAACGACTAATGAAAAACAGTAAAAGGATGAAACAGAGAATAACATACTTAATGAATAATGTACATGAGTATAATTCTCAATCATACATGTCCAAATATCGAAGTGAGCTCGGCGTTGGTTTGGATTATCTGGTGGTTTTTGAGGCAGTATAAATATTATATTTAAAAAAAAACACTCCATGGCCAATGACTATCAGTAGACATGATTAAACGGAAAAAAATCAGCACAAAATAACAGAACACACTTCGATCACCAATATGCAGTTAGGTCGCAACAACGCTATTCCAGATCTGATAGATGACATTCGTTAAAGGCGATAGGCGCTTGAATCAGGGTCCACTCCCAATGCTTTGATCAGCAAAGCCAGAAAATAAGAATAAATCGGGAATTAAAGCTGCCCAAGTGAATACGCTCGGAAAATTCCTCTGCTGAAAGTAAGTCACGGCCTAACATGCTCGTTTTTTCTAGCAAAAGTTTCTGTGTAATCCTCACGAGACAACCTACTTATTTTTTAACGACTAAGTAGCGTGCAAACAAGAAATCCTTCACGAGGAAGAGTAGGGCGAATGCACTTGGCGTTCTCGGCGAGAAGGCGCGGCCGTCGCCCGTCTCGACGGTTGCAGCGACGAACTCGAAGACGAGAGAAGAGAGATGGGATGGAAGGGATGAAGAAAGAGGCCACGTCATATTCCCAACGCGACAGTCACTTGTCCCTAAACTGACACCCGCCCTCCCCCGGGGCATCAACGAACCCTTTCTATTGAAGTCGCGCGAGGGAAGTCTGTGGCCGCGAGGAGTGGCGGCGGGGGGGGGGGGGGGGGAGACGGAAAGAGGAGGGAGGGAGGATGGAGGAAAGGACCGGGAGCAGGGGGTGGGTAAGGATGACGGCGGGCGACCTTGATGCAGGACACTCGGAGAGGAGGAAGAGCCGACCGACCCTATGGTGCGCACCGAGGGGCATTCGTTCGTCGCTCTGGGTCCCGCCGCAGGAAGGAAGGATGGAAGTGCCACATAAATCAACGCGACCGCGCATTTTAAACGCGCCGAGGACCCGAATCGACGTAGCATCGAATGAGTATTAGCGTCAAATATGAAAGGGGTGGAAGAAGGGGGAATGGGCTTTCCTCCCACATACACACACACACAACAAGGGGTAGCGCGAAGGGGGACAGCCGCCGTTTCCCTCGTCGGAATGGAGAATGATGCATGAGGCTTCACGAAAGAGCGACGTGAACCCATAAAGCGGGAGTCTCGATTGAAAATAATTGAAAAAGCTTGATACACAAAAAAACTGGGAAGGGTTGGAAAGATTAGTTTTTTTCTTTCGTCCCCGTTCATCCATCCCCACCGGAGTCGCTTTAAGTTCAACCCTCTCTCCCCATCCTCTCTTTAAACCCCCTCCTCCCCAATCTATCTCCAGCCTCCTCCCCCCCCCTCAGTCCCCTTGCCATCGGCATATCCCCACAGATGCAAGAGCGGGAGCGGCGACGGGGAAACTGACTAATGTGCACTCCGGATTGAACCTCTTGCATAGGCCAACGCTCCATCTGGAAGGGCGGCAAGAATTGTATATCTGATTCCCTGGCCTGCGGTTGAATATCCTCGCTCTATGTCTCTCTCCACTGAGGTGTTGACACACGATAAGGCCACGGACTCATTCGTACAGCATGCGCTTTTTCACGTACTCAAGGCGTATATTGTAGCACATATCCTTTGGTTTTTCCCTGATTTTAATGAGATGAGTGGAACAATTCTTCAATGTTATGTATTTAATGAACGGAGTTCAGCCTGGAAATAATTACATATATCCCACAAACATTTCTTCCATAAACATAATTTCTTCAAGGGAATGACTGTGCGAGTGACTGCGTACCACGCCATTGGTTTAATGCAATGAATGGAAAATACTTTCATGAGGCTTGCTACCCAAGAAATAACTTGAATACCTTAGATTTAAATATCTACTTGAATAATCTGGAAGGCTTTTACATACTATAATGATTTAGTGATGTTTAACTGAAGGAGAAACTTTGAATAGACAATTTGAAATTCTTTTGCCGGAGAAAGGGGTACTCATTTCTTGAAATGGAATTGGATTTTCCTTCCAGTGTCTTACAATTATGAGGTAAAATATACTTTCAAAAACATTCCGTATTTTCGACAGAATAATTCATTAAGTTTCAAAAAGAAAAATCCTTCGTGTGACTGGACACAAATCAAAGGTATAGCTGACCGCATTGACGTAACGTCAAGGTCTTGTCTCTCGCTGAAAAAAAGTTTAAAGAACGCCCACTGCTGATCGGAAACCAAGATAAGAATCAACCACAGCCAGAGATGAGCCCAGCATTAATCAACATTTTAGCATTGGTAACCATAAAGGATTCCACCTTTTTTCCTTATGAGTAAGCACTTTTTGCGTTCATTTCGACCGAAAGATCGTTTTATTGGGCAATTATGAGCAATCGTAAATTATTGACTGGGACGTTGGCATCGTTAATTCATCTGAGATTTTTACGGATTCTTAATTCCACAACACCGCGATTACAAAACAGTGTCCACTTTACGGCGAGTTCCGGGAGAAAATTACCACTAATTACACACAAGGACGACAGGGCAACCAAACGGTATGCTGGGTGGTCAAACTACAACACCCAAAACCAATCAGAAGCAACCATCGCTGTCGTTCTCTCTCTCTCTCTCATTGGTCATTCAGCATTTGTGCTAATGGATTTGGAGGCCAGGATTTTATGTCGCAATGTTAATTATGTTTCATTCGAGGACAGGTGTTCGCTTCTCTTGATGAATAGTGTTAATTTTAAGAACATGACGATCACTAATTTTGTTCTTAAAGGCTTGTCGTATATAATTAACACTTTGTGAGGTGAGGACTAAAACTTAGCGAGACATGATTTTCTTTAAAGATAATAATCAGAGGAGAAAACATTTATGGCCGCCTTCTGAATGCTTCCTTTCATTTAACCCTTTCTAAAAATTAGCAGGTCCAAATACGGTATGCATCCCGAAACCATAAGGTCTTCAGCAATAGGGACTCCGTTACTATTTTAACTGACTAAACGGTGTTTCCTATAAAAATAAATAGGAAAGGATCCGTCAGGGGAATCGACAGGGTAATGTCTAATGGTAAATCAGTTATTTTAAGGTTAGTTTAAGGGGTGGGCATGACAATTGGATGGTGATCTGTACCTGCAATGATGGGCACGATCTGTAGCGTGACTTCCTCGTGGCGATCTCCCACCATGGAATGTCTGGACGTGGTCTGAAGGACACCCCGATGGTGCCGCCTTCTTCCATCCCGTAAGGCACGGAGCCACTCAAAACTGAACCACCCCTCACACTACCACCGACACCACCGACAACACCATCAACACCAGCACTAGAATCCTCTGGCGACAAGGCACCACACCCTTCCCTCGAACCACACGAGCAAGACCTCAGGCTGTCCGCATAGTTCCTCGCACCCGTCTCGCCACCGCGCCAACTGCTCCTCCGCGTCGAAGGCGGGCCGCACCCGCGCATATCCTCGTCCCTGCCGCCCGCACCCCCCATCTTGCCCGCTCCGCCCTCCTCCCAGAGCGGTTCCAGATGTTGGTATCCGACTATGGACGCCTTCTTCTGCGGAGGAGGCGGAGGCTGCTGTTGGGACGGCCCATTAGCCTCGACCATGAACCCACAGACGGCGTAATTATTCGTGATGGGCTGCATCGGTTGCACGTGGCACACCCCCACGGAATTGTTCAGGTTAACCTGCACGTTGCAGTTCCTCCCGCCGTTCACCGCAGAGGGGGCCGCCGAAGAAGGGGACAGGGGACCACCGAAGGTGGACGTCGCACAGCCACTCCCCACCGGCGAGTTCCCCTCCCGACCGGACGATCCGCTGGCCGTCGAACCCCTGGGAAACGTGGCGTACCCGGTCGAGCCGCTGTCTATGGACACGTTTCCCAGGGATCCGGCGCTGCCAACGGACGCGCTGTCCGTGGAACAACTTGCCGAGGACCTCCCGCCCGTGGAGGAGGCGCTCCCACCCGCCGGCCTGACCTGACCGACGGGGAAGTTGTCCGTGGAGCCGCTGTCCGTCGAAGAGGTGTCCGCCCTCTCCCTGTAACGTGTCCTGTTCCCGTTCGAGTCCTTCCTTTGGAAGGACGGAAGGGTCATCCTCTGACACGCACTGCAGCCGTTCAACAACACGTATCCGACCGGACCCGTTGGGGTCGTGGCGCTGGAGTCCGGGTTGTTGGGGTCGATGGAGTCCCTGCTGCGGGACCTCGGGAGCACGCGGGCCTTCCTGTGGTCCGCGGCGGACCCGTCCGCGCAGGATCCCCCGATCGACGCCCTGTTGTTCCAAGTTCCGTTCACGTGGTAGCCACTCTGGGTGATGGCCTCCTCGATGGTCGCGGGCACGTTTCCATTGGTGGGGGTCGTGGGAGGCGACGATCCGTTATCGGGTAGGTCTATCAGCTCCACGCTGCCGGTCACATTGTTGGAGAGGAGGCGCGGAGGCTGGGCCGTACCACTCTTGCGATTGTCAACTTTGGGTTTGAACGTCAAGCTGGTGCTCTTGGGGATGCGGAGGGCGTCCTCGAACGGTGATGGAGTCCGGTTCCCATTCGACGACCCACCGGAGGCCCTGCGGACCATCCCCGTCGACCGCTGTTGCACTTTGTTCGGGGGCAACTCCGTGGAGTGGGACCTCTTGGTGGCAATCCTCCGGGTGACCGCCGGCTGCCTTCCGAGGGTCGCGTTTCCCTCCACTAGGTTGGAGTTTCTCACGGCCGCGCTGGCCCTCAGCGGGGCCCGCCTGATCGTCGCGAATCCGTCGTGAACGGGAGAGCCGCGCTTGGCGGCGGCGGAAGGTGCCTGGGGGTTCGCGGCCGTCGCCACGCCCCCGACCGGGCCCGCCGCCGTCCCCATGAAGAGGCACGACACGGACATGATTCGAGGCGATCGACGCCCCGTTCTCAACTGTGGCGACGACTACGGCGGTTTGAGAACGGAGGGGAGGGAGAGAGCGGGTTGGGGGGGGAGGGAGAAGTAGAGGGGGGAGGAGGGGAAGGGCTTCCGAGGCCTGTTCGGTCACTTTTGCGCGGCGGCGGATGGGGAGAAGACGCAATGCGCAGGCGCGGCCAAGTGGTGACGAGGAGAGGGAAGTCTTCCCAACCGTCTCTCACAACCGCCTCTATCTTCCTTCCTTCGAATTGGAGAGGTGTAGCACAAAGAATATACTTATTCTTCGCGAGGATAGCATGGACCTTGCAGGAATGCCCTCGAGGCCAGCGGTTTCCAAATTTTCTTCATTTAAATACCCCTTTGTCACCCACTCACTCCGCTTGTGACCAAAATGTTGGAAAAAGTTTTGGTATCCATAAACAATGCACAATGTTAGTGAAATGTAAATTTTAAGTAACTGATATTTCAACAAAAAATCCCCATCACCCTTGGTTTTTTGCCGATCCTTAAATGAATGAGCAGGCACGTACACTTAAGGGTGCAAACAACAAAAGTTGGGAGCCAGAGTTCCAGGCTGATAGAAAATGATGGAAAGAGCCTTTATCATTAACATCGCACTCTCCATTCGATAATATTTCTCCCAAGTTGCAGATAAAATACTTCAAAAATACTTTAAAAAGGGGCATATCGGCGAGGCGGGGGAGGATGAAAGAAAGTCAGAACACGGATGGATGAAAGTGGCATCGCATTGATGCTTCTTTGTTTTCTCGATGACTGATTTATTCTGTCTTATCTTTATTTTACTCAAAATGGAGGTGTACATGCGGTCATCAACCATCAGTGCATTCTAAAGGGCTCTTGAGATGAAGAAAACGGTTCTTGTGATGGAACCATGTAAGTTCTCCGCAAAAAAATGCTCGGTGAGATAAAATTGACTTTTTATCGTGGTCGACGTTTTCTTTCGTAGAAAAATATCAACACTCCAGGACTGCTACAAACAGAGGCGTCACTGGAAAGGCACTCGAAGGAGAATAAAGTCGTAAAGATGAACTTCAACATTATTTCGATTAATGTGAGGATATTAAAAAAGAGCACCCACAAAAAAGAGCAAAACGTTTCTCAAAGAAACAGATACTTCTTTGTTATCACTCAAAATCTTTAGCACATGCAGGCAAGAGGTATATCTTCCAAGTATAATGAAGATTATTAACAGGGTCCTTAACGGGAAACCAGAAGGCACTATAATTCAGATACGTTAGAAGCAGACGCTGGCCGTGATTTATGGGTATTTGGAGGGAACAGACACTTTTGCATCAAGCTAACTGACCCCTTTTAGAATCTTTTTCTTTTTGCTCCTCGTATCGTATTCTTCTAATATGGTAGGACATTTTCTCACTTATATAATTCATAGTGAATATTTAATTGAAATATAGAATATACAAAAAACCTTTAATACTGTAAAGTTATCTCACAAATAAAGCGTTGGCAATGATTCGGAACAATGCGATCATGGAGTTCATTTGCTACACAGGTGAACCGAGCAGCAATGGGATAATGATAGGGGACAAATCGACTAAGACAATATTGACGATGGTCACGCATGACTGTTTAACACATATATATCCCTCAATGATTTTTCAAAGATGTCCAGAGAATTTCAAAGAGTTCCCCGAAACGGACATAATATGGCAGATTTTCTTACTTGAATTTTTTATGCACATTTATATCTGCTTTACATAGAAATAATGCATACTTATATTGATGACGAAATAAAGGGATATAACGTATTAAAGAGAGTGGTTGTGAATCCACAATTGAAACTCATCACTCAACTATTTATTACCTATGGGCGAAATATACAAATGTTTCCATTCACGTCCAATGAACCACATTTTTTAAACTTGGCAAATCTTCTGGAATAATTAAGTGTTGAATGAAACAGATCCTTCCATCCTCGGTAGCTTTTTGAAATTCCACAAACCAATATCCAATCGATGTACTGATATTTTGCTAATATCCGCAGTTAGCTCAACCACTTCTTCAAATCTCTTAGCAAAACCGAGCGTATAACCACACGCTTCAAATTCAAGTATACTAATTACGTTGTTAGGAACATATTTCGGTACTCATACGGATACTGTGCCAGCCCAAAAAAGAGGCGAAACATTTCTCATTTAGTTTTATGAATATGTATTCACGGGTTCTCATCCTTTACAACAGTGCTTCAGAAATACCCTAAAAGACCGCTCCGGAGCACAAAAACTCGGGACGACGGCGCCAAGACACCAGGTAAGTATGCACGAACGTCCCAATGTGAGGGATGGGAAAGAAACAACGAGGGACAAGGGGAGAAAGGAAGGTGTGGTAGAGAGTATTGGGTGGAGGGGGGGGGAAGAATGGAGAAAGCGATGGAGGCAAAGACGAGTGATTCGCTCGGCCGGAATACAAAAGCCACTAGGCAGCAGCAGACAACAAACACACAAAGATGCTCTCCTCCATAAGCGGTGGCCGTGACTCCTTTCCCCCATCCTCCGACCCTTTTGAGCGTCGAAGGAGTCGACTCAGTAGAACGAAAAAGGGAGGATCTAGGGGGGGGGGGGTGGGATGGGCGCAGCCAAAGTGGTGAAGGGAGATAAGGGTGGGGGCGGGAGGGGGATGAGAATGAGGAGGGGGTAGGAGGCCCGAGGGCAAGCGGAGGAGGAAGAGGCAAGGATTGCGTTCAGTCGATGGATTGGTTCGGGTGGGGCCCGGGTAGGGGGGCGAGAGGGGGCGAGGAATGGGAATATGGGATGGGGTGGGATGAAGAGGAAATTTCGGCGTGGAGAAAGGGGGGAGGGAAGAAACAGGGCGGGGGAGGCGCTGCGGGCGTTTGGGAAGACATGGTTCCGGAGCCATGCTCGATTTTGAATATCGTACAGCTAACCGAATAGGGCGTAAACGTCCTATCGGAACGTAAGGCCGAATGCAGTCATCAAATAATTTTTATTAGGTATTTTGAGCGAGACTTTTTACCCTATTCACAACAGAAACCACATTCAAATTATATTTTCAGTTTAAGTGACTGTAAAGAGGATAAAGTCAATATTTTTTCATGGAAATGAATTAATAATTAACTGGACATACAAGTACAATGTTTTAACTTGGCTTATTTTTGCATACGTACGATGAAAACGCCTTACCCACCGATAATTTTTTTTACGATTCGGTAAACATTGGTTAATGTTTCAATATAGATGTGAAAGGCATAAAAAATACACTCAGTTACCTATATTTCTGAAGAGATATATGCGTTAGAAAATACACATTTTTGTGAATCAAGTCTCTCTGAAGCGGATACCCGTACCATATCCCATGGCTGGTGTTTATTGGCCAATATCTTGAAACATATGATAGTAAGCGCCTGATTTTTTGCCATCATAAGAAAAATGAGATACTTTTTTATCAATGAAGCCAAATATATCAAATTATATGCAAAGTCATACACCCCAAACTAAATTAAGAAAAACAAATTGCGTCAAATGCAAAAAGAACAGCAGACAGGTGTGGCATCAGGCCTCACCCGTGGGTGCACGCAAAGCATAGATGGAGAATAATTGGGTGGCACTCGCCAGAGAGGAACTTTACTCGCAGAAGAGGAAACAACTCGACAGACGAGGAACAAAGCCACCACGGATCCCTCTAAAGGTCCCTGCGGGAGATATTCCGTTCCTCTAACCACGCCTGCTTCATCCGTCCTCTACCTCTTCACCGGAAAGTTAAACCAAGTGTTTCCATAGTTACAGCACATGGTCAGCCAGTGTGTTGCCCGTTTAATATACAACGCACGACATGCCAGGAATTGTCTCATCTTGCTATAAGGTATGTCCGTCTGTATCATGCGCAAGGTGTGCTGTTTCAAGTACCGACACTCATCTGAACTTCTCACATTCCACTCCTCTCAGTCAGGTAGCGAGGAGGGCGGAGGAAGACTTCGGAGGAGACTTCGCCCCGCGGGAGGAGGGGCGGGGTCTGGAGGAAGTGGGAGGAAGGAAAAGACACGAGACTTTTTATCCCAGAGGGTGGGAAGGGTTTCGAAGGCAAGGGTTGGCGCGGAGAGGCCCTGGAGCCACTGCGGAGTCTAAAAGCACACTCCTCCTCTTCCCCCTTCATCTGAGAACCCTTGCGGGCGCAAGAGAGAGATAGGAGCCAGGAGGCAATTAAGGGGTTCAATGCACGGTCAATGGCAGCAGAGAGAGAGACACACAGACAGACTCACACTTCGTGCAACCGTCTCTAATTCGTTTAGTTGGAGAAACTACACGAGCGTACTCCCAACCTTTCTCATTATACTTTCACTCTATTACACAAAACGACATCATTTGGAATGTTGTCGCAAGGTTCAGTTAGGAAATGCCGTCCCTGCATTTGCTAATTATCAGAATGGTGGTACAAAGAAATTTCCATCTGAACTACCAAATTACTTCGCCGTGAGAGTCTTGGGCTCCGATCGCTTCCGATCGCAGTATCACAGATTCCATGTAACAGTCTGCTATGATCTTACAAGAGCAACTCGCTGACTTTAGGCTAGGCAAGGCAAAAGCTCGCAGTTTGATTTAGTATCGGTAGAAGTCTTTACTTAGGTTTACATGCACATTAAAAGCTAAACCTGAAATTTCCTGCTACATTATCGTCATTGCTAAGATTTAGGTTGTTTTGAAATGCGTAGAGCGTAATATTCTAGCCCAAAATCGTCCCATTTAATGCTGCAATGAAAATAATATCCTAGGTCAATACTGCCTGCGCTCGTATAGATGGCTCTGATAAAATACCCACGATATAAACGAACAAAAGTAACTATTTCCAACTGTGCAGTACAATTCATTAAATTCCAAAATATTCGTGACGATTTTATCAGAAAGTATCGAAAAGGCAACATTAAGTGGTGCAAGGTTGCAGTATTGCAATGCCATTCCATCACTCCGGATGGAGTTGTCGTAATTTTAAGGCGTAAACCAGATTTATATTTATAGCAGATGATGGGACGGCGACGCAGGGGAGAAAAAAAGGTGAGCACGGTAGGAAGAAAGAACAGATCGCGGTGGGAAGGATGACTGGTCGGTAGTCACGGCATTCAAAGCGGAGAGGATCCGGTGAATATTAAACGAGAGGGGGCAACGAATAAAAAAAGCCAAAGAATCGTCCCGATCGAACAACAGCCAGCACACCAATTAAGACCATGAATATTGATGCGACTGGTTTTTGCGCGCCTCTGCATCAACCCCCTCTCGCCTCCGACCTTCCTCATCCTCCATGCCCCCCCACACTCCCGTAAGCTCCGGCGTCCTCCCGCATGCACGAGGAATGCAACCCGAATGTGCGAATAGTCTCTTTTCACTCTCTTCCGTCCTTCGCGAGCGGGTCTTGGCGTATCTGTTTTGCTACCGGGAAGGTCGCGCATAATAATCGAATGTGACTCACGCCAAGGAGGTTGAAATAAGCGTCGTCTAAATGCCGCCAAAACCAATAATGTTAGTGGCGACATGCAGGTGATACTCATGAAATATACCGGAGGCGCCATTTTAGAGATTTTAACGTGGCCCAAAATTCTACTTCCATTGGAAAAATCCACTGAAATGCACTTCCTTTTTTAGATACACAGTTACACATATGAAATAACTTAAGAAGACAATCGTATTGACAAATTTCAATTTCAAAGCCTAAAATCAATCTCTCAAACACACCTCTTGCTCATGCAATCGATACTTCAATCACAGAGATAATGGACAATTTTTCGACATTATACTGCGCTTGAACACAAAATCCAAAGAGAGATATACATTACTATTAAATACAAGATTATACACACTTTTACACATATTTGACAGAAAATGGTAACAGCCGGATAACTTTCGACAGGAGTTGTGGATAGTGGAAGTTGCCCATAAAACTATCGCAACTTCAAGGTCTGGAATGAGTGGGTTTTTGGTCGAAATAGAGATGGCAGGCCAACCCTAAGCATTTACATCCGATCGCTTACTTCCAGCTAAGATCTTGTTCCACCCATGGACAGAAGAACTCCCTCCCGTACACTATTTCAACCTCATTGGTCTTATGCGATAAAACCCTTACGCACCGAGGACTTCATAAAACAAGAACTTGATTCTTTTCCCAGCTCCTTCGTTATCCCTTCTCCCTTTCACGGAGCTTCTGTGTAGTTCGTAACATTTTCAGCGCGTTCACTGACGACGATGACTCCCCATTGTCCACGTGAGTTACGGGAAGGTTTACCTAATGTGCTGCGTCTCCGGTTCGTTTAAAGGGGAAAAAATCCTGTCCAACTCGTTAACGCCTTTGCCTCACGCGCCCGCCATGCAGAAATGCCTTTCACCGGGCGATATGTTTGCCAAGAACGTGGGAGAGGAGTCTTCAGGAGATGAGGGAGGGACGGAGGAAGAATTCGAGCCTCAGGAGGGCTCCTCCACGAAGCCTCCACTCGTGATCCCTCGAGAGAAGCCCAGCAAAAAATGCCTAAGGACACGAGACGATGTACTCAAAATAGCATGCGGGTCTAATGAGGCCGGCGATGAATAGGGAAAGGAAGAGATGACTAAATGAGGAATGAATGAACAAGTAAACAAGGATGGAATTTGATTTGGGTACGAATTTCTAAAGGTATTCAGTGTGAATTAGAGGAATGCGAAGCTCTGAACGTAGATCAAACCAGAGGATCCACGCATAATTAACACCTCAGGCATCATCTTGTCTATTACAATTACCGTCTGCTTCTTTGCACTACTCCTACGATGGTAAAACCTCTTACGGCAATGTCTACAAAGATTGAAATACCCACGAAAATATAGAAATATGTCGAATTTCTCAGGGAATGCCAAAGCCGACAGATTTTTAATTTCATACAGCTAATCCACTTTAAAACTCTTACCTATTCATTATCAAATGATCAATGTTATTTTTTTCCGAGGATAGTAAATGAATATGTAAATAATGGCACAGAGTGCGTATCGGAAATCATAACTCTAGAATACACATATGGGCATTAAAAAAAATAAATCGCACAAATATGCTACAACATAATACATGTACACAGAACAAATCCGAAATCAATTCCTCCATACTTCCATTGGCTTTACATTGAGTTAAGGCAGTCAGAACACAGTTAGCTGACCTTGAAACTTGAGGAAAACTTGAGGCATGGGGAGGGTGAGCGCCTTCAACTAACCTGTTGAAAGAAATCCACCGAAGAGTCAGCAGGTCGTCCATAGTATATCATTTTCTGAAACCGAAATAGCTCATATTTTTTTAGAAATACTGGCAATCGAAGATGTCCGTAATTCTATTACATGTTATAAACACAGATCACGATATGAAATACGGGAGGGCACAGAAATATGGGGAAACAATTTATTCCCACGGGCGATACACGGGAAAGTCTAATATGTCATAAGATGTCACAGGGGCATAGGGGATCTTGGCACTCATGTTTCCGCGTGCAATCCGCTCGTCATGCGACACATGTTGTAAAAATGCAGCGACCTTCAAAGCGATCGATGACACTGATTTCTGCGGCCGATCACTTCCGCGTGTTTTCGGAGTACAACGCCTCGACGCATAGGTTCAACAGCACTGTATAATCATCCTTGGATCATTCCGATTCTTATCTCGTTCCATCTTGAGCAGCGACCTCACTGAATCATTCCCGGGGCGAGTTAAAAACAAAACACGGGAGATCTCCGCGATCAGCTCGCCTTTCACGGCCGATCGACGCTAGCCAAGCCATGACGCCACAAAATCGTTTCCTCGGCCCTCCGGCCGCGCACGGAAAAACGCTCTCGCCTGCACAATGCAGCTGCTAAACTGCCAAAAGGCCGAGAGAGAATCTCGGGAAAAAAATATCCCCCAGCATTCCGACGAATTAAGTGAGGTTCCTTCGGATAAATGTCCATCAAATAAAACTGAGGGGGGAGGAAGACAGGAGAGAATGAGAGAGAAATGCAATGTGTGATTAGACTTAACATCGCTCCGTAAATCAGAAAAGTAAAGTTATCATATTTTAACAGACACGCTGACACACAACTCTAAAAATGCTAATAATGTATCATTTTAAACTGAAAAAAATCTCGTAGAAAATTTAGCAATTTAAATTACTGACCATTTTCAAAACTATGACCAAAGATAAATGGGAAATTCTCCTAATAGAATTCCTAAGAGGCAATGGATATTTTTTCACATACGGGGTAGTATTTAATATATTTCATGAATATATAAACAATGCAAAACTCAAAGAATACATTTTCGAACAAAAAAACCAGTTTTTTCAATATTGATTCAATTTTCAATATTTGATTGCTTTTGCAAGCATCTAATTTTCCAGACACTCCAAAAAGGATCACGGGAGGAAGAGAGAAGTCAAGCCCACGAGTCACAACGGGAGAGGAGGCCCCAGCAAACACGGGGAGTGAGGCACGAAACGTGACAAGAGAGAAGAAAGAGGAGAGACTCCACGAGGCACAAATAATTCAATAATGAGAGAAGAAATATTATAGAAAGTTTGATAGAAAGAAAAGATTCGCCTATTCCACCCCTCCGTAACGGAAGTAGGAGGTCCGCGAGGACATAACTGAATCGGTTTGTTAGCGAAGAGTTGGTCATGGTTGTCGTTGCTGTTGTTTGTTGACGGAGGCAAGCCCCGCGACCGACCTTTCACCGTCGGAGAGGGAAGTCGGGGAGGCGGGCGGGCAGAGGCGATCGCCCCGAGGCGGTGGCTCAGCTCCCCGAGGGAATGACAGGCTGAAATTTGCCGTCTTTCTGGGGAGAGGACGGGGCGCGAAGAGAGCGGTAAATAGCGCCCCGGGAGTCTTGCACCAACGTGAGTGGGGAGTGTAGGGGAGGAAGAACCTAGGGCAGGGTTAAGGGGGTTTGCAGATTTTTTTCCTTTCCCACATGAGGAGTATAGGTCGGCTTTAAATTATCTCTCCCACGAAAAAAAGTTTCCTCATGGAGATTCTCCATTTTCACATAGATACTTCCATGCTGAAGACCTGATTACGATTGCTTTCTAATTTTAAGTCTTGGTGACCGATACGCGTCAATTACCACAAACGCCGAGTAATCACGACCTATCACATGGAAGGGTGAAATTCTGTCAAGATTATTAACACTGGTGAACCAATTATTAAAATGAAACACGGTGGGAGAAAAAATTTGACTATTATCATTAAAAAAATTTATTAGCACGTCATTTTTAGCCTCAAAATGGAATAATGAAGGTACAATTTTTACCTTTAAACTTGGAATAATCCACTGGAGAAAATGAATCTATGTTGTTTAAACAAAATAGTGAGAAAACCAATTACTCCTTCACAGAGGATAAAACACCCATGTAGAACACCCGCGTCCTTAAGGTCATCTAGCCAATTTATAGAATTATCGGGCTGGATGTGGACTTTATTCACGAATTGTGGAAAAATGTATGATCTGATTTTTACATGAACATTTCCCGCCCTACTCAGATAGTTTATAATGGAAACTCAAGTTTACAAGCGAAAACATTCCCGCCATAACATTCGCATCCATTTCTTTTTCGTTGGAGTGGGTGAGAAGCCGTGTTGGGTGAGAAAGGGAGGCGAATGGGGAAGGAGCATGGAGAGATCACGACTCCCGTCGGATGAGGATGATGCAGAGAGGCAGATGCGGAAGGGAAAGACGAAGCCAAGGGCGGGAGGGTCAAGGGAGGAGGTCCTCAACGGCGCGCCAAATTAAGTTCGAAGAGAGAGGGAGCATGAGCGAGCGAGCAGCATAGTGGGGGGTGGGCACTCAAGGTCGCATTTGCACCGGGCGGATAAGTTAAGGCTCCGCCGTCGAAATAAAGATGTGGAGGGATAAAAGCTCCCGCCTTCCCTTTCGAGACGCGGAAATTGACGGAGGAGAGATTTTACGGGAGTTCCCCATAAGACCTTCCCTCCGGAGCACAAATGCCTCCGTCTGCATCTTCCCCTATCTAGTGAGGCCATCTATTTTTCGGTAATTACCGAAGATAACGGATGGTTAGGATAATGGCAGCGCGACGCGTATTTCCCTGGCCGCCACGCCTGCATTATGGATGGCTCCTTGAGAAAATAGAACGCCGATGGGAAACGTTTTGTAAACGAGGCTGCCGTGAGAGCGCTTCGCAGCCTTATTCCATCGTTCATATCTCCGACGGTAAGCCCCCAGCCCCCACGACTTGCCCGTTTCGCCAGAAGCGCGCCTTTCCCTTCGGGGAGATAAATTACCGACAACACACATATACACACCACGCTGTTATATTCCTCCCAACTGAATTGACAAAACGCCGTTCACCGAAAAAAAGTACGTCTCTCGCTTCTGTTGCCGGCGTGCTCGAATGGACCGCAGGGAGCATCCATCGAAGCGTTCTATTCTCGAACGATTTCCTGGCTTAGGCGGAGATATGTCATCATACAGTTAGTTACCTCATTTCCACCTGAATTATGCATTGCCGTTCAGATGAATAATATATCAGACTTATTACCAGCTGCCAATTGTCTCCACACCCAGGAATCCTCGAACGATGCCTCCCTTGCATCCCAGGCATACCAATTCACTGGAGGATTCCTGGAGGAGGGACACATGATGTGAGCGTAGGAGAGTGCCTTCTCCATTGGTCATTTATGGAAAGCACACAAGAAAGGCTGCAGTGGTGTCAGAGATGATGGGATTAAATGCCATTGGTGGGCAAGAAATTTAGAGAAGTAATCTATGCCAATTACATACATTCATTTTGAGAGGCATAATTTAGAAGAGCCTTATGACGAAAATCCATCATGAATCTATAGATACAAGAGATGAACAAATCTACAGTCACGTACAACAAATATTCCAGAAAAAAGTTCCTATAAAGAGGGGAAATTTCTGGGAATAAGTCGATAATTATGCCTCTATAAGACAATTCATCATATGGGTAATCTGCCAGCTGCCAAGCAGTTTTTGGAGAGTACTCATCCCAATATTCCAAGTTCTGGTACATCATTATATAATAAAATTTCTCCGAGGTCAAATGACTAGTTACCAACTGATTGTTCCAAGAAAAAATCGATTATTTGAGATATAGTGAAACATAGGGAAAAATAATTCAAAGATAATACAAAGGTTATTTCATGGGACGTATTCTTCAAAAGCTGTAATATAGCCAATCTTATTTGCTCAGTAGAATCAATGAGACAAATAGCTATTGAAAAAAATAAAATAAACTCCCGCAGGGAAATGTAAATTTCGGCGAATTATAGAGAAAATTACGACTCGATTTTCCACGGAATACCTGCGCTATTATCTAGGGAAATTATTGGGTAACCTTTGAGCTTTGAAAATTTTCTGACAGGAATAAAAGATCGCTACATGTTTGGGTAAGCTTAGCGGGCAATCATATGGTGGAAACATCCGCAGTCAAGGGAGAATACGGAAATTCTAAAAAAGCAATAAATTATCGACCACCCACGAAACTTAAAATTCAACGATAAGATTCAAAACTATTAAAGATTGACTCAAAATTCACCAAGGGAAAGGAACTACATGATTGATAGTCATTTACGTCGAAATCGCTCTATGATGGAAGTAACAGAACCGAATAGAAAACAGCAGCTAAGTTTTAATACGCATTATCATAGAGAGTCAAGCTGAAACTTTAATGGCCCCAAGGCATAACATAGGGGCGAAGTTATAAGAAAAACACGCCGTTGAAATGCCCAGTTTCTCAAAGAATGGAATACTAAATTTCCCTTTCACTCAACGAACTTGGTTTCTACAAATATCCCCCCCGATACCACCGATAGATGTGAATCTAGCATAATGAAGTGGGGCTTCAAAAGCGAGGGAAAGCAACCTTTTCCCACTCTTCTACTGCCCTCCTCAGTCCAAAGCTCTCCAAAAACCTCCCTTCTTTCGCTTTATATATGTAGTATTAACGTCCCTCCTCGAGCGGACCTCTCTTCCACTAATTTAAATTTCAATGGATGGCGCGTGCCCTTTGGCGACTACTGCCTCTATCCTCCCCATGAACAAGAGAGAGAGTGGTTATTTAAGGGAAGAAAACAAAGTGCATGCCTACGCCGTGCCCGCCAACGTCAAGCCACGCCGATGAGCTATTCGAGTTTCCGTCACGCCGTTGAGCAGCGCCGAATGAACGTTTCTCGTGAGTGGTGCGTGCGTATTTGTGCGTGTTTGCTCTCGGATTACCAGCGTCACTTCCCGGGCCAGGAGATATTAAACCCGGGGGAAGCGGGGACGAACATGGCGGGACACGCACCCCTCTGTTTCGCGGCGCTGTTTGCACTCTCATTCACTTGTTTGTTCGCGACCGCGGTGACTTCGCGTGGCGCACAACTCGGGTATGCCAAGGAGTTGCTCGTTATCTCAAACGGGGAGGATTTCTTGGCGGCGCTTTCTTATTTGTATTTTTTTGAGGAAAAAAATAAGGAGGGAAAGAGGGGCTTACCACTGGAACTCCCATCTTTCCTTTCTTCTCTATTCAGAGGCCTCCCTTAACTTACGACACGGCGTTGTCCCCGCTCTCTAATATTTATAACCCTTTCCGTCCCCTTATTTAGCGCAGAGGTGATATTTAAGGCATCTTGTCCTCACAGGAAACCTCAGCGAAGCATCTCCCCAAAGCCGTGCTCGCGAGCAAACAAGCCGCACATAACATCCAGTTAGAGCGAGCACTATCTATTCAAAATGAGGAAAGAGCATTCACCATGGTTAGTGGTTGGTTGGGTAAGGTCCTCGACGAAAGATAAATGGAGTCGTAGAAGACGAATATGATACCACGACTATAATAAAATACCCAGCAAATGAGAGCTCATTGCCTAATAACAAATCATACTGTGAAATAAAATGTTGGTGAATTAAGAGAGACATTCCATTGAAGATACTATTGAACCTATAGATTTATTTTTTCTCCCAAAGGATATTAGTATTCAGTGACGATATCAGAACGAAAACGGCTTCTCATACGGCTCACATCTCATACCTTCAAAAAATAGGTACTTGACGCCATAAATTGAATAATTATATGCTAACTAATAGAGGAAATGATTCTCGTTTGCATGCATTTGGTTTATCCAGTGAATAGCGGCAGGGAGCTTGGGAAACAGTGCGGATTATTCTTAAATTTAATTTATTTGCCAATTACTCGCTTCTTGAATGAAGGTAGTTTGAGAGAGATAGTTCCCTAGTCATAATAGAAACCATATTCGAATTAAACGCTTCATTTTCAGCTGCTGCACGAGTATACATTAAATATTGCATTATTAATGGTACAGTAATATACTTATGACTGAAATTCTCGATAATGAAGTCAAAACATCTACATATATAATTTTTTAACTTTACTCTATTTTTCACGCGACACGTTTAAAACTCCTTCACACCGAAAGTTTTTTTTTATTCTGAAAAAATTACTACATTCACAATAAGAATTATTTTAAAAACAAGACGAGAAAAAAGACAACTACAAAACGTTAGAATTTCGACGAGAACTAGGAGTTAGAAATTCCTCATTAAAAAAAAAGTCTCTCTGGAGTGAGTACACGTGCCGTTCCTCATGTAAAAGGGCTGGAACTTTACGTCAAAAATCTCGGAAAGTAGTTCGATTTGGGGCTGATAGTTTGGTATCTTTGGAAGGATAAGATAATTTTCTTTAGAAAGAGACCAAATTCGGTGATTACTAGGTGAAATGATATTTCGCACAAACTACCTCAACTAACAGTTACTCTCAGACCTCACGACTTCAGTCTTCGAATGACAGAGGGAAAAATATCAAATAGGGCAGTAGAAAACAGAGGACTGGCATAGCAAGTAGTAGGTAAATGGCTGAAGGGAGGGAAAGGGAATGGGAATAGTAGAAGAGCAACGGGGGGGGAGGGGGAGGGAGTAGGAGTGAGGAGACAGGAACACTTCCTTCGGTTGCCAGGACTTCCTTCCCTCCCTCATCACTATCCCGACCCCCAATCGTACTTCCCCGCATTGCAGGAGGTGGTGTCCCTCCCAACAGGCCTAAGACGCCCCCCAAAGGGATGGAAGATCTATCAGACGCATTCACGCACGCAGCCATTACTTTCGTATTTTCTCATCGCTCTTTCATCCACCTCTTACCCCGAACACCGTACCGCCACAGCGTCCCCCACCTCCCTGAGTCTCCCATCACAATACTCTTTTCCTTCACAACGGAACTATCGATCGTAAAATGATGTCTTCACCGCCTGCCACGCATCGACTTATGTCTTATTACAACGCTGACCATTAATAGAGAATGTAATGACGAATGACTTGAGGCTGTATCATTCGATTATACTCAGAACCAGGATGTTCCCACGTTTCAATCAAAGACCTCCGGACAACGAAGGCCATTACAATCACCGCATCAGTAGTTATGTCCCGTTCACAAACTCACCGTAGCTTATGGTTGATTCAGCAGACGAAATTGATTAAGTGCACAGAAAATGAACTATAGTAGAGACGTATTTGCGATCGATAATTCATAAACACCATGACAGTACATCTAAGTTCAATCAATCGACTGGAATAATGATGCTAGAAATGTCTTGAACTTCAGTTTACATCAACTTATGTCATAAACAGTAAATGAGATTAAAATAAATTCACATATTAAAAAAAACTTTCCCTTTCAACAGAATCCAAGTCATGGCTAGTTGTTAATATAAAATTTACGGCGGATAATTTATTCAAACTTTGGCCTGATTTCTACTCATAAATATTCTCTTGATGGAGAGGACTCAGCAACATATAAACAGCCATTCCACTAATTAATTTGTAGAAATTCGCTTATATTTGTTTGATAGTAGGATGATTTAAATAACATCCCCATGCTCCCACTAAGTGGCCAGAAAGTTTTCTACCTAACTATATTTGGCTTAAAATGCTAGATTATTAGTAGTGAATTTGTTGCACTCGTACGTTTCATAAGGCAAATAAAGGTACGAGTTCACAAAATTCAGTGTCGAAAAGCGCTTGAAAACTTAATTTTTAACCCCTTGTAAGCAGGAGTAGTGGTGGTTTCGAACGAATGGCACAATAACAAATGATTAGGGACGTGTACACCTTGGCATCTCCCGAAGAGCCCGAACGAGTGATAGCTTTAACGTAGTTGCAGATGCGCCTCGATGCATACACATTTATGGCCAGCGAGTAATTTGATTCGATTGTCCCTCCGGGCGGGAGCGTGTAATTTTTCTCCGCTCTGGCTCACCCTCCTTCCCACTTGTATCCACTCCCAAACGAAAGGATGGCCTCCCGGACACAACCCCCGACATCGCCCGACAATCCCTCTCCCCACCCTCCCCTGTCGATTCCACACGATGGCCGAAGACGCCGCGGCGAGGCCGAGACGCGTCGCCCGTTGAGTTGAAGGACAACCCCTGCGGGCGGGCATCCGATGCGCCGAGGAGACGAACGTCTGGAGGGAAAGGGAGAAAGGTAAGGTAGTGGTCCATCTGCGACCCCCATCACGCGCGCCACGAGGGAGCGGGGTCCGCGAGACCCCTAAAAGGGGAGAAGGAGGCAGGAGAGGAGCAGAAGACAGTGTCATAAAGAAAGTTGAGAGGCTCTCGATGTTCCCGTCTCTCCACCCAACGGGATGAAATACGACGCGGCATGGATGGGGACGGCTCGATTGGTCTGATTGCTAGTTTACGAGGGGTGGTATTCGATCGAAAAGTATCGCGTGATTGCTTTCCTATGCAGTTGTTCATTTTTGTCTTCGTTTTAGATGCGATAGCACCATTCCTCCATCCCATTGAGACACATCAGGTTAAACGCATACCTATCACCATGCGTACAGCCTAAAGAGTGCTGGAAATACACGAACCTTAACTTTTGCATAACTATCATAACATAAATAAATGTGTTAACAATTTTTTTGAAAAAAATGGTTCTACGATTTCAAATTATAAAAATGTAAACAATTATATATAACTTAGCCTAACTTTAACAGTCAAAACAGATAACAATCATTATGTGCAATGGTATTACCATAACCAAATAAAAATAGCAACGATTCCCAAAAATAGAGATCGTTAATAATAACCTACAATGGGACCATTCATTTTACCCACCAGGGAACGCACCAGGCTAATTAGCAAGTCTGTTGGAGCGTAAAGAAATACGGTTCTTACACATGTCACCCTGGCTAAAATACGTTAAAATTTTATCAATCATCAGAATAGATACTCCAAATAAAAGGGCATTCGTGCATCATTCAGTGGATGTTTAAGTAGTCTTGGTTTGCGATGAGTGTCATCCCTCCAAGGCTACTGCGTTAAAATTAAGGGTTAATACAGCCTTTACCATAACTGGTTTGAATTAGAACAATTTTCAAGGGTATTTTAGAGCCAAAGGTCTCGCATTATTTTATCTTTTAATCGTGAAATAGAAAAAGAGGAGCTCTGTTAAATGAGAAAATCAGCGTCTTAGTGATGGTAATACAGAACCATCGTTTCCTTAGGCTTACGAACATCGTGGCTCTGGATATGGTTGCAACTCACTATAGCATAGCATTACAAAATTAACTTTCACGAAATAAAAGCAATATGCGTTCATCACGGATCGATTTTTCTTATGGTTACGAACATCGTGGCTCTGGATATGGTTGCAACACACTATAGCATAGCATTACAAAATTATCTTTCACGAAAAAAAAGCAATGTGCGTTCATCACGGATCGATTTTAGATTTAAAAATATTTGCCATCACTAATCATAGCCGATAAAAAATGAAAGGTTCCCTCAAAAACATGCGAGAGACTTAACATGCCTCCACACGGGTGACATCGTCAAATAAGGACTACCTGGGAAATGTCACGATTCTCGCCCGTCAGCGTCTCGCATAAATTAAGACGCCCACGCGCGAAATTCCGACGGCGTGTCGCAGAATTGCTATCGCCGGGCCGCGGGCATCAGAGGCGAAGCCTGACGAATTAACGACGGGACGGGGGGGCTGGCATGCAAACATTAAAAAAATGAAATGATCGCAGCGTCCTTGCCCTTAGGAACCAAGCCCCCATCTACATCATGTCCCGGCTCGGCCGTGAGCCACATCCGAAGAGCGTTTAAGAGTGGGAAGTCCTGGCTTGTTTCGAAACTCGTGCTAGTGCGTGAGTTTCAGTCGTTTTCGTTGTTCGACCAGACGGCGACGCCCCAGATACGCACTCGTCTCACGCGTGGGATCTCTCTCTCATAAGCACGCCCAAGAGAAATCACGCCGAAGCAAATGAATACGGCTGAATATGGCCGGACAATTAACCCAATTAACACTTAAAGAATTCTTCGAAAACGTCCTCTTTAATTCCTAACACGCCATGAAACGATCCCACGCTCAGCAGAAAATGCAAGCAGAGTGGAAAGTGGGAAAAGGCAACTCCGGGGAACTTACGAAAAACGAATTTCATACATTCAGTTGAGCATAGTCGTTGGCCCAACCAACGATTGTTAAAATAAGCGCGGGATTGATTTTTCAACTACCGGGATAACAGAGGGAAGGTCTACGAAAAAAATCGAATTATGAAAGACGGATCAATGAGGTTATTTGGGTGTCCGTTTCCTGATAGGTGAACATGAGCAGTGTTTCCCACGGACAAAAATCGAGAGAGGGAGGATAGGGAAGATGGAAAAAAAATTCACCCTCACGATGGGGAGCCTCAGGAACCAATACATGGTCACAATTGCCCATCAAAAGTAGCACTCGATCGATTATCTTTTACCCCAACCCTCGAACGGGGCCCATTTTTCTAATAAACGCAGCAAGTGCTAGGTCAGGTAAGGGGAGAGCACACAAAAAACGGAGTGGGCAGGAAGAGGCTATTACCGAATTCCTAATACTTACGTGAAGGACCCTCGTCCCCGCCTTCATCCGGCAAGGTATACAAAAACAGCCTCTACCCAGCGTTGACAAACGGAAACTTCCCCGCCACTTTACGCCATATTCTGGCACATCCGACAGGGAAAAAATCATTGAAAAAGCTAAAAAAAACTTCATTCTACGATCAGAGTGAGGTTGATGTGGGAGCTGTGTTCCCGTCACTGCGCGTGGGGTAACAAGAGAAGCGGCCACAATTTTCCCTAGAGTTCCAATTTCCGAACCGCACGCCAGGGGTTGAAAATTGCCGCTGAAAAGAATAATTCAGGCCTCTGTCATGAACCCGCACGCGGTACCACGATAAACTGCACCCTCGACTGAGATCGAAGCACGAGCCATCCCGCCATCCGCCACACGCCTCCTCTATTTGGTGGGAACACGTTTCACCGCTCAGTGTGTTCCGTATTGAGTAGAAGAAAGGAATAAATGTACGCGCCTATTCCGACAGGTTCGGATGAAAAGATAGGGTACTGCGATGATACCCTTAACCACCAAATGTCGATGACATCAACAAACATAAGCCCATGAAAATACATACACTGTATGCCTCAAAGTCTACCCATCCCATCCTTAACCCTTTGCTTTACTTAGACTTCCTCACCACGGTTTTGGTACATTTTTCGAAAAAGTCAGTCCCTGAATGAAAAAACGATACATCCTCGTTAAGTGTAGCTATCTACACTAAAACACCCTTATGAGTGCTTTGTAATCTTATGTAAGAGTTATTTTTATACTTTGAGACCCGAAATTCAACAAAATTTTCAGCGGGTCAAAAGTCACATGTAATTTGAAGCTTTAGTGAAATTGCTGTGGAGTTGAAATGGATTTTAATAGCACTGAACAAATTACCGTAAATGGAGCAACTCTGGGAAAAAGATATTATTAAGGAAACCGAAGGTCTGTAACGGTCTCACCGAAAAATGTCGGTTGGTAGGTGAGTGTTCCATTACAAAACAATAGAATGAGCTAATCCGTGGAAGTGATTAATACACATTACTGTATATGCTCCGCATGAAGGTCGACATGAGGTAAGAATTACTCAAAACAATCGCACTCCCGCGAAGTTGGACACCTCTCAATGAGGCCGACGGATGGACAGACGGCTGCCACGGCGTCAACGCTCGTTTAAGAAGCTTTACGGAGTCGAACCCAGCCGCTATTAAAAGGCCGCCGCAATTATGCAACGCAAGCAAAGGGAAGGGGAAATTATCGCAGCAAGGGAGGAAATAGAGCTGGCGTGACGCAACCTTCCCACCGACGCGGCTCGGAATAAGCGGTTCAAAGCACCTGGTTTCACCTCTCGCGGGGTGCGTGTTGGAAGTGGAATTCGGGTACAATGCAGCTCCTCATGGATTGAAAGGAGCTTGCTTCGTGTGACGTCAGGCGGATGGATACTCACCCGATCGTCTGCTGCTCTATTCCTCCACCTTTGACGTCACGATATCAAGAGGAACTATTTTGTATGCTTTCTTTTCCGTTTGTAAGCGATGTCGCCACAGCAGACGTTGACCAGAAGTATGGTACAACGTGTGATCAGGCGCCCTCGCATTTTTTTGTGAAAATATAGAGATTACCTTCAACTACTTTGAATTCTTCTTCCTTCCTGAGAAATCCTTTCAGCTTTCTAACACATGCCCCCCCATTCTCTCCTTCTACGCCATTTGTCTGTCATTCCTATTATCAGGTTCGCGGGAAGAAAGCTATCAACTCTGACTACTTTGGTCCACGACAATTGATGGGAGGGAGTAACTTTCTCGCGGACTAAACCCATCCATTTGCGAACTCCTCCCATTTGCCGCAACGGTTCCCTTCCGAAGATTCTCGAATAGCACAGCCACCTAAATACGAATTCCTCGCACATAACTACCATAAACGCCCAGCCAACAATTTCCCACCCCCACTCGTACTTTCTTCACAAGACTTAAATAAGCGAGGGAGAAGGTTAAGATGCCTGACAACAATAGGAGAAACACAATGCCAACTCCTCTTTGCCCCTTCAAGTGCTTAGATAGTTTCGGACCAGCCATGAGGTTTACTGCTGAGGGGAAAAGAACTAAACAATAGTAAGTGTTCGCGGCATGAACGCTGGCGCATTGTCTTGCTTGTCACAGAAATTTTCAGTAACACTCCAAGGATGACAGTCTGAGCATCTTTAGAGATTCAGAATTTGATGTTCTTCCACCCTTTTATGTCTTTCTTTAAGCTTTGAAATTCATATTTTGGATAAATTTAAACATTTCCCTTGAAGTACACAAAAATTTCCATTAATCACTCATTAAATACCTCAATTTTTCATAACATTCACGAGTTGTCTATTTCCTGATTTCATCCTTTTTAATGATAATGGAACTTCAATTTGAAACCACTCGTGAAATCCTTACACCGTTTCACGTCTATATGCAACATTTTTACTCATCTTCTTGTCCATAATGAGGTCTGTAATAACGTCATAAATTTTAATATGTTTGTACATTTTACCCTCTCAATCGTCCTCTTATGGATAGTTCGCGGCCAGTTCGGATAACTATGATGAAATACATCAATACGTTACTCACATACTATATTTTTTCATCGCTACCATTGACAGGTACTTTCAGGCGTATAGATTGATAAAAATTTTCAAATAAAAATCGTCGTGAGAAATCAAGGTTCCTCATTTTAATTACCCTATCTGAAATTTACACCGGAATATAATTTTCCCTCATCACACATGTTGGTTAAAGCTCATCCTGCTGACAAGGCTTACTCCAATGCATGACTTGAACCCTAGGAAGACAGATACCAAAGGAGAAGTTGGGAATCCAACTTCTGTTTCTAACCCACACAGAAACTACTCACAAAGTTAGTTTTGTATTCCTAGCACCTAATAGTCTAATCTTTTCGAAACTCTTAACATTACACTTCCCAACTTCGACTACGACGGAGAAGTTTGCAAGTAGGCAAGTTACCTGGCAGGATGTGTAACAGCCTTCGGCCTTAAAACTTGGAATCAAGGATATATACGACCGGGAAATAGTTTCCATGGATACGAAGTCTGCCGGAATGCAAAAGCTCAAGAGTTACCATAACGAGCCCTAATATGGAAATAGCATTTTCAGATTATGGAATTTAAAAAATCTCTTTTACGTTCCTACAGGTGAAATAAGCTATAGGGAAAATTCGATGAACAAACCCATTTGGATGGAAAAAATAATTCTATTTGAGCTCATTTGAGTAATCTACCAGATGATTAGAAGATTTTTGGACAGTTCTTAACCAAAAGCCCCAAATTCTGGCATTTCGTTCCGTTTTTCCTCCTCTACATGACACACTATTAGATCTCTCTTAAAATTGCCCACTTTTTGGGCAGAAAACGCTCATAATTAGATGATATTATATTTTATGTCCAAGAGAAGAAAAGAAGGCATAAAAAAAAAGAAAATTGAATCTGCTGAGTGTAAGAAAATAGGATTTAGACGATTAAGTATTTTAGAGAAAACTACCAGAAGGAGAAAGGCAATCGGATTAAACAACAGTTCAATGATTCTAGGGTTTAAAATGAGGGAGATAAAGAAGTTTCCACAAAGTTATCAATTAATGACTCCAACTGCCGCAATGTTTTTCAGTCCATGAATATTTTACGACTGTGCATAATATTTGCTTTAATTGAAGCATTTTTAATAATGAATAAAACTAATTGTTTTTCCCAAGCTTCGAATTTTTGTACTTACCCAAGAGAATAAGACTACCCCTCACAATTAGTCTCCTTGTTCGAGTGAATTATAAGTTCATTACAGAATTAACATGTATATTACGAGGCTTCGAAGAGGATTTCCGCAGAGGGCGCCACTCTCCCTTCCTCCCTTTCCGCATCCCTCCTTTTCCCCTCCACTGTGAGAGCCACGAACGCAAACAAACGCGCATCCGAGATAATAACAAGCGAGGCAGAGATGGCAAATCTACTTCCTCCGCATTCCGCGAGGAAGCGGGCGGCGGTTAGCGAAGCCACACCCACTTCCTTTCCCACGCCAAGGTAAACGGCGACGAAAAATAAACTGCGAACAGGAAGAATAACGAAAGCATTTTTGAACCAAGATTAGCTCTTAACAGTAATTGCGGCCGTTGCTAATGTTCCGGGTTCGTTTTATTTCAAGACAAGGGCTTTTTCTGGGTCAGCCAAATCCTTAAATAATAGAACCAGAGCCAGAGAAGCTAGTACTTGCACACATGGAACATGCATCAATCTGAAAACGAATGTTCATGTAAGAAAAGGATTGGCAGACCACATTTTTAAAAATATTAACGGCATTTAATGATGGCAATAAATAATAAGCATTGGAGACTCTTAATTAATATAAAAATAGCTTATTGCTACTCACCGAATTCCAAATAAAAACGAACAATCACCATACTCAATCGTAGCTCGATCCTCTTTCCATTCAGTTATTCAGAGGTAAAGAGAATAAGAAACGTATAACAATGAGAGGAATGGAGGAGTTCTGAGTGAGGAATAGAAAATTTTGCTCAGTTTAAACAGCGGAATAAAGTGTCGAGGAACGCATAGGGGGGCGGATAACAAGGTACATATTACCGCATGCAATTGGACTCGGTGACTTTGCATAGACACTGAGATCCACTTATCAACAGACAGCAAAACGCTTCGGTCAGAGTATTGTGGTGCTTGTTTTTCTTTTCGGGCGAGAGAATCTGTAGCGAATCGAGTCTCGAACCGTGTTTCCTGCGCGGGGAGAATCACGACCGTCAAAGCGAAGTCGCTGCTAAACGTCCTTGGAGAAAATAAGAGCAGTAAAGAGGGGAAGAGAGAGAGAGCCAAGCTGGCTCAGCTCTTATATAGAGTGCGATCCTTACTGGGGAAGAGCGGCGACGACTCCTCTCTCGGCCAGAACCGGATCCGCGGCTTGGTTGCGCACCTTCCTCCTCCACCTTCAGCTCCTCCCCCGCTCGTCCCTTTCGTTCCGAGGGAAGGCCGAACGAACCAAGAACGCCAAACAACCAGGAGACTTCTAGCTCTCCTCCCCCGCCCCACCTACTCGCTGAACGTCACCATAAAAATAAGACCACGAATTTCTCTCGGGAACAGACCGGCATCTACGATAAGCGACGGCGAGAGCGGTTAAACGCCCGCCTCGGGAGGAAGAGGAGGATGGTTCCCAGGAGAAAGGGCTCGAGGATAATGAAAGCGTGCCCCCTGAAGCCTCGTCCGAAGCAGTTTGTTAATAGTTTTGATCGGATGGACCTCTGTCGAGAGTTGAAATCTCCGGAGCCCTCCCGTCCGGAATGTTTGTTCACCGATGCCTAATTTCCCCTCCTCGCCCCGTGATTTTCCCCCGAGATAACACGGAGACAGCCATCGGGACGCTTCCATGCTCGTAGACGATGGAAGAAACGGGTTGAGCGGTGAAGGTGATTGCTATTTATTTCTCGTCAGACCGAGTGAAGTTTGAATTTAGAGTCCTCCAATTAAAGAGGAAAGGCTGAAAAAAAATCAGACAACCTCCAACGCTAACATCTGGAATGAAACTTTTCCATACAGTTAAAAAAAGGATGGTTTAAAGAGTTTCTCATTTGAGGAATAAAGTGTAAAAAATTGGCACAGGGAGGAAAGTATTACACTCTTAGGCAGCACTTATGGCCCAACTTAAATCTTGAAGCATCGCGGATAATACGAACCAATTTGGAGATCAGTTCGAACTCTCACTTTAACGACAAGGGTTTTTTGGCCGTTGGTAATGAAAACACACACTAAAACCTTTAACACAAACCAATTTTTACCATAACTACATTTAAGTTAAATCAAACTAAATCATCGCCGATCGTCAACGAATGTTCCGATAAATTATACAATAATGTTGCTAGTATAAGGGCTTTGCTCAAATTCCAGAATAGCACAGATACGACCGTAAGGCTTTAATTTTTATTAAATATGTATCATAATGTGTAATAATATGTGCAATAATATGTTTAAGGATTTAATACCAGGTCTCCTTTGCTTACATTAAGCCAGGGGCCAGCAAATCCCGTGATTTCAGTAAATAATCTGGGAGACTGAAGGTTTGCATGTGAGGAGTACCAGGCATCTTTATCCATATAATTACCAATAGTGATTTTACAGCACTGGACAATGTTTATTCATCCTATTTACTTTTACAAGGTAAGAAATGATTTATCCTACTTTCTGTGGATGCTCACTAAGCAACTAAACACACAGATCGTACAAGGATTTTTACTGCAGGGCGTTATAAATTTTTGAAAGCAAATCTAGCCACCATTGAGGGTAAAAAAAGGAGATATTTTTAAGATTCAATTTCCTAATCGACATAATTACATAACAAAACGCTCTGCAAATCACAAGAGAGCGAGGAAAAAATTGATTTGCCACGACAAGGACAAGGGTATCCCATTCTGTTGCAATTCAATAACTTTCCAGGCCTCCAGGTCATTTTAAGCATTGATAAAGTTTGAACTGAGTCAAATCGGATACGGAGCCTGAAGGAGTTCAGGTATTCAAAGAGAGAGAGAGAGCGAAGTTATCCAGGAGCAAAAACCGAACGGAAAAAATCGATAATAGTACCCACAAAATAATGGACGCCGATTCGAACCCTGCCATCTTCAGGACGTAATTGGCACTTCCTCTTTCGGGACGGGCGCAAGAGAGACCGAAATTACGACCCTTTATTCCATCCGCCCCCTTCCTCGCCTCGTCCTCAACGAAAGGAGATAAGGATCGCCAGCGGGTCGTTTGTATCTCTACCGTGAAGGAAAACCTTAAACCCTTCCTCGCTCTCTTTCAAAGTCCTCTCCTTCGCATCACATCCATTCTCTCTCTCGGCCTTTCAATTATTTTTGAATGCCTCATCCCTGGAAAGCCACCGTGCTCGTTGCAAATCAGTTCACGGATATACGGAAGTATTTCTTTATTTATGTTATTTTTTCAACTTTCACTCATATTTCTTCTCATTCTCCTCCGCAAGTTTCCTCTTTTTGCTCTCTTCTGGTCATTTGGGCGAACAAATTTCGCGGTGGTCTTGCAACGAGTAAGAGGCACAAAGAGAAGAGGGATGGAAAGTAGGAAGAGGACGAGAGAGAAAGAGGGGATAAAGGAGAATGAATGGAAGGAGTGGGCGAGGGACCGAAGTGAATAGGCAAAAGGGTGACGTTGTGAGCCGCGGACGGGCTGCGGTGAATACGGGTCACGGTCGTTACGACTGAAAAGGCTTTAATGAACTGATTTCTTTCTTTCTCCGCTCTCCTCTCTCACATCACTTTCCGCAAGAGCAGTCTTCCCTTCCCCACAAACTTCCCACGGTCCATTTATCTCGAACAGAGGATGGGTGGGGAGTGAGGTGGACCTTTCCCTCTTTTAAGTTTGGGAAGAGACCACGGAGAAAGGAGGGAGGAAGCAGAACAGAATAGAGAGAGAGGGAAGAGAAACCTCCCTCCCTTATTCCTTCGTGAAATCGCTTCCACGGCCCTCAATGCTTATCTTCCGCATCACAAAATACGGAACAGCCATTTTCAAGTTCAGAGGATGGATATTATTTTTTTCCCTCCGATCTTAAATTCAAAACGCGGAAAAAATCAAAAATCCTGTCGGCGTGTTCAATGCCGCGAGGGAGAATATACCCCATGCTCTTTCGCAAACGCTCAGTCTGAGTGGTCAATGAAATCTCAGACAGTTGATGAGAACCACTATCGTTGTGTTTTTTTGCAAGTGCCTCCCGCCACAGTGATCCAGCTCTCGACGAAGGTGTCACGTGTTCGAGGTGGAAATGCGTGTTGTAGAAATTAATATTCTTCCGCCTCCATTATGTTTAAAGAAATGATGAACTATAAGAAGAGAAAAGTTAAAACTACTCGGAAGAACCCACACACTGTCGAAAAATGTTATCGATCGGGAGATGAGAAAATAATGGACTAACTCGTAAATGAAAATTCAACTTGGTTTTCTTCCACTGATTTATTTTCATGGAACAACATGTTTCAACACGACGGTGTCATCATCAGGTAAATAGTATAGTACCTGATGATGACACTGTTGAGTAGAAACATGTTGTACCAAGTAAATAAATCAGTGGAAGATAACCAAGTTAAATTTTAATTTGTGGAAATTAACTTCCACATAGATGAGCCTCAAACCATGGAACGAAAGGAATAACTGTTATTAAACAGTTGAGCCAAGAAGAGGTAACACTAATAAGACGTAAAATTCACCAACTGACCTATCAAAAATGGCAGCACGAATTAGAAGTATTTTATTTAGAATTTTCATTTCATTAAAGCAGGCGAGAAAGAAATCAAGATGAACTCATAACCAAGAATCCAACTAAGAACTGATTTTCAACAAATGAAGACATCAGTTTATATAACACAAATATGAAACGCACTATTTTCGTAAAAGGCAAATAATAAATATTCGAAAGCTCTTCGTGGCCATAAATGAACCCAACCATCATTTAAAATCCCAGCGATATGCTACCAAAATTAGCAGAGGCGAGAAAACAACTTTCAGCCGTGCGAAGGAACTAAAAAGGAAGCAAGAAAATAGCCGAGTACAAATATGCCCGTGGCATTCTTCCACTTGGGAGCTTCAATAGGAACTGAGCTTGTTATGCACCGAACTCTTTGTTTGTTTTTCCCAATCTCTGAGGTTCAAACTGATATTAATTCTCTAATCACTTTATCAAGTTTCTATTCTATCGTAAGCGTAGAGGTTCGCATGCATTTGCAATTAATTAACCGCGTAATGTATCCCAGAAGCGTGCATAATCCACGCACAACCTTCGGTCCACGACCTTGAGCGACCTTCTAAGTGCAAGATTAGTATGGAAATGGTGCTGAAGCCAAGAAAAAAGAGAGAGGGAAGATGAGAAAGAGAAGGAGGGGGACAAAGCACGTGAGATAACGCTCACACGTCTCCTCCCGCATTCTCTTGGAAGAGAAAAAAATAAGCCTCGACGCTATACGAATGCGAATCGTGTAACATCGCAGAGGCACGAATTAAAGCAACGGTAGTTATATTCCCTGTCGCCGTCAGATACTTCATCTCCTCTAAAAAAGGAGAGAAAGACGGCGAAATTAACGAGGAAGGCAGGTAGGATGGGCGAGAGAAAAGGAAATGGAAATGCGGCAGGGAAGGTGGAAGGGAAAGGGAACTAATAATGAATAACAAGCCGCGACAAAGAGCGAAGCACGCTTATGCACGTTTAAGCGCCGAGCAAGCAAAAGCAAGGTCGGTCGAGCGCTTTGGAAGTCGGGAAACGAGAATTGTTTACGGCAAACGGCTGAAGGCTCTCAAAGAATGCGCCGTTGATTTGCGGGCTCGAACGTCGATCAGTTTACGGCGGAAAATGGTATTGATAGGTGCACTCTGGAATCGTTGTAATGATATATTCTACGATAGTCGTAAACTTCGTTCGACAACTCGACATACTACTCGGCCGGATGTGTCTGTGACCATACCAGCTGCGACCTCTATCAAAGGCCAAAGAAGGAGAAGACGATGTATTCAACGCAAAGAAATCGTGGACACCGTCTACTACCGTGCTAGGCTCGCTTGAGTTAAGTTGCCCGAGGCGCCGGAACTCTACGCCAATTTCCATCGAGAACAGGCTGAATCTTGGCAGCAAGCCGATTTGTAAAAGGGCTTCCCCAAGCTCCCTCGAACACTGTGGTGTCACATAACAGTAGGGAGTAAAATAGAAATCGTAATCATCATATAGAGATACCTACTTCTTTGCCCACGTAAATAAATTCGCTTTGACTGTCATCCTCGTTCCAGCGTACCTCTAATGTCTTCCGTTTAAGGCGGGTGGCGAAACTACAGGCTACAACATATGGCAAAGAATGAAAGCGTTTGGCATTTTCCTCAGATCTTCAAGCTGTACAGGACGAAGTCCAAAACGGAGCACAAAAACATCGCCACTGTCAACGTCACCGTTATGTTTTCATACCATCGTACCAACTTAAGCCGTTCTCTTGCAGGGTAGGGACAATCACAAGAGCCTAATCCCCAGTGCTAAACCTGTAAAACTGGCAATTTCAAGAACTTAACACTTCCATGTCTTCACAAAACCTCCTTTGCTCCAGCTGCATTCATACATTAACACATTCCTCAGCAATTCATACACGATCAGTCCTTCTTAAGATACTGAATATATGTTTATCCTATTAAAAGAGAGTATTCCAACACGTCGTTCACATAAAAAAGATCTATGAAGACTAACATTTACTCGCAAAATCCATCCGGTCAATTTCAATGAGCTGAGGGATTAAAAAAAATCACAGTCAACTAGCGTCAATTATTCATTACGAAATTTCTAGCTTAACAAGTAGTTTAGCAAAAATTTATTGCTCCACAGCAATCTACGGTCGGTACTTATGTCGGAACCAATCGGAAAACAACCTCCATTGTCTGGCTGTGATACACTATCCCAGAACCAACAATGGCGCTTTTTGGATGACGAAACGTTCATATTCTCCAATGCTCTTCTCACCATTTAGAACTCGGTGAAGGATGCTATAATTATCAACGACCGAAATACCATCCGCTATTACCGTGTTTCAATGGACAGCTGGGCGTGCTGCAAAGCCAGAGTCAACACAAGTGCGGCAAAAAAGGGAAATTATCCGCGGTATTTCACAATTCACTTCCCTTGTTAAAACACCAAAAATCAGCGTCTATCTTTATGGACATGTAACAATGAAATGCACTTTCTTGAGCTCTCCCCCAGCGACGTGTTACAACATTGGAAGATATAAATTAAAAAAAAAATAAAATCATACTCTCCTTCTCCAAAAACTCTCTCTTCGATTTAACCTGCACGGTAATTTTCTAAACCTAATAAACTCCTTCCTCAGTGATAGAGCCCAACGGGTCATACTTTCTGGCTCCTCATCCCATTGGTCACCTGTAACTTCTGGGGTTCCTCAGGGAAGTGTCCTCGGACCATATCTTTTTAATCTTTTCATCGATGATTTAGCCTCCTTTATTCCTTCCTCACAAGCTCAAGCCCTTCTTTATGCAGATGATAGTAAGATATTTAAGCAAATCAACAATGTTTCGGACTGTTGTGACCTCCAGGATGCCTTACAGATGATTGCTGAATGGTGCAAAGTCTGGAAACTCAAACTAAACTCAAGTAAATGCAATACCATGTCAATTTCCCTTAAAAAATTCCCCCAGAACTTCAATTACAGCGTAAACTCCCAGATCATCAATCGTGTCTCATCCGTGAAAGACCTAGGTGTTTTGATGGACCAAAAACTCAACTACTGCGACCATATTCTGGCAGTTAAAAATAAAGCTATGTCTCTCCTTGGCCTCCTCTACCGCTACACAGAAATTACAGATCCACTTGCGTTACGCTCATACTTTTCAACTATTTTCCTTCCACTCATCAATTATTGCTCCCTCATATGGTCCATCTCGGCTACATCTAATATTTTAACTCTCAAGAGTGTTACTAATTTTTTCTGCAAGATAGTAAAATACAGAGTTCCCCATTTTCACAATATGGCAACTGATACCATTTTGTCTACAGTCTCCTTACCTGATCTCCCGAAACTAATGCTCAAAACTGACCTTAAGCTCATTCATAGCATTCTCAACTCAACTATAGACTGCCCTGAACTGATCTCTAGCATCAGTTTTCGAATCCCATCTAGACCCACCCGCACGCACTCTCTACTCCACCTGCCCATTCCCAGGTTATGCTTGACCAAACGCTCCCTCCACTTCCGCCTCTCCTCCCTGATAAATTCTCTTCCTACCAACATTGATCCGTTTTTGCTTTCATCCAACACTTTTACACAACGCGCTCTTTCTCATTTCGCTAGCAATACTTAATCGCTTCTATCCGCTGGGCCCCTTAAAAAAAATGTTAATAAATTGTTATTGATCTTAGTTTTGTTTGAATTGTATGTGTCTATCTTCTGTGTTTGTTATATTGGGCCACTGTAAATTGGCAAGTATGCTGTACGTGGACAAATTAAGTAAATAAATAAATAACTGAAATGAGCTTACTGTGCCTCGTTACACAAAATTCACATCGCGAGTACATTGGTGTTCAGAATAAAAGATCGAGCTCCTCCCAAAATTATCAACCTCCGAGTTTGTGATTGTCTCTATCAATTTCCAAATATCAGTCAAAATGTCGACGCTCTTGATTTAAACAAAAATGAAAAACACACCAAGAGGGAGAAAAACGGCTATGGGGAAGTCGGAAAAAACGGTGGGTAACGGAGTAAGTTGGAAGTCGTGACGTCGACATTTGGCGGGCACATGGATACTTTTTAAATTAGAGTAAACAAATTAACATACCAAGGAGAGTGAATCACAACATTCACCCATTCTATTTGCTTTCGAAATACGTTTAATTAACTTGGTAAAGAAATTCAACCAATTAAAAAAGATGGGGAAATGATCGTGCGTGTTAAATTGGCGAGGGCAAGTGTGCTCTCTCAGGGAATGGGAAGGAGATTGCGTGCCGACCAAGAGTCAAAGCGGGGAGCGAGGGAAATGAGGATATCGTGGAGGGGTTTGTTCCATTTTCGAGTGGGAGGAGAGAGAATATAGGGAAACGGACGGGGGAAAAGAAGGCGAAACAAATGAGGACGAAGATGCAAAGAGACTGAAGATGGGACTGCCAAGTGTGTGCGAGTTGGCAGAAAGGGAGTCGCAAACACGAGCAGAGTGGACAGTTGAATTAATCCTTAATTCGCTTTGACGAGCTCCGCGAAGAATACCGCAGCAGTTTCGCAACTCTCGGGGCATAATTTGAAAAGCAGCACGTCCGCGATCCAGGAATGAGAAGAACAGCGCGCGGCCGCCAGCTCACGCACCATGGAAGGATGCAGGGAGCCGGCCATCCAGCCGGTGTCGCACCGCGCGGTCACCTCGTCGATTCCCGTCGCGGAAGGGCGACCGGAGGAAACGGGGGAGGGAATACAGCGGCGCTTGAGGACTTTGCTCTAAACCTTTCATCCTTCCCTTCCCGCATAGACTCCCTCCCTCCTTTATACGGCCAGTTAAACACGCCCGTGAATTCGTCTCAAATGAAGGCTGTCGGGCAGCAATTTATGCCTCGCCGAGGCGAAGAGCAATCCTCTAAGAAATGGAAATCAAGGACTACGCATGATGTTTTTCCACCACCGGGGAGGACAAAATTAATGACGCGGGCAGTGACTGTATTACTCCCGAAGCCACCCAGAAGCGTGGTCACCTAATTATCCAGCCAAATCAAGGCACAGTTCCCGCTCGTGAATCTTTATGCAAGTCGGACTGAATGCCGGAAGTTGCGTCAAGGGAAGTGACAGGCGCCAAGAGATTTTATCTCGACGTACAGAAACAGCAAATTTACACCCAGATTGGGAATAATTAACCTTTTTACGTCCGTGAATAATCTGTTGGGTATTCTGCATCCTCATTGAGAAGACTACTGCTACATGGATCGGCCTTGGTTTTCAGAAGCAAAAGTCTACACAAATTGTTAACCATTGTGCTGATTTGGATCATTGAATTAGTCATGAAGGAAAGTAATTTCAACGAAAAACAAAACTAGATAATTAACACTGGCTTGCGGTGATAATTTGACCTAAAACAAATATATAGTTTACAAACCCTCAGCAAAGAGACATGATGATAAAAACACGTTCATGCAACAGACGAAGCATGTCTTCGCTCGAAATTGCTCTCCAAAGCTATTCTCCGAGCGGACGCATTCGTTTAATTACCACCCACCCATAAAAATATCCGAAAAGATGATCGAGGCAAGCGAAGAGGGATGCGGAGAGACACAATGGCGCCACGAAGAGACGGGTCGGGTAAGGAACAATGGGTGGCGCGGGAATAAACAGATGACGTTAATCGCCGAGCACTCGATAAACTAATCCCCTCCTCCCTCCGTATAGACAGCCTCCAACATCCACCCATTTCTACTCCGTCTAAACCCCTCCTTTATCCCAGACTCAGACGATGCACTAGAAGCCTCATTTGCAAAGACAATAGCACGCGCGCAATTTCTGCCAGAGATATTTTAAGTTGCCGGAGGTGCGGCTGATGAGAGATGATGCCGCGGGTGTAACCACTCCAAAAATGCCATAATCACACGTGTGAACGTGGACGAGAACAAAACGAGGGACCTCAACTTCGACGCCAGTTACTCTTATACGCTTTAACTCCAAATGTCTCTCAGTGCCTCGATGGTAGAGCAAGATTGGGGGGGGGGGGGTGTGTACTTTTACTTAGGTTTTTTATTTTTCAGGGCGCCAGGTGATTTTGAAAAAATCACCACCAAAGTCCACAGGACACTAAGGGTGATAAAAATTAGAAAATCAACCAAACTAAAGATCAAACAATATCTTAATCAATCCTCAAAATTCTTCCAAGATCAATACATGTCTACTCTGGACAAGCACGACAATCCAACTCTCTCACGCATAATAATAAACAACCGTTACCGAGCAAATAAAACCGATAAAATCCAGTCAAGGCCCTTACAATTTTATTCAAGAAATTAAAAGTAAATTCAAAATGTAACATTAATCGTTACAACGCATCAGCACAAGAGAATCGTTCTCCGCAGATGGAATAGCTCACAGACCCACACTAACACACAGGAAAACGTAGCCGTTTCAAAATATCAGTCAAAATACCGACGCTCTTAATTAAAACAAAAGAATGAAAACAACTAAGAGGGGACAAAACGGCGATATGTGGGTCGGCGCATACGGCGTTTAACTAAGTGCATTGGAAGTTGAGACGTCCACATTTCGCGGGTAAATGAATACTTTTTTAATAAGAGTAAACTAATTCACATTTAAAGGAGAGATATCCACACAATTGGATTCGCAAGGAGAGAGATTCACAATATTCAAAGAGTCTGGTACAAAGAATAACTCACTGTAGCATTTAGTTCCCAAAGTATATACAAAAATAGACATTTCCTTGAAGATGACATACAGTGTCGAAACCATGGTATTAAAAAGAGTGCGGAAATTACAACTGAGTTAATTTATTCTTGCCATCATTGAAAAATAAAATGAAGACGAGAGAAGGAGATGGGAGGGACTGAAAATGGGAGAGGGACGAGAGAGAGACGAAGAAAGCAGAACAAGAGAGACAATGGAAGATCGGATGATGATTTAGTATCGCACGAGACTTGTACGGGACCATCGGAGAAGGGGAGCGGGTTGAGAGGGGGGGGAATGGGCAAGGGAACGAGGCGAGGCCGGGCAAACTTGGAAAGACTGGTCTCTTGGAAGGAAGCGGAGGGGAAGGGGGGACGCAGGCAAAGACAAAAAAGGGTCGTCGGAGACACAAGAGGCACTCCCCCCCCCCCTTCGCCCCGCCGTCTGCGAAAGACGAGCTTTAAGATGAGGTACGGTGGAGAAGAGGAAAGAGAGGGTGTTTCGGGGGAATGGCGGGGCGGGGTGGCGAGGAGGGGTGGGGGGAGCGGTGAGGAGGTGCACGTCTTCCATCCCTTATTCCATCCGAAGGGGAATTCAAGGGCGGGGATTGAAGCAGAGTTAACGGGAAAAGTTCGGCCCGCGCACGATTCAGAAAATCCGCGTGGATTTACGGGAGCCAATATTGAAACACTCAGGCTTTCTCAAGATAACGTACAAAAAATGTCTCATTATTGCTGGCAGGGTGGATGATAGTGAGTAATTTTTGATTTCGTATGCCAAAACGAGAGAGAAAATTCGATAAAAAACTTGTAAAACAAGAACTACAAAAGGCAAAAAATTCATCCGAATAATAGAAAAAAATATATGATATGAACTGTCGTATAGAAAACTTACTATAGAATTTTAATCGCTCAATTATTTGAAAAACGAATCCCAAAATTCCGCGGGAAACGCAATTGACGATAGTAAAATTAGCCTAAAAAATGAAAAAATCACCAACCACTGTATTTATTTTGAAATCATAATTATTCCCAACAAGCCTCACCCAGAGAGAGACGGGTGTAGTCGGTGCCACCGCGAGAATCAGCCAAATTTTCACACATTTGTCATTTCTGTCGATGCTAACGGCGTAATTCATATAGATCTAAATGGTACTTGATATGGTATCGACACTTGAATACGAATTATCTCCTCGGGTGAAGTTGAGCAAACGAAGTGACGGCTAAGGCTACTTTTTCCTCCGACTGGCATGTACCACCTCCGTCGAAGAAATTCGGCGAACCCACCCGTATACGAGGAATCGAATCCATAAATTAGATTCATCTCATTTAGCCAAGTTAGCACGCACCTTCCTCTGACAGATTGACAGGCCGAGCGATCCAAGTTAAAGAGCAGTCAAAAATTCCTTGCCGGGAGTTCTTCTTCGCTTCAAATAAAACTTGAAGGATATGGCCGTTCGTGTCACGTAGAAAGCTAAAATACAATTAACGGTTTCAGCGCTTTATGCAAAATAAAACAAAGACTGATGAGACGAATGACATTTATGTTTCCCAGGCAATCGAATATTTGCATAACACAATTGACAAGTGACGGAGAATCAAATGGAGATATCAAAATTTACGAGCCACAAGAGACCCCTCGGCGTGTTAACAGGAAACATAAAAAGGCTGTCTGCCTGTGTGTGTACGAGAGAGGTGGACAGTTTAGTTTTTTTTGCACATATTTTAATCTTTTGACGGGAAGGTATTTCGCTGCGGGCACACTGGAAGGACTTCGGCGCCGTCCCGGGAGACTGGACAGCGACCGCCGCCGCGCCGGTCGTCGCGGCGCCTCCGCCACGCAAGGACCCGGTCGACGACGGTCGCGTCGTATTCAGAGTGGATGCGAAATGGCGGGCGACACGGGAGACGGAAGGACACGTCAAATACATAAAGAGGGCGGGTGGGAGGCGGAGGCGTTAGTGAGACGAGGAACGTAATACGAACGGCGGAAAATAGAAAACTCGATCGCTCCGGACGATCCCATCCGGTTCACCCGAGTACTTACATCCTAATCTTGTCCTCCCTCGACCCCTTTTTATGTGTTAATTTTCTTTTTGACCTTCTGCTTGGGAAGGAAAGCGGGGACTCCTAAAGAAATGGACACCCTTTGCACATAAAACTTCCTAAGATGGGGTTGAGACAGTCTCCAAGCGCCGGGATTAGAAAAGAAGCAAAAGGGGAGATATCTTTCTAACTTGTGAGTTTCCATCCGAGACTCAAGAACTCATTGCTCTAGAGGAAAATTTATTGCTTGAGATCACAACAATATGCATTTTCAAAGATTACGCATTTCTGAGTTTCACATCGTGGGAAATGTTTTTATCAGGGAAATTAGACAAGACTGATGGAGACAAATGTTGGAGCTGAGCCTGGCTCGGAGGTAGGTCGGCAATGTATATTTTAGAAAGGGAAGGAGTTTCGAATATTTTCGCATAATGATTGACATCTAGCACGACTACAAGCAACAAAAAATTACAGTCACAACTGAGAATAAATATTTCTTCGCCGGATAACCTGATTCTGATAAATAACGCTTGAAAAATATGCTATGCACAGAGTTCCTATGTGTATCTAAATGTTTTATAAGACAAAATTCAAAGTCAGCAAATAAATTATTTTGTTAATTTAAACCATAATTTTGGGATCACTCCAGTTTCCTGAAACTGAAATTTACGTGAGCGATCGATCGCTAGTACCTCAAATTCTGTTTCATTCGTATTTTTCTTTTTTATCATTATTCTGATTTATTTATCAATTCCAACGAAAAATTATGCAAAATTGGGCCAAATCACGCGCGATAATGAGGAAATACATGTTTATCCACTTGGGAATCGAATGGCAACATAAGTTTATACAGCAGAGGATGAAGTTTTTATCCTAACCTTCCACATTCCAACCTCGTATCAAAATTGGAACACTGAAATTTCCGACCAAACATTGAAGAGACGAGTGACGACATGAATAATATCTTGAGCAGTCCATGACTACGATAAACACACACCACTGCTTGGAGTCTACATTTGAGCTAGAAAAAAACCGTATAAAAACATACCACAATGCACAGACTTGAGAGCATGCCACGAACTCTGACTTTGGAAGAAAAAACTCCCAAGCGTTTATAATCACCTAGGTGAACACAAGACACGAAACGAAAGAAACCAAGCAGTGTACAATGTCTCCACTTCCATTGTTTTTTATTGCGACGACAAAATGTGAATAAATTAATTCAGCGGAATAGGACGGGCGGGGGGAGGCGAATTCGTTTTCCGTCGAGTAACTGTTTTCAACTGTTTTCCAAAAGCACAAGAAGAGGTAGAGATAGGAATCCTTTTCGTGGGTTTCTCTCCGAATGATTCGTGACTCTGAGATCGCAACAGGAATTACATTATCCACCCCTCATCACTCCTGCCCCTTCCCACTCCAGTGGCACGCCACGCCCCCTCTCCTCCCTCCCAAAGGGGAGAACACCACCACCCTTCCCCCAATTCTCCCCTCGTGTCACAAACTCCTCCTCGCCGAAAAGAAAAAAAAAACCGCAACTCGCCCATCTCCGCTTCTCGCAAACGTCCGAAAAGCAAAACCTTTTATAAAGCCCGTCGCTTGGAGCGCCCAGGTTGAATCCTGAACCGTTGTAGTCGGCTCGAAATCATTTCCCCTGCTGTTTTATAATCGCCGCGCAAAGGGAATTAAAAAAAATATTTATAAACGTGTTCCACATGAGATCGAAAAACAATGGAGCATCGGAGAGGGATACGAGCGAGCGAGGGGGAGAGTCGAGTGAGGGGGAAAAACAAGAGTGAGAGGCAGATAAAGAAAGAGAGAGAGAAAAAGGGTTAAGAGTTGAAACGGTGGTTGTCCGGACATGAACACAATGGACAATAATGTACGACATCCTCATGAGGAGTCGCGGTTGGGTGGGGAGAGGAGGGAGGGGAATTGAGGGGGAGGGGGATAGGGGACGAGGAGGGGCTCAGGAGGGAGGAGAGGAAGGATACATTCGACGGGGGGAGGAGAGGGGACTGGGGGAAGATGATCGCTCGAACGAGAGGGGATAAGGATGCTACGCGTCCGTCTCGTATTATTTTCCGACAGGACGCCTCGCATTATAATCCTTCACCCTCGGCACATATTGATTTAGCAGGGAATTATAACCTACCCCGCCATTGTTCAGGGATGAAGGAATTATTTCTGCGGTTGTTCCGGGACGAAAGAACCACCACCGTCGCGCACGGTAAGGGATTCGATGAAGTATTTTCACCGCCTCGTGAGAGGGTATTATACCAGCATGCAAATCACTCAACAGCAAAGGAAGAATACACAATTATGCACGCAACACATTCCAAGAATCTGATTTACCTCGTATATTCGTCAAAGTAAACAATGGAACGTAAAGAAAGAGGTGAGTGTGAAAATCTAAGAGAAATATAACCCGAGATATGAAATATATTTCGTAATAAATACTTTTAAGGACTAACACGTATTTATCCACACACCATTGAGATTTTGAAGCTATTTAAAACCAAAGTAATTATGTTTATTATTATTATCTCTAAACTTGTTGGCTTACCTTACGCAAGTAATGATGAGATTAACGCTAATGCTTACAGCGTAGTGCAGGATACTTTTCATTTTTAGGGACTGATTGTTTGGAGAAGGAAGATACTCGACTAAAAATTAAGATGGGATACTACTACTTACACTTCGAAAGCTGATTACAGCTTTTCTCCGAATAAGCGGTCATGCCTAAGATCATACGGTGCGAGCACGCTCGCTTCGAGGAACTGTAAATCTGAATACAAATGTGATACACAGAGGAAGCTACCGAGTAAATCCCCGACGACAGACAGACAATGAAGAGCCCCTCGCTCCACGAATTTATCGGCATGCAAATTTTATGCACGTGCATCATGTTCTACAAGAAGGCTCAGGAAACAAGTAGTATTTCCCCATCTCGCCTTTGAAAGGTATATAGACGGCAGAGACGATCAAGGATCACATGTAAGACGACAGGATTTTTTATACACATCCTTAGACCCATTCTCAATAATCTCACAAAGTTTCATCCCCTTTATTTTCTCATGAGAACGAAGGAGCTACCGCGATAACACAGATATCGTTTTCCCAGATACTTAATCCGACCGCAGGAAGTCACATCGCCTCGATGGGCTAAGGAGATGGCACACAAAAAAAGGCTTCAAGGGTCCCCGGTGGTAGCAGAGGGAGAAGGACGAAGGAGGAAGACAAAAAAGTGACGATTTCCTGGAGTGATGAGGTGGGAAGAGACGCGTGGACAACTTTGAGGGTGACCGGGTCGGCAGCGGTTCGGAGGTACCTCTCCCTCTAGTAAGGAGGCGAAACAAAAACACCGGTGACGAAATGGAAAAGAAGGAGAGGGAGGGGAGGAGGCATACGCGGCGGGCGGACACTGGTGACCTTGTGAGAGTGCTTGCTTTCGTCGCTCGCCCGACCGCCTTGCCCAATGGCATCGCCAGCCGCCAAGAGAGGAGCGGCCGACCTAACCTACACCAACGTCCGCCAAGAAATTCACATTGCGCCTCAACCACGCTCAATGCTCTCACGAGGAAAAGAAAAACACTTTTTGATTTCCCAAATTAATGCATCTGGTCCCATTATAGATAACACTTACGCCCTCCTGATTCAAGAATATACCGATTTTAAAAATAGTATTCTACCGTTTAAGGTGGGTTTTGCTGAGTGTTAGAGAATCTTCTCCCGGTCTTTTACACATTCAGGTGCCTATCTACCTGTAGCATATCCTTTTTCGCCTCAGCATACGATCTGCCCTTTTTCATCCTGTCCATGAAACCTATTCTCTTTCTTCCCCTCCCCCGCCTGCCCAGCATCCTTCCCTCAATCACATTCTCGTGCAATCCCTCGCCCCTTATTACATCCTCCAGCCACCTACTCTGCCGATCTCGAATTTCATTAAGTTTCCTTTCCTCGCCCACCATCTCAAGCACTTCCTCGTTAGTCCTCCTCTTCGTCCACCACACCATCTCAATCCTTCTCCACACCCACATCTCAAATGCCTGTAGCCTATTCTCGTCCTCCTTTCTGAGGGTCCACGTTTCTGCACCATACAATGCGTTTCTGCTCCATATCAAGCTCATCACCAGCCTCTTCTTCACATCCTTACCCAATGTTCCTGTCATCAGCTCCCTTCTATTGCTAAACGACTCCTTAGCTAGCACTATTCTCTTCCGTATGTATTTGCTACTATGTCCGTTTTCTTCTGACGTACTGCTTAAGTAATTAAAATGCTCTACTACTATATTTCGAATTACACAATTACTAAAGGCTAACCGACGAGAAAAACAACGCACTCGCACCATGAGTCTTCCCCGATTCCCACAATGAATTTTGACCACCCGATTGGTTCTTTTATGCATGATTGCGCCAGAAAACTATTATAAATTCCAATGCGTGACCGAGAAAATATGTAAATAAAAACGCACGTACTGGGTTTTGATGTTTTCTCCGGAGGGAGAGTTGTATGGGTACCATAAAACATTTTAGAATCAATCGGTAAAAGCAAAAATGTCCTCCTTCTATCATAAATTTAACCGATGATACATATTCTTCTCTATTGACGTACATTGAGACCAAAGAATATATCTCTCTCTGTTTTAACTAAACCTTTCGTATTGTGAGGATACCAGGAAAAGCCATGATATTAGTTTTACGGAATAACCTGAAAATGCACTTGAGTGCGAACCTTAAATTATTTTATTCAATTACTCGGCTACAATGTCAACATCAATTACGTATAGCTTTCGTTCGCTTACCTAGTAAGCATTACCCGATAAATCATTGAAATCCGAGTACTAGCAGCTCGAATACTATTAATCATTTATTATTTGAACAGAAATTCGAGTTTTTTTTGTGTTTGATTTGTATTACCTAGGCATATCTTGTACAATGAAAAACCTTAATGCTCTGCTAACTCCACTAATATTTTCCCGCTAATACAGACTTGAAGAGGATATATAAATATTCTACGGTCCAAAATAAAATTGTAAAACTGCGCAAAGCAGAGACATATTATCTTAAAATACTTAGTTACAAAATTTCACATTATGATTTTCTAGACACTATGTGAAAACGAAAATGCATAAAAGGGTTTTCTTAATAAGCATAAAAATATTACAGTTTCCTATTCCAAAACATTAAAAGTAGGAGTTCACAAGGAACATGCCATTTAGAACAGGATTCTCATCAAGGCCTTCCTTATTACAAATAAAGAAAACTTCTGAACATTCAAGACGGCCTCGGGAGAAATGTCAGACAAGAAAGCTAAGCTATACATGTATCTTCAAGGTGAAAATGGTATAATTTGGCAATTATCAGGCCTTTAATGGGGATTGAATTATCATTCTAATAGAAAGGAGAAACTTGAACGTTTAATTCGCTAAGCCATTAAATGTTTTGGGGAGCACGACAAGAAAATGAAAATTAATAACCAGACACATTCAGTCTAAATAATTTGAACAACAACATATGCGCACTGAAGTGGGAATGGTAGGCATTCAGTAGTGAATAATAATCACAAGTCACTGCCAAAAATGGCAAACATCATACCGACCGATTGGTAAATATTCAGAGAGTATTCACCTAAGTCGCCCATTCAAGGGTAACATTTGGACGTCCTTCTTTATTTTCCCGCCAGTATCTCAGAGATTTTTAAGTTGAGTTTTTGGCGTTAACACTCCTATTAATCTCGCACCAAACTCGAATTCATCCTCTCATCCTTTTCCACGCTTCTTCTATCAGATACCAAGCCCAACTCAATATGTTCCACACTCAATTTAGCTTACTTCTCCACACGTATGCCCAAAACTTTTATTTTCCATAACTCGTTCACGCTCTTTGTCCTCCTCAACACATAGGTACTACTCAAAAACGTCCAGCCTAAACACATCCTCCGTCCCCATAGCTAAATTCTACGAAGTAAAAAAAGCAGATTTACTAAAAAGGCAAGAGCAATGAGTTCAAGTCTGCGGTCCAAATGCGTTCAACAATTTCACAGAAATTTTAAAATCAAGCAGTCAATAAACATCCTGCAGTATCTGAGTATTTTAATTTTCTGAAACGAAAAATATACTAAGAGATGCGATCCACTTTCCTTACCAACTCGATCACTAGCCATTCAAGCATAGTTTAAAAGAGCAGAGGTTATATCAATCAATTAGACATGATTGAATTTGAAGACGCAAGGTAACATTTTGAAAAAATGCATCGTCCTTGCAGGAAAAATGGAAATAAAGAGCTAAAACAACTCGATCACTAGCAATTTAAGGGCAACTTAAAATAGCAGAGGTTATATCAATCAATGAAACATAATTAAATTTGAAGAAGTAGAGCAAAATTTACACAAAATGCATCGCGTTTGCAGGTAAAATTGAAATAAAGGGCTAAAAACAACTCGCACAAATGTCTTCCTTTCACATGAAATGAAATACGACACCATTCGTCTCGTACATGGAAGGATTCCGTTTAGAGAAAGTATAAAAAAGATATTCTACGGATATATTCATGTTACATATCCAAGAGCACAAATTGGATTTTATATAACTTTAATGTGTACCCAGTTTTCAATACTTCAAAATGAAATAAAGGACGCAGAGCCTCGGAACGAATGGGAGGAATAAAATTACGATGCCGACCGTCGTTGAGTCGTACTCCTCGCCACCGAGAGGGTATAAATTTGGATTTCAACCGAACAACAACCGAACGTCCTCGAGAATCAAGTCTGGAAACTTTCCTACTCTCTTTGTATCCGCTATTGAGAGGGGAGAAATGAGGGAACACCACGATGAAACCAGTGGTAAGCCAGGGCGAGAGGCAAAGGGAGAAGTGGTCGCCGAGAGATGAGTTACGGATTTGGTTTTCGTCCGCAAAGGGGCTTCATTTATTAGTCTCCGAGCCCCGCTTGTCCGATCCCCCCGCTCCTCTCAATCGACTCCCGCCTGAGAGCGAGGACAATCGCCGTGTATTTCAAAGAAGAGAGGCAAGAAGGGGGTGGGAGGGCCAAATGTACACCGTCAGCGGCGAATCCTTTCGCTTTTTCATCCTCCGTCCTCTCCGCACTCTGTTCCTCCACGACACCAAACGTCCTTCCCATTCCCAAATCCATGCGTTATGAGTCCTCACTTCACTCGATAGATATTATTTTCTCGCTGCTTTTTTTGGGACCGTGAAGAAGAGATGGGCCGCTGCTGCGAGGACAAGATTTTTAAGAGGGAGGGAGAGCAATGTTCGCACAAGGTCCACGCGAATACGTCTTTTCCGCATAACGGAGAAGTGAGTCGAGCTCGGAACACAAAAAAGCATAAATAAAATGAAGGTAAACGTAGGATGAACTAGTACATGTGAGTGCGCGTTTACAACGCTCGTCAAGAATATAACGCAAAAGATGAATTCTGTTCATTACTTAAGAAACGCTATTAATTCGGCTACGAATATGTCGGGAGTGATTCATTAAGTCCAATCTGAATCCAACTTTTAAGGCAATCATGCGCCTCTATCGACGATCTATCCTGTTTAGGATGCTGTATGATTTAAATTTTGCAGTATTCAGCTCAGGAAATTTTTTTAATTTCACAATTTAAATGGAGTCACTTATCACTTAAAATAAGATGCTTACCACGTGAACACATTCGCACAACAAAATGGATCAAATTGTCCAAAGAGCTAGCATGAGTACCAATTCATTGCGCGATATCGGACAAAACTGAAGATTTAAGTCCTATTAGCCAAAAAATGGAAGAAAAAAGTAGCCTTACTGTTTCGTTTGAAGACTGGTGATTTCAGAGTAATTTTAAGTTAAATCGTTTTGAAGTTATGCTCTTATTTCCCAGACGAAGCGGCCTTCAGAGAGAGAGAGGACAGAAGAGGGAGGAGAACTTGAAAGAGCAAAAGGAAGGGGAGGGAGAAGGATGAAGAAGAGGGAAGGATCGAAAAAGAGGAAGGAGAAGGATGAAGAAGAGGGAAGGGTCGAAAAAGAGGAAGGAGAAGGGGAGATTTAAGGAGGGGGAACATGATAAACGTCCTCTCCAACGTGTATTTGTCCGCGGAGGGCCCTCGATGGCGGTCCCATGCTTGCTCTCGGCCAGGAGGGGACGGAATTACGTCTTTTAAGGGGACCTCCTCGCTGGTCCATTTATCCGTTTTGTTTCGTGTCGCGCGCAGGAAAGCGGCAAAAATTGGACGCGAATGGAACAGGGGGAACGTGAGTTATGTCCACCCGTTCACGGAGATTATGAGAAAAAGGAGAGACTGGGGTGGTAGAAAAATAAAATAAAGAGATCAGGGCGAAACAAACACACGAAAGATCAAGGACACCAGAGCAAGTCTTGGACAAGAATTTCAACAAAAGAATCGTGGGACTGTAAAATATTCGATCGGAAAATAATGGAAAATGAATCTGAAATCAGATCCCGTAAAGATTGTAAATTAATTTTTGTATAGTCTTCATTACCATCACATTTATCTCGGTTCGGGCACAAAGAGTTCCATATTCTGTTCAGATTTCACGAGTGCGACTCATGAAAAAAAGTGCTGGTCACCAGAGCTACAAGGTTGTCACATTGAAAAAAGATTGACAAAATTACATTTCAAAATTTTTCAGCCAAAAATGATTTGTTCATACGAAAACAACAGCTGTTTGACTTCCTCTATAGTACCTAAGGGGAATTTCATTCGCGTTTCCATTTTTTCCGCATTTTGAGAATATCAGCACGACTATTGTCACGAGCAAGCAAACCCACAACATTTTATTTATCATGATAAGTAACAGTTCGATCACTTTTTAAATTATATTTTAAACAACAACATTCACCATTTTCCCCACATCGTCCAATTCAACCATTTTTTTAATATGATGCAATTATTTTTGGCTATGCCCGCATCCATCTGAGTTTCCCAAAGCGAACGATTAATAGTATCTTGATCATAAATAGAGGACTATCGTAGCATCCAAGGATAAAAAATTAAATCAGATTTCCTCGTCTGTGGAAATACAATTCTTAAATCTCAGTAAGAATGACAGTGCAATCTCAGTAAGGCAGGTAAGCGGTAAAAGAGGCTAGCAGGAGGAGAAGTGTACAGGCCAGGCTGCAGTTCGCCAGAGGGAAGTTATATTTTTTCTTGTGCAGCAACGGATTCCCGAATGGGACAACAACCGAGATCAATTCCCTCCTTTGCAGCTTACCACGATCGTATTGGAGTGACAGTGATGAATATGCGGCAGCTGAAACCCAAGATTCAACTATTTGTTCTTGGTGGTAGGCATTTCTGACAACCAGGCATAATTTTATGTAATGAATGATAGACAACCAAAACTACGAGGATTATTCCGGTTGTGCTACAATATATAATTTGCCGCTACCCAAAGATACATACTATCAATTATAAAAAAAGGTAACGTTGCTAGTAAACAAGCGACATTGGCTTTACCACCAGCTTTCCTCTGGCAAGCCTTGAAAACCGCTCTTCCCTCGATCCACAAAGGCCGAGTTCGTAGGGCATCAACTTTGATCTTATTTCAAACAAGTGGAAATCGATGCATAAGTGATGAATAGACTCCTCCAAAGAGGTTTAACAACCCGTGTAAGCAAAGATTGGAATCAACCTATGCACCATTTTTCCTAAACCAAAAGATTTACAAAGACCTGCTCTTAAATATCTAAAAAAATAATGATCAACTCGATGCAATGGCTTTTCCTCAGAATGGCACACCGGACAACGGATAGGTAAGAAGGGATAATGTGGTTTTTGTCCAAGCTTATTTGCATGAGAATATTTAGTTCCATCAAATTGTGCCGATCGTTCCCTCAGCTTCACTATACACTGATATGTTGCTATGACCTGTCTACATCTTTGCAAAGAAAAAAAATCCTGACTATGTATCTAAGAAAACGAGGAGGGGAGAGGCGTGAAGTTTAAAAGTATTGAATGATGACGCAAAATAGAGGAAAGGAGCTTTTTAAAACAAATAGAGAAGCGAGAGAAAACCCAAACTAATAGTTGTTAAGAAATATAAATCATAAAGAAAAGTAAAAAAATGAAAGCACATAGTGAAAGAAGACATGTCAGCAGTGCCTCTTATAAAGACATAACAGGAAGGTAAGAAGGTCTAAAATGAAGGAAGATAAGGGTGTCGCAAAGGAAGAGAAGAGTGTCGCGAAGGAAGGGAAGGACGAAGCGGCAATGATGTTGGCGCCCTTTGGCGAGGAGCGGCGAGGGTGAGATCTTCCCCCGCACCCCTCTGCCGCGCCGTGACCTTGCTGCGTCACCCACTCCTGCGTCCGTCGCACCGCCTCATCCCATCATTCAAATATTCTCTCTCTTTCCCTCCCTCCTTCTCACCCGACCGCTCAAGCACGGGTCTCATAGACCTCATACTCTCTCATCACATCGAACCCGCGTGTTATACCCCACTTGAGGGAGGCACGATCAATAGCGCAATAAACTTAACAACGTCGAAGATCCAAATGTGATTTCTCAGTAAACACATGGTTGCATCTTCCTCTGTACCGCGAAAACTACTTCTTCCTTCAGCATCGACCAAGATTCTACGCAATAGTCGGGCGAGAGATATTTTAAATATGGAGTCCACAATCGAATTCCGCGGCCTACAACATCAAACTTTCAGGCAAGAAACTACATATTGCCGGCATTGAGACTAGAGGTGTCATTATGAAACTGCCAGTAAAGCCACAAAGATCATCGATTAACTAGCAAAGGAGAATGAAATGTTTTTCGAGAGAGATGCCGTTTGACGCTTAAGACTAACCGTGAATGAATCGAATGCACACGGAAAATGGACTTCATCTCAGATAGTGTGTTAATATCGAGATAATGGATGAGGAACCCCATAGTGGATGCTTAATTTAAGATAAATAGCCCAGTGCTAACTTTTGGGATTCGGCCGATGCAATTAGTTGCAGAGGTCAAAATCATGGAACTGTTAAAAATGAATTTTTTTAAACGACCAATGCCCTGCACTCCCATCACTGACAGGAGATTGAGGACACTATCTTTTATGTAGGCTCTGAGACAACATAATGCCTTGCAAATGCATTGATTCTACATAAAAAATACATTATCCAATTTTTAACTCGCTTGAAAACAAACGAGAATTAAAAAATGTATTAATAGGGTAAAAATTCCTACCAACCGATCAGTACCTGAAAATGCCTTCAGTTTTAACTATTCCTTCCGTGGTTTATATTTAAATTAAGAAAGGTACACTTACATATTTCACCTTAGACTTTAATGAGGGAGATGCAACATCTGCTCATGGTTGTACTTACCTGAAAAAGAAAAGAACAAAGTTAGTAATTCAATCCGAATAAAAAACATTTCCACAAAATTAACAAGTGTACATGGGTAGGATAATTCGGGATAATTCATAATAATGGTTATCATCATTCTGATGAAAAATCACTGATTGTGATAAGGCTAACTTTTGAGATGCTTTGCACTGTTTCGCAGGGACAATGTGCAGAGCCTAAATCATCTTGAATTATTGATTCAAAATGAGACGTTAGAAATAAATTCATAATTTCGAGAAAATATGCTCTGAATATTGATTCAATTTCAATCGCAAAGACGAGCGAAGTTATATACAGTTGGCACTGTGAGAAAGCAAGGATCAGGTTTGATTTCACTCAAATCATTGCAACTTTAGAGCTTCATTAGTTTCCATTTTTAACAAGTAGTTATAAGTTGAATTATCATTGCTATGCTCAATACATCTTTCTATTTCTGCTTCAAACCTTTTAATATTTTTTATTTACTTAAAAAAATCAGTTTCATGATTCGTATAATCAGTCTCTTCGTATTCGCTGTTTCGTATAATTCGTATAATCGCTGAATCTCTTCGCAGCATTCACAAAAGGCGTAGGTGATTAGCTTTCGAAAAGCGCGGAATACGTGGTATAAAAGGTCATGATGCCCTTATTCAGGAGGTTAGATATGGCCAGCAAACAACGTTTGGGACAGCGTTCCTATTCCACGTTGCCTTTTCTCGTGGCGCGGGCGCATTCCGAACAAGCTGAGAGGTGTGATTCGGCGACGCGAGCTTGAATAACGATTCACGCGTCCGCCTCGCACGCAGCACGCGCCGATTGACCGAACTTTTAATTAGGAGTGCGAATTCGAGAACTTCGACGCGAGAACGGCCGAAGACAGTCTTGGCGCCTGCGCGCACTCCCAACTTTCCAACGATCTGACGCAATTACTCGGGAACAAACGCGGCGCCGACCATAAATCGAAACACCGATAGAAAGGGGCCCGAGCGATATTTAATGGCTTCCTTAAATGAGATAAACACGAAAACGGGATTGCACCTATCTCTCTAAGCTTTCCAAGGATTTAGAATGCGTTTATTCTACCAAGGAAGCGGCGAAACAAAGGTGATCGCAAGTTGTGGGAGGATTGTGAAACTCGATTGGAAAGGAAAGGATTGATATTATATTTCTTCTTGATCACTATTGTGAATGTCGTTTAACAAATGCATTATATTTAAGAAAATTACTGATACAATTTTTATTTCTTTCAGAATTTGCAGAGCAAGATTTTTTCCTAATATTACGTTAACCAATTTCAAGTTAAATAATTAAGGATCGACGAAGACTTCTCAGGATAGGCCTAGGCCTAACCCGGTGCTCATTGGGAAAACCTACGGCCTTTCATAATTTAGGAACGATATAATGAACAACACATGTATAATTTAACCATTCATATCGGAATCTCTTGTCCAAGCGTTAACTGAATCTTTCAGCCGATTCGACAGCGAGTTTCAAATCGATGTGGTTCGACAAAACTAGAAGTCTATCACGGAAATGACCGAAGGAAAAAAGGAAAGAAATATATAAAAATGAAGGGAAGCAAGTCTCTTTTTCTTCGTCCACCACTGGAATTCCCTCCCTCGTCCCTACCGACGCCGTCTCGACCCACGGCCTCGGCCCATCGCGGCTTTCTCAGGTCACTACCGAGTTACGTCGACATCCTCCCCGCCATAACGAGCGAGCACTCTCCGGGAGGGACTTCATACACCACGAAGCGCGAATTCGACCATTGGATGGGAAAGGATGGAAGTAAAAAAAGAAGAACACGAGCGTAGAAGGGAAGCTTCTCCTTCTTCCCTCATCATCTTTCTCCCCGACGACCACCCGTCACAAGTCCGCCGTGTTTATCGGCGAATGCCATCTCTTATAAACGAGCACGCCGACTCCGCAGCTTCTTCATTCACCTGTCCGGAGGACGAACGCAGAGTGAAGCCGACGGACACATGTACGAACGTTTGATGTGTGTTCGCCGAGTACGAGAGAGAGGAACTCGGGAGAGTGTTTGTCTGACGAGTTAACTTGCTCAAGGGGTGACGGGAGAGGTAAGGAGAAGTCGGGTTCACGGCAGGAGAGAAGACGACAGAAGAGAAGAGGACCATTCGTGAATCGAGACCTGGAATGAGAACATGGCGGGAATGACGAATGAACTCCGGACGTGGAAAAAAGTGGATTTATTAGCGAGGAGAACTGGATGGATAAGAAGTAAAGTGAGGCAGAGAAGAATTACCGGTGAATGTGGCCGAACAAACACGGAAGGGGTTTACTAGAAGGAGTAAAAATTACAACAGAGACAACAAGGAACAGCACCAAACATTTTGTGGCCAGTACGTGAATATATGAGATATATAAGTATCGAAATAGATGAATAAGTGCAGGGTTGCTCGGAAGAAATGAATGAAACAGTAACCGCACCAATAACTGCAATAATTCTATCGTCCAACATCGAAAGGGATTTGCGTAAACGACAAAAACCTAAGCCTCTTGAAAACTGAATTAGATTCCTAAACGTGAGCAGAACGAAAATATCTGACCTAATACAAGGACTGCAAATAAGTCACTCGAATCATTCGCCGAGAAGCACCAAGTGGGAATGAGAGGAAATTGGACGAGAGATGAAGAGGAATCAAGAAAAAGGGAATCGCGAGATGGAAAAGAATTCCATCTGCGCCTTCTCAACCCATGAGAAGATGCTCCTTGCACCAACCATTCCTTCCTCTTCTCAGCTCGCTGCTCCCTCCCCCCACCCCCAACCAACCCATCGGCTTTTTATCAAAGGGGGACTAGTTTGTCTGTTCCTGGAAACTGTGCACCAACCTGCTCCTCGGCTTTCTTCCCCCTCCGCACTCCCTCAGCTTTCCTTAAGAGCCAAGTTTACACGGAGGGAAGGCGAGCTGTTTTTCTATCTCCATCTTCCGCGCAGGAGGCCGGGCGAGAGAGCGCGCGAACCAAACGTGGAGAACGCGGCCCCTTCTCTGGTTACGCTCCCCATTATCCCACAATGCATTCCTCCATTTCCCTTACGGTAGTCTGAACGAGATTTTCCTTGAGTCGAAATAAATAAATTTAACAATAAGACGCATGATGGAAACATAATAATAACGATTTTGTAAAAACCTGAGGATATTTTGTACCCAAGTATGACGCCTTTGCGTCAAAACTAGACGAACGGCTGGAAATAAATTGCGGAAAAATGCAAAGCGTTCTTTACATTCCATTGTAAAAAAAATTCTGACATAAAGTAAAACCTTGTTTTACAGTAAGAACTGAATCCTCGGCAATTAACGAAATGTATACACTGGAATCTTTAAATTGGCTTATTTGATTCACGACGTGTGCTGAAAACATCATTCACACCCCCGAATGTCATTTTGTTGGGATTCAATGAAACATTTCAGGGTGAGTAAAATATATATTAAATAAACTAATTCTAAAAAATGGACCTGCATTTCTTACGCCATTTAAGTTTTAGAACATGCTCGCTTTTTATTAAAAAATACTGCCTGTCTGGAGAGAGCAGTGGCGTTAAATTCCGAAGATTGAATATAATACAGATGTATTTTGTAAGATGTATTTTGGCGAACATCTCGAAAAATAGGGCATAATTGGCTGATATTTTAAATCAACAGAAAGATAAAATCTTTAACCACACAATGAGGAAATCAATTGAATTTTATCAGTGCTGAATTCTCGTTCCAACTACATACATTCATTGCTTCGGAACCGGTAGTACATTATACCTTCGGGGAGCGCCGCGGCCGTGAGGGGCGACCTCTAGCGGGGGAATAGACAGGCAAAAGGGGAAAGGGAGGAGGCGGACTGTCAGGTGGGTGTGCAAACCTCCCCATCCCCTATCTCCTTCCGTCGCAGCCACTCCTCCGACCCCCTTCCCTCAGTGAGTCGCAGTGCGTTTAGCTAGCGGGGCGAGATTGGGATGAAGTGGAGGGAAGGGGCGAAATGTCGGTCGTATGAGAGCATAATGAAATGAGGAACGGCTCAAAGAGCTAGACGACCGCTTAGATTCCACGCTCAAATCCTCATGAATTAAAAATTCCCGGGCGAAGGAAGAAAACTGGGAGAGAGGGGTGGGGGGGGGGTAAGTTTAATCAATTACTCCAATGGATTAAGGAGACAAGGGGGCGAGTGGCGAGGGACGATTCGTCGGTAAAGATTAATCCTCCTTTCCCCCCGAGATAGATTTCATTTCGGAGAACGGAATGGAAATATCTGCTCGGTGTTAGAGCATAATACGTTTTTAAAAATGATAAATTTTATTGGGATAGTACAGGGATAATACAAGATCAAAAAAATATTTTTGTACGAATATGATACAAAACTCGAGTGATGAAATATTTGGCAGCATTTTAAGTATTCATTTCATTGCACCTTCGATATATCTTATGATTATATTAGCCATACTTCCCGAAGAAGCAAATCAATGATCAGATCTGAGAAAACATTCCGCAGAAATTCAATATTTACAGGCGTAACCTCGTGGAAGTCCATTATTGAATACATAATGACAATACCAACCATGTTTTAATCCACAGAGTTCTTTATTGGTACAACAGGTTTTAACACTACTGCGTCATCTTCAGGTACCTGAAAATGACGTACCTGAAGATTACCCGAAGATGACGCAGTAGCGTTGAAACTAGCTGTACCAATAAAGAACTCTGTGGATTTAAATATAGTTGGTATTGTCATTATAAATTCTTTCCTCAGAGACATAAATACAGAAATGAAGCTGGTCTACTTAATCCAAGGCTCATGGCAAAGCGGCGAGAAGTATAGTTTTAACACTCGGGAATATAATAATGGAGGGAAGCAAATGTGACTGAAATAGGAGTTCTTTTGCGGAAGGGTTAAACGTTAATTCGGAGAAATTCCAGCAGAAGTCTCTTGTCTCACAAATTTCCCAGTTTAAGTGCAGTCTGTTTATGCTATTCTGTTCGCTTGCCAACTCTGTAAAGGACTTTCAACATAATGGACGCTGAAACACCTTTTACTCAGTCTTTAATTTTCCGCGCTAGCGCAGTGGAAAATGAACTTGGAAATCTCTTTTATGTATTGATGCTTCCGAAGTCGCCGTGACGCTCTGAATAGCATTCCACGAGCATCTTAATTATCAAAGAGAAACAATTTTCTAGTGTCAGAAAAAACATGACATCACGTGCTTAGCCCATCACTACAGTTGCATCCACAAATTTAATCTCGTAGAGGTTGATTCCTTTTTCCGGGTTTTCCGCCGCGTTGGTTCATGCTTGGGGACGATATTTCGCCGGCTGTCCTGCTGGCTTCCTCAGGTCCAGGGAGGAAGCCAGCAGGACAGCCGGCGAAATATCGTCCCCAAGCATGAACCAACGCGGCGGAAAACCCGGAAAAAGGAATCAACCTCCATCAAAGCCCCGCGGAAGCCTTCAACAGAACTTAATCTCGTAGATTTGGGCGCACGGAATTCTTCCATTATGATTAACTTGGATTGAAAGCATTTTTTCGTAAATTAATAAACTCAATTACTCGCTTCAGGTTTCGGTGTTTATCATCGTCCACAGGAGAAGACACCTAAAAATTCACTTAATCCAAGCTATTTATTGGTCCATTGGTTTCGGCAGAGTTGGTCAGAGAATCTTCTCTTCAATTTTTCGAAGACCCAGAAAAAATGGATGAAAGGTTCAAGTTATTTATCACCTACAAATAAAACTAATGGCAGGCATTCTCAATAAAAGATGAATTTCAAAGGTATAACAAAATATCTACCTAATCAAGTGGATAAAAACTGACTGCTAGGAGGCAAAACCGTATAAAATTGTGAAACATAAAGGAAATAAATCTAGCATACCACAATAAACAAAGTCGACTCCAGAAGTTCAAAAATGGGAAGCTTTACTTTAAAAATTGATATATTCCACCAATAAAATGATACACAGGTTTATGAAAAACGCCACGTGGCTCGGCCTTCCTATACATATCATGGGATCCACTCTTACACATAACATCTAGATTATAGCGTCTGCTCAAATCATATAAATAGTTCCGGCGCAATCCCGGCTTTAAATTGAAATCGGTCGGAATACGAGACGATATCGATCTCCACACACAATGTCGGGACGAGAGGGAGTTCTCCCTGCAGGAAGGCTTTGAGGGCAAATTTATTTCCTAGGCACGTATTTTACGAGATTAAATCCAGCAGTAATTTTAGCGGACGTCGATTCTTGAGCTCCATTGATGATAGAGTGAGTTACGTGCCTAGGAAGTATAAACTCAAAAAAATTTTGATAGTCCTCAGGCTATTTTTAGATCTGCAGCGCTAATACCATAAGTTCGTAAGCCCAAAAGCAGCAATAGGACTGAAACAAAAAAATATGTTAAATCACAGCCTGCATCAATTTTCTAGCGCTTTCGCCAGAATTTATGGTCAAGATATAGGAGAACACTCTCATCCAATATTAAATTACTTTCCTCCGTTCACCAGGCACAATATGATTATAGTTACGGTAAAAGTCGAGCTAACTTTAACAAAACAAAAAGGGACCAGCTTTCTTATTTATAATTAAAATATAAGCAATACATTCTAGGCCTTTTAAGAATCGCCATTAAAAGAATTACAGCGTAGCCACACATTCGCCATCGGTAGGAATAAAGGTCTGATACGAATTCATGGAATATCTCCGATTCAATAGCTTAAACCCGCGGCAAAATATTTTTTTGCCAATCACAAGTAAGTTAGTCATTACTTATAGTCGTCAAATGAACAATATATTAACATTATAAAGACCAGACCAACATTCTATGTTTTCTTAAAAAGGAGTGGATGAAAGACTGAAGTAATAAATCATAACGCAAGCAACACACTGGCTGATAATCAAAAAGGACTCATCTTATTCTCGGTTGTTATATTCATGAAGTTTGATACTTTTTGAGGAGACTGCCATCAAAATCCCATGGCTATACTTGTAAAAGTGAGGTGCCCATTTCATTGCGGGAATAAATGTTTCCCTTTTGATAAATGATGTTACCGGGGCTCATTATGCCTCCCTACACACTTCGTGCATATTAGAGCTGAAAAAAAACACTCCTATAAGGAGCCCTTTTCACGCGCACGCGGCCGTGTCGCCACAGGGGGAGGAATAAAGGGGTCAGGGGGGGCGGGAGGGACTAGAGCGTTGCATGCGTCTCCGGGGTGTGGAACGGAGGCGCAGAGAGGAGGGTGCGGAGGGCGGAGGAGAAGCCGCTGCTGGCGGTGGTGCCGATGAGAGGAGCGGGTGCTGGGGAGGACCCGCACCGCACACGGCCATCGGAGGCGCAGTGCAGCAGAGTAGAGGTTGGATGCATCGCCTGGATGTGTGCTTATTTGTGGGAGAAGGGATGGATTCCTGGGGGAGGAGTGGGACAAGGGAAGAAGGGATCGGGAGTGGGAGTAGGAGGGCTGGGATATTTCGGGAAAAGGAGTGTGAGGGGTAGTGTGTGGGGGGAGGTATGGAGAGGATCGTGATTAAAGGTCCTGCTGCCTCCGAGGGAGGAGCGGGGCGGAGAGAGAGGGCGGGTTTCTGGCGCTCGTGAATACCGATTAGCGCGCTGCCTCGACGCGGGCGAGAGGAAGGGATTATTCGCTGAGGGACGGTGGGAAAGAGGGAGATGGGATGTACCGAGGAGAAGAAAAATATCCGTGCTTAGGATATCATCAATCTCCTTTAGCTTCCCGAGGAAACTTAGGGATGATAAAGTGGCCACAAAATAGTCAGCCGCGGAAGCTAATTGATTTTGAGTGCATCGTTATTTTTTGCTTCAGTCTAAAACTCTGGAAGTATAATTAATGTGTAATGCGCATGCTTAATACCGGAATTGTATTGGAAAGGGTGCGAGTAATTATATGAGATAATACCTCAAAAGCTAGAGCGGAGAATTTCACAAAACCAAAACAAGAATCCACCATGGGTCATAAAAAATCACATTTCCCTAAGAAAAGCCACCGCAGCGAACTCCGGATACCTCGACATTTTGAGAAACCTTACGATTGAAAGCTTATCATTTATCGAAAGGAGAGGATGGTTAGTCAGGCTTCACCAATCTCTATGAATATGACAAGCATAAACATTTTTATCATAATTTTCTACGAAGGACATTTCAATCAAGTCAACAACTCTTTTGTACCGAGAGTTGAAATTCGCCATGAAAAAAAATCATTTGTAACACACCTATCCGACAATTGGGAGATCCGGGTTCGAATCTCATTCAAGTCAAATAATTTTTTTCACGGCGAATTTCAACTCTTGGTGTGTATGCACCTGTTCGAGTGACTTCGTACCAAATTATTCGTCAATGCAATGATTGGATACTATTTCGTATTTTTAAAAGACTTTAAAAGCATCAACAAGGTCATTATCTGCTTTTCCAATTCCTTCTTTAGCTTCACATGATGTTGCTCTCACAAACGCTCTCCTTCATTTCCCCGTGAATTTTTGGTATTCTCCATTCGATCACAGGATACAACATCTGCTTATTAAGAATGCTGTAACTTTTGTAGTTGTTACTGTTAGCTTTCCTCTAAAGTACATTCTCGTGAGCAATTATTCAATAGTATTTCCGATTTTTCAAAAGACATCAAGCTGCGCCACCACCAATTTAGATAAGAGCAAGGGACTCATTGTCAGCAGGAGAAACCTCAGGAAGTATTTAAAATTGTTACTTGATGTGAGTAAAATGTCAGGAAGAACTGAGAAGACCTAATTTTGCTCTACTTTTTACGTTTTTGCACTAAATATTGTCGTCTCATTAGATATGCTTAGAGAGAGTAGGAAGTGTTCCCTAGAGAGAGAGAGAAAGCAGAAAAAATGTCTCTGCGTAATTAGGTGAATGGAGTTAAGAAGTGATACTTTTTGAAGAGGAAAATACGCCCTATTTTCCCCCTTCAAGCCAGCCACAAAAACATTGAAAGCCACGGAGGGATTTCGTGAATGAGAAGTCAGATTATAAAAGGGTGGTCGGGATGAGACGATACACATCCCCGTCATCTTTCATTTTTTGTGTCTCTTTCCTCATTCCCTTCTACTCCGCAAGACGACAAAAATCCCGAAGCACATCCCTCTGGAAAAATAGTGGAATCGGAAACGGGGTCACGTGGCACATTTTCCTTTTTACCCCCAGCACTACTGCTGCCGCGGCTGTCGAGTTTGCACGGCAATTATACGTAATTACTCGCCGCTCCGATGCACTCATCCTCCCTTCCTCTCGTCAAAAGGGAAAAAGGAGTCCGTCCAGTCGGAAAAACATCTGGGGCCTCGCAAAAACGGCTCCGAAGTTCAAGGTGGTCCGAATTCTCCATCGTGAAATATGAGAAAAAAATTAAGGATTCAAATGTCGCAGAGGAGAGCGACGCGGATGACGTGAAATGCGGTCGCATAAGGAATGAAACGGTAACGAACGAACTTTTACCGGTTCCGCAGGGATAACCCTCTCGCCAGATATGAACACAGCAATTAGAGAGATTCAGCGGAGACCGAGGAATTCGAATGAGCGTTAATTACATGCAGACACCATTCGACATTTCAACGCCTCGCTGCAGGAAAACTGACGCCCCTTTATGAATCTCTGCTGCGAAAGCTATAAATAATGAGGATGGGACTTCATTCAGGGCACAAGCAGAAGGAGATAATTATTACGACTCCTGGAGCACACGGAGGACCATCGCCTTGTTCGGGGTCTAATCTCGTTACCCCCGGCACGGCCCTGCTGCGATGGAAGTTCTCAGGTGCTCACAAAATGAAGTATTTATTCAACTTTCAACCTCCCGCATGCATACCCGGGTAACGGTAGTCGGTCACGATGAATGCGAGATTAGGTCAGCACCCTTTAGCCTCCTAAATGCCGCACCGTGGGATCGAATGGAAAGCTCACGGAGAGAGATTTTGTTTTTGTGCAGCCGCTCGGACGGCAGCGCCATGACCGCTCGTTCCCATTCCTGCCACCGGCAACAAATCCTCACAACGACAGAGTCCATGGATCGAAGACTTAATCTTAAGAGCTTAATGAGATCACAAGGGTAAGAGCATTCATTTTTTTTCGCAAAAATTTGGAGGCGGGCACGATTACGCACGTGAGACGGGTCGCCCGGAGCAGGAGCGTGAATCCCCGATGGGGAATAGCCGGTGACCTCGTGACCCCGAGATCCATAAGGTCGCCCAACGTTCTCCAGAGAATCGAGTTTTGTACTCACGAGTCTGCCGTCATTGTTTCGGGAAATCTGGCTCGGGGCTAGTTGGCCCCCATACGCTACATCGGTGATTGTTAAAGCGGCCAGGTTTCCGGCACACGGGTGAAGATGTAGTGAAACAATAGATCGAGGATCGGGACGCTTGGATACAGACTTTCCAATCCGATGCCTTTAGACCAAATCTCATTCATTTCATTCAGATGAGAGAGATTTTGTTGCCGATCTCTACTTGAGAGCCGCAAGCCGAAGTGAATTCCAATAAATAACTCAGTCCTTCCAAAGGAAAGTTCAACTTATGCTGCCTTTGCGACTGTGGTCAATAGAGGATAAGAGCTACAGCCCGATTTCTCTACCTCTCCACTCCCAAATAAAATCTAGTTTCATCAATCAAATATACGCGCTTCACACCTGATATTCAAAGTGCAAATTTTTCCGTTCGTTTCTGTCAAAAAAATTTAAAAAAAACAAGAAAGGCGCAAGGGATGTGGAGTTCGGAGGTGAAGGCAGGTGCATGAGGAGCTTAGTGATGCCGAGTGATTTGTATGTATTTAGAGTGAAGAAGTAGCAGACAGCGATGAAATACGGTTAAAGTAGCTTTTATCAGTAGTAGTAAGCGAGAGCTTAAAAGCAAAACAGCAACAACGGGCATGCACAATTTTTTAAAACCACAATTTACAACTTTTTCTTTGTTTACCACCTAGAGAGCGATCCACTTCACCACTCCCAAGGTTAACGAGTCAAATGAGGGATTCAAAGCCATAGAGTATTCTATGAGTTTCACTCAGCAACAGAAAATCCATGATAGTCGCGACTTGACTTGAGGAGAATTCCTATTATCATTTGGAAAAGAAACTTTAAGCTTATGAACTCCCTGGAACCTCATTTTGAAAAGAGTCGGTAGAACGTATGCATAGGAAAATGTTTGCCCCTCTTCGTTTTTTATTTCCCCTTCCGAATTCACACAAAGTATTTTCCAGCTGAGTCTACAGCTTAAACTATGAGTCTAAGACATCTATCCTTTAGATGCTCGATCGAACAGTTTGTGCGCTTACCAAAGACCATTACAACCGATAAATGTCTGCCTTTATTCGGTCGTCACCCTTAAAAAGTACAAGACTTACACGGGATAAGTGTCAGAACAGATTACTAATGGAAAAAATAAGCATAAGCTGGGTTTTTCCCCAAATAACGGGAAATACCATAAATCTGCAGATTCGTTACACTTAAATCGGATGAGCCCCATCGGTGGTTCTGCTACTTTTTGCGTTCGGCAGCAGTAGCCATATAAAAGAGATACTGGAAAAGGAAGCAGCATAACCCATTAAAACCTATTTATTTATACTGCCAGGGAACTATTTTGGAGAGAACACTCTAAAGGGCATACAGGTGAAGAACATCGTAAAACGGAGCGATTGAAAAGATGTCCGGGCTCGTTTTCCCCTCCAGTCTCCCCCTTCTGTTCGTCAGAGCTCAGAAGCGTATCAAAGCGGCCCATTAAGACGAATGGCTGAGAATTGGCCGCGTTGTGCCGCTTGCCTCAGCTTCCACCGCAAAAACCATTTCCTCGGCAAAGATACGATGAAGACGCTCGCTTCTCAAGCCCGGAAGCCGCCGTCTGCGACTCCAGATGATCGCCGCGATGCCCTTCAAACTGGGAGCCGAGACAGGCTTATCAAATCGCGTATGACTTCGGGCGCCTGTCAATTCGCACTCAGGTGGAATCTCCTTAATCCCTCATGTGATTAATTTAATCAGATAAATCTTGCTCTGCTCTCGTATTACGCTCTTTCGCTTCGCCGAAACCGTCTCCAATGCGCGATCAATGCATCCACTTTCATTCTGTAATATTTACGCGACAAGAGCGTCAATTATTCCGGGCTCACGCGCTCTCTCACGCTTAATAGCGGGATGCATGTAATATGAAAGAGCTGGAGATCTGGCATACATACTGAGGCTCAGAGTTCTACGAAAAAAGCAAGTGTGTACCATGAAAGGTTGCAGTGTTCCACTCGAAATTGTCACACTAGTAGAAACATAGACACTCACTTCAAGCACAGAGAGAATCACGGGTGTTGTTTGCGCCTAATCCTCACAGCGTTCGTCGCCTCAGTTAGAACATCCATGGCTAAAGTTAAATCACATGCAAAAGCAAGAGAGATAAAGTAGGCTTATTTGAGCAAAGCTTTGCGGAGTGGTGCTATGTTTAAACTTTGCAACGAAAAACTTCGCACTATTCCACGTTTTCTGTCAGCAAAAACAACAATTGATTTTCAAAACTTCAAGGGTCATTTATAAGGAATTTTCTTTGTTTTTACGTTAAAACTAATCCAGTAAAGCAAGTAATTCAGCTTGCTGTAGTATATTTGGGAGAATTGGGCTAAATTTAACTCCTGATAAAAAGACTCCAAGCCGTCGTAGGAATACTGTTTCAAATAAAATATGCTACATCTGTATAAAGCTTGAACCAAAACTAAAGAAATCAGCTTCATTTAGTGAGTTGAAATGAATGCACATTGGTACGTGTCTAAAACAAAAAATTCTGGTAGAGAATCAAAAAATTTATTGGGCGCTCAGATAAGTCGAAACTCCTTCCTTTCTCGTCCTGGTCGAGTAGCGAGGTACCTTACAGGAAGGTGCTGGGGTCACAACACTCTAGCGGATCAGAAACGGGTCACTGACCTCATCAGCGCACCGCAAGTCTTCACGACCTCATCATCTGGTACTCTCTATGAAGGTTACTTTTTAATATCCCCCACTGATGGCATGAACGGCGGCAAGGACGCGGAGGAGAAAGGTCAAGAGGGTTTCAGGGGGCCGCAGATGAGAAGACATGAGAAGGTCAACCCATTTCCCCACCTCCTTTCCTGCCCCCTCTTTCTCTCCTCCCGTCGTCCACTCTCAAAGAGGCATCCCAAGCCAAAGGTGCACATCCATCAGGACCGCAATTGAAGAAATCCCGTTGATCGCGTTGCCTTTAAAGGAGCGGTCGAATTAATTCGCGAGACGCTCAAGGCGACACTGATTGCCCCGGCGATGCTGCGGCTCCTTCGCATTTCACGCAGGAGAGAGAAGACCATGGCAACCGGAGCAAAAGCGCCGGTAACAACAAAGGCGACACCCGACGACCGTATTGGCACGCAAAGACTTTATTTTTTGACCGAAAAAAACTCCTCATACATATATGCGGGATGGAGGGCGTTCAGGTGCGCAGGTGTTAGCCTGGTTCGCCAAATCACTCTGCTTGTCCTCCTCTTCTCTTCCGAACTAGACCACGCGAACGCGTTCGAATTTTGCGCCTCCCTCAGACACATACTGCTACGAAGGGCGACACTTATCACTGGCGAGAGCGGGATGTGGCTTCCTTTGTAATCATCTCAGGAGACCGGGTGCAATCGGAGTGATTTGTGTGGGTAGTGGTGGGGTGCCCGCGGGAGCGAAGGGAATTCCGATGACGATGGGCGAGATCGATATCAGAAACTCACTTCCGAACGGCGGAAGCCGGATAGAAAAATCATATAATAACTTCGAGTAGGGAGAAAAATTACAAGTCAACGCTACTTCCGCGTTGCACCATACTTCCATGCCAGGTGCCGGGTAAAAACCATAACTCAAGAGCTTCGGACTCGGATCAAGTTTCATCCATGGCAAATAAAAACACACAACAAATATTGCTCTTTTTCTCTCAGCATGATGCTTTTACAAATTATTTTGGGCCAATTCCAAGAGATGAAAATAAATTTAATTCTAACGAGCTCCAATATTTATATACGCAATTATTTATTCCTCTATCCGTTCAGAAAAACGAAATCTTTGGGGAGATTATGCGTAAACCGAGAAAAAGAGACTAAAGAAAAGAGAGATTACAGAAAGTAATCCAAGAATTCTTTCGCTGGATTTTGAATTTTGTCCAAGCAGAAATTTACATATTATTATATTATTCTTATTTATGTTATTCACAACGGGTCCACACCTCGCGTGGCATATCTATCTCATTCACTTCTGAAGACCATTCCTTTTTTCCTACATCCATACATCACCCGGTTAGGGAGCAAAGCATCCTTTAAGCCTCCTAATAGCACTGCGCCAAGCGGAATATTTCCGATTAAATCGATACATAATGGTTGCTGGTTGAAATTGCTGAATGAAGCTGTGCATGAGAACAATTTCTTTCACACGCGGTATGAAGCACGGCTATTTATACGCTAAAACTCAAATGGTAAAGGGATTGGTTTCCAGCTGAGTATGTTAGTTTTAATATAGCTTGGTTGCCGAATGTGGAAGTGGAAGGATTGGAGCAAAACTAGAAACAAAAATATTTCACTTTTAAATTAGGCAACACGATAAACTACGCAACAAAAGGATCCTCGACTTCGAATTTTGTTTTGATGTTTAGTTTTAATAATAGCCCCTCAAATATATGCGTCCCAAGCTACTCCTTTCTCGTTTTCATTAGGCTAATGACGACTCAAACATTCAAATTTCTCATTCAGCCACGCGCGAAAATTTATACCAAACGTCCACTTGAATAAATCACATTTAATTCACGCCTGTCCAGCACCAAAGGACGACTAGAAACCTCCATGGGAGATGAAAATGGCGGTCGTTCTCCTCCCATTAAAAGGCGTCACCGAAGGAGAAAAGCGGATTCTCGAGGCGAGGCAAGGATTACGTCCTCGCGGCGATGGAAATGACAACTTTCCACGTTCTCCACCTCGTGCGCGGCTGGAAATAGTCCGAGAGTCAATCGAAACGGCCAATTAGAACATCAAGGGATGAAGATTCACGGCCAAAAACTAGCGTCCAACTCCCATGGAGAACATGCCGAAATAATGCGTACACGACTTCAAAGCCTTTTCGACCACATTTATTATGTCATCAGGCGTGGTCCTCTCTTCTCCTCCTATACTGGCCTACAGGCGTGTATAATTAAAAGGGAAACATTTGAGAGGCGGAACCGAGGCCGCGGTAACATATTCACGCCTCCCACATCGCGTGTCTTTGGTCGCCCGTCTCTTGCATTGCTTCCACTGCGGGCGAAAAGTTATAAAAGTGTGCCTTATGCTTGAGAAAGAGAGAGTCCATCCTATTCTTATCTCTTCCTATGTACGTGGAATTGTTTAAGTAAGAAGATCTTCACGTTTCTCAAATTAATCAATTACAACCTTGATGCAATGCACGCTACAATCTCCGTCCCGACTCCTTTGTTACATCAACATCCTATTTACCTATACATCAACGGACTCCTTGGCAACAACATAAAATGATGGCACCATATCTGGTCGCCACACTACCCCTCCTACGGAGTTGCGGTGACTATGAGTTAAACTCTTTAAATATAAAAATTGAACTCTTCCGCCAGATTTCGTCGCACGCCCTTCAGATGTGGGTGTTGAACGCGGTGGTGCGACCTCATCTTCCGTAAACACTGAGTTGAAATGCGTTGGATTTTTGGCCCTTAGAACATATGCTGGTTTAACACATTCGATTGAAACTATCATCTCTTCTCCCTTGATCTTCAGTGTAACCGTTTTCTTACCCCGTGCAGTAATTTCACGTCAATTCACTTTCCACACTATAAATTGATGGCACCCTATCTGGTCGCTACATGCATGAATCAAGAGTCAAATTAATTTGTAAATAAAGAAATATTGCATCTGTTAACAATTTTACAGCACCTTGAGTTGAGTCTATTATGTGTGATCAGCATGTAAAGGCAGGTTTGGATAGAAGTAGAAATAATTTCTATTACCTTTTACAGATGCAGATTCAGGTCTCTTTTCACTATTCTCTAACTCTGGGGCTAGGCATAAACATCCATTCTCTATTCCTCTGAACATCCCCTTTCTTCCTCTTTCCCACTAGCTAATATCCTCCCCTATATCATGGCCCTCAGCTGAATTGTTATAAAATATAAATATTTTAAAAATAAAAACGTTTTGAATTCAAATTTTGTCCATAAAAGCTCAATACTTTTAAAACCATGTATATAGCTACAGAAGTACAGTATTAAAAATAATTCAAATGAATCGGAAACATAAAATGCTATGTATCTACCTGCCTAAACACCTTCGCGTTTTTTTTATTTTCTCAATTCATTGTATCTTTTCTTAACTGCAACTTTTTGTTTACTTTCTGCTATTGGAAAATGTCTGTTGTAACATTTAAAAATTATCTCATCGGCTAAAGAGGTGCCCGAAAATAAAAGTTAGTCATTACTGTCGTCCTCAGATTTCTCCTGTAGCGCCCCCTTTCCACGCCCCACTCACCCCGTTGCTTCCTCATCCTTTCAGAACAACCGGCGACCTACCTTCATCCTCAAGCGTGAATGAAACAAAAGACGGCGCGACGAACGCACGTGACTTCGTGGGAGATGGCGAGCAGGAGGGCGCAAGGATGTTTCCCCGGGAAGACCACCCATGGCAGCCGCATCCACCGAAATATCCACACACATACACAGTCACATACACACACAGTCTCATGGAAATGGAAACGATTCCCACGCGCCCAAAAAAAATACAATCGCGCGAACCTTGATTATGTAAACGTGCTTGTGTGGGAAGGGGATCCGTGAGTCATGTTTTCCGCATTAAAAAAAGAAGCACTTTTTACTCACGAGAGCCGAAGCATTGTTTCGAGCACGCGGTCGTAATTTTCGGCTCCACTCTGGTTAAACTGCAGACCGTTTAATGAACTCATAGTCCATCAGATATACACAGAAATGAGAAGAGATTTCCACTTACGAGAAATTACCTATTTTCTCCATGCTATCGTAACTATAAGATTCATCCAACTCATGTATACAAGCATGCACCAGAATAATTGAAATAAAATTGGGATTCTTAGCGAGATACTGCCAACACATATCGAGACGAATAAATATCGCAGTGTTAACACTGTAGACTTTTTTATTCCTTAGCATACTTCACAAGGAATCATCCAAGTATTCCAACCTGCAACTAAGCAAGAATTTTGTAACTGAAGTAATAAAACGTTAATTCATCGCTAATATCGTACATTAATACACCACGACATATTTTAAACAAACAATGTACGAAAACAGCAGCTCTTTCTTTCATTATTTTCTACTTCCGCCTTATTTCGAGCAATGTCAAATAAAAAATAAAGACCTACTGTAGAATAATGCATAATAACATAGACATGTCCCTGAGTTCCGCGATGGAACACTACTTTCATAACATTGTTTCCCAAGCAAGCTCCCAAGTTAACCACGGCAAAGAAAGATTCAACAAAATTAGAAAGGAGGTTACCTTAAGTGGAATGTCTTTTATTAAAAAAATGACTGAAACAAACGGTGCTATGACATGACTCAAGACAAGACAGAAAACTCTCCGACCCACTGGTGACTTCACCACCGAAAAAACTTAATTCGACGGTGAACGTGCTTTCGTAACCGAGGCCCCAAATTGACCAAATTGGGCGGAAGCGGTCCAAAAAGCTGAATAGGAGGGCCTTCAACTGTTTTCCCGGGACATTATTTCACGCCGGGCAGCCGTCGTTGTTTGTCGGCCTCGACCGGCGCCCACGCAGCCGGGCCACGCTCGTGGGCGTCGCGAAAGGAATTCACCCGGACGAAGACGGGACGCGACGACGGTCACATGAAGTAGGGTGGCGCCCGGGCGTGCTCAGCCGCCGGCCGACCAGCGACGCCACCGCCGAAGCGGGGCGCCCGGTTCCAGGGCGTCGAAAGCGCGCACACAATGGGGCTGCGACCACCGTGCGTGATTCACGGCTCTCCCCAGTGTAAGATACGAGCGGTGAAGGAGAGAGAGATGGAATGGAACGGAGGCGGAGGTCATTGTGTGAGGTCGGGCATGTACCAAGAATGCGCCCTAGCACCGGGCATGATAGCGGCTATCACACCTCAAGGATATCGGATTGGCACAGTGGCACTTCGCACCGAGGTCTTCAGCGCGATTCTCGACGAAGGTGCTAATTTTTAGAGCCATTCAAGTCTCTCATAAGGAATTTGAAGTGAAAATTCTGCATTAGATAACATTAAACATATATAGCACATATTATTACATTTCAAACTTAAGAAATGATTCATAGAAATAATGTTTCCAGTTTGTAAATTAACGTACAATTATTTCTTTACTTATTAGGTTCTCTGCCTGGCATTTTGAAGGATTTCATATCACAGATTGGAAACATTTTTCATTTCTTTGAATCCCAACCAATCACGCAAGATCAAAAAAATATCGTAAACGTTTCCTAAATAATCGCTCGAACACAGTTGCTTTGTTACGAAAGTTCATTCGACGTCACTCGCTTCTCTTCTCTTCTTAAAAATTGTATCTTGATGAGAGGAGAGCCCATGCTCCAATCTGAATGTGATTCTTCTCCAACCACATCTCCCTGTTTCGGAATGACACTGGAACCTCGGGAATTACTAGCGTTCCAAAACAAGAACTATTTTCAGCCTCCTGAAAATTCCTCTGTTCCACATCTATGCTGAAAAGTTCCAGACCGTACTTGCCTTCCTTTGAAACAATATAGTTTTACATCAACTTCTATTTCATCAGATTTATCCTCTCTAAAAAAAATACAACCGACGTGAAGGCGTTTTCAACTTGCGTTGTGAAACAAATGTTTAATCAAAGCCTCAAATATGGACACAGGTCATGATTGTAGATTGAAACACTTTGTAGTTTCCACATGAGAATTATATTTTAACGACCTAGATTTCGTCGCTGTGCGACATCATAGGGTCCTGACCAGATCACGATGATCATCATCAGATCATAATGGCACTACCCTTTCCTGATCAGGACCTGATTATGCCGCACGGCGACGAAACCTAGGTCGTTAAAATATAATTCTCATGTAGTTATTGCAGTGTTTCAATATACAGGGTGTCCCATAAATGTCACGCCACAGTGACACTGGAGCTGGCAGCCTAAGAGGAACCGAACCAGCCTAATATGACCTCAGTAAAAGTTGCACGGTTTTCGAGATATTGCCAAATTAAAGCTTTTTCAAAAATTTCACTTTTTTTACATTTCTAGTCCCAGAATTCACTTGAATAGCTCTCAATTTGGCTCTCTGATGGGGCTACTGCCACAAATTAACAAACAAAGTACTCTATCCATCCCATTTTTTGAAAGCCGATAAAGTTAGACAGGTATAGCGGCTTTCGCGTTTCTTTTGTTTGTTCGGACCCCATGACCCCCCTCCCTCTCGGGCCTCTGTTCCAGGTAGAAGTCGGCACATGAGTCACAGTTGGAAGATTAAAAGAGCGGCCCTAATGAGAACGTTAAATTATCCGATTGAATTCTGGGACTAGAAATGTAAAAGCAGTGAAATTTTTGTAAAAGCTTTAATTTGGCAATATCTTGAAAACCGTGCAACTTTTACTGAGGTCATATTAGGCTGGTTCGGTTCCTCTTAGGCTGCCCTAGCTCCAGTGTCACTGTGGCGTGACATTTATGGGACACCCTGTATAATCATGAGGTTATTTCTCAAAGTTACGCCTGAAACCATCACTTTTGACGCATACCTTGTTAAAAAATACAAGGTTCAGCCATTAAAAAATATTTTTTCGCCATCAAAATTACCACATATATATGATGCATCTTTAAATTGTTTATATTTCCAACTATAAAATTCAACTAGGGTTTCAATGATGACAATAATCTCACTGTAGTTGGCCTTAATCGATTGAAATGGGAATCCTCAAATTTCCATCTTCGGAGACTCATAAATGCCGGCTGTGTTATACACCATCGGTATCACAAAGGGTGAGAGGGAGGGAGAGGTGGGAGGGGACTCGGAGAGGAGGAAGGCGTGCGAGGAGCCGTGGGTCGGAGGAGGGGCGTCGGAGGTCGGCAGCCGCGCCCGGGTGGTGTCCCGAGAGGAGGGGCAGGGACGGCGGAGGCAGGGGCGGCGGCAGGGGCGGCGGCGACGGAAGAGGAGAGACGGGAGGGCGGAGGTGCTGTGGCGGGACATGCGCTTTCGACGTCCCACGAGGGAGGAAGTTGTGTGGGGCCCGTCGTCGTCTCGAGGGAAAGGGTGTGGATTTGTTGGGGAGATTCGGAGGGTGTGGAGTTTTCGGGATGATGAGGGGGAGTGGGGTGCGAAAGGGGAGGAACGGGGAAGAGACGAGGGTGAGGAGGAAGTCGGGTTGAAAGGAAGTTGAGATCCGCGTGCACCCCGAAAAATAGGGAGGAGTGAATTTGGGGGGTGGCGGTGACGTTGGGGAAACACCCGTGGTCCCGCATCCTGGCTGTCGTCTCAGACTGCCTGGTGCCGGCGGACGGCTGACACGGGGGAGGGTGGTTGAGATCAGACAGGATGAATAAAGGAGGAAGACGATAAACAGCATCATAAAAAAAATCCAGGACGACGGATCTTCAACGAGGAGAGTGCTTGTATCAACGAGTAGGGCCACTTTGAATGCTTTCAGATACTTCTGGCGATTTAAATCCATATTACTTGATAACAAAAATGGGAGTCAAATTCTAATCCACAGGTAGTTTCGATCATAATTCGTCTTTCGAATATCCACTGCGGAACTTTCAGGAAAAGTTTCACGAACTTATTTTTTGTGAGACTACGATCTTCGGTCCACCAAAAAAATGGAAAAGGCAGAGGGGAACGTCACATTGACGATTTAAACGCTACTGTATTAAGGATATCGACTAGTTAAGAGTGACAATGTAAAACACAATTAGCTCATTCTCAATACCATTCCGATTACAAAATAATCCATTTCTTTGGTAGATTGCCAGAGCGCAGCAACAGCAGAAATACTAACGGCTTCAAAAAGAGGAGTTCCTAAATTTAATTGAAGCCGAACCAACCATACATACCATACAACCATAGCCGAACATAAACCATAAACGGAATAATTTCGAAGATTAATGATAGCAAGATGAAACACGATGAGGAGCAGTCGTACCTCACTATTAATGAATAGAAATTATCTTGTAAACGTTTTTATAGCTCCTCAAGTCCCCAACGGCAATAAAACTAAAGAACTAGCTGGAAATAAAGAATAATGTTCGCCCTCTCCGAATGTTACCAGACATTCGCGGGATATGTACCCGTCGCGAGCCTTTAGGATGAGGAAGCAAAGGATCGGGTGCGGCACTCGACACTACGTCCCTGCCGCTCCTCTTCCGCGTTCGCTCATTCCCATGAGGACGGTGCGGCGGGTGCGGTCCACCCCACACCCCAGCCTGTGCGTCTCCATGGAGACGGAGTCCCCTCCACTTCGCCTCTTTCGCTTCGGGCAACGCTGAATTTCGAGACCTTATAATTATCCTCTCCCCATCTGCCCGCCCACCTCCCACTGCATTAAAGCGCCTAATCAGCGCTTTCGAACGTCACGCTCATCCTCCTCCTCCCACAATTTCAGAGGAAGGGGGCTACGCAGAGAAGGGGTATGAGGAGGAGAAAAAACCCTGAAGGAGTTTTCTCCCCTGCGAGAATACTTCCATTCAGAAAACTCGTCGAAATGGGGTGGGTAAGCGGATGATGGTGGTCGGGGGCTTTATAGTATAGTTAGTCTCCCCCTTCCTCTTACGCGATTTCCTTACTTCCCCCAACCAACTCACTATTTCTCTCCTTCTTCCCCCATCCAGAGGAGTATACTTTATTTTTTTGCGGTCACTGGGACTTTAAAGTAAAAACCACATCTGCTCTTTTCCCCATCTCTCTTTTCCCACGAGGAGACGTCCCTAAACCAACCCTCTCCACAGGAGAAACACCCGCCGCCCCTTCCTCCTCGCTTTCCACCACACGACTCCATCTTTCTCTCCTATCTCCGAGCACAGCCGCGCACCACTGTCTACGCGCGCAGCACCCAAGCTCATCCCACTCGTCTCGCCATCGTGACCCCGGAGAGGCTTCTCTCTTCTAAGGAGCGACGGCCGAAATAGACAGAGGAAACCTTATCGAGAAAAAAAAAACCGAGAGCTTCCCTTTTTTAAAATGAGAGCGATGTGGTTTTATTTTTGGGATGCGTTCGAGTCATTTTCGTCAGCCACGCGCGGATGCTGTGTTTCGACCCCGCTACTACAGCTGGATTCATCTCATCGGCCACGGATAACTAAATTAACCCCAGGATAGCTGCGCGGATGAATAAGGTCTTAAAATGCACACACCAAATCACGGTTGATGATTCCATTAAGGCGGATGGGATATGGCACTGAGGTCTCCGGTAATTTTCTGAAAAGATCTTCACACATAGTAGTTAATTGGCTTTAAAACGTGAATGGTAGCACTAATATATGGATTCAAATCAGATTTGAAATGCGTAAACCTTTCGGTACACTACAACGGCCCGGTACTATAATCTCGGGTAAAATATTTTATCGAAGTAAAAACGTTCACTCATCACTGACGCTAACCTAACCGGCATTCTGATGTTTTAGACAAAAATCGATCTCTAATTTATCATCAAGTTAATGTGAAGACAACATCATCTTGCGGCAAATGTTAACCACACGATTTTACATCGGACCTGAGTGCTTCTGAAACGTGAGCTTCTGTCTTCACGAGTTACTTACCGAGTATTACTGAGAGAAATTTCAATAGTTCACATTCATATTTCAGAGACGAGGTTGGTCAAAATAAATCATACTTGGACTTTAGTTTCAACTTCAACATTTAAATTAACGAGTAATGTTATCACCAGTGTAAGAGTTTTTACGTGTTCGAATTTCTTAAATTTGCTTGACAAAGACAACGCTGATGTTTTAAGGCGATGTATTACTTCATTTATAAACTGCAAAGTTGAAATTAACGTGTGACCTACGCTATGCAGCAACCTTTCCATTTGCGAAGGCCATCGTGATCAATTAAAGGATATCACGACATTCTCCACTCAGCAATTACAAGCAACTCACCCATTTCGGTGAGAACAACACCGGCCTGTAGAAGATAACGACCTAAAAGATAAAGGCCCGGCGATTGATGTGGAATATGAATAGAAAAATGCCTTTTTTCCATTATAAACCTCATCCAGTAAGTGCTCGTTTGACGACGTCATTGATAGTGCCTTGCTTTACCTGTTTAGTCCTAATAAAGTAAGTTTTCACATGTATCTCTAAGAATTCACGTCCATTCATTCAAGATTGATTAAAATTACCTGATTTTTTAGGTTTCTCTCGGTAACTACACCCCTTTATAAAAAAATCCGAAAAATTAGTCTTTGACAATAAGTAGTAATCTTACCGCTGAGAGATATCTCAAAATAGTGTGATTTTTAAAGTGGCATCATTGGGTGAGATAGTGATGAAATACAACACAACCTTACGAAATTCCTTGCCTCACTGAAGTGGATGATAAATACTTTGGAAAGCTTGAAGTTTTCCACGGAAAGTTTTTCTCTGACTTACTCCCACACATTCTCTGGATGATTACGATCTTAAGAGACCATTAATAAAATTTATTCCACGGGATAAACTTTCCATGCAGCAGATTTAAGCCAGATTTTTTTCTCGGGAATGAGAAGATAAAAAAGAGCAAACACAAAAAATTTAAAATACTTATGTTCTCAGATTCAACTACTACCGAGACAACAATGTAATTCCACCTCAAAAATTCTCCCCGGTGATTTCTCGCGCGACAGTGGAAACCTACAGCCCCGCAACATCAAAGAGGTTATTTTTCTCTAAGCCATGCAAAATGAAAATAAGTGAAACAGCGTGGGACGCATCTCCGAAACGTTTTCCGGATAGTTTCAGAGATTGAACGAGAGATCTCTCCCTTAAGTCCTCGCCCTTTGAAACCCCGACCCGAGACGCACACGAGGTTATTCCTTGCCGATATTTCAGTCTAACTCCTCCCAAGGGGTTAACTGGAGCACGGAGAAAGATTAGACGCTGGGGAAGAGAGGGAGAAACCATTCGACCCCTCGCCACCCAAAAGAGAGACGGAGCCCTTTCTTCCTCGTGTATTGCGCGCGCTGAGTCTTCCGCAGTCGGCGAGTGCCTGTCTGTTTCCCGAGATGGAGAGGAAGTGCCGACCCTAGAAGGAGACCGCTTTTTTGAGAGAAGAGAGAGAGAGCTCTTGAGGGATTTTCACGCCGCATACAGGAGACCGGACACCGAGGAAGAGGTAGGGAAGGAGTGGGCGAATGGTTTGGACGGGTTTAATCGGTCTCTTTGAAGGCAATGAGGGCAAACGAGAGAAGCTTCCTATGGGAGAAAAATGGCCGAGGAGTGCTTCCGAAGTGGGATGCACTGTGACCAACTACCACCAAAGGAGGTTGAAAATTTCACTATTTTCGCATCAGAGTACGCGCCCTATCTTCGAACATAATAATAAGCGTGAAATAATTTATTACAGTCACCGTTCACACCAATTGTGGCGTGGATTAAAAAAATAAATATCACTACTGTAATGCCCCCAAAGTCAAACCGAATGACTCAATAAGGCATTATGAAAGGCAACATTTTTCCCACATCGTTTAGCTAAAGAACACGACTCGTGTTTGACGACACAAGTGGTGTTTAATGTTTGACAAAATAAACGACGAATAAAACGTTTACAATTTCTAAACAGTTACACATAATTTCTCGCATGTAGTTCACGACGCACAGCAGAGTAAGAATAGCCGCTCAACTTATTGTGAATTCAACGTTTAGGCCAAAGAAGACAAGTCTTTCCAATTCGCAGCACTCCTATTCTGGCCACCCTCTCAGTTCTTGCACGTCAACCAGTAGTGTCGTCTCCTACTGTCTATATCTCTACCTCCTTGATAAACGCCACTATGTCCGGGTGTCAACTACACTACGGTAAGCGGGGGAGCAGGAAAGAAATATGAAGAGTCAAAGGATGACGTAAAACTTGAAGAAACCGAGTTTTAAAAAATAACTACTCTGGCAGCTTGCTAAAACGTTTTATACCGTCAATATATCCATATCAAGTACAGAAGAATGACACGCAATGAAACATTAAGAGGTCTTGGCAATCTCACGATGAGCAATAAAAAGGAAAGCTTTCTTTAAGAGCCTAGGTCCATTTGAGCAATTGGCACGATATCATGGAATTACAAGGCCACTTTGAAAAAATTTCACTCGAGATATTAGTATTTTCCGGCTCCATTAGCAGATGAAATTATTCCAAATTTAGAGATGACAAGGACTGTTGGTGACCTTGCCAGCGGATGAATAACCTTCACAGTTATTTCTATGAATTAATTTGATGCTCAGGGCCTTAATTAGATCAATTTAGAGACAACAATCTCAAATAAAACGTCTTTTTGCCGCATCTGCTTCATACGGATAAAACAAAGCCATAAGGGGAAATGGATTGACCCGTCGAGATCAGCTTCAATCTCAAAAAAGGACATTGATTCCAACATTGAAGTTGAGCGCCCAACATTATGGTAATTTAACTGCAGTTTGGCGTTAAACCCCCACAAGACAAATGCTAGAAGTGTTAATAGAAAGAAAGATAAGTATTAATTTCCTAAGAAAAGAGAAACTAGGTCTAAACTAATGATTTGAATTTCGTTTTACTGTATTTCCACTGAAATTTATCAGCAAATGACCATTAAATGTAGGTAAATTAGCCCTCCACTGGCTATTTTTTTAGGCTCGGAGGAAGAATATAAGTATGATAAAGAATTTTATCCGCAGAGCTTATTCATAGAGTCCACTATTTCCAACTAAGTAGCATTGATTAGCCATTATTAGGATTAAAATAACAACTCACGAGCGCCAAGTATCAGATTCAATGCAACAAATCTGCTTTAAAAGCAGGTTTCCAAAATAGGTATAGAATTTAAACTGATGAAATTTTCTGTATGAGCTTTAAGCAATAAGAGAGAGATAATGTAAGATTATTATGACAAATGGAAATATTCTGGACAGAAATTTTTCATAATTTCCCGTAAATTCGTTAAATAAGGCATTATCTTCGAAGCGGGTCAGCAACCCACCGATTTCATCTCTACAATTAAACAACACTTATGCGTGTCGCAACAATTCATTCTCTCAAGGCCATGAAAGGCTTCTTCACAGCTCACAGATGCGACTTTGATGGATCACTCATCTAGCTAACAGCTAAGGTTCTTTCACGTCGGCACCTTCATCTCGAAACCCATTGCTCTGCGCAAGTGTGACTTTGAGAAGGTTGCGGCGAATAAGGGCAGACGAGTAATGGCGCAATTAGAACGGCACAAAAAATTACACTTATCCAATCTCAAATAAGAAAAAATGGAAAGAACTTCAATTTAAAATGCATTTTAATACACATTAAGTGCAACGTACAAGGTTATGATGTTTCACGACTCTTTTTATCTTTGGGGCTTATCCCGAAATAAGCGGTTCTTCATTGACTTGCACAGCAGAAAACGAAGGGATAAAGGTTCTTTGAGTCAATATAGAGTCGTGTCTTCATCCTTTTTCCAGAGCTTACATTCTTCATCCAGAGCTGCGACGAAAAGTTTACGTTCAGCTGTTCTGAGTATTTGCCTTGCCTTTAAAGAACTCAGGATGCAGAATACGTACTTCAAATTAATTTCCACTGTAAAAAAAACCACGCATGTGATAAAACACTACATTTTCACGAAAGAGAAAAAGGTGCATAGAGCATTTTTGAGAACACCAACGATATCGGTATCAACAAAAGTTTAAAGGAATCCTCACCCTAATTACCCTGACAATGAGAAGCTACAGAAAAAATATTCGCATGTTCTTTCGCGATTCTTCGCGAAACATTTTGATCTAAAATTAATCAATAATTTGCCACGACAAAAAGTCTATGTAATGCGCAAAATTCGTATCTACAACCAGTCATTCAAGAATATCATATTCAATCAACAAATAAACTAAAAGATTCCATCTAAATTACAGTTTAATTACATATTTTGGAGAAAAAGTTAATCTCATTCATAAAACTAGAAGTTAAAATAGCTTTAAATTTCAGGACTTACAAAATATCGACAGACGAGTTATCACTAAAAGTAAATCGTTTAATAGGCAAAAAATCATATACCAATAAACTTGGCTGCATCAGTTGTCACTATGTTGAAGTATTTAACATAAATATCTATAAAAATGAAGAGAAATACTTAGTAGTTTTCTACACATTTATTATTTGATCGACGCTTTTCACCTTTCTACGGAATCGTCAGGGGCCGTTAATTGGTGAAAAATTGGTGTCGTAAAAATAAAAATTGTGTAAGAGAAACACTGAGTATTTCCCTTAATTGGGGATGCAAATGACAAACCCCCGTCGATAAAAAAATAGCAGCTGTATTTGAGATATTATTGACGAGTAAAAATTTGAAAAAAAAAAATCACAACACCCAGACGGCGCCCAAGCAAGAGGGATGGAGATTTGGAACGGCAAACGGCACCGAAGAAAGAGTAATAATCCGGTCCATGAGACGACAAGAAACGCGCATATACGGACGGTTGGCGTTTGGATGGGATATCTCTCTCTCCCCGACTTCAAACTGCCGATCAAACAGCCCTCCACCCAGTCGTTTTATCGCTCCGAAGCAGCGATCAACCGATTCCCGTCTCCCACGAAATCGACATTCGGAAAACGAGCCGTACTTTCTTTCCATCCGCCTACCCCCCGACGGGTCCATAACGTCCACGTCTACCCACTCCGAGAAAAAACGGCTCTTCGTTTTTTCTCGGTGCCTCTTTCGCTGCGGAAGCTAATCCCGGGGTGAGTGGCGGTTGATGCCTTCCCACCCATTTCTCCACCGTCGCGTCGACTAGACGTATCACACCCAGTCTTCACCGTCTCTTCTCCGACGGCATTTTAATTCATCCGGCTGAAGATGTCGCGATGGCACGAAAGACGATGGCGAAGGAGAAAGAAAGGATGGAGACAGCCATGTCAAGCGGGAGACCTCCGGGCGCGGCAGAAGGGCACCATCCATAGCCCCGTTGACACCACCACGTGTCGACCACTGTAGGCACAGTGGAAACCATCAAATGCTCGATTAAATCCTATAACCTACAGTATGAGGAGGTCAATTTGAGGAAAAATACTCCGCCTACATGCTTCAAACTATCTCATATGCCAGAGTGGTAAATGAATTCCATTTCAGTATCGGATTCCGGAATCGCCTCAGTAAATTCCCTCCATCTTATTGCCCCTGCCTGAGTCCCTCCTAATGCTATCTCACCATGAACGAGCAAAAATATAGATAGAAACCGGAAAAAATGAATTAATACAAACGATCACGGCATTTAAAACGGAGACTAATACATTTTCTGAATACAGAAGCAGGGAAAGTGTTATTTTCATAATTAAAAACTCTTTCAAAACAAACTTTTGTTCAACAGTATAAATGTACAGTTAAAATTGTGCCTTGAGATTAGCTTTGAACCCGATCAAATCCTGTTGGGGACAGCAATTTGGAAATTTATGAAATGGAGTGAACACATAACTATTGGCGATGTGAGTATACACTTATGGCAGTGCGAATGAGGCGAGGATGAAGCCGACTATGGGGCCAAGTGAACCTGAAGCGACATTCCTCAAAAAGAGAAGAAAAAAAGCACTGGTGGAGAGAGAGTCAGAGGAGGACTTGCGACACTTGAGGCGGTGAGAGGATATGGGCGCTCGGGGAATTAAGGGCGAGAGGAACTTAAGGAAAGGAAGGCGTAAAAAAAGGAGAGACTCCCCGAAGGGGAAAATAAGCGAGCAGGTACGTGGGCGTTTTCGAACGGCCATCGACGGATCACCATAATGGCGTTAACGTCTCGGGGAATAAAGACGTCAAACACCTTTTGTGAGGACTCACATCTAATGTCCCTCCTGAGACTTTAAGCTCCCAAGATCTCGAAATAGAAAAAAAGGCTAATTTTTTCCTCCTTTTCCAGAGTCGTTACCGGCGAGTTGTAAAAAAAAGTTTAGCCGAGAAATAAGCACAGAAACAAATCACTGAAACAATACCGGGACTGTAAAAAAACTTTGCACGAGTTCCACCGGCTATTACGTAAGTACATCGTTTTTGTGAAGTCATTGAAGAATAAGGAGGTATTTCTGGAGGTATTGCTGCCAGGTACCAGCATGTCATGAGTATTGGAGCAGGTTCAATAAATTTTGATAATACAAATACTCATGTAAGTGCACTTAACAACTATGAAATCTTGCTTTAAATCCTCTAAACTGAAAATTATAAATGTGCTACTTCAAAAGGACTAAATTCAAAGTCTCATCACGACCTAAAACGCTATTTGAGAGATTAAGACGTAACTGCACGTATATTGAGAAAATTTTGTGAAATGAATTATTTCAAGCGGAAAGAGCTATTAATTTCATTCCATAAGCAAACATTTAATCGGTTTCCTCATCGAGTCCAGGAGGAATTGGGGGCACATAGCAGGAAAAAGGCCTCCAAGACCTCGCGGATTGACCACAAATTCAGCCTAAAAGTCCAGTCGAGTGACTCGGACTGGATATGGCATTTCCGGAGGACATGAGAGAGCACCTGCTGCCTCTTCTATAGTTGGACGTGGCGGAAGTATCCGAATTTCTCAATGTTCTATGAACCGCAGCCAGTATCGCAGAGAGCAGATACGAGCAGCACATCTGCCAGCGCTTAGTGAAAGTGCCACCAGCATATTAAAGTACAATAAATACAGCTACTACAGTTGGGCTATGATATAAAAGTTATTATGAGGAAACAACGGATTGAATGATCTTTTCTGCAGATGAATACGCAGATGGATAGAAATTAAATCCACCATTTTATTCGCGATTGAAATTCAAGAAAATTCTGTAACAGCAAAGAGAGAATGCGGCTAGACAGCTAACAGAAACAAAATAAAGCTGTTTAAAACTATGAACACATTAACGACCGATCATAATCTACAAGGATTTACCATTTCCTACAAGCACATTTAATGTTCGAACAGAATGAACTTAGCAATAATACTTATTTTTTCTCACAATTTTCATGGGCTAGGCATTGACTTCGGAATGATTCCGGAGGATACCTCCAGGGCTTATCTCTCTCTTCAGGGTAGAGATAAGAACATTTTAAGGAGAATAGCACGGACAACAGACCAAAAAATGCTCTCTCACAACTCCAAGCGACTTGCAATAGAATATTAAAGTTATCATTATAAGAGGACACAAAAAAAGAATGAAAAGTAGTTTATTTCACCGGAATATAGAATGAGTCAAAGCTCGATACAAAGTAACAGAATTCAATCGATGTGGGTGGAAATATCATATCCCAAAGACTCAGATGGAGGGAACAAGGAGAGAGGCCGCGGGAGGCAAAGAAGAGCAATAAAGAGGAGATATGAGCGGATGCGGTTTGGAGAGAAGGGAGACAGAGGATCGCAGTCTGGGTTGAGGAAGCCACGGCACACAGGGAGGAGTTCTAAGCGACAATTTACTCCCCCAGGGGTTCGGTCGCGGCTAAGGGGTGGAGAGAATAGATAAGACCACGGGGCTGTGTTTCTTTCGAGTGAGGGAGGAGCGGTGAGGCGCACATGAAATATTCATGGGGTGGCACCAATGGCGGGGGTATTGGAATAACTATTAGTTCGGAAACGAGCCGCAGGGAGAAAAGAAAAAGTTTAAGGGAATGTTCCGCAGCGCATTTTTTCTTTGAAGCGCACTCGCATTGCATCATCAATCTTAATTACAGAGTGCCTCACGCGTTCAAGTCTCTTTTTGTTGAAGATGTGTTCCCAGGAAAGTGACTGTACCAGATTCGGATTATTTCAGAGGGAAATATTCTCGAATACTTCTCCAGTGGTTCAAGCAGAAGTTCCCGCCTCATGTTGAAGCAACCGAAATAAAGTTTTGAAGGCGAAACACCTCCACGAAAAACCCAGTGAAAAGTCGCTGAAGCCCAAACGATCACGTAGTAAGAGAAAGTTGAACAGCAGAAATTTTTCTTTGGACCAAATTATCCAAACACTTACATCAGTCATAATTACCACGTGGGCTGTTCGGATTTATTTCACCTTTCGCTGCCCTCTCCGACAGTCATCGCCACAAGCGATACCGATAGCCGAACTCAAGCGTCGGTGCGGCTATTGAGTAAACAAGTGTCATGAGTGCTTTTAATGGCATTTGAAAGAAAATACGATGAACATTCACTCGTTATATCTGTTTAAACGAAGTGTAGATATGCTTACGAAAAGACATTCACAGAATTAGGAATGAGACTTTCACATAAATATGCCGGGGCATTGGCACAAGCGAACGCGTGTATCTGACGCATTTCCGAAGTATCATTTGTTCTTGCATCGCCTCGTGTGAGCATATTTACCGCTCAAGCTAATTCAATAGTCGGCAAATGGAAGGTAAATATTTTGACATAATTTTTGTTGACGTAGAAGAGGATGGTTAAATATATTCACAATAATGTATTATTTGTTAAATTTTATTTTTTCAAACGAAACTGTTTCAGGCGTTACTTTGTGGAAGTTTTGAATATTCATGATGAAAACATACACTTGGTTAATTCCACACTAATTTATTAAAACCGACCCGGGTTTTAGCAACTGAGTGCCATTTTCAAGGTACTTTCAGCAACTGTGTGCCATTTTCAAGGTATCTTGTAAATAGTACTCAGGTGTTGAAACCCGGGTCGGATTGAATAAATTAGTATGGAATTAACCAAGTGAATCTTTTTATCATGAATTTAATTTTTTTGCCAATTTTCAAAGGTTTGAATTGTTGGGAAGTGGGTGGTCGTAAGTTTTCACCCATATCCACATACATTTCGGTGAAGTTGAATATAAAAGCGCGTATAAATGTGGAGAGGATAAGAAAAGAGGTGAAGGGGCGGGGCGCGCGCAAGTGTGTCCTCATTCCTGAGCGACAGGTGGGAATAAGTCGCACGGTGGATTGGCATTTCGACGATCGATTATGTTTTTCGACTCCGCAGCGAGAAGGTTGAGGATTTCCCGATTTCAGGCGAGAGGGGGCGGGCCGATCCTCCTCACGGGGGGCGAGAGGTGGAGGGGTTCGGCGGCGGCGCAGGAGGAGGTGGGAGAGGCCGGGCTGCGCGGTGCGCAGGTCGGTCGACCGACGTGACCTCAACGCGCGTCACTACTGGCAACGTGACGGCGCTCGCCGGCACCCTCCTCCTCCTCCTCCACCCTCTGTCTCTCTCTGTCTGCGCGCGAGGGGGGGGCGGATTGTTGCGTCACAGTGGGTGGAATCTGCGGATAATTAAAGGCGTGGGAGTTTTTCATAAAATTACGAGGGGGATAAAGTACGAAAGCGGCAATTTAAGTGTCCCGAGCGTTTTTTTTAGTAGTGTTTACATTATAATTAAGCAGTCACGATGGATTAGAATGTTCTTAATGAGCGTGACCGCGAGAGGAATTATGGACACGAGAAGAGGAGGAGGAAATTCCAAAAGACTACGAGTACCGTTTGAATTATGCAATCTTGAATGCGGTATATACGCTCCTACTAACACCAGCCAATGCTAGAAAATTTCGCAACGGCATGGTCACGGAAAAACGATGACCTCACGGAAGGACTAAAAAAAAAACAAATAATTACGTACGTAACGTATAAAACACGTAAAAAATATATAACTACTTATAAGCATCAGAGGAAAAATGCCACCTTCCCATGCCCATCTGGCAAGGCTGGAGAAAAGGCTGAAATTACCATATTATGATTTTATGGATAGAAATTCCCATTATTTACCTCTAGTTACCGCAGGAAATTGCAGTGCTAAATGCTGGCAGAAATCGCGACAAATGGTTACTCTGACTCAAAGATTGAAATATAAATAGGTAGGTACGCTTTCGATGAATGGGTTTTTGTTTTAGAAAACGTAGCAAAATCTTTGCTACACAACTGGCCAACATCATCAGAAGATACATGATTCAGCTTGATATTGAATAATAAGCCAAGGAGCTAGTTATTCTTCCATACGAATGTACCCGGCTAATTTGCGAGATACATCTTTAGTAATACTTCGTGTCACAGTAAAGAATCAGTAGACCGCACTGGTGATAATTTTATATTACGTGGAATTATTTGCATCAAACTATAGAACAAAATAAGTTTCTACATGATCTGTTGAATTCTATTTTAACACATTTGATTCAGACTTAACCGCTACGACTTTAAAAAAGAAACAGTAATAGTTTTTAAATTCATCAATACAGAGGATCTTATTGCAAGAGGATGGAGGAGAGAGAGCGTAGGTTCGCGAGAGAAAAATCTCACGATAGCTTACAAGGCCCGTCAGTGCACGCTTGATCTCCCTCGCGAATTCCCGTCGAGTGCAACGGAAGTCGGGGAAATTCACGGATGGATCAAAGGCGGTGAGCCTCCCACGACTCGGGTGCAATCGGACGCGCGACCCCGCCGCACTCGGGTGCATTACCTCCCTTTACGCACCCACACTCCGCGGCGGCGGCTGGAACGAGCGATCGCTTTGTTAAACCAAATACTTCCGAGCATCCGCTGGTACCGCTCCAGCAATTTCTCTTCCTTAGGGTTCGGAATGGAATGGCAGGTAGGAGAAAAAGTCGGCTGCGGCTGAGTCGGGGGTTCAACGAGAATACGTCCGCTTTAGCTTGTTGAATCGGCGGCACTGTAAGCGCTTGCTCCGTCATTTACACCGCGTGCCGCTTCGAGTTTCTTTACTTTGCGAAGCCGTCTCACGCATTCGTCCCACCGAATGCATAGCAGCACTGATCAACGTACCCTGAAAGCCAATGTACATTGATAAAAACGCAAGAGTCGTTGAAATTGATCAGGTGAAATAAAATGTGAGAAATAGTAAAAAAATTCAACAAAATGCTAATCCATGTAAATTTCCACGAAGAAACGCCTAACTTCATAAATATACTGATCTATAGCTAATTAGGTACCCTTTTTGATGACATTCACTGTTTAGTATTTTCACACGGTTTTTTATAGCTATGGGACGGTACATGAAATTATACTTAAAATATCATAAATACTTTAGGTACATACATAAATGGTTAATCATCGTTGCGTATTCGTGTATAGCATGGAACTCAATGGATCAGAAACAAAGAACAAGGGAAAAGCAGACCAGGAAAGATTAAAACCATTCGATCACTCCTGTAGGAGAAGGATTCTGTAGTTCAAATCTACAGTTAAAAATGAAATGAAGTATGTAGAGGAGTTACAGAGGACAGAACCATATAGAATACTACACAAGAAAGAAGAACCAGATGCGTTGGGCACACCCTGTTTCACAATGGGTTTATCAAGAATATCGTCAAGAGAATAATACATAATCGAAATAAAGAGGAGGATACTGAGGAAAACCATCAATAAGTAACGGACCTAGCATCAGTTAGGGAGGGATGGAGAGCCCATCAAGAAGTAAGGGACCTAGCATCAGACAAGGAGGAAGGGAGTCAACCAATCCTAGATTTGAACAACCATTGAATGAATGAATCATTAAGGAAACTAAAATTTTGGTTATATGGCCTAAAAAGATCTATACGAGGCCATATTCCTGTCACCAAAACCAGAGCGCAAACACATTGGAGTCACGAGAAGCACATTGCAGAAATTTCCGCCCGCGCCCGAAATCGCCATCAGTCTATGCGGTCCCCGACACGCACGAACGCGCATGCCCGGCATCAACTAGCAATCATAATTCGCATATCAGTTGCAATGACTGTTTGACCGAGAACACATTTATTACAACCGAGTGTCGCTGGTTAATAACTTTGGAATCGATCCGCCTGAAAAATTTTCAATCGCCGTTTGCATCCAGACACTGTAATTGACAGACTGATTTAAAAGTCGCACCAATGCAGCACAGGAGGAGGATTAGGGGTCGGATGGTCGAGGTCAAGGCACTGAGCGGCGCTTCCACCGGATTGGAACTGATTCATTGGGTTGCCTCGGGGGTGTCGGGATCTCTTTACACTCCTCTTCTCTTTCCGCAGCCGCTGTCGTACCGCTAGCTGGACAGAGAAAAGGGATATCGTGCCGCCAACCCATGAACGACCGGTAACGAGATACCCTCGCCGAGAAGGAGGGAGTGAAGGATGCAGGAAGGAGGGGAAAAAAATCACTCGGTCATTCCACGGGTCGATCCGAGGGAGGATTGGACTGAGGGAAGTGGAGGGGGGGGGGGAAGAGGGACGGCCACGCGGGGATGCACATGCCAGCGACGAAAAGGGAAGAGCAGCAGCGGAACCGAACGACAAAACCATATCTTGGTTTGTGAAAACATTTTCCTCTCACCAAGTTGCCAGGGATTTTGAGGTAATTTGCTTTAGAATTTAGAAGAGCGGTGGGGAGTTAGGTGAGGGAAGGATTTCCCATGGAATAGAGGAAGAGTCTCGGAAGTATATACCATCACGTGAGACGGAAGAAGTACAACGGACATGAAGTGGAGAATATCCCAAGCCAAGAAGGCGTTCATGGGAAAAGGACAACTGCTGTGCTCAAAGTAGATTGAACAACAAACCATGAAACAGTATTCGAAAATATTCGAGTGGAGCGTGGCACTCTACGGATCAGAAGCATGGACTACGAGAAAAGCTGACCAGAAAGGATTAGAAGCCTTTGGAACCTGGTGCTGGAGGAGGATGCTGAAGATATAATGGACGGACAAAATAAGAAATGATGAAGTGTACAGACGACAGTAGAAGACAGTAGAAGAGGAGAGGACCATATGGAACACCATAGAAAAAAGAAGAACAAGATGGATTGGACTCACCGTGAGACACAATGGGTTTATGAAGAACATAATGGAAGGAAAAATGGATGGAAAAGTCCCTAGAGGAAGACCCAGGAATAAGTTCATGGGTCAAATAAAGAGGAAAATATATCGGAAGAGATACCAGGAGGTAAGGGAACTAGCGTCATATATGGAAGGGTGGAAAGAAAATCGGCGTCAGTATCAGCTTGCTCTATGAGGAAAAACCCTATCTGCGGGTTCACAAAGAGAGGAGGATGAGTTTTGGAGAGATTACTCAGCGCCAAGCGGGGATGTATATGATTTCTATGATAACAACAATGCTAACTTGCGACCAGCAGCTCAAGGCGAATGGCATAAGACGTTAGGACACCAGCCATCGAGATCGTAAGGAATAAGGAAAAGGAATCAGACGAAAAATTAAATTTCAGGTGAGTCTAAGCATCTCGCTCTGTTCCTCTTGTAACTGCATTCATAGTGCGTGGGAAAAGGGATTCTAGTAGCCGATGTTTTCGGCAGGTTATCTTCCCCATTCTGTCGCCTTCGTCTGTTCTAGAGATATAGCATTGGGATATAAAAAATGTGTTCCGTGCAGGCGCGCAAAAAGGGGAAGGGCTGACGGGCTATAGTCCTAATTGTCAATAGTTTAATCTATAAATTTATATAAGTACTGCAGTGTTTAGTAATAGGTACACCCTCGTTTACTTATTATAATTATAACGGAAATGTTTGTCTCCAAGCTTAAATCGTAACACGTTCTATATCGTATTAGTGACGATTATTTCATTCAGCCCGCAAGAGAAAATTCTGGGTGCACGTCTGGTTCCTAGTCACTCCGCAACTCGCCAAACTTGAAAATTTCAAGTTATCCAACTCTAGTGCGTAGAATCAAAGCCTCTAGTGGCTCCCAAACTAGTTCTTTCAATCAGCTATGTCACACTATATTCTCGACAAAACTAGGAGATTTGAGGAGCGAGAGGAGTACCAATCGATGGAGCCTCTCCGCTGCTTGAGACGAGAGTTTTCTTTGGTCCAAAGTTTCCATGGAAGCAAAAGAGAAACTAAATTTCCGAACAGCGTTTCCTTGAAGGCAAAATCAAATCGAAGGGATTCATTTTCGGGACTGACGAACCTGAGTCGGTCGAAAGAAAGACAAACACAAAGTGATCCGAGGAAATTTGAGAACGACGAAGTAATTTAAAAGGAATAAAACTCGCTGACAATTTCCAAGAATGGAGAGAGGAACACAATTTGTACTCAGGAAAACTGTGAAACTCGATTTGCTGGACGTGAGCGCGTTCAATTTCATGCGCATATTTTACAAGTAGGAAAACTCGACATTTTAATGGCCTTTCCAGGTACTATGAATCTTATTTCAAGCGAACTTGGGAGTGAGGATAGATTGAATACCAACATTGCCCATTCCATTATCTATTTACATAACATTCAACAAAAAAATGAATATGAAAGAATAATACATGTAGAATTACATAATATCATCTTTCACTAAAAATTAACATAAATAGCGCGTAATAAGGATATTTTTTGCTTCTGTGAGAACATACTTTCTGTGAAATTTTTTAAATACCGAGAAAACTGGAGGAAAAAGTTAGCAGAGAAGTCGTAAACGAAATACCATGCACTAGTGATTTACAACCCGATTGTATTTTTAATTTGCCTGGTCATTATTCCAAAAATCATGCTTATTTCTTGAATTCTTTACATAATCTCAAAGCGAATGCCATTAGTCGCAAGTCAAAAAAATCAGCCAACCAGGTGTAGAAACGTTTAGGACTGGCAGACAGATGGACGTGAAATGAAGAGCTAACTTCAGCTTTCTTTTTTTAAATGTCATTTCTTCGGATTAATATAGCCAAACGAAATGAGAGATGGATTTGTCACACGCGAATAAACGCGAGGTGGTCCTTCTGGGGAAAGGTGACAGGAAAAGAAATAACTAAGAATACAAAGAAACGGCCCATTTGGATCTCCCCTTCCCAGATTGAATCCCATCAAATTCATTCAACGGATGGTGCTCACGGTAGAGTCGAGTGTCACCCGACGAGCTTCGACACTGATCGTTGAAAATAACATTTATTTCACGATAAAACGTCATTTCTTCGCCGGAAAACCTTAGAGCTGATTACGAAATGCTTACAAAATATCCGATACTGAGTGAAATTATTACAGCATTGCACTTTTATTATTTGGCATAGGCCGTTATTTTACACTCATCATCATAAATAACATTCCATCTCTCCATCTTAATGAGTAAGTAGGAGCAGATTGGGTCGTTGTGTTTATCAGTGCGCCAGTTGGAAATTTCAACGCATTCATGCCGGACGGGCTATTTTACCGTCAAAGGAGTTTTAATTGGGTGAATTTGTGGAAACTTGATGACTTTCTTAGGTTGGAATCTTGCTTGCTTTGCTTTTCATGTCATTCTCAAGAAATTGTGTCGAAATCTAGGTCGGTGTGTTACAATAAAAATTGCGTGGAGATTTATCAAATTATTTGTTATTTTGAGATCATGACATCTGTGATCAATTTCTGCATAGCACCGCCGGATTCGTTAAACTTTATGTGTTCTAATATATTTTTGTGGGCTAGTTATGAAAGATGAAAAATAAGTTGCAGTAACTCAAAAAATAATTTAGTCACAAATAGTAAAAACGGTCAAAAGCAAAGAAAAGCAAAAAAGATTCCAACGCAAGAATATCACCAAGTTTGCACAATTTCACCCAATTATAACACCTTTGACGGCATAATGGGCTGTCCAGCGTTTATGCGTCACTGCTGACCGCAAACCACCATAGCCTCTCATTATTTCTATAAAGGTCGTACTTCCCCGCGAACAGATAGATATTAGAATCTGTTGCGGTCGAAACCAATGCAGCCGCATCTGCACAACAGAGATGAATTAAAATGCCAATCGCGGTCCACCTCCTCCTGGTTTTCTTCGTCGCCTCTCTTTCTCCACCTCTGTGGGCCAAGATTTTTCCCTTCACACCTTCAGAGTTCTTTCTCGTTTCCCCCCATTCATTTTTCCCCCCGTTTCGCCCCATCGAACCGAGCCCCCACCCCTCAGCCTCCCTATAGCCCAACGCCCCCTCAACTAACAGCGTAACCTCCACAGTCTCGAAGGCATTCCCCGAGAACCCTTATTCCGGACCCCTTCGATTGATTGCCAATCACTTTCACACACATACGCTCACGCAACACGTTCCTCTCCCCTCTCCACCCCCACCCCCTATCCACCTGACACGAGCATCATCATCATCATTATAATCATTGCTCCCTCCCCGCACATCCATTCATTCTCTCCTCCACTCGACACCAACCACAATTTCCCGACCAACTCACATCATCAGTCATTTTGCATTCCGCCGCCTACAAATCGCACCGCCCGCAGAACATTCACACGCCTCCCGACGCAACCGAAAGGCGCTCATGGGTAAGGAGCGGAGGAAACTAAGAAATAAAAAAAGTAAAAAAAAATAAAACGACATAAGAAGTCCCAATGGCAGCCTCCAAACCCACCGCAAAAGGGTAATCATTACTAAAAACCACTCTCTCCGCAAGACTCGAAACCTCAATGTTCCTTCCTCTCTCTCAAGACTTCCCTCCTCTCTTCTTTTCTCTTCGCGGGTCTCTTTTCTTCGTCCCAGCAACCTGGGCAAAAAGAAGACGTCCCTCTCTTTCATTCTTCACATCCATCGCCTCTCCGCCGATCGCCAACGCGTAACGATCCCCTTATTTATGCTCGTCATAGACTTCGACTCGAGTCTTTTTTTCCATTCCCAATGCCTTCTCTTATTCGTCCCGCATGCCTTCCCAACTCCCTCACTCTCTCTCTAGACGTTCGTCGTCACAAGCGGAGCGAAGTTACGCGTGGGAAGGGAAAGGAACAGGTGCGAGGAGGAAGGAGAGAGAAAAGCGCTGAGCAATCGACCGCGATCCTCCACTCGGATGCAACGACAGGGATGAATGCGGCGAAATATTGGATGTTTGGTATGTATATACCAACATTGAGCGTGTAGGATAACTACAGCCTCATTTGTGTCATCACAAACTACGCGTGGAATATTTGTCCAACCAAAATACTCTTTCCTTTTAAGTAAAATGCATTTCAAGCAATGTGAGGGATAAATAGGACCTTATGAGAAGTGGAACACTGCAGAATGGAGATTGCTGAAAGAAGACAGCTGCCATTTTGGAAAGGCAAAAAATTAAATAAAAATCGAAAAAAATGCATCAGAATGCTCATTTTTTAAAAAGTATTCTACTGGTAAAAGGAGGTTTTGACGAAAGTCAGAGAATCTCCTCCCAGCCCCGGATTTCATTTAGAAGTTTCCTTGCCGCACCATCCCTCTAAAGCACTTTCTCGTTAGTCTTCCTTTCCGTCCACCTCACTTTCTTCATCCTCCACGCCCACATCTCAAATGCTTGAAGCCTATTCTCGTCCTCCTTTCTGAGGGTTGACGTTTCTGCTCCATACAAGGCAGGGATTCATATCAAGCCCTTCACCAGCCTCACCTTAGTACCCTTACCCTTGGTCCCCGTCATCAGCTACCTTCTAATAGAAGACGACTCCTTAGCTACCGCTATTCTCTTCCGTATGTCTTTGCAACTATGTCCGTTTTCTTCTAGCGTACTACCTTTGTAATTTAAATGCTCTACTTGGTCGAGTTTGAGTCCTCCAACTTTAATCACAATTCTCGCTTTCTTTGACCTAGAGAATCTCATTACTATTGTTTTCATATGGTTAATCTTCATTCCGAATATCCCGCACTGCATTTCTAAAGCATCTACCAAGGCTTGCAGTCCCTTAAGTGCTCTACTAAATCACGCCTGATCCTCCGCGAATCTAACCGACTTTATCAGATGTCCTCCTACTTCGATTCCTACCTCAAGTTCTTCCCATGCCTATCTTACTATTTCCTCAGCATAAATTTTAAAAGGACAATAATAAATCCTGGAAAAGTACGGTTCAAAATCATGAATTCACCATGGTTCTATTTAAATTATTTAAATGGCACACCGAATGCAATGGAATTATAAAAACTACGAGTCAGCCAATGTTATAAAAAAATGATTTTTCTCTTAAAGGCGAAGTAAAAATAGTACAACATAATGTCAAAATAAATGAATCATCGAGGTAATAACCTGGAAGAATTATGAATTCCATTACTTATAGATGTAGCCCTTTTAACCATCCGCACGAATGCAGAACAGGAGAATAAAAGATGAGAGCCGCTATATTTACGGCGTTTCTTTCCACCGAAATCTTTCATTTTTAGCGGCTCTCTGAGATGAGAGTGTGATATAGCTTTCGACATCCACGCAGTTCGCCTGCATTTCTTAAACTAAGGAGATTTCACTAGGACTTAGGGTAGATCGATAAGCCACACTACGCCGCCCAAAAGCGAAGAATTTGAAGAAGAAAAGAATACATTAGCCTGGCATTTAAGAATGCAGGCTCTTCATGAAGCAATCATTGAAAACTACCATTAAGTCGACCACCGTACCACTTAACCGATTACTCATCATGCAATTGACTTCATAGTGACTCATAACGCGAGGGAGTATGCAAATTTTAATCACCCCAGTAACCCGCGTCAGATGAGAGGCACATTTGATCACCATCTCGCACCAAAATTCATTTTTAATCTTCTATAAGATCCGGTTTACCAGCAAAAGAAAGAATTAATGCCGAAGGGTGATAAAATTTTAAACGGATCAAGATGATTACAGATCTGGCAATCGCATTGCTCTAACTTGACGATATTTTAACTGGGCCGTACATTATCTGTCCACACTTTATAATAGGAGTTATATGGCAGCCATTCACCAAATCCCAGCAGCTTCATTTCAATCACGTACTTTTTTACTCGTATACCAGGAACATTAAGGGCAAGACACGTATCGGCAGTAAAAACACTATTAGTCGAATGACTATGGAAGATGGCTTAAGATGTGCTTCACATGAGAAATTTTTGCAATAAGAAGTCGGCGGGTCTGATATTCATCCAGACGCTCGAAATAAAGAGAGTTCAAATATTCAACCGTAAACTTCACACTTCATTAGTTAATCCTATTCATAACCCCTCTAAGTTCACTATTCTATATCCTGTCAGGCATTAAACCGCTTTCTCGCCACCAAACGCAGCTCTGAAATTTCCTGTCAGGTACGAAGCTGCGGACATGAGCTCGAACTCCCTATCATTTGTCAGAAAGTGAAATATAACAAAAAATTTAAATTCTCAAGGATTGTATTAGTGGATATAAAGACTACAGAATTCAACTTTCACCCAAAATAAAGCATGTAACGAGCTGTTTTACCTAAAGAAATATTTTTCACACAAAACATTTAAAAATACGTTGGGACATCGTAATATAAGTGACGAAACAAATATTTCTTTAAGGATCGCATCCAGTGTAGCAATAAAGTCTCAAAAACTGACTCCAAGACCATATGCCCCTCTCCTTAGTCTTTCGAACATACTGGCGCTTCTGGGGACGAAAGACATATGGGATGCATAACTTTAGAACCAAATTTTCATAAAGATTCAAATTTCTGAGGCATCTGAAAAACGTGTATTACGAAAATGCATAGAGGAATACCTTTTACTTTTTTTTTTTTACAACTCCACAGGTTGGAAAGAAATTAATTACTCGATATTATTTAACCGGACGTACCCACGAGCAGGTGCGAGAGACGACAAAACAGTTAAAGCACAAGCAGGAAAGTTGATCGACATATTTGCAATCTTAACTGCAATGGCAGGGAAATATCGGATATCACCGTTAAATAAATTACGGAGAAAGTCACAAACCTCGGAATTCCGCAGCAATTAAATCACCTCAACCACCTTGGAAACGGATATTAACGGATACTCTCACAGAGAAGAAATAGCATAAAAAACATGGAGAAAATAGCATTCTCTCACTCTCGCGGGTAAGAAGTTCCTCCGACTGCATGACATTTGACCTTCATCGATTTTCAACTTTGCCGCTCTCATGCATTCGTGTATACGAACCTACCTGCGGGGAGTGAAGATGATAATGCTTCCAAATACTACTTGTAAGCCAATCCGCGTCATTAAGTATGCTGTCAGCGTGAACAATAACAGTCGGGGATCTTCCTCCGTCTGAAACGGCAGTGACGAATGGAGTCGATCGTCTCCGTTGAGATCATAAATCATTAGCGCGGGGCCGTGGCAAGGGCACGGCGGGGACACCAGAGGGGTCCATCGAAAGGGGAGGAGGCGACGTCACATTACAACTTGCCGGGATCATCTCTGGTAGTCATCGCCTTCTCCGGAAGGGAGGATACTTCGCCCTTCGTAGGGGGGGATGCCTCTTTGGATTCACGTCCTCCTTCCTTTCTCAAACCAACGCACGCTGTAGTCCCCCTCGGTCGAGACCGCAGCGATCACCGCTACTCCCTCCCTCCATTACGACACTTGCTATTCCTCACGCGAAGCTAACAAAAAGTGCATCTAGATCCTCCGCGTCCCGCGATTCTTTTGTCTTCCGCGGAAGGCGGACGCGTCCAAATACGGGGGAGGTAAGACAGCTGACGACCGATTATAGAGTTTTATCTCCATAAATGGGAGGACGCGAGTGAAATATATAGTGGCGGAGAAGACGGAGTTAAAGGATAAGACTCGCATGGGAAGGATGAGGGAGCAAGGGAAAAGGGGATGAAGCAGAGCGGGAAAACTGGAAAAGAGGAAGAGGCGAAATGGGGAGGGGTAAAAACGGTAAGAAGAATACGTAGTCCACGACGCAAAACGAGAACGGGTTAAAAAAGAACGTCCATAGCGATGAGCGATGCAGCCTTTACTAGAAGCTGTGAGCGAACTTGGAAGCAAACTGGCAGTCGGACAAGATAAATCCATTGAATAGCAAGGCACTGCATCGGAAGCGCGCGCATAGCACCACTAGTGCACCTCTAAATTCAAGAAATGAACGTCTGTGAACGCATATAAACGTTGATTCTGCATCAACTGATAATTCACGCGGTTAGGCAATGGCACACGAAGGATGGATAGATTCCGTCTGCCAATCATCTGAGGTCCACGAAAAATGATATTTTGAACACGCTTTGAACAAGACGGGTCACCCCTTAATCATACTGACTCCATGAATACATTTCGCTTGTTTGGGCCTGAATTAAAATATGACCATCGTACAACGCTAACTGATTTGAAGGTCTGAGACATCCGAGGTAAGGTACCCATTTCAAATCCTCTAATTGCAATCCAAATCCGTGAATAATACAAAATGCAACCAGGATTAGAGTTGGTCAAACCTAATTCAGTTTTCTCCATAATAGGGAGGCTAATTTTTCATGAACAGAGCAGTAAGCTGAAGTAAATAGCGAGGTGAAGATAAGAGAGAGGATTTCAAAATGTGGAATTTCGTTTGCGTTTGTTTATGACGGAATATGGCACGTATCAAAGTTGGAGGAAGAAAGGGAAGTCATGAGAAAAAGATTAAAATAAAAAAGGCAGAAGGAGAGGAAAGACCAATTTAAAAAAAATACTTGGTCATTTTCCACGTTGTGGTTCTGATCGGGTCTCTGGATTGAATTATAAGAATATTTGGAGTGGCGACCGACAGCTTAGGTCATTTGCGTCAGAGAAAAGGTAAGGGAGGAAGGGTGGATAAAAACCTGGCGTCGGCATTAGCCTACTCTTAACGAAAGGCGCCAAGGGGATCACGGTTTAACGTCTTATCCGACAGACTTGAAGTTCCCTCCACAAGACACTCAATTAGGGATCGGGCTCCCTCTGAAAAACATCCGCCTCTGCAGGGATTCGAACCCTAGACACCTTTGTGGTTAGCCCGTACTCTAGCCACCACACCAACACGATCCACCGGGTCTCTGGACCTTGGTATTCTGGTACCAGACCGGTTTCCATACTTCATGTCATTATCAAAAACTTACCGCAGTAACTATGATGTAAAAGATCAAAACCAGAAATAAAACTGCGCAAAAAATTACCAAATACTCTTTTATCTCGCAATGAGCAAATGCTAAAGATTAAAGTCACACACAATTAATTCAATCCATAAAGAGGATATAAATTCATTAGAGTGGAAACCAGCGGAACAACGGGGGTGATATTGACAAGAGCAATCACAACTCGAGAGGGCACGCATTGAGGAACTGAAAAGGAAACCATTTCCGTAGATGATGACGAGTGAGAAGTATGCAGTCGTCGGGAGAGGAATAGAATTGTAAATGAACAAATCCGTAAAGGGTTCAGAAAAAAAAATCAAGAGGTCTTGGAAACGGGAGTGGCGGAGTGGAATGCTGGAGGGAGGAGGCGAACAAGGAGGGGAGAAGGATGGAGAGGGAGGGAGAGAAAGAAGGGGGGAATGGAAAGAGAGAGGAACACACGGAGAGATGGAAAGACGCGTAGGAAGGATGGGTGGAGGAGGGGGAGATGGGTTGGGAGGGATAAGGAGGAGAAACAATGGAGAGCAAAGGGAGCGGAGGCGACGGAGATAAGGGAGTGGGAGAGGATTCGGAGACTGCTTTGAATTGTGGGAGGGCGAGCGAAAGGGAGAGTGTAACGGTGGGGGCAACGTCTGGCAGGGGAGCAGAGGGCAGGAGTCGGAGAAGGGGATAAGAGAGGGTAGTGGGCATACTACTCGGGCGTAGAGACGTTTACTTATGCTCCCTCATAGGAAGAGGGTTGAGAATGAGAAGAAGCATTAGAGCGGGGAGGGCATAATGAGGAGGGGAAGTGAACATAGCTCACTGGTTGGCTGACTATTCGAAGAAGACAACTGACAAGAGAAGTCATTGGTGCCATCAAGGTCAGGCAGGAAGCTAATAAGGACGGGTATCGCAATGTCTTGTCGCGGCCCTAGTTACGGCTAGTGTCATAGCTACTCATGTTCTTTCGTATGTCAAACCGAGACCGCCCAAAGAGTAACAAGGAAATTATAAAAAAATGATCGCCGGAACTAAAATACATCTCAGCTACCGAAATAATTATTAAGGGGGAAATATTTATAGGGGTATTTTGATAGCAAGCTGACTTCCATCCCACATTATCCTACTCCATTAAAACAATTCCTTAAGCGCTGGTTAAATACATTTAAATTTGGTGATTGCAATAAAATATATTCTGCAGTCGGTGCAATTCATGAATGGCTCATTACTACTAGCAGAGTCGCAATTCTGGGACAAAGAAAATTTCCGGATCATCAACTTGGAACGGGCATACCAATAAATGAATTAAAAGCAGCGAAAAAACTAATATAAAAGCGCATTGAAAATACAAAGTGGCAACAAGAAAGGGAGAATAGGACTCACGCCGCTTTCCATTAAACACGCACTCGGTCACGAATGCACGGGGTACGAAAATCATGCAAATTTTAATGGCCACTTGCGGATGGAAATCATGTTTTATACATGGGTCATTTTCAAGTTATTATCTCCGTTAGGGTTTAAATGCGTCGTCCGTCTGAAAATATTTCGGAATGAGTGAGAAAGGGAGAAAGACAAGAAAATGAAATGATTGTCCAAGGAGTTTGGGCAGAATGGATGGAGTTCGGGGGTGGGAGGGGGGGCTGAAAGGGGGGCCGGGAGAGAGGGAGAGCGGGCAAAGACAAAGAACGAGCGGGATGGAATAAATGAAAGAGGCGGAGCAGGGTGGCTGAGCGAAGATTGGGGAAAGGGGTAGGAGGGGGAAGAGTACGAAAGCGAAAGGGGCGGGGGCTGGGGTGGGGAGGGGGGGGGGAGCGTCTCGGTTGGGACATAACGGTGAACCCAAGTACGGGAGAGGAATCGGAAATCCGAAATTTTTTTGAAAAGGAAACTTACTGCGATACTTTTACGGTGAAAAGGAGAAATAATGTCGCGTCCCAAACCATTTCCGTCTGCTTAAAAAAATAGGCGCAATATTGATTCATCTTAATTTTTTCTCCCTCTCTTCACAAACGAACTTAAAAACCCGCCATTGCGTAGTATTAAGCAACTTATTTGATAGATATTGTCCACAGAAATCGAAGGAGAGGGTAGCAAGCAATCAAGCCCAGACAAGCCGCTATTAATGGAGTTTTCCACGACTCGAAAAGAGTTGTTTTAGATCCTTTTATCACTTCACCATTTATTTAATGGACGGGGATTATTTCGTAGGTTTGGACTGCCGTCATTAGCTCATAATATTACGCAATTCAAATTTCTTGATGCACTACACGCTGGCTGTCCTGAGATAATTTCACTTCTTGACATTTGTGGCTTGCTATAATTAATCGAGGTCTCTTTTCTAGAGCTCATAATCATAATTTATTGACTCAAAGGTCGGCGGTGAATTACAAAATTCATCCTCGTATGCAACGTCCAGAGCATTCATCCACGAAAAGCTTAATTCTTTCAAAACATCTAGCTATAGCAGCATAAGATGTTCATTCATATCCTCCGTATATGGAACTATTTAGGAACACGAAATATAATCTAAAAAGGAAGTATCGGAGGTAAAATAATGAAGGTACTTCATTATTTTACCACTAATACTCCCTTATTAGATTATATTTTGTGTTCCTAAATTGTGCCATACACGGAGGATATGAATGAACATCTTTTGCTGCTGATATATGGCACTGTTTAGGAACACGAAATATAATCTAAAAAGGGAGAATTGGAGGTTATATAATAAAGTACCATGGCCTAAGACGAATTCACAATGTCCTTCAACAGGATGGTGGTACTGAACACCAGAGGACGAAATAGCAGATTATTGGAAAATAGTGCGAGAAAGATCACTAGGAAAATTCATTCGACAAAAAGCCTTGAGACATTTGGCTACAGGAATTGTCGACAGATAGAAAGAATGAAGAGGACGCGGCTCTAGGATGATAAGGACGAGCATTCCTTGTGATTGATGCCAATTCCCTCGAGGCAAAGACGCCACTTCGCCGACTGAGAAGAAATGACACGGGCAATTTAGTGAAAATGTCCACTCTAAGATATCGAATTCGTGAGAGTCTCCATCGGGTTTCAAAAAAGGCCATTGCGTTCGTCCCCGACACGTAAGTCGTCCCGGATTATAAGACTTGGGCCGAGGGAGTGGTAGACGACGACGCCAAAAGATCAGTGTGACGAGACGGAGGCTGGGAGGAGTAGGAGGGAGGCGAAGGGTTCGGGGAATGGACCGGAATTCTCGTCGGCCGGGGAAAAGGGGGGCCTGGAAGGGGGGGCAGCTGATTCCGTTTCGGGTGAAGGTCGTCCCGTCGCGCAGTGGGGCGGCCGAGTCGCCCTCCCGGTTCTCTGCATGTGTCTCCGACCGAGCGCCCGAACGCGGCCGCGGGCGAGCTGGTCGCAAAAAGTTAACAAGTCTGGGGATAAAAGAAACTGGAGATGGTGGCGATAGCGTAGGAAAAGAGAGGGGACTTCTCTGGGTTCTGCAGAGGAACGAGATAAGGACTCTGCGGAGAGCGCTTATCTGCATAAACGTCAAAGCAGCATACAATCGGATCAATTTAAGAAGTTATTATACAGCATTTTCAAAGCTACTTTTCACGTTTACGAGCACAAAGATGACTAAAAAATTGCAAAAAAACGAGTGCAAAGATGACTAAAAAAATATGAAAAGTACACTGAACGGGAAAAATCGCAAGGATGCAAAAAAGTTGGAGTAAGAGATTTTTCAAATAATTTGACAGCTATGCTTAAAGGTATGATACAGGTTGACTGCCAAAAGGAGAAGGAACAAAAGAATAAGAGTTTTATACAGCTTTCAAGGTAAAGGAAAATTTGGAACTACATATGCAAGGAGAGTGGTTAAATTATCGTTGTGGAAGCGCCGAAGCATCGATATTAGAAAGAGCTGCAAACTCACTCCATAGGAGCAGTTGGAAAACGGACAAATCTTTATGTTGTCCTCTATAATTAGATTAGATATTAGAAAGAGCTGCAAACTCACTCTATGGGAGCAATTGGAAAAAGGACACTCTTTATGTTATCCTCTCACAGAACCTCCTACTTTTCCTTGCGAACTACCAGCCATTCAGCATTGTATCCAAAGCATACCTGCCTTTTTCTGAACACAGAATTAATACAGTTTAAACATTCTTTATCCACAAAATTTTCTATTTCTGTATTTAGGAGGCACTTATTGTGCCTCTCAACTGGAGATTTACAAACATTGATAAAGCAGACGACTATAATAATACTAATAAGAAGAAACTGCAAGCCGGTTAAAATATGCGACTCAAATGAATCATTTCCGAAGGAATTCGTACGTTTCCCATAGGTACGAAGGACAAAGGAGAGAGGACTTTAAAGAGCATAACAGTTGTGTTTATAAAAGACACTAAACCGTTATCTGATTGAAATTCTCATATCCTCATAGTTACCACCGAGGAGAAAGGAAAGCTATAACGCCAGATATCAATGCAACATTCAAAGCCCAAGCAAGTAATAGGGAAATAACCTTTCAAAGGAAGGCGCCCTACTGCGATACGAAAAGCTCCGGGTCATTGCCAAAGTAACAACTAACCCGAAGCCAATGTTCAGAGGCTTGAACTCAAACCTCTAATCACTCTCCCTAGTGAAGTAACTTGTCTAACGAGAGTCGGAAAAGCTCATTCAACTTAGAAAGCGCAAATGTTGGGCCGCGGGAAGGAAATGAAAGAGAGGAATGGGAGTTTCTGAGCTCGAGACAAGAGACTTGAGTGGGGGGATGCGGAGGGGGAGGGGGGGGGGAAGACGGGCGAGCTGCAGATTTGCAATTAGCGCTTATTAAGCGTGAAGGCATAAAACGCGTAAATTAACGCATTATCCTGGAAAATTTCACTCGTCAGTATCTTTGCCTTGCATCTTATCTTTTACTACGATCCAACTTCCTTTCCGTGCGAGGGGTTTCTTAGACAGCGTCTCTTCCCGATGCCTTTCATTGTAGTTGACGAAAAAAAGAAGGGCAAGGTATCATCATCTTGAGAGCGACGAGAATAAAAAAAACAAAAAAGGGATGATAATGGGCGAGGAAATGAAACGGGGAAAGAGACGAAGGAATACGAGGAGGTCTATCTCACGATTACTATCTCCCCCGAGTCAGGTATCTAATTTGCCCCCGAGGGTAAATAAAAATCACGGGGATATTTACTCCTAAGCATATGCAAATTAAAGCCAGACAATCCGCTGGGAGAAGGAAATGTAATTGATTTCAGGGCGGATGGAAGCGGTAATTATTAAAGCTGTGCGGAATGATATTGGCCCCAGCGTGACTAATGGAAAATCTGTTCGACACTCAGCTCAGGAATTACAGGCGACACTAATTCCCAGCGGATTATTTGAGTATCAGTACAGATAATATAGCAATACTGTGATTGTGGGGCTGGACAGTAATTTGAATTTACGTGGAGAAAAATAACGTTCGTCCATCCGATGAGGCAGACGCTACAATAAAAGAGTGATTATTGTATATACTCAACATCTTCCTGCAAATAGTATCTAGAATTATCATCATCTTTTGGAAATAACGGGTCGTATTAACTAACAGCTTGACTAGGATGAGGAATAATATGAATAATAAACATAGTACAGGATTATTACTAGCAAACTAGGATTGGACCTAGAATCCAATTACAACAGAAGGCATGGTAAAAATTTTGGAAAAAGGGAGTTTATCGAAGCTGTTAGATATCAATGATTTTTTATAGGGATGAATCAAGATAAATTAACAAAGTGGGCAACTTTTAGACTCGACTTTAGAATACGCAGAGAAAGTCATTGAAGAAATTCGTTATTTTGCAGAGAACACATCTACTCCATAAAAGAAGTGTGATCGCGGCCGGAAAAATCTTCGGAAGGTCTAAAAAAGGAAATAAAGAGCTGAAGAGAGCTCAAGAATTCTCTCCTAAATGGTGCTTTCGTCGAACCACTAAGTCCTTTCAATCGGACACATCTTTTCCGCAGTACGTCTTGACCTTTGAAAGCTCCTGCTTCCCTCTTATCACTTCAGAAGTTGCTCCGAGCGTTTAGAGAGGGCGTTTAAAGAAGTAATAAAAAAAATCGCGAGGCCAATAAAATCAAGGGGTTGGAGGAGAGACAATGAAAGGAGTCGGTTTCCATTCACCCCTACATAGCTTCCATCTTTATGGGTTTGATTTCTCGGAAGAGCGCTGGGAGATGGAGGTTTAAGTAAGGGGTGAAATAAGATGTGGAAGTGAAGCGATGACAGGGTTTACGCAAGCAAATCATCTCCCGAGTCTACTTACCACCGCTTGGAGTGTATCGTGGATGAGACGACGCCGGAGGAGGTGGGAGGATATGAAGGCGGGTGGGGCAAGAAACGAATTCCGCGCCGCGAGCGGGAAAGCCAGGAAGTGCGGGAAGCGCACGCAAGGGCTTTTTACGAGCTAATCTCACCACGCTGGGACAAGGGGAGCCACCACTTTATCTTCCTCTCCTCCCCACTAGCAAACGAGCGGGGAGTTAGCGAACTGCCTAACGAATTAGTAGGTGGGGGCTTGGGGGGTAGAAGGCAGATTTGTGGGATGACGCGTTAGAATGGCCAGTTCCTACTATCCTACCAAAGGCTTCGCTTGACTGCTCCCTTGAAAACATTACGCCCGAGCGAAAAGGACTTGGGTTTCATGCTTTCGAAGAGAAGGATGAAAAATTAAGGCAATGAATAAATATTGGCAGCGAATGCCGGGGAGACGTGCCGGTATTTATCACCCGGATTCGTCATTCTCCCAATAGCGGAACGACTCTGAAATAAATCTTACTCCAAACTGACCAATTACGACGGAGGGCGAGAGTGAGAGATAGAGGGGGAGAGGGAGAGATAGGAGGAGAAAGAAAAGACGATAGAGGAAGAGAGGTTAAGGAATGGAGAGGTACGAGCGCCGCAGGCTGACATCCGACAGCGTTTTTTTCGCTTCCTTACCTCCGATGTCTTCCCTCCGCAAAAAAATGAAGAAAAACAACCATCAGTGGCAGCCGAAGGGCAAAGGCGATTATCGAGGAGCAATGCCTCGATCGATGAATCATGACCGGGAGCTAATAATAAACTTTGACACTGGAGATCAAGTGCCTCTCCATTTCTCACACAAACGACAGCTCGCGAGGCAGGGGGGGGGGAGAAGATCTCGAATGCAACTCCATAAAGATTTCTACCATATCTAGGGGAAATATGCACAGTTGAAATCACGCACATTACGCTCAATAAGCAGTTTTCTAGCCGTATGCGTCCCAAGATATATCAATAAGGATCTCGGAGAGAAAAGTCAGATGTCAAAGAGAAAGCACCATGAATGAACAAGGGAAAAAAGAAATGAGGGCGAAGATGTCGACTTTGCGTCGTCTGGAAGGATTCTGTCTACTTCTGATTCAAAATTAGGTGACGTATACGTCACAACTGCAGTGTTTTCTTGCCTTATCGCAAATTGCTCGCAAGTTCACTGATGAGTGGGGAATTCAGAATCACAGTTTTGAAACCCAAGTATCTTTAACATCGGCACAACCTTTCGCCATCCAACATTGTACTGAAAGTGGGAAATATTCCGATCACCCCACAATGGGAAAAAAACATTCTACCGCGCACACAGGTCATTCAAATCACTCCAGAGTAGAAGTTATTCCACCAAAGGGGTGGCGTTCAAGAGCAATCGAGGTTCCCGGACAAATAAATGTCATTAAATACCGATTGACGCTCATAAGTCTCATTTAATGTCTTATTACGACCTTCACAAGCGATCCCGCGGATTTATTTCCCCTATGGAGGAGACTCACGTTGATTAATTCCTCTCCAAGATGATTGTGGGCGACCTGGAATGATATTCAAAAGGGGGCAAAAAATGGCGGAGGTGAGGAAAATAAACGATACTTAAAGGTTGTCCCCGCGAGGGAGTTTTTACAAATGGCACGTCGAGCGATGCGCAAATGAGATAGGGGATTGTGGGAGGGGGTCTCTGAGCAGGGGAAAGCGGGTGAAGAGGAAGGACAAAAAGGAGAAACGAGGTGAAGGAAAGAGGATGAAAAAAGGTTGGGAAGAAACGAAAGAGACAACGAGAGGCGAGCGAAGAGAATGGGAAGGAAGGGGAGAAACTTTTGAGGGAAATAACGCGGGAAGACTGAGCCAACTCGAGGGAGGTGCTTAATATGGGGGATGGCTCGACGAAGACAGGTGATCTTCTTCAGTAAGGCCATAAGATGCGAGTAATGGCGTGAATTTTTTTGAATTTTAAGGGAGGAAAAGCGGTCAGGTGAGGGTGAGTTTTTAATGTGAGGTAGATGGCCGGAAAGGCCAAAATATGGATGCGAAAACTTTGGTTGCGGGAGATGAAACTTTAGTGCGGCATTCAGAGGTGACTTTATAGTACCACAGGCAAGATGGCGCGCCGGTATTTATATTAAAAAGAAGATAAAATATTTTCAAGACGTACTTTAAAATTCTGAGATCATTATCACACAGCGTGAGTTGTGAGAACTAATTCAAAATAGATGCTTTACGGCGAAAGGTAAAAAGAGATCGCTAGGAAATATACGAGGGGAATAACCATTGAACCGAAAATCCAATCAGTACGGATTTTTTCAAAAACTGAAAGAATTTGACCAGCTCAATGAAAGTACTTGAGCCATCGGGGTTAAAATCACCTGAGGGTTACTTCAGCTTTCGATTGAAACTTCACGTTACAGCGTATTGTCGGGTGATAAATTATAATATGGAACGCGTAAGACTTGAAGAGTGAAAGAAATTTTTTGCTCATTGGTGTTTCAGGTCGGAGGAGTATCAAAATAATATCCTGACTGCTCGAAAGCCATAAATTAAATATGGTTATAGTTATTTGATGGCACCTCACCGCACGAAGAGCAGATGCACCTGGGTCAATTTTTTGTGTACAAGGAAATATTCAGCTAAGGACCTACGGCACTAGCCGTAAAAATATTTCCAGTCATAATTACTATGCCTCAGAAGAAAGGAAAAAATATATTTATATTCTCAGGGGAACACATGACTCAATTCAACGTGAAAGTTATTTTCATTGAATTTTAATTCAGAAAAAAAGAGAGACTGACGGTCTAACAGATATGCTGGCAAAAAAATGATTGTGATCTAAACGCGTAGTCACTCATTCAAAATTTCAACAAAATATTTCACTATACGGGCTCGAATACAATTAAAAGAAAGTTAAGGTATAGGAAGAAGATTCTAAGAATTGGATTGAGTGGTACTCAAATCACTTTTTCTTCTAATTTTACCATACACCCATTTAACCAAATTAAATTAAAATTGTAAAGCTGAGCGTAAACTTACCTTCATTGAACCCAACTCAGACATGAGGCAGTCCCAAAGATTTTAATGCGCGGATAAATATGAAAAAATATGGTGGAAAAAACAGAACTTCTAGCACGAAAGAAAAATATATGTATCTAAAAAAATAGAACTACTCGACTGCAACCAGTTTGATCACACTCGTTCTCAATTATCACGACCTTTTCAAGGACTGTAAATACACAGGATAAATGCTGCTGACTTTAGGAGGAAGTATTTTTAAAGAGAAGGTTTGGCACGCCGCAGGATTGAAATGTTGGAGCGGGGGAAGAGGGTCAGATAAAACGGAAGGGGGCGCTGTATCCGATGAATTTCAAAGAGAGGGAGGGGCCGCGAAGGTGTGCGAAGCAGAAGGAGGAGAGTATAATAAAGGGAGGAAACGGAAGGAAGGGAGGGCAGGGCCGGCTGACGGGCTGTCCATCCAGGTGGAGAAAAAGGTGGGGGTGTGGAGAGGTCATCTGCGCGACGTCGCGGCCCAGCGACTCGCAGGGAAGGGGGAGGGGCAGAGAGAAAGACAAAAGGCATTCATCCCGGACGAAGGACCAGCCCAGGATGTTGGGGCGAGAGGCGGCGACGCCCTTACCAATCCCTTGAGGAACGTGTGCTGATCCGCGTGAAGAGAAGATTGGGAATGAGGAATGCACAGGGGAGAGGGTGACCGTAAGCGGTACGTTTGGGAGGACTCGAATAGGCTAAACTTAAGGTGAGAGGATACTTCCCGATTACACAAATGAAAATTCCACAACATGCAAATGGGTATCGTAAAGGAATTAGGGAGATGATGGAGGGAAGGCCTTGTGAGCGGAGTACGGGACTGGCGGGAAAACTGAGACCGTCTGATTGTGCGACTCTATAAGGTTGACATCACTAAATATTTAAAATGGGCGCCGTAGAAGGAGAATTTAAAAATATCGAGTATTAAAAGGTATGCTTTTGCAGACAGTATACATTCAGACGAAAATTTAATAGGTCAATAAAAAGTTTCCTTAAATATCATGAAAATCTACAAATTTCGACTATCCAACGAATAAGGATTGATAAAATGACAATTCACTTGTCGAATATTCCATTACCTCAACTGGACAAGAAGGTGGTAACTTACGTTTACTCAACGCAGAAGGAGAAAAAAAGGCCGTGATTAGGTAACTGAACACAAATGCAGTCAAACTAAAAGCCTCAACTTCCAGCAAATGAAAAATGGGCCGATTAAAACAACAGCAGCTAAATAAATAGATCCCACTATAGAAACCGACAACAATTTGTACGACCTACGTGGTATTAAATAAATAGGGCGCACATATGCTCCTTGAATGTATGTAGAAATTTATATTGTGAAATTCAGGGTTTACATCGTCTTAGTGGCCAAATCACATACTTGTATCTTCTGGCGCAGAAAATCATTGTCATAAAACAAATCCTTACGCCCAGAAATACCTAAGCTCTGAAGACGCCAAGATTTTCAACACAGGGTAACAATGAATTTGAGTGGCAATCATATAGTATTCATCGCTCAAGTGATCACTCCTGCACTTTGAGTCGTGAGTATCCCTTAAAATAGAAGAAGAGCGCATGCCGTTCCGCTGGATCCAAAAAGAGAACGGACAGATGAGTGAAGGGACTATAATGGGAAAGAAATAGAACGACGAGAACAAGGAAAGGAAGTGAATAGGGGAAGAGAAGGAAGGAAGTAAGCAGTTCGTGAGAGAGCAGAAGAGGCGGAAAGAGACGGATGGAAAGGCAGGAGAGTAGCAAACTTTTTTGGGCTGAGACGACTGAATGAAGAGGGGGATGAATTTTGATGGAAGGGCTTGCGGCTGGTCGGGACATTGGCGCAAGGGAAGGCGCAACCACCGAATTAAAAGGGAGGAAAAAAACGGCGTTTAAAAGTGTAAGCGAGACCGATTCCCCTCCCCATTCGCCCTCGTCACGGCGGTGGTTCGAGCAAGTTGCGAAGGGGGAATGGAAGCCGTAAAACTCTTGAGGAGCAGCGGGGGCTAATTGCTCCCGGAGCGGATAATATCGCAAAAAAAGTATAAACGACAAAAGCACTTGGGTATGGGTTGGAGTGAGCTCAAGAAAAGGAGTAAGGGGTGAGGGGAAGCAGGTGAGAAGGTAATAGGGAGAGGAGGAGTAAGGGAAATGTGGTGCGAGAGGGAAACGAACGCCCTCTTGGAGGCGGGGAAGGAATGAATGGGCGTGGGGTAATGAGAGACAAGGAGACAGCAGGTGACAGCAAGGGAGAAACGGCGTGTAGGATTGGAGGAACAGGGCTGCGGGACGAAATAAAAACGTTGTGGGTAGAGGAAGATATGTCTGAGATATCCACCAGAAAGACGCCAAAAGTGTCAATCACACCCCTCTAAATTTTGAGAACGTTTACGCATTGATGAGCGTTGAGAGTAACATGGGGCACATTTTTTTTAATGGCTAGGCAAGATATTTTAATGATACGCCAGAGAAAAGATTGGAAGGGAAATGTTATAGCTCTCAATATTTACATATTTAAGTTCCATCTACTTTTCCATATACTGATGAATAATAAAACTTGCATACTATATGCATGAATTATTAAAATAAACTAATAGTCGGGCAATATTTTGGTGGTTTATACTTTAAGGGGAGGTAAAAACGGAATCTAAGACAGAGGAAAATGAGCGCTTATATACCAGCAACGATTAGGAGCCTTCGACGGTGATATTGTGAATACGCAGTCCTTCTTGAAGGACTTTTTTATTTTGATAAAAAAAGGGTCAGATTGTTTTATAACACGTGATCAGTAATCATTAACCGTGTCCATTCATAGATCGTTCAATGTCATTCATTAACTGGTCGTGCAATCCTAAGATTGGTTGACTGCAAGCTCCACACGAATGTTTTCACATATTGTTTCCTAGTTTGCAGCCCTATCCTATTTGATTTCAGCAGTTGTCTTTTTACCAATCGTTTAATTTATATCAATTAACATCACTGTAAAAAGACTTTTACGGCGAAAAAGCTATACCTAAATGCTGCTCTTATAATGCACGACAAGTACTTGACGATGCTATTTCCATTTCACAGAAAAATTAATTTCTTGCATACATACACAAAGTTACTGTAGTACGAATTCAAGCCATTTTACACTCCGACTATTTTCGTGCAAGTCAATACACATAAAGCATGTGCACAGTAAATTAGGAAACGAGAGATATTCTAATGAGAAAAGGGGTAAGGCAAATTCCAAAAGAAATCATTACGTAAATAAGAGAAATGAAGCCCCACGGAAAGTATCCACACGTTATCACGATTCACGTTGATTTGAAGACTTTTGAAATACAGACCGCACAGAATAATGAAATCGAGAGAGACGCTGATTGCTCGGAAACAAAAGGAACGGTGACGTTTTCGCGTTTGTTGTGTGAGACGACCGTGAGAACAGAAGTGAGCGGAATACATACTCCCACTATAAGGCGGCAGCAATATGGAGAGGCGGGGCAATCAAACAGGAAAGAGTAATATGAAGGGTGACCCTTTAATGGAAAGGGAAAAAATAACAGCAAGATTAAAAAAAAAATGACAGGCGGAGACCTTGAAAACGGGAAGCGACAAATCGTTTCCGTCCATGAAAACAAGACATTCAAGTTGGGTGGGTGGAGAGAAGAGAAAATGAAACAACACAGCCATTTGACTAATTACTCCCTGCCATACGCTGTTTTAAACCGCCCTTACTTTGTAAACGTAGGCAGGGATATGGACACGCTTGCGCATTCGTGTCTTCCAAGAGAATATTCGATGCTGTATCAACAAGTCGAGCTCGCACCAGCAAATTTTCCATGTCATGGAATGCAAGTCATGGGCACGAACGAATGACACCTACACCTTTTAAGCAAGAAGACAAGGGTGTGCCAACATACACACAACACAACCTACAAAACAATCCAGAATTACAGAGAAGCAGAACGAAATTCCGAGAAAGAGAGGTGAAGAAGAGGAAGGAGGCTTGAGAGGCTGTGAGAGGCGTGAAACAGATCGGACGTGTTCGTCGAGTGGTGGCGAGTTAAGTGAACGGTCCCGGGCGGGCCCTCGGCACCACTCTAGGGCGTCGGCGGGCCCGATTGAGGGAGAGAGACAAACTTGGGCAGCGCGACCCTCGGGGCAGACTACATGCATGACTGCGATAAGATTGAGGGAAGAGCATGGGGAATAAACTGAAGAAGACGTCCTCTCCATAAAATATCCACTAATTCATCTTTCTACCCTCGAGAATTCCAGAGCAAAGGCCGTGGCGGCACAGTTTACTAAGGCGAGCCTCGGCGTTCACGCTGACAACATATGGGACGAGAACGTTGACAAGGTTCCTCAATTTGAATGGCGTCAAAAGATTCCGCTCGAAGATTTCGGGAGTCTAATCTTTTATGGAGGTGGTAAAGAGAAGGAACTTTCAAGTCATCCGCTTCTCTGACTCATTTCACCCTAAAACACATCGCGGGTAAATTTTGTAGGACGAAGCTGGTGAAAAGGTTATGCCGTTGGCGTGCCAGCGCTCTTAGATAGGGACAGAGACATTCCGTTGATACAGAACGACATTTAACGCACTTGAATTCGATTTAATGGCGAAATAATGTCACCCAACAATCCTAAAAGACCAGCGAGCATATGAATATGACACGACTGAAAAATTACAGAATGTTTCATACGACGTCTATCGACACAGTGTTTTATTTGCTCACCTTGAAAATACGAGGATTTTGATCAACTATAGACATCCTCATATGTATATTAGAATCGAAAGGGAATATAATTGAACAAACTACTTGAATTTGATCATACATCGCTCCATTTAATTAATTTACATTAAGAAGATGTGGAATTCAAACCCAAAAGCTTGTTTTCAAATATCGCTGAGTGGGGACACAAAGGCATTTGTTAATGTTTCAAATTTCAGTGTGTCATGATATTCCACCATAAATATGTTTCATCAGATTGCCCCTAAAAATGGTGACTATTGTGGTGAACTCTACCGATGATTTTCTAATTTCCTTCAAAAATCCCAGGAGCAACAGCAACTCGGTAATTTAAAAGATGGGGACTAGGGAATGATGTGAAAACAAAAGTTCAACGGTAAGGACCATGCGATAAGCGGAAAACTTCTCCGTGCCATGAACGAACGGCCATCTAGGGACGTCCTGAAGCAGTGATACGGGTTAAGGCAAGCAAATAAAAAAAGGCTTAAAAATGCAGGCGGACATATCCCAAAACGAGAGTCCCGGAAAAAAACCGAGAGAGTTAGGAGTGCAGTGGATAGTCAGAGAGGGTAAACGGAGGGACGAGTTTGGGAGAATGAGATGCGGAGCAGAGGTTTTCTTCGAACGGGAGAAGACGAAGAAATCACAGGACCCGGATCGCTCACATGGCCAAGCCGCGACCGCAAAGATTGTTCTCTCAAAAAAATCTCTGCCTGGACGCAACTTAAAACTTCCTTGCCTTTCGAATAAGTCGGTAAAACATACTTATCAGTGGAACACCCCTCTGAGAAATGTTCCTCTAAAGAAATAAAATGCTACGGGTGAACTTAAGCCCGAGAGTATCAACAAGAGGACACGCATTTCTTATTAGTGCCAGGAAAACTAGCAGCAGCAAACGTAGAAAAATCCTAATACGGGTTTCAACCACTAAATGGTGGCCTCGATATTTATTGTGGCGCGGAAAGTGGGTAAACATCCAAGTAGGTATGCAGTTCCCATATAATTGAGACATTAAATTACAATCTCTAAGATTTCACCCGGAGTTCCTCACGACAATAATCTCCATGATCGTTTTGAAACTACTAAAACCATAGTAGTGGTTGAGCAGTGAAGGACTAAGTGACACGATTCCTCAAAACATAACCGTCAAAAAATAAATGAAAACTAAAAGGGCTGATGCAATGGAGAGGGATGAGGGAAGGTTCTACAAATGTGCTCACGAATGGACCATCTCCCCTCTCCTCTAAACACCCCGTTCCCGAATACTTCCTCCGACTCCCCAAGTTGATTATTTTTTTCATCGCAGAGCTTGACCTCTTGATCTTCCCCTTCCCTCCCTCCTCCTTATCTCCATCTTCCCTTCCCGGACGATTTCTTTGGGGAGGCAAATGAGGAACGGCGGCCTCACTCATCTCGTCCGCCCCCGCCCCTATCTTCCCCCCCGGGGGCCAAAGCTGACCTTCGCGGAAAGCGTGACCGCCGCCGCCGCCGGCCGGGAGCGAAAAATGAAGGAGCAATAATAATGTAACAGCAGTAACGCTAAAAGCGCAACCTCACGACCGAATGGAGCGACAAGCGAGGAGGAAAGAAAGAATAATAGCACAACACCTTTTCTTTATCTCTCTCTCCGCCTCCGCAGGTCGCCTCAAGCATGAAAGCCACTGCAGCGCTGACATTTCGCTCAACATCCTCCATTCCCGGAAGTCGAATCAATGGCGCTCCTGACCACACATTTTAATTACGCTTTCATCTACGTCACAGGCAAAAAATTGCTTGCCGACGGTGATTGTGAATAATTAATCTCTCTGATTCCACTGACAGCACTACATGAACTAGGCTACAACGTCAAATGAACGGTTTCCAATTCTAATTCAGAGAGAAGTGGCATAAAACTCATTATTCCTACGAAAACAAGCTATGATCTTTTCAAAAAAGAGGTTTATTTTAGATTAAACACCAGCATTATCCTTAACGGGTAACTTTTGCTTCCTCAAAACACAAAATTTTTTATTCCGACAAATTGCAGGTACTCGCGATCAAAATGTTTTCCACACATAACCAAAACCCTTGGGAAACATTGAGACTCATTTAAACCAATTTTGGAGGTATCTATCTCTTTAAATTATATTTATTGAATGTGTAAACTCTCAAATCTCAACTGCGATCACGTGACTGACTCTTGTCCGTATCTAAAAAGCCCCTGTTACTGTAGCTCACCTTGTCATATCAGTGAGACCCAACCAACTCTTTGAGATTCCCAACTGAGATTCCCAAACTAGGGGTCACGAAGTCATCCATTACCTTACCCGGGAGATGCGATTATTAAATTCCCTTAGCAATAATCTGGAAAATAAAAAAACTCTCAGCGATTTCTTTACTAACCCGATCACTAAAAACACAAGATACTGCTTTGTCTCAATATTCTTTCGTATTTTTGTCTTAATTATAATTCATCACTCATTCCTTCTCCACCTTTACTCTCATTTCTTACCCACAGTCGCAAGGAAGCCATCTACTCAAACAATAAGGCATCACGCAAGGACGGGATAAGCTCATTCCCTCTATTTTCAAGGCCTCTAATAATAAAAAAAAGAGAAAATGAATGTTTCAAAGTTGGCTGACTTTTTCATCATTCAGTTATGTTCACAGCCAATGATTACCATGTTTTTCCAAAGAAGATTTCATCAACATGAACACAACTGTTAAGTTTCTAGAATTTCGTCAAATTTGACCGATCTTTATTCGTAAATACCACATCAGTTGCTGGCAAGAAATTAGAAAATAAACCAACAAGGAAATCACTTTAATCATTAACATGATATAAGGTAAGATTTACGCGGACAACAAGCTCATATTTCCTGAGATATCCCAGCAGTTGGGTTCTCAGAGAATAACCATGTATGAATTTAATCAAATTTTGTCTCGCGTCATGGCTTTGGAAATCAATTTAGCCATGAATAAACATTTTTTAACCGGAAAGATTCAACTCAAGCCATGACCTCGCAGCCCGCATATGGCCGGTCGCTCGCTCCGAACCCTCTCCTTATGTGAAAACCAAGAGAACGGAGTTTTTCACCGCCACTCACGATAACGCAGCCTTGGTTGGGTGGACATGAGTGACTTTGGTCGTCGATCATGAGCCGAGCCTTCCACATAAGGGACGCGTCCTCAAGAGGACCTGACCGTCAATGCCTCTCACCGCGTCTGAAAATGTATAGCATCCTTGTCTTGGCTCCCTGCACTTCAAGAATATTTATTTTAAGATTGCGGGGAATCCTCTGGACTGATTTAGGCCGCTTATTGACCATTTTTGGCCACGTTTTAAACACACTCACATTCCTTCTTGCTTAGAATTTGAAACCTACACTTTAAGTAAGAAGCAATTGATAGATAATATGTTCTCAAAAACAAAAAAAAACGAATAAACTTTTTTGTTTTGCCATCATTCTAACGCTGAAAACAACTTAGTTTGGCGGTGACTGTTCATAAAGCGTATTTATGATCACAACTAAACGTCAAAACTTTCGGTTATCAAGCCAAGATATTATTTTTACACAACGCTCGAATTTTGCAATTCCTCCCACAATAAGACGAGTGGAAAGAAATAATATCCTCAAGGAAGCATAAAATAAATAACACACGAAATCACCTAGAAATATAATATTAGGATTGTGAAATCGGAACCGTCCAGCTGAACCATACTTTGGAGCCCGAGGAATTGAACTTAGTCAAATGGACGACACGAAACCTACATTCCAGTCGCAGACGAGGTGGCTTCAAGGATTAAAAGTCTCTCTGGGAAGATCTCGAAGGTGATACTTCGGAGGTATTTTCACACGGAGATCAACCACGCAGCCTGCTTGCGAAGCAGACTCAACTCTAATCCTCTTTAGAGACAGACCTTAAGAAGTTATTGACAATAATCGAGAAGGTTGTGGGATAACAAAAGAAATCGTGTTCTCAAGAGTTTTCTCTCACTGCCACCATACAAAATATTTTTCCCCCTCCAAATTATTGGGCAGGACTAAAGGTATAAGAGGTTGAATATTTCCCTGTTTATATTTCACATAAATAGAGTTTTCGATACTGGAAGTCAAAATTTTCCACTCAAAATAAGCAGCATCGGCCAGACAATCTCCACCGCCCGCGGCCTCCAGTAGCCGTAAACATGACGGAGAGAGATAGATGATCAAAAATCCCTGAAGGCGAACAATGCCAAAATGTGGGCAGGCTTTCGGAGTAACTATTACCCAAGCAGACCATAAACGGGAGGAGTGGACGGGTCGCTTATTTCAGCCATGAGTAACTTAAGTATACCGAAATGATCGAGCCAGCACACCTGTAACGGCGCACGATGACCTTTTCCATCCGCCGATATGTTTCCTAACAGCTTCGCGGAAGATTTTTAAGCTACTCTAATACTTTGGGCGGGCCGGAGATCTCGTGAATAGATGGAGGAGCCTAAAAGAATTGAGTCGCTCGTGCAGAGATTTGCACTTTGGATAGAGAATATTCACAATGGAAAGAGGATGGGGAGATGGCAGACTTTCCCTTCAACAGCCTATTTATTTGGGGAGCGGAGAGAGCCCGAAATTCGATTTATATTTGAGGCCAACTAGAAGACAACATCTCATGCTTCCGCGATACCAAAGAGTCGAGGGACAATAAATATTTATGAAGAACGGAGCGAGAGTTGCCCCACGTTTCCTAACGCTTGTTTTGAAAATGTTACCGCCATTTGAAAACAACACCAATATATCCATCTCCTCCAAGGTGCTAGCTTTTCATTACTGTCTGGCAGGGTTTAAGCATCACATCAAGTACTTAGCATTGACACTAAGATGAACTATGGCTCATGCATGTTTACCAACAAGTGGTCCCAAAGTACCAAACGTATCTCTTCTGAATAGTATAAGGAAGCAGGTCAACTTTGCGAAGAACTACACATAGCATATTTTAAAATTCTCGTTTGGGTAGTAAATTCAAATACCACTTTTAAAATGCATTTTTGCAGTCTTGTCATTGGAGTCCCATCGAAAAGAATTTCGTACTTCCTAAATGCAGCGCTATGGTTTCTAACGAAAATGTGAAGTTTAAAGGTCATATGGTTTCCTCTTCAATCGAAAATATGTAGAGACTAACAGCAAGATCGGAGAGCTGCTAAGGAGTTGTAAAACGCCTCTTGAAATACCAGGTGATTTTTAGGGCGTAGTAATCTTACTCCCAATGAAAACTTTCCACAGGCATATTTTCTTGAGATTAAGAAAAATTTCCAGGACACATCAGCGTCTGCAACGAGTAAGATCTGGGAATTATTTTCTGTTCGCTTCAAAATTATTTGAATAGGTACTTCAACAGTTAACTCAACAAATTCGACTATCCCTACATTTCAACTCCCGAATCAAGTGCAGAGTTCTAAGGAAATAAGATGATGTTTCTTTCGGCACTTCTTCTAGTAGCAACACGTGGATGGAAAGGAATATATAAGGCGCATGAAAATTCAATGGGCTAAACTTAAGTCCATCAAACGAATCTGTCGACTGCTGAATCCACAGTAAACAGCATAATTGTGAGTGGTAGGAAAAACTAAATGAAGAAATTGCACGGTATGAGGGTGTCAGTTTCATTATTGTGCCTCCTTGCAGTCCATTTACGGAGATTAGCTCCATTTTTCTCAGCATCCAACTACATTTTTTTGCGGCCAAAGAGAGGGAGTCAAGGAAAATATCCTTCTTTCTTCCATCGCTCTATTTCTTTCCTCTTTCGAGTCACCCTTGCTCCACCAATTAAGGACATCTGCAGTCTGCTTCTCCTTCTTTGCTCTCTCCGTTCCCCAGCACTCTTCTCCCGAGAGGCGGTCGGCCCAATCCCGCGAGGATCGCGAAAGCGGAACGGCCTTGGGGTGCCCGTCCATATACCCTTCGGCCCATCGTGGACCACGCCCCCTCGCCGATTCTACCCAACGCTCCCATGAGCGCTCACTTTTATCCCCGGGCAGACCCTTCTTCCGCGTACTCTACATCCGAACCCAAATATACCGGGCGATAATTTGTGAAAGTTTATGGCGGAATTAAAGTACGAAATTCTTACTTCAATTCCACTATGTCAAGCGAGGTGTGATGTAACATTGTGTCCACTAAAAATAAAATTAAACTTGGTTCTGTCTTGTGAAACTTTTAAATGCACACCACATTTCAACTCCTCGGTGCCACCATCAGATTGGAGTCCTTGATGTCACCATAACCTGACTTACCACTTAAAATAAAACAGAGTGTCTCCAAAAGCCGTAAACAATTGGCACCCTTCGTCAACAAACACCAAAATTACTGTGTTGGTATGCTGGGAAACCACAGCAGCGACCAACTACAGCCTCTCAACCAAAAATACCCCCCTGTGATGGTTTACGGGAATGTTATTTCCTCGCCAGGGACCAAACACAGACGCACACACACAACCCAAATAGGATCCTTTGCAAGGGCTAATGGGACCCCGCTAAGGATGTTTAGGTTATAACCTGGGATCCTTCACAGGGCTAATGAAACCCCGCTAAGGATGCCCGGTTATTTACGCAAGCACACAAAATCACTCACTCACACACACAAATGGGCCCAACTTCTGGGAGAATCAACTCAAAAAGAGTGTGGTCAAATCAACACAACAGGACGAGGGTGGGGGTCGAATACGCGTATTTCGGCTACAAAGTAGCACTCTTCAGCGAACCGAAGGTAACGCGTCACGTCAACGCAAGGTTGAAGTGAGGAAGGGTAAAGACATTCGAGTTGTAAATAAAGGTAAACTGAGGAGGGGGGGAAAGAGGCATCATCCAATAGGGAAAGAGAGATGGGGAAGGGCGATAAACAATATGGAAACAACCAAAGAAAATGATTGGGGAAGGGGGGGGAAGGTGAAGGGGGAGGTGTAAAAGGGAGTGGGGTTGCAACGGACGTAAAGTTGAACGTTGGAGGGAGGGGGGGAAGAAAGGGAAAGGTAGTGAGCGGTTAACGGCGTCCGTTAAGAGACGTGACGAATTATTTAAAGTTCAAAACTGAGCAGAGGGAGGAATCAGGGATGGGTCCAGCGTCGCTGTTTAGGAGTTTGGCTTTATTTTTAAAAATAAAGATACTCTCGTAAGCGTCTAATAGGTTATTACTTGTATGCTTTACGAGTTTCAAATATCTTTTGTTACGTCGTGCCCGGTCATGATTAGATGCTGCGCTACAATAGACTTTTCGGGATTGTGATTTTTGAAATGAGAGTAGTGTTCTTAGCATCTGGTTTGTAAAGTACGTCGTGTTTGTCCTTTCCTAATAGGTTTTTAAGCTTGTTTTGGTTAGAATAGGAGATTTTTAGTTTTAACTGATTTGAAGATTTTATCGATCCCTTTCGTTAAACGGGGATAATGAGGCAATTTAATGTACTTTTCGGGTCCATCTTTCTTGTGTGTGGTGGAGTTAGAAATCAAATGTTAAAATTTATACTTCTTCACAATGTTTTCGACTGTTGAATCTTGAAAACCATTTCGTTTAGTAATATCTTTAATAAAATTTAATTCTTTATTAAAAGCCGATCTTTCGAGAGGGACGTTAAAAAGTCTATGAACGAGAGAGCGGAAGACGGCCAGTTTATGGTTGGCATGGTCGAATGAAAGATTGTGGATGTAGTTGGTGGTGTGTGTTGGTTTTTGATAAATATCAAAAGATATCTTGTCTCCAGATCTAGTGAGGCAGATATCAAGGAAGGGAAGACAGTTTTCTTTCTCTATTCCTACTGTAAATTTGATAGATGGAAACAGGCTGATTAGATCAGACAAAATTATCCAGGTTATATTTCGTGGTATCAAAAACGGCAAATATGTCGTCTACGTAGTGTAAGAAAACAGAGGGGAAGTAAGTAAATTTTCTTTAAAAAGGTTTTCAAAGTGAGACATAAGAACGTTGGCTTGAAAGGGTGAAAGCGAGTTGCCCATGGCAGTTCCGAAATCCTGTTTGAAAAATTTACCTTGGAAAGTAAAATAATTTTGGTTCATGACCAAATTGGTAAGTCTAATGTACTCCTCGATTGTTTTTGAGTCCAAAGAGAGTGACTTCAACCAATCCTCTAATGCTTGGATAACAATGTCAACAGGTACACTAGGAAAAAGATTCGTTACATCAAATGAGACCATTACTTCACCCTCGAGGAAAATGTAATTTTTAGTCTTTTCAATGAATTCAAAATAATTTTTAATGGAATGAGGGCTTTTAAAATCGAGGCTTGTGAACTGGGAAACTAACCATTTTGATAGTAAGTATGTGGGGGAATCAAATCCAGATACAATGGGTCTCATTGGGCAGTCGATTTTATGGACTCTAGGTAGGCAATACATTCTTGGTAGAGTGGGATTGGTTACATATATTAGTTAGGGTTAGCGGGGTCCCATTAGCCTTTGCAAAGGATCCTATTTTGGTTGTGTGTGCGTCTGTGTTTGGTCCCTGGCGAGGAAGTAACATTCCCGTAAACCGTCACAGAGGGGTATTCTTGGTTGAGATGCTGTGGTTGGTCGCTGCTGTGGTTTCCCAGCATACCAACACAGTAATTTTGGTGTTTGTTGACGAAGGGTGCCAATTGTTTACGGCTTTTGGAGACTTTCTCTGTATTATTTTAATTGTCTAGCCGTAAGAAGCTCACCCCATCTTTGTGATGGCTTTCCCCGACTTACCACGTTTACGTATTTCATCAAAATACAGCTTCAGCAATACTCAGATTTTTTTCAAACAATGAATGAGAACTTTTAATTTTATACACCATTATTTCCAAACATGGCTTCAAAATTTGATGTTATTATCAATGAGACCTCGACAAGCTACGATCGAGGAGTGCGGAAAATTCAACGTACGAATTGAGTGAGGCACGTCATTTCCGCAAAGTTACGCCCGAAATATTCTCATTTTGAACTTCATATAATTTATTCATACTTCACCTCACTTTCAGAAAGACTGCCTTCTTTTCCTCCCCGCGCCATTTCGGCTTCATCATCACCGCCGCCACCTTCATCTCGCCACCCGCACTCACACCCTCTCAGCTCCGCCGCCGCGGCGGTCGTTAGTCATGTGCAGACGTAGTGAGGGCGAAGGCAACCGAAAAGGCCTTGGCAGTGCTTGGCAAGCGCCGCCCTCGCCACGGGGCAACCACTCTTCTCCCTCCCTCGCCTTGGGATCATCGACGGTCTAACCAACCGCCACCGCTCGCCCTCCACCCCCACCCAAACCCCTGTTTCTCCTCCCTTACCACCTCCCAGCCCCCCTTCCCTCCCAGCGGCCGCCCTTGTGAGGTGGGGGATGGGAAGGCGGAACAGCATCCGAAAAGGAGCTCGGACTGCGGACTGGGGTCGGGAGGATGACGAGGAAGGACGGAAAGGCGGAAAAGGACGGACGGGATAAGACGATGCTTGGAATGTGGCAGCATAGACGATTAGAAGGGAGTATATGGACGAACGACCTTATTCGGGCAAAAATTGTTACGTCTTCTGCTCCTTGCCTTGAAAACCAAGCACATAACACTGAAATCTAGCAGTTTTTAGTATGGCTCGCGAGAGAGTTGAGAGCTAATAATATTCATCATAAAATATTCATGAGAAGAAATGTTGGCGGGAAGCCAGAGTATGACTTACACGCATCTTAACTGTTGAAGGAGGCGATTCAAATTACAATCTCACTCTTCAACAGAAGACACCGAGCAAAACCCATCGCTGCCAAAATTGCGAAAGGTACGCTCTTTAACAAGTCTTCTTTCCTATGCTTTCGAGGTGATTAGTCACATTTGTGCAGTGATCCTTCTTTGTATACAATAATAAACGCCTCCTTGCACTTGTACTATATAAAATATTATACGCGGCGACGCATGGGGAATTATTCATTTAGCTTCCGGATTACCCCCCTGCATTTTTTAAATTACTTCAATGAAATTGCCTTTTGTCGCTCAGTTTCCAACTCTTTCTTTCCACTCCTCACTACCTGAGGAGATGTAATAAAAAAATCTAGAATATAATTCATAATTAAAATGCTTCAATGCTAGAAACAATGTCGGAACATAATTATTGAACACAATAAGTCGCAGAGAGAAACTGGTTCCTACATTGAAGGGTTTTAACACTTTCTAACTGACCCTTCCATCAAAAAGATGCCGTCCAAGAAGTTTCAGCAATTTTACAGTGTCTGCGGAGGGTCTGAAGTGTTATTATTTCACCCGCGGGGAGAATATTTCTGAGGAAATTTACTCGCCATAGGCGGCTGATTCACTCTATTCATCTAACCTCGTTCCTGTGCAATGGGCTCGAATCAGGAGAATAGGTGATGAGAAATAAGAGAAGGAAAGGAGAGAGAAATATACACTTCTTAAGAAATTGGAATTAGACATGGGCAGAACCCAAAGGCGCAGGAGTCCATCGCTGCCCGACTAACAATGGGAGAATCTAAGAACCGGGTCTCGAGCTTCGAAAGTTGGCATACGTCCTAAGGTAGAGATTATCGAGTCACCCCACTTTTTGGGTAATATACTCGATATTGTAAGCAAAAATACAAGTTGACAAATATGAATACAGAGGAAGGGCTCCAGGGGTTTTATTAACTACCAGCGCGATTATTCTGGTTTCACGAAGTGTGACTAGGCGTCAGCTTTTCTATTCGCCGTTTTATTAGTTGACATATCATTCGGGGAAATGGTTTAATTTTTCTATTTGAGGTGCATTAGAACAATAATAAGTTAAAATAAATAAAACATTAACAGCACTTTTCCACAAGCTAAATAAGAAGCGAACAACAGGCTATAGTACTTATGCCTTGATTAGACACACATAAAATAATAAAAATCATATTATTTTCTAAACACAAGAGGTGACCTCTTTATTCTCTAGCGCCGCGATGACCTTTAATCCTTCCATCAACCTAACTTCAAAATTGATGTAGAAATAACCTAGCTCTACATTCTATTAATACAAATAACCAAAGGAAAGAAACCCTTATACCGATAGGTACGTAATACTACAGTTTGTTATTCTAGTAGAATTATTTTACCACATTTTTTGTTTAATCTATTGATTATAAAACCCCCCAAGTGAGGAGGTTCGTATTTACTATTTAGAGGTCTACCTACGATCCAACTTTCGTCGAATCCAAGACCTGCCAATCGCATTCTCTCCTGCGTAGAGGCAGGGAGCACATTTTCACCGAGCTCCCACCCACCAACCCATCCACTCACTAAAGGCTCCCGAACCCATTCCCGGCTCGAAGCGCGCAACGAACGACCGAAGGAAAACGCCTTACCAAAATTAACATTGAATGCCCGTTCTTTCTAAATGCCACTTGAAAAAAAACATGGTTCACTAAGGCGCGGAGCGAAGGAAGACCGAAGAGAATGGCATTCCATTTTGCTGAACGTTTTTTTTTCTTCTATTTTTTTAAATCCCAAATGTGATTTTCAGACGGTGGCAACGAAATTCGAGCGCAAACACGAGGATATTTGCCGGCAGATCAATTTAGGATTGCAAATTGTACGCCCTGAGCTCAGTATTTTATCTTTTTTAAAGCGAAAGTTTACCGTAAACAATTAACAGCCAATAGCCGCGATTGGAAAAACGCCTACCGAAGATTAACACTCAATTACCGCAGCTTTTCCACCGGAACGATGCCGGAACGTATATTTTGCGACGACATTAACGAGTTTTCATTAACCAATATACATATTTATGAATATTGTCTCCCTCTCGCTCCTCCAAGATGCCTCCGCGGATATAATGCCACGTTTTCAATTTCTCCTTTCGCGCTCAAACTCCAAAAAGTAACAGGTAATGTACGCAGCGCTATCGCTCACATTTATTGCTCTTAACGACTTGCAAACATGCATAGCATATAATTCGGTTGTCACTTTCAGTTTCTGTCTCTCTAGAAATTTTCTGGAATGTTCAAAGGAAAAGGGGGATATTTCAAGCTGTTACCTCTTCCTGCAGGCACTTACTCTCTCATTTCGTAAATGCATACACACTATTCCTGAAATACATAAATAATACAATAATTCACAACTTAAATCTTTGAATTTCTTTACCTTTTAGAAATAAATTTGTTCCAAAATTTTATCTCTCAGAATCATGTACGGCTTTTTAAATTCACTATTCGCAAACACCTAACACAATTCTTACACAACGAGAAAGTACACTATTCTTATACAAGCGGCAACATAAGATTCTCCACCAATACTGGGTGGCCATTATCCATCTTTATGATGACTCATGATTTCATAAGTGGAAGTTCATTCTGTCCTTCTTTCAAGTTTCCTTTTTTCGGATCGCACATGATCAATAAGGGATTCTCATATGCGTTCCGAGGTGAGCAAATATCAGATTAAATAAAACTAACTTTGTATACTCCACTAGAGGTATATTAACACGACCCGGGTTTCGACACCTGAAGATGACACGAAGTGTCGAAACCCGGGTCGTGTTAATAAACCTTTAGTGGAGTATACAAAGTTAGTTTCATTTAATCTACTATGGATAACTTCCACAAGTCGAGCCTGGAACCATTTCCTTTGTGGACAAATATGTTCGGTGTACACAAATTTGAATCGCTGCCAGCCATTGGCACCCTTTATCAGTCACCAATTATGTGTATCTGGCAATAAGCTTCACGCTAAAAGCCTGAGGTTTAGAACGATGGGTGAAGCAAAGCGAGCAGAGAATCGAAGGGGAGGGAAAAGAGAGGCACAGAGAGAGAGGGAAAAAGAATGCGGAGAAGGAGAGAAAGAGGCAGAGGGGGAGGTAAATATAATGAAATGGCGAGGTTGGTTGGTCGGAGTGAAGCCGCGCGGAAGGATCGTGACCTTCGCCGCGGAGCGAAGAGGGAAGCCCTCGCGAGTAGACCGAGTAGGCAGCGGCGGCTGCATCGGCTGATTCCCTCGGTCGAAGACCTTTCCCGCTTTACAGGAAACAAAATGAATCCACACACACACACCACTCTCGAACACGCACAGTTAGCGTGGAGTGGGGAGAGGGGGGGGGGTTAAATAAATGGGAAGTTTCCTGGAAAAAAGAAATCAGCCGTCGTTCGTCTCCCTCAGCCGCGGAGTGGAGCTTCGTTAAACGGGTAAACACGGTGCAGCGCACGCCGACCATTACGAATTGGCGCCAGCATTAATATTCATAGGTTAAGGAATTCTGAAAATTATTGTTCTTTCGCGCGCATCGCCGCGCCGGTGCGAGCGAGCTGGGTGGGACGTCATGAGGTGCAGAAGAATCGCGTGATTGAGGTCACCGAAAAAGAGCACTCGCCTCCCGAGGAGCAATAGAGAGGGAGCGGCAAGGAAAGCACAGGAATGTAACACATTTGTACAAGAAGCTTTGCAAGAGAGGGAATAAGAGGGGATATTGAAGGACGAGTTCATTTTTAGCCATCAACTACAAAACTTCCACTGCTCCCACAGAGAAGTAGATCACTCAAGTGGTAACAATAACCACTAGAATTCAATAGGCTATTTTCAAGTATTACAAATAGTTGAATTATTACATAGTCTCCTTGGCATATTTACAGATTTTTTAGCGAAAGTGGAAATGGTTACACGCATTAATCGTCCAATTTCTTCGCGACTATATAGCTAAAGACATTAGCCGCCGGACTCATCTAATATTTTGTTCATATATCCACGCTCTTCTCTAAGGTGAGCCTGGAAGTTTGACTTGGAGCAAATTTTTTTATGTGAACTAAAAAATTAAAACACTCTCACACAATGGCTCTGGTTTATCCGAAATCATCTTACATTTGACCATGCTGAGAAGCCCCCAAATCACCGGTACCCGCTTCACTGTATATAGCCGGCTTCGCAAAGTTGAATGAACTTGTCGTTGAAGTACGGGAAAATACTCACTCGGGCCGTTCCCCAATCATTTTTTAAAGAATGCTATCGTAACCAAATGGAAAACTGTGGAGAAATAAATAGAACATTACCAACGTTGGAAATTTCATTTGCGGTGATCATAGCGGATGATAAGTGAGCGAATCGAATGGTGAAGGATGATAAGTGAGGTTGAAAAGTACGGTTTCAAAGAGAGAAAAAGAGACTAAAAAGAATACAGGAGTTCATTTATTGAGTGGTGTATTTGATTTCAATTAGCAAACAACGTATACACTGACCATAGTGCCGATGTGTCATAATGATTGGGAGCTTATTCAATGGCATGCGAAAATCGTGGCCGAAACAAAAGAGCAATTTATTTTCAGTGATATGTGAATTTTTATTCATGCAAATTAGCACGATGGGTGATGGTTGAATAATTAAATTTAGGATGATTCCAGAACGGCCAGTATGTTGCGGAAGGCAATTTATGCGTTAAGAGACAGCTCGATTTTTCCCCACTCTTCTTCATAAGAATTACCGAGTCCAAATGAAATCTCATCCGGAAAAGAGAAGTAGCAACGGCAATAAAACGCAGTTACGTCGGTGTAAAGAGTATCTATTCACGCTTTACGGAATGCTAAAATTCACTCAAAGAAAAGTGTCAGAGAGAGAATACTCTGAACCCCTTTTTGAATTCATTGTGCCCAATTCATCATCCACTTCTCAAAAACAGCAACAAATATGTCTGCATAACAATCAGTAAAAAAACACTGATCGAAATGAGAGGCTAAAAGAGACTACGAGGGAATGAGAGGGCCTTCTTTGCTGTTTTCAATCACTGAAAGGCTCTCTACGACTCGCTGATATATCATCCAAAAGTGAATATTTTAATCGCAAAGACATGATGAGAGAGGCCATCCGGTGAACAACTCTTCGAATCATTTCGAGATAAGGGCTCTCTTGAGGGCGAGTCTCCATGTGGAGAGAGAGAGAGAGAGAGGAGGGAGAGGACAAAAGGGAGAATATAACAGAAAGAAAGGGGACGAAAGGGATCGATAGATCGGTTCCATCGCCAAAAAGGGAACTCGTCGTCCCGAAGGGGGCCAAAGGGCGGCTTTTATCAATTCAGTCCGCCGATAAATAACAAGCCTCATTCCGAACGGTCTATTGTCTGATTTCCTCGACCCATGTCTGTAAATGGCGAATCACGACCATCAAGTTGACTGGTCGTAAAAAAATAAACAATATCCATCTCTCTGCGATTTTGAATCATTCATGAGAGGAGACCCTTCTTCGCCGGAGACTCGACAATTAAGAACATGGTTGATTGAAAACATGGAATTCACATTAATAACTACATAAGGACGGCATCCAAGAATCCCTAAGGCAAATATAAAAAATAGTTTTTATGGGATGCTGCATGTGGGTATCAATAAGGCCCAAGGTAAGACAGGCAAAGATTGTTCCCATTTATTGTCACGTAAAACGGTTTGTTTTTCCAATCCCGATAAAAAATCAATAAAAAACAAAAATGACAGGTTGTAACGTAAATCACTACGTAAACTCAAGCAAGAGTAACGAAAGAGTCAAATGAAAAACACCATTACAGGGATTCAGAAAAAAATATGTGCTGATCGTGTGAAATCATACAATGATGGGAAAGTAGAATTACAGGAGAGAAGCATAATGAAAACACTGTATCAGGTGCCATGAACTAAGAATCTCACAATGTGTTTCTCAGCCATTTCCGCCATTATCGTATTGAATGCTTGATTAAATTTTAAAACGGATACGAGCTTGAATAAGTTAGGCCATTCAGAAAAAACTCTCTTGCCAGCTATCCGCTATAATCTTCGTAAATTCTCACTTTACGTCCACCGTAATATATTATGTGGCACTTGGTCTCTGTATTTTTTCCAATATTCATTTCATTTTATATATTTTGAAGAGGCAAAGTTCCCTCTGTGACGTTGAATTTCTTTGTAATTGAGTAGACATTGGTGACGGCTGAAGAACTCTTCAAGCCGCAAATGTGAGAAAGATGCGATTGAAATAAAAACGATCGTTCTGCATCACTTACAATTTTGGGGGTAACCCTTGAGAGATAACACGACGGCTGGACCAAACATGCTAAATATATCCAGTAATGTGGGTAAAATCGAAATACGTATCAAAGAATCGAGGATTACATTACTTCTTGATGACTTTCGGTCTAAGATATTTTCACGTTTCTCCGGGTTAGTTATACAGGTAAAACAAAACAAACTGCTAAGCCATCCTGTTTTCCAAAATAATAATTATACGTTCGGTTTATCGATCGATCATTCGATCATTACTTCCAACACTCAAGCAAGGTATCTAAAAATAGCTAACCAAATCTTTATTTTCAACTTAAAAATGATAGGAGAAACAATGCTAAACATTGCCGCTGAGTTCCAAGCAAGACAGGAGTGTAAGAGGGCACATGGGCGTGACCGAAGACGGCTCAACCTAGCTCCAGCATACATTAAGCGGAGGTGAAATAATAAATCGCAGATAATAAATTGCGTGCTGAATGGAAAATAAAGTCTGTCATCAGAACACTGCATAAAACCACCTCGGGGACTTTTACTAAATAATAGCTAGCAAGTTTAAAACAGCTATCGTCTCAGTTGGCTTCAGCGTCAAAAGAGTTAATATAAAAATTTCAGCGTCAAAAGAGTTAATAAAAGCAAATGGTTTTATTTTATTTGATTTTAGCCATTAATTTATTTAATGGAATATTAAATGTAATCAATCGTAGACATTCAATTCATAATTAATAGTTTTTGGGACTGGATCCATAATTGAAAGTTCTGAAACGAAACAAAAAATCAACTTTACGAGAGCTTGTTCAGAGCGCCTCTAACAGCGTTACAGACAGATTTCCCTGGGTAATTACGTACTACGATAGGTTGTGGCGGAGTATAGGTTGGCCTAGACTGAGGTACCGGTTATGATGGGCCTATGCGTTTGCAATATTGGCAGCAATGCAAGAAGTGCAAGAGCAAAATCCGGTTATGAGACTTGCATCCGGATTTGCATTTTGAAGTTTCGCGCATTTATCTGAAGCCATCGTCATCGAATTCCGACGAAATCAGATAACGGGCGCTGCAGGGCGACGAGGCGCTCTGGCACAAGTGGGGGGTCGGGCCCAGAAGGGAGGATTTGAAGATAGGGGGGGGGGGTGGCGGGGCCGGTTTGGCACCACGTCACAGCACGCAGTCGAAACACGGCGACGTCGGATGAAGTATGGATTCTCTTTATTCAAATTTGCTCGACGTGATGGTGACGCAACGCCCATAGTTCCTCACGGACGATCTTCCGAACGGACACACGGGTATGTACACCGGTGTGAGGGGAGTTAGGATGAGACACTGGCTCACACTTGAAGATAAGGAAACTTTTTTTTTTCATTCTAGATTTTGTTGAAGGTCGACAACGACATCCTCAACGAGCTAACTTGAATTTGCTTCAATAGGTTTTAACTCTCATAAAATTACGAAAGCACTGACGGGTAATTAAGTGAGGCCATTACTGGCTTTGAAAGTATTTTTTAATACTATGCATTTCCGTAAAATGTATGTTTTTCCCCGGAAATTAGATCATACAATTATGTATACCCTGTACGTACAAAGAATGGCATTAAACATCGTTTGCACACCAGAAATTTATGCTTATCCAGTAAAAATATGCACTGAAAAAAATCAATGCAAAATTTATGAACGATAAGAGGAATAGATGAATGGTTAATAAATACTTGGAAACCATTATGGTTTCTGGGACGAAGTATAATTAGGATGTGGTAGTGTTTCAAGTGGAGTTCAGCGCCAAGAATGATAAATCTAAATCATAAATGACTCAATTTTTGAATTACTACTGGGTGCCGTAATACTTGTGCCAACCTTTCAACATTATATTAAGTTCGTTTACTTTAAAATACAGTACTTCTCTAATTTTTGTAACGGACCAACGGTACTAATATACGAAATGTATTATGATCTTTCTACCTCATTTTTTACGATACTTCCCATTGTTACATACAATAATTAGGTAAGAAGAAATAATTTACCTTTCTTCAATCCGCGACTTACTGAATAACAGACCAACGCGTAACAAAATTGGCTACAGCAACTATGAATTTCTCAGTCGTTAATTTATGCAAATATGCAAAAGTAACAAAATTCTAACATGGTTTAAAGCTGACGACATTACGCTTCTGCAATTTTCAGTTGTACACACCTGGAGAGTGACAAAAAGGGATAGTGAGGGGAGGAAGATTGGAGCTGGAGGGGGGGGGGGATCTGCTTGACGGGACGGAAGGGGAAAGAGAGAGAAGAGGAAATATATATGGACCCCAACAGGTGGACCGCCGCGCCGCGCCGTCTTGGGAGATTTATTCATCTGAGACGCGATGCCAGCGGAATATAACAAGAGGTCGTCGGGTAGTTATCGTCTAAGCGTTAAAAATGATCCGCGATTTGAATAACGGGGTCTTCGGGATCTCATTTCAGAGCTCGTATTTCATCCACTATTTCACGAAAATCTCCGCTGGAACAGGTAAGCAATTTATGAAGGTCTCCGATGCAAGCTGAAGTAACGGAGGAAAACAGAACCTCGAGGATATAAATTTTATTTAACAAAATATGAAATTAAAAGACTGGTGAATACAAGAAACTAATGGGAGAAAGGAGAGTTTAGCAAATGAATCTGGAGATAAATTTTGACCATCTAATTGAGGGAATTTATTCACGATTCGCAAATTCAATCACTTATTTTACATCCCGGAAGATGACGACGCTTTTAATCACTATAACCTAGATTTGAGGAGAAATATTTCAAAAAACTTCAGCATCCATCAATGAAATGAAAGACCCCCATTCAGGACAATGACTCTTACGGGGGATGGGAAAGAATTATCGTTCAGTGAGAGGAATGCATGAATAAGCAAGGGGGTGATAAGTACCTTCGCAACAAACAAGGGTTTCAGCCTCTTGAATTCGAGAGGAATCTTTTAATAGCAAGCAAGCACCTTCAGAACGTGGTGAGATCAGCGAGAAGATGAAACGTGGATTCGATTTGTCATCGAGTTAAATGACGTAATTTGTCAGACAGCCAGGATTCGAGCTCGTTGTTTCACCGAGATGACACGAATGGTAATGACTCGATCACATTCGAGAGGCAAGGGCGGCGATCCAATCCGTCGTAGAAGAGAAGACACAACAACACGGAGTGACATCGCATCGCATTCCATTACGAAATCACGGTATGGGCGCGATTCTGGACAGGAGTGGAGTGAATGAAAACGAAATCTTCCTTTTTTGCACTGGAACTATTGAATGAAAAAAGGGGAACATGGATCGAAACAAACAAAAATGAAAAAAATCACTTTCACTCTATTATATTAAATAAATTAAATTAAGTGGCATCACATAGATGAATTATTTTATATCTAATCGCAGGTCAAATCGTAGAATCGACACAAACTTACTTGCCGTTCGTTCGTTCTCAATCTACTCCCTCAAAATAAATTTTATTGTGAGATAAGCAACGAAATCTTGTTAATTTCACGTGAACTATGAGTAATGATTAGAAGAAAGGGCCAAATTGAATGCCATATTTCATTAATGCTTCTTCGAAATACGGGAACGCGCTCATAAAATAAACTCTCCATAATATACTCAATTCAACAGTTACCAGTTATTCAATGTTTGCGGCCTACTAGTGCACTGAGGTTCACTCCTTGGAAAAAAAATTCATATACACCACTTATTTTGTTATTCTACACTTCACTCAAAGACTTTCAGGAATCAACTGAATCAGGGGACCGCGAAATTTTCAATAGACACTTCCTCATTAGCGAGAGACAATCTTCAATAATTTGAATTAAGTTTCGAGCCGTTCTCGGAAGGGAGACAAGTCCTTGCATCAAAGTAATATATACCATGCCGGTCACCTCGCCGATGTGCCAACGGCACGAGCCCGTGCCGAGACGCGTTCTTGGCGCGACGAAGCGATCGTCAGACCGCTGGTCGCCCCGAAAGCCGAGGGCGTCGGACGAAAAGGCGGGTAAGAGGGAACGAGCGAGACTCGCATTTCAAACCGGGGCCATAAAGAACGCAAGTCGTATTTCAGGAGATGGAAAAAATAACAAATAGGTAGAAAAATACTTGGGCCTGAGACCTTAAAACAAGAACTAAAAATAAAAGGAAATTTGACGTCGCGCACGAACTTGGCTGTCGTAGCCTCCATTAATCAGACAATTAGTGCCCGGCAACGCTAGCTGGTAGTTTCGCGAGGGTCAAACTCAGAGACTGGTTTCGAAGAAAGATCGAGTGAGAGAGTGAGGAAGAAGAATATGAATGGGGAAGAAGTGGTGAAAGGGTGAAGTGAAATTTTATCCCCGGTCGAAGAAATTTAGCGATACGTTTAAGCGAAATACACACTTTGATACATCCGAAAAATGAGAGCGCAGCGGAATATCGAAAATGGGGTTCTGTCCACGGCCATCTAGTCGACCACATATTCGGCGGACTTCCAATTTGACCACTTCACATCCGGATGCCCAGATGTCTTAATCTTAAGCTGCGGGGAAGAGAAGGAGGCGGGCACTCCATGATAAACGGAAAACTTGACTCGTAAAGCCCACACCGATCGACACAGGGAACACGCAATCTCCGAGTATATTTTCACGCAAAGTCACGCAGGGAAGAGGAATCCGACAACAATCGATGGCAACCATGCCCGATCTCTGCAAACCAATCAGAAGAAGAGACAAGTCGCTCTCAGCAGAAGCGATTAGCATATTCCAAAGATTGAAAGATAATATAATTAGAAGAGGCGTCCCGCGTAGTTCACGAAAAGGAGTTGAAGCCCACGGTAAAACTCAAGTTACCTTTTAATTTGACGTATAATGATGGACATTGGGAAATATCCAAGCATAAAGCAGCCTATGGATACGGAATGACGACTGATGGGAGAATACTGACTGATGACTCCACTGCTCAGGCATTATTACACTCAGATACCAGAGGAAGACCCCAGGACTGCAGGAAACGCATGTAAATATCATTGGGAAGAATATCGACCGTCGCTGGTAGGTTTCCACCAAAGACAAAAGATAGAGGATTATGCATCTGACTATAGTATCAAAGTCTTCCTCCATTGCTGACAGAGTGACAAATCGCCTTTTGGCAGTTTAATAAGACCTATCAGGGCAGTGAACAAAATAACCCTTGAAAAAAAGAGAGCGATCAATTTAGAAAGATCCTCTGGAGTTTCCACCGAAGCGGCGACGCCAATAATCAGTCACTTGGAAGCGTAGCATTGCTCACGTAAGCTGAATAAGTGCGGCGTTGCCTAATAAGACTACTATAACTGGCACAAGCGCAATCAATGAAATGCGTACTCCCGTAGTCTATTTCACGCAGAAATGTGAACTATTACAATTGTTTCACCAATTTTTCCAGATGTGCGAATTTCCACAGAGAAAAAAATCATCCGCATTGACCGAGATTCGAACCCGGATCCCTCGATTTCCGGCCGAGTGCTTTAGCCAGTTAGGTTCAATTGAATTTATTTCAAAATGTTATTTCAATTACAGTTTCAATCAGTTCAAATAATAGTTTAACAAATTTACAAGATAATCAATTGATTAGTCCAAATATTTCTTTAGCAAAAATTGTATGAAGTGAAAGCTACCGAGGCGTCCTCTTCCCCTGCGGATTTTTGTGACCTTTACGGGACTAGATGTTCTCGACTGCCGGACATACAATGTAACAATCAGTCGCTACTGATCGCTTAGCACCACTGCCCACGAGGAAAGATCGAACCACTTTTCCAGAACTAATTAATTGAATGGATACTCACCAGAGCCAAAGAACAAAAACCAAACCCCAAGAGCCAAGAAATAGAATTCACTTACCTGAAAAAAGAAAAGAAAAAATCACATTATGCGGCTGTTAAGAATATATACATTCAATATTTGAGCTAATATATTATGACCCAACTGAAAAAATGATTGATATACATTAGTATTGATAGAACTTCTATAAATTTTACGGCATACGCAAGAAATTCAATGGCAATTATTTATACAAATTAGAAGTTGGTACATCTCGACTCATTTTTGGACACTCTAATACCAAATACAAAATTTTAAATATTTATGGTTATTTTATGGTGATTTTGGTAATCCGAATGGATGGACTATTCAGCAATATAAACTCAATCCACGACTTCAAGCGAGTTAAGGAAAGACGAATAACGTGTTGAAACCGTTACGTAACGTGAGAATTTAAAAAACCGAGGAAACTTCGGGAAAGGAGGGCAGTGGTTTGAGGGAAACGATTTAACGTTCTCGTCATCAGATGGCTGTCTACTCCTCCCAAAATGTCAGCCAGCATGACGGCATGGCCCTTAAGGGAAGTTCAAATTTAGAAGTGACTGGAAGTTGCTTATCTGTAAAATATTCCATCAATACTTCTGTACAATAACCCAGAAAACATCCAATAGGCAGAAAATCACTTTTTCCACCCCAACGTCACCATCCTTAAAGTCGTAATGGGCATATAAGAGGCATGCTACTCTTGTGTATTTGTATTAAGAATAATGTATGTGCGTGATGAAATAGTCCGATTACAATCTAAATAGAAAGTAAATAAATAAATACAATATAATATTTCTCATTTTCCAGTCCAATACAATTTAATTTTCCTGCTATAGTTAATATCTGTTAATCAGATAGCCTTCAGCAGTAACTGATCTCGCGAAATTTTAGACCTGGTTTTATTTTAATTTAGTAGTTTCCATCGAATCCTTATCATCTTTACTTGACACTCAGCCGTGGTCCAGCTCGCTCTCAAGAACCTGGAGAAGGCTGTAGAGTACCCCCTCCCATCGCCCCCCTCCCTGATGCTACTCCCTTTCTCTTCTCCCCACAACTTGCGACGAAGGAGAATAGAGAGAAGGAATACAGCGGCGTGGGATAGGAAAGAAGTGCGATGCGGGAAGAAAGTGCAAAGTGAAGTGAGTTAATAGTGACTCATTAGTTTTTGCTCGATGCTGTGTAACAGTAAGGCTTTGAACGTAAATTTTTACCTGTTGCCTAGGAAGAATATTTATTTTTTTGATTGTTTTATTTAAGTAAGACACTGCAGTGACAGTGATATAGCGTGCATGTAGGTGTATGATGCTAATTATTCTATAGACACTGGAGTAAATGGGAGGAATGACTGGCCGTTCTCCGCACGGGGGGTATGGGTATGGTCTTAGGCCAGGCATGACCAGCCAATGACATGTTTATGTCTTGTTTATATAAATTTATTTTCCTGGAGCTTTCAGGTAATTAATTCATATTTAGTTTGTTCCACTTTTGCCAGCGTTTCGCATATTTATTATGCTTAATCAGGGCTGCAATGAAAATCAATATTTGTATTGTACATAAAATGATTACAGTTTACAATTTAGGTATTTAGATTTTTACAGAATATGTTTACGATTGATTTTTCTTATTACCTCAGAGAGAGTTCATTTTGTATGACTTTTTGTTGATACCTTCGTTGCTATTTATTATTTGTTGGTCAATTGTTATAAATTTAGGAATTAAAAATCGAAATAAAATAAAGCGTTGTTAAAGAATATCAAATCATGACAAATTTTACTTAATTTGGCGATGTCTGTTCTTTTATTGCAGGATGTTTTGTTTTTTGCGATGTGTATCATTTCTTTAAATAATCTCTTGGATAGGTTGGTTTCTACATATATTACTTTAGTTTCATTGAAATTGATTTTATTGACCAATAAATAATGAATAGCAACGAAGGTATCAACAAAAAGTCATTCAAAAGGAACTCTCTCTGAGGTAATAACAATAATCAATTGTAAACATATTCTGTAAAAATCTAAATACTTAAATTGTAAACTGTAATCATTTTATGTACAATACAAATATTGATTTTCATTGCAGCCCTGATTAAGCATAATAAATATGCGAAACGTTGGCAAAAGTGGAACAAACTAAATATGAATTAATTACCTGAAAGCTCCAGGAAAATAACTTTATATTATAAAAAAAGAGGTCACGAAAAAGAAACATCTAGATGTCTTATAGTTTGATAAACTCTCAATCGTGCAGATAAACTAAAAGTTATCTATCATTTCAACCGATTAGTCCTTTTACGTCGAGTACCACGGCACGTATTAAGGAACTGACACACACAACCATGCCCGGGACGTTGAAAAATCCACCCAGAAGAGATTCGAACCCGCGGACGTCAGGCGATATTTTGTAATCACTGCCAGAAGGCTATTATTTGTAATCACTGTCAGCGGGACCGACGACTAATGCTCAACCACAGGTTTTGGCTGTGGAGATGCGATGCATTGTCGCATTCCCCCCGCATTTATTAATTTCTAAATTTCAGGCCAAAACCTGGCAATTAAGAATCTTCAAGATCCTTACACACGGACGAGGATGAACAGTGTGTATTTTGGAATGAGGGAGAGTCAGGATGGAGAGAAAAATATGAGAATATCGGGAATGTGGTTTAGAGAGACCCATTCCGCCCACTAATGGAGTGGAGAGGGGGATGCGCAGAAGAAATAATATATAGAGGGATGGAAAGATGAAAAGAAGAGGGGAGAAGGCGGCGGTCGGGCAAGCGGGAGAGCAAGAGAGAGTAGTGGCGGTGGGAGGGCGATATTAATTTGACAAAATGCCAGTCTCCTCTCCTCTTCCAGACGGTCAAGTGGGGAAAGAAAGGGGGAACGGCCGACACACCGCCCACCACTTAAATGAGAGAACCGAGGAGAGGAGGAGGGAGGGCGGTCGGAGGAACATAAGGAAGCCAACGGACAAATTCGGAGGCGCAGAGAGAGAGAGAGAGAGAGAGAGGGCGGATGTTTAAGGGCAGTATGCGCGAGATTTTTCTTCAGTCATAATGGAGACCATATTCGAAATTTATTATTGTACTTTATCAGCTGTGAGAAGCGCAATTAACTAAATATGCGTCCATTAGTCTTTAATTTGACTCATTTTTTCACACCGTAAGGGGAAGAAATCTTCGCATCGGAATGATATTTTTTGCCAATTCCGTAAAAAATTCAGTGTTAATAATTTTTTTTTAAATATTTGAGAAAACAAACAGGTTGCCCACTGTTAAATTTCTTACGAGATGTAAGTGTAAGAAATTCCTCATTACAAAAATGTCTCTCAGGAGTGCATTGCCGTATCATTTCCCAAGTAAAATGGCTGGTATTTGTGGGAAAAAATCTCGAAAATATGTGCGGCAAGTGGAAGATATTTAGGTATCTTTGAAAAGATGAGATATTTACTCTAAAATACGGTCAAACTCTAGGTGAATTTATGTATCTCACAAACAACCTTTTAAAAACTGGGCCAAATCTCAGAAATGCCAAATTTCGGCCCATAAGCTAAAACTTTGCATGACCACTCTCCAATGATTTATGTATCTGGTTTGCAAGCCATTTTCCACAGTAATCATACATTAAAAATCAGCAAAGAATAAAAGGCCCAGTTTTATATTGTCCAGTGAACATTAACCGCAAGACGGAATAGTCTTGTCGTTAACTTGATGTTATATTTCTGGTTTATTGCATTAGGACGTATTATTGGTTCGTATAACTTAGTTTTATTGATGGGAGAACTTTGCTTCTCGGCAAACCTCCGGTTTGCAGCAGAACCTCTTGAGAGTCAACCTTTGGAATAAAAATTCATTTGGCTGGACAACGCGGCGATGGTCTCGCTTTCTAAAAAACGAGGATGATTATGAAAAGCGCTAATGAGAGTGACGAGCGTAGCTGATCGCGGCAATTAGAAGTCCAGAGGAGGCACAAACTTTTGGACCTAATGATAAACTTCTTCAATGGGGTTACTTAACACGAGGCCGGACCAAGATTGATTTTTATGCAATTTGAAATACTCGTTACGCTCTCTAGATAGAATGGAAATGTTTCCAACAATGGGTCATTAAATTACAACCGCGAAATTAAGGTCAAGGGACATGTTTTTGGCAAAGTTGTAAGGGAATAGGAATTATCCGAGACCAAAACCGGTGTCCGGATGAACGATGACCAATGTCAAGCCCTGAGCTTACCCTCTCTCGAGATGTAGAGGATGGAGATTCGCAATGCTAGCCAGACGGCGATAAACCCATCGGCCTTGAAAATATCTTATTTATGATCTAGGTTACAGATCGGTGCTGAAAGGAAAGGCTCCGAGGGTGGAGCCGACTAATTCTTTCCGCGAGTTCTATTGATATTTGACCCTCTGGAAGCCATCATAACTTTTCACTGACCTTCACAAACAGTGTCTCTGTACGTCCTTACCGCGATTAGAGCTACAGAAAGGGCGGAGATATTCCACTCGCGCAAATGGACACAGAATAAATGTATACTCCCAAAAAGGTGCACATCGAATTAAACCTGAACGGTGAGATAAAGATGTTAAGTCTAAAAACTACCTGGCTTTCTATGCAATTTCTGCTTCTATAACCTTTTTTATAAATATTGTATTTTTATTTATGTTTATGATATAAGTCACAAGAAATCTACTAAGATTTCAAACTAAAGGAACGACAACAATTCGTAATTCTGTGCCTCACGTAGTTTTAGAGGAAAAAATCCCCGAGTTAAGACAATTAATCGTATCAACCCAGGGAACGCCTAAAAAGATTCGCAACAGATCAAAAGCTCTGCGTAGGAGAACAAAAGACACCAGACAAATGAGTGAAACATTTGCAACATTATTACGTCTTCGGAGCTCCAATAATATAAGCAACTAGTTATATCATTATGAGTGCGGGGGAGCAGCAGTTTCACAGTACTTCATCCCATAAACTAAGCACGTTAAGTAACGATAACGCTAGAAAACGCGGTAAAATAGCATTTTTTCCGAGGTTTACGATGACCATTTTAGGTGTAAGCGAGTATTTCACGCGAGCGATAATAAGGTAGGTATTTCTTAAGGATCTGCTCCTCCCATAAAATTTCTTACAACACAAGCCGACGCGAGATCGCCCTCGCCTGTCCAGGCGTAGCGTCCCGACCGTCCAGCGGCCACACCCTCGACCGCCGAGCAGGCAGAAGCGCCGGCCTCTCGCAAAGCAGACTCTTCCCCCCAGAGGTGGAAAAAAATATCCCTTCCTAACGACCAATTTCGGCGCTTGGCTGTTTATATTTTACACGCGACGCCCACGGTCACAGCCTCAATGCACGCACAATCCGAACGAGATCAATGGAAAGCCATTAAACGCTTCTCCTCTCGCGTCCACCCTCATCAAACCTATTTCTTCAACGCATTCCATCGTCCTAATGCCTTCTTCATCGCACGTTGGCACTCTTTCTCCCTTTAGATCCTCACTCTTTCTTTTCTCAAACTCGTGACCTCACCTCATATCATCCTACAATTTTTTTTAATTGGACCAACTTCGTCACTTCCTCGGCACAGCAAGACTGAATTCAAACGCTTTCAAAGTGCTCCTCGTTAATGCTCGTTCTCGAAGATTTATTCTCGTCATTGAGTTTCCCTTATCTATACGACTACCTCTTTTATATACCACCACATTGTGCCAACTAACATCCTTCCTCGGAGTTTCGCTCGCACATTCTGCCCATTTACCCTTACTTAAAGAGTTTCCCTTCCTACAAGTAAAACAAGTTAGCGGAGTCCATTCATTTCCATGATTTCTCTCGCCAGCATTTCAGCTTTGAGAGAATAAACCCGAAGTTTGCATACACCGACGGCAGCACTTAACAGCCAAAAACTTTTCTCCAACATGATTTCATCATACCTCATACTTTCTGGCACATAAATATCGCGTCACTAATATATCCGCTTTTTATAAGACGATAATATAAACATGAAGTAGTAATCGGGTGCAAATACCATGATCGGAAATAAATTACAGAGCACATAAATGGGATTTACGTTATTGTCATGAAGTTATTTCATAAAGTTTGAGCTGAATTGGATAATGTTTTAGACAATTTCACTATCGTAGCATTCTGTACTCCACCTAAAACGTGTCAATAGCTAAAAAGCAAGGAAGAAATGATCAAATATGCTGATTACATTGGCCCTTATCCACACGGAATCGTCACACCTGTGAACAGGATGGGCATATTTTTAGCTTACAAAAAAGATAAAAACTGAGCAGGGAAACTCACAAACGAGGGCGAGAACATCCACATGCAGGCATTTTTTCCGAAGAAAAATTTTCCGCCTTCCATACTTCACCCCCGGCCTACGTGGTTGAGGTGAATACCCTCGGTTAATGAGCGAAAGGCCAGAGAGAGAGATGAAGCGTCGTGATCGGACGGCCTTCCCTTCCCACGAAAAGTGACAGTTTAGACAAAGGAAGAGAAGAGGAAGGAATGTGTGGGAATGGCAGAGTTGGTTCTCTCGCGATCGGTGGAGGGCCGTGGGGGTGGATATATGAATTTTAACAGACACACGCCACTGGGAAAGACAGGAGAATCAAAAGAGAGTCCGAGGGAGCAAGGGACAGAAATATCAGACGCGAGTAGAATAGACAGGGAAAATGATAGAATAGGAGAATATTAAGGTACAGCGGACGCATTCAAGGAGGACATCGGCTAACCGACGACAGGAGTGGAAAAGCGAGCGAGATGTGAAAGTGCAAATGAGACTGTCGGTTATTCCTCCACCGCGTACCCTGTACTTCGCCTTTCTTCAGCTTCTTTAAAAACTGTGTACGGCTTCTTCCGAGCGCGAGGAATCCCAATGGGAAAAGGAGAAAGAAGAAGAAGTACGAGGAGGGAGGGTCCTTTAAGACGGGACGGAGCGAGGAGTAAGAAGAGGAAGAAAAGCGAGCGTCTTAAGACTGGTTGGATGAGAGGAGGTTGTTGAGGGACAGGATAGGTAATTTAAACTTAGCGGAGAGACGAGAGGGAACGCCGTGGGAAGTTTCGAGGAGTGTACACACGGCCAGCGGACGGAAAACTCGACGACGGGAGAGAAAGAGGCATTCCGAGGCGATTCGTTTTAAATCCACCCTTTTTTTTACTTAACCCCTGAACCCTTCTCGCCGAGTTCGTCATGTCTCCATGGATTAAATCCCGCTGCCACCCGTAGGGGTCAACACCCTGACGGCTCGAATGAGCCTCCGTTCAAAAGGAACAATCGATCCCGCTGGGTTCTATCAAGCATTGACCCTACTCGATCAATGTTTCACGATTTGTGGATCAAAACAGAAAAGGTGAGGTATAATTTGCCAATAAATCTATAATTTAGGGCACTGCAAATAAGATATTCAAAGCCAAAATCAGGAGACGAGAGGAGAAGAGTGTAAGTTAAAAACATTGCAGAAGGGGAGAAATGGTTCGGGACAACTTTATTTTTTCGAATAATATCACTCAACAACGAGACTAAAAAAAAAAAACAAAATATGACCACGAATGCCTTCACATCATCTCGATAATTGGTACGTAACTGATGCACAGTCTTGCATTTTCTCGCGTTTCACTTTAACGAGATGTGTAGGTACACCATTCGCAAAGAATGGCCATATTGAGAGCCATTCGAATCGGCAATAAATCGGTTGAAGCAGCAATAAATCGGTTCAGGCAGGAAAACATCGAAGGGCGGCTTAACGCTAGCAATACAACACGGCTTTTATGAAATAACAATGCCTGGACGAGGAAAATATGTTCGCCGTAAGAATGAACTAACGAGCTTCCCTTAGCATGTAGCCCGCGGACGAAGAGGAAAGGCGACGGATTAGAACAGAAGTGGGACAAAGGAGAGGGCAGGAGATCGTGCAAAATGAAAGAAAAGAAAACTCGTAAGGCAGGAAAGAGCAGGTGCAGGTGGAGGGGATGAGAGCGAAAAACGACCTCCCTGAGAGGGATCTGATGGAATTTTTATTAACCATCCCTTATCTAACCCCCGCCTTTTCTTCTTCTAACTGTGAGACTCAGATTGGCCGAATATCTAGAGCCCAAAGATATGTACGGGGATAGGATTCGTACGCGAGGAACCAAGGGAGGTACGAAAGCTCAAACAAAGGTTTTTAAATAAAGGTATATGCTTAAGTCGACCGTCTAACCGGTTGTTCAAGTGAGTTTGGAGCGTCCACCACCATTCACAAGGTCGAATCGTTTCTTATATATTTTTGTTTCATTTTTGCTGAGAAGCGTAAATGCCTTTGGATGAATAAACCTTCTTAGTGCAGCGGGCCGATGTATAGGCTTTTGCATCTCGGGCGAAAAGTGCGGCGGACTGATATATCGGCTCATGCACAAATATTGTTCAACTTTAGTACATAAATATAATAACAATTATTTTTAGATGATGTTAAAGTCTTTTATAATTATTTCCTATTTCAATTTACACGCAAAAAAAACTGCATATGGATATTATAAACAATAACTTCATAATATTTATTTTCCTGAGATGATACATTTCATTAAAATACCCTCCGCATTTCTAGGTAGCACCACTGGCAAGAGTCAGCACTATGAGAGTTAATCAATAATTGAGATATGAGGCAAGTGGAGGAGGGGTGATGAGGCGAGTCGGAAGGAAGAAGGGGAGGAGAGGGAATAGGAATGGACTAGGAAGGATGTAGAGTAGGGGTTAGTTTCCCACGGAAGCCTGAATAGCTTTAAAGAGGGAGAGAGAGATGGATAGGGAAAAAGCGAGAGGCGCGGGAGGAAGATGTTGGTGGAGCGGTAGTGAATGGACGAGGTTGAGACAGGATACGGGAGAGAAGGAGAGGAAGGGATGAAGTGTATATGGAGAGAGGAGAGAAGAGGAAAAATACCACAAAGGGAATCGACCACGGAGTGATGCCCTCTCCTCGGGTGGCTCGGTGCATACCGAAAGGGTTTCCACAGACCGCATCCGACGGCGGAAACACACAGTTTATTGAGGATGGATCTCCGTCGTGCGATACACGTAACGGGGTTCGATGCCTTCCTCCCTCCTCTTCGCGCCATTACGACCGAAGCAGCCCATCCCCCTTCACTCTCCCCAAGTGTCGGTCCACCAGCTTCCTTGCTTCTCACTCTCTCTCTCTCTCACAAACCACATCCAACCCTTCGCCCAAATAAGGCTCCGGCCGGAACCACACGGAGTGACAAGACTCCGCGGATCGCCAGGGCGGTCTCTTCAGTCGTGTTTACCTCACGAGAAAACGGCAGGGAGCGGGAGGGACCGGGGGGGGGGGAGTGGGGGGGGGGTAAAAAGAGCGTGGTTTGCAATTTACCGTGATAGGGATGGATCGCTATGGACCGCGGAGGACTTCCGCATTGCTTTCATCCGCGTCGGAGATCCAGCGAGGGAGGTTCGGGTGGGGGATGGGGAAGATGAGAGGATTAAAAATGATCGAGACCGTATCTATGGAGGTCGGGAGTCGAGTGGATACCCTTCCACGGAGGGGACCCGGGGAACGTCCGGTCTCCAGCCTCGCCCTCCCACTCCGCCCTTCCAATCTACAATTCACGAAGCGACGAAGGGGTTAGGAGCAAGGGAAATCCTAAAAAAAGAAAGGAGATGATAAAACAGTTGCCTCGCTTGGAGCGCATGAGGTATATTCTCCGGCCGAAGCCATTGTTTCCTGATTAAGAAGGTCGCAGGGACCGGGACAAGGAGCGGTGTCACTCCGGGATCACGGAAGCACGGACGCAGCCCGGGTGTAAAAAAATTAATATCCTACACACAAAGAATTTATTCAAAGGATGGTTCCAAATCAAGGAATCAGAGAACGCTTGGTAGAGAGGAGAATTGAAAGTTGCGATGACAATAAGGTACGTCAAAATTGCAAAAAGATCTAAAAAATTGCTTCTGAGTTAAAAGGTATATTTTTAACGAGATCAGAGAAAAATATGAACACGTGAATACCAAGCAGGAAAATTCATTCAACAGAAAGGAGAACTAGATCAAGGAAAAGGCCAGAGCAAAGGAATTACATCAATAAGTACTGTAAAAGCTCAAGGTTCCAATATTATAACTCCAAAAGAATGCTGATGACATTGAGATTGATCGTACAATGAATTCAGAATATACAATGCAAGGCAAATTGGTGAAAAGCTAAACGGTTATATCTTCTAAACATCTCTCTAGCAAAATAAAACCAATTCATATTGTAATAATCTCCCTTCCTCATACGTAATTTGGTTCCGAGCAAAATATTATGGAGAAATATTACGATTTTATAAGAATACGTTAATTTTAAATTGAATACTGTCACTCAACTAGATACGTTTGGCCAAATAGCAGCTTAGGAATGTCAATTAAATAAAGCTTATAGAATAATGTACTGTGGAGATTACACCGGAGATGGAATGACCTCTGCTCAATTTGGTTCAAGCGCTATGGGTTGGCATATAATACGTAAGCCGCGATAAAATATAAATACAAGGTCAAGGACCAACAATGGAACAGGTAAAGCTCAATAAAAGTGATTCATACATGGGAGGAAGATTTAATTTCGCAAGGTTTTCATCATCTTCATATAACTACGTAATTGTTATAAGGGTCAATCACATGAGATTAAAATAATGAAAGGTAGAAAAAGCACCAATTGAAAGTCCTTTCATCCCTCGAAAAAAAAATCAATGACATTGAGGGAAGATACAAGCACATTTAGCAGAATTACTCCGCTAAAATCCACTTCCGCCTGAAATGAAACTAATTTCTCGCTTGGAAACGCTCTTAAGTGCAATTATCAGTAATGAAAGCACCTCGAGGGCCGGTTCGGGAAAAAATATTCCAATATTCTCACCAAAGTCAATTCCCTTTGAAATTCTATTGTGTGGATCAGAGGTACAAAAAATTGCAAGCAATCAGTTGGCAAGAGGGTGGGTCGCTGGAGTTGTGTGGGGGGGGGGGGAGGAGGGGGGCTGGATGAAGAGTGGCGATACTGGAGAAGAATCCAACCCATTTAAGAGATCCCACGATACAGCTCGAGCAAGCTGGAATCCGCGCCAGCCGAGCCGAGGGGGTGTTTTGAGGCGGATAGGGCTACGGTGCCCAAAGAATTCTTTTCCGTCGTAAACAAGAACAACCGAAAGAGACGGACAAAAAAATGTCTCAGAAAAATTTCTCTCTCAAGGGCATAGTCATTTGGGAGAAAGCGAACCCGGAAAAGTCATTTCTAAAAACAATAAAGCCAACAATAAAATGTGTTATGAGGCCATAAATTTTTCAATTGCATAATTTTTTTCTGCAGTTCAAGAGATACTCAAAGAGATACTCAAAGAGATACTCAAAGAGATACATCACTGTGAGCATGAAGATTGGAAGAGTAGAGCAAGTTCATATTAACGAGAAAAACCGAGCATGGAATTAGAACTTCTGCGACTACAGATATCAAATGTCTCCTTTACACCAAATTACGTATTATTATCTGATCATTCATTAAACCCTCAAGTTAAATGATGGATTAAAAAATAAAGGGAAACACATCTCGGTTCCATTTTATTTTCTGACTCGAAGAGTAAAAAATGAACACTTTTTAACGAAATAGTGTCCGTCGATCCTTTGGGAATAATAGCGTTACTCATTATGGCAATATTTTAAATCTCAATATAGCACGTGATTGCATTGTAAAGGCTAGATTCACATACAAGGAGACAGCTAGTTGGCCACTGAATTAATAGCAGTAAATGCGGAAAACTCATCAATAACTTGTAACAATTTTTAACAATAGATCAAAATAGTGAGGAGTGAGTTTGAATGCAACCAGTATATTGATCTGGAAGAAAAATGTTCGTGGAGTAAGGAAGGCTGGTTTAAGATACAAATTCGCTGGCTACACAAAGTTAAAAGCGGATACAGATTCCACATCAGGCAAGAGGGCTATTATTTGCTCGGAGGGAGGCATTCAACAGAAAACTACGGCTACGGCGTAAGATATCATCGAAAAGGCACCAAAGTTTGTTGCAACTCCTATTTTCTAAATAGTGAGCTTTGCTTCTCACGACGTTTTGATAAATCTAAAACTGACCGCACACGTTGTAACACTTCTGCAATTAATAGAATCACCTTTATGGCGGTATGAAATTCGTTTCCAGCATACACACAGTAGTCTACCCAGGCATTCAGGCAACATTGGGTAGCAATTGAAATAAATTTTACAGTATATAAGATTTAGAGTACTATATCATCGAACTCCACGCGATTATTGTAGAAAAATATGAGAGCATCTTATAGAGAAATATTGGAGCAAAACTTACAAAATGAACATATCTTTTTGCTTTAAAAAAACTTTTAGTTTCTGCATCATTTAAGTCATCAAATTCACCCATAGAACAAAGGTTTAATGGAATTAAATCGATTATGGAAAATTGTGGATTGTGAAGCGGCGATTTTGCCACTAGAATGTCAAATAATGACGAAAGAATGGCGAAGAATAGCTTTCACTGCGGGGGTACTAATATCAAGGGTAGCTAGCAAATATAGAGCAATAGTGTCGATGAATAAAGCGTATTTCTCTACTCTCCTGAACAAAGCAAGCCATTCCAAATATCCGAAACATCTTGTCAAAAGTGGAAACTTCGTGGGAAAAGGACGCAATCACAAAAACCTTTCAGCTGGCTCACTCAAGAGTTTCAAAAAACAAGTCGGTCTGGGAGTTCGAAATACAAGCAGCTCCAATTCCGGGGAAGGAGCTTTTGCAAGAAACGAAAAGGTACTAACTATATGCTAATAAGGAAACGAGAAAGATGCTCTTCCTCATCACCATGTAGTTTTCTTGCATCAAATCATCGTCACACATTTCCATTTCTAAAAAACAAATGAAGAGACGCAAGCCTTTGATACCAAATTCCATCTTGTGAAGTCCAGTGAATAGAGACAGTCTGGCGAAATCAGGGATATCTCGGCATCAGGTCGGAAATTGGCGGAGCGGCACGCGAGCTCCGTCGACTGAAACGCGAAATGCGACGCATTTCAGTCTTCGATTCGTGGAGAGTCATTTAAAAAGATGAATACTTTCCGTCAATTTCGTTCCTAAAATCTCTTGGCAACACAAAGACCTCGGAATTGAATTTCAAATAAACTTCTCCTGATTATTTCACAGCGGAATGGAACAGGCTCACAAATTTCCTTATAGAATTAAATGAATCGAAAGAGTATTTAATGGTGGAATTGTTTATGTCGATACAGTTAGGAAAATTAGTTTCATTTTTGGGATTTAATTTTTTCTTTAATTTTGAATTTGTTTAACATTATTAACATTTGGAGATGATTTTATAATTGCTATAGTCATCAATTTTTGCACACAAAAAGCTAATATATTTCTAAAAAACTGAAGTGACTTTGGTGAAGAATAGATGCCGCTTTCCCAATCAAATATTTTAACGAGGAATAAAATTAATGGACTAAAAATAAAATTTAGTCAGCAGACTGGGTAACGATGAAAATATTTCAAAAATTTGCTCACGCTCAAATATTTACAGGTGAAGGTAATTAGCAGGAGTAAACTGCGAAAATAACGAGTTATAAAGTGTAATAGACCTAGCGGGAGAACTGTGTTAAATCAATCATAAAGTAATTGAAATTTATTACCCAAGTACTCTGAGCACTGTAACAGTCAATCAATGTCTTTGACCCTCATGGTCTACGCAGTTATTCATTAATTATCATTTAATACGCTTTGAGTTTGCAAAGCAAAGCATTGACTGCTACCCCAAAGTCCTGTGCATCAATCCAAACCAAGTGTTCTAAGTTGGTAGCTCGACCATTTCAGTAAATGTTTGTATCTGAGTCAGTAGCCTAATGCTTTGAAAGCTGGAAACAACTTTTATTTTACTTTTTTTCTCCGGTTATCATTTAGCGGCCAATCAATAAAATTGCCCTAAAATATATATATATATATATATATATATATATATATATATATATATATATATAAATCTACATTTAATTTTGAGCTTGTGACTTATGTAGTTAAAAATTACAGCCTTGCAAAAGATGCAAAACTTTCAACGTGCTCAGAATCAAAAATTTCTAGACTTCATTTTCTCCGTTGGAGGAGCTATGGAATATACGCCAGAGAACCACAAGAGAAATATACAGTTAATACCACAATCTTTTGATTCAACCCGAAAGAGATTTATGGCTGTTTCAAGTTAGAGGGAAACTGATAAAAACTTTAATGGCTGGAACGCCTATATTTGAGGGTTACTAGGGAAATCAAATTATTGGACTCAATTTTAATAGGCTCTCGTATATTTGATCTCATGTGTTTGTCTCTTCGGCTGCGATAGGGTGGGGTGGGGGTAGGGAGAGCGGGGAATGCAACCCTCAAAGCCGAAGGGCGCGATTGCGTTCTCATGCGTCACAACCTCATCACTTCTTCAGCGTCCCCCGTCGCGCGTCTTCTCGTCTCCTGACTCAAAAGCCCACGGGGAACATCGACGCGTTGACTCATCGCTACAAACGAAACTGCGCATCGGCAAATATGCCTCTGATAGAAGACGCAATGCTGGTGCAGCCACGCCATTGGTAATTGGAAATGGATGCATGCGGAGGGTGCACACGGAGGGGACTGATTTCATTTAAGTGATTCTGCACCTTTCCTTCGGAAACTACCAAAAGATTTTGCAAAATATCATGATTTGAATGCTTTGAGATTGAAGAGAGAATAAAATTATAGGGCAGAGAAAATGAGAGGAAAAAAAATGTACTTTCATTACTTGTTACATTTCATCCAGACTTGTTCTAAAAACTTGATTTCAAGCGAAGATTTTGAAATATGACTGCCCCAAATAAAACATAATTCAATTGCATTATAACCTTCTACCACTGCCCACCTTTATCCCCGAACACCCGCCGACAGATGAATGCTAAATCAAAGGGAGACCGCAAGGTCTACACATTGGCTGCTTCTCTACATACGCCAAAAGTGTGTGTATTTACGCCCGGAAACATTCTAGTCATGGTATCTAGGCATCAGTTCCGGAAAACGACACGAATTGATGCATCGGTGTATGTCATACGGAGATAAATTCCAATCTCAGAGAAAAAGCACAGGAAATATTCCCCGACACCAAGGTTGAATATTGAAGGCATATCGAGCGAAGGAAACCCACAAACCCACACCAAGGAAATAAAAAATAGGGATAATATCCACAAAGAATTACTCCCAAGTATTGACCAGCATAAATATTTCACCACTAAATATCAACGTTGTCTAGGTGACGAGCTGCATATATATGCGAAGAGAGACCGAGTATCGTAGTTTCGGCCCTTGGGCAGTTCGGCCCTCTGGGAACTTCAACGCATCGCTTGAGCGAGAGTTTTTCAACTCGGCAAGGTCAAACTCACTCCAGTTGCGGAATGCGGCCGGCTGCGTGCCGAGAAACGCGCGATATCTAGAGATAAACTCCGTTGATCTCGGTTGGAAGGCGGAACTGAGGATAGGTCAAGCGAATGAAAAAGGCGCCTCTTCACCCTTGTCTTGCGACAGGCGGGCGCCCCCGGGAAACAGACGGCTCGGCGCCCGAGACGTCCACTCGATGACGTAAAAATGTGCAACCTAGGGCAACCTGATGACTTGGCTCGAGTAAAAACTTCATTACTCTCATTAAATAAACCGTAACCACTAATGAGGCTAATGTTACCTTCCTTGCGTGAATTGCCTCCCTCGGCACAGCAGGGAATTGCCGCCCGTTAGGTGGGCGGCGCAACGCTTTCGTGACAACGCAAATATGCGGCAGAATTCTCTGTGTACTCTCTGATACGGGCCATTTGATTGAATTCATTGCTGGGATTAAAATTGACCCAAGAGTACTCCATTGCAGTCTATTTTAAATACCATTACAGAGACTTAAAACGAAATAAATGCGACGCTTCGCAAACCCTTTTTAACGGTAGCTTGCGCGTCTAAAAATTGAATAATACGCTAATATACCACCTATAACATAGAAGTAAAAGATTTTTTACTACAGTCAACTCCTCAATTATTGAAATTGCTCTTTACAGTCCAAGTTATTAAAATGTACCAACACAAAAGGATTGGGTAAAATATGAGCTAACAGACATAAATCGTCTCTTTTAGTTTCCACAACAAATACTATGAAACTCAGTTCCAAGAGGTGAGACAGAGCTAACTCAGAAGGAAAAGCACACGCTATAATCCAAGCTCAGATACCAAAGTCTTACAAAGTTAATCATCTGACCTTTGATCATAGCCCATACGTCTGAAGTCTACAAATAAAATATTCCTGCCGTTAATTAAACCAATTACTTAGCATATGATAGACATTTAGAGGAGATAAGAGGGTTCATGGTAAGCATATATTTTTTGACACATTTTTGCCATCTGATTTCGAAAAGCTCAGTCTTCAGCTTTAAAAATTAAATACATAACCACCGATACAAAAAATATCAGGAAAAAACAGTGTTTGGATACTGGAGGCATAGATCCTGGAAACGATCCTACTTGAGGAATCGCTATTAACTATCCACACATGAGAAATACAATATTATTTCCCTAATAATGAGTCACTGAAAATCACCAATGCATACTTTGGAATAATATTTTTAGTGGAGCTAATTTCCCTCAAAATGTTCCCATGGTAGTCAAACGAATAAGTTGCAATTAAGAGAAGATTTTCGCGTAAAACATTTCGTGAAAACTTATGCCACGTATTTGGTGCATAAAGCGGACACATAATAAAATCGGATAGTTGCATAGACGCCATAAGCTAATTTAGATCGGTGAGTATCACCTAGGGGCAATTACGACTGATTTTTACCCCACGCCAGTGGCTCGTTTTTGACGTAACATAATAAGTGACGGCGCAATAATTACTAGTCACAAGTGTTTGAAAGAGAAGGTCAATGAGGATCACGAAGTCGGTCAGCATATGCTTGGCGACCAACCAAGAATAAACAACAAACTCGCACTTGATGATTCCAATCGCACCCAATAAAATGTGTGGTTAATTCATCTGGTGCGACTGAATGGTGATGCAGCCAACTGAAGGGGAATGCTAAAAGACATACTTTTGTCAATGAAAAAGATGTAAATAGGTGCATCAACTGAGAATAAATTAGTTAAATTATAAAAATACGCTGGGCTGTAAATAAAGGGCTGGGTACGGTATCGTTTTATGATTTTAAATTCTAATTATTCCAACTTTAATAAATGGAACATTATTTTCTTAATAAACACTAAGAAGCTAATACTTTTGAACGATTTATTCTCCCAAAACTTGGTAGAGCGAAAATTTCATCTGATATCTGCTACAAATCCTAACAAAGAGGAATAGTAGAAGTCTTAAAAATAGGAGAGCCTGGTTAAAACGTGAGCAAAGCATAACTCTTGCCTATTAAGAAAACAAAACGATTGGCTATGATTTTAATGAAGAATGGAAAAGAATCTAAAATAACGCATTAAAAATTTCCGAAGTTCATTTACCATTATTTATCAAATTAATGGAGCAAAAGCATAAAGTCCGGGTGACAACGATTCGGAAGTATGAATTCCAGAAAAGCGTGACATTTTAAGATTAAAACTCAATTTTTGTTAACTTTGTGTTTCTCCATCATTCCATCAGAATATATATTATGTGGTATGTGAAAGTTACAAAGTAAGTAAACAAAAAATGACATTTTAACATGATAGAAGGTGATTCAACATTGGAGTAAGAGTTAGGAAAGATGAAATTTTAAGGGCACAACAGTAGAAGAGAGTTAGTAGAGTTACGGTTACAAGCAAATTCGGGGAGTACTAATTAAGATGCATGATAGAGATAAATTCTCTGGTGAAATTCCGAGCTACACCACTCGATTAGAAGAGGTAAAAATACCGCAGTCTCAGGAGACACAAAAAGAAACAATCAATCAATGGTGGAAGATAATGAAGCATGAGAAAAAAGACAAAGGGATTCTTCCCCCTAACGGCTCACTGGAGAGGGAAGGGAGCGAGAATCGATGAGGATGCCATCAGAGTCAATTTATTTTAAAGGTGGCAGCATCGGCCAATGGGAATGAATGCACGCCACGTCGACGAAAGCGTCGGCCACCTCCTCAAACAGTTATATCACTTTTTTCTTATTTCTTTCCCCACCTCCCTCCTGACGCTACGCAGTTTCTTTGGAGGAGCTCAGTTGCCTTTTTGGCGCCTCGAAATTACACGTAACTCTTTCATCTCACCCTCGAACGCGAAATTACGTTACCTCGGTTCGTTTTACAGCATGATGAACCAGCTTTGACGCCCGTATTCAATCAAAAATACATGCACTCCCTCGTCGTATCACGTAACACCATTTCGCGGAGTGCATCAATAATTTTATCTTAAAATTGAGCGTCTTCCGAAGTCAAATTTCTACACTTCAAAGAGCTACGCTGTTGGAAAGGAGGAAGGAAAGTAAATCCATCATCGATATTGGCGATCGATAGGTAATGAGTGACATGGAGTCTAAAGTTGCCACGTTTGTACCGTCAGTAATAGACTGTTTGTCATACTAACGTTGATGTGTTGCCAGAGGCGATAACAAGGCGACATGTTTAGCGATCATTACGTCTCATTATGTATACGGAGACTTGCACGGGCAAGGAAAAGGCGAACAAGTGGATGAAGGTTAAATGAAAATAAACAGAGAATTGGATAGGATAAAGTGTGGAGAGAATGAGTGAAGAAAAAGCGAGAAAGAAAGACGGAAAAAGAGAATGAGAGATGCGAAGGCGTGTGCGTGTGTCTCCTTTCCTATTCCTTCTCCTTCCTCACCGGCCCTCCCCCCCTCCCGCCGCCGTCACTCGCCTCCCCAACGCCATCTTCGCGCCCAGTCTAAGGACGGGCACTGACGCAATGGTGAGGTCATAGGGGGAGGTGCCCTCACACGAGAGTGGGACGAGGAGGGTGATGCAAAAAAAGAAGAGATGAGGAGGAGGTGGAGAGTGATGTGAAGTAAAACATAAGAATAGCAGTCCGGAAGGGAGCGCGGGGCGGGTGGCACGAAAGAGAGAGAGTTGAGCAACGCTCTCTATTTTCACGACACTAAACTCCCCTCAGATAGAAAACGTTGAATGAAAAAACAAAACATTAGACCTACATTAATTTTAGTAATTTGTACTCCAGTTACTTGTGGTACTGTAGAGAAAGCAATATCAATAGAAAATTGGATGAATGTTCCGAAAAATATTATAGATAATATGCCAAATGACAATTTCATTATGGCTGAATGTGATTGCAAAACAAAAGACGCCTGAATTATTTTTACGTTCCACTCACCACGTGACTTGGATTCGTCACGGTGAGTTTACATAAATATAAACTTTTCTGTAGTAGGATTCACTTTGCGGAAGGTTTGTATTCCGTGTTAAGTATTTTTGAAAGTATTATGAGTACGAGCAATTTTATTAAGTAGAACAAAGCCTTGGTTTGGTCGTCAGCATTAATATGCTCGATTACTTGACCACTATCCCTTGCTAAACTAAATTTTACGAGTGGCACTCCATAATTAACCTTGCGGATAGAGATAGACCACATGCCTTAGAATGCATTACTTGATCATCATTCTTCCCAGCCTTACGCAGACATTGTGACGTACTTTGCGTTAATTTTCGCTAGAAACTCGATATTTTATTTCCACACAGAGCATATAATCCCAAAATCATTCATCGCACGTTAATATCAATGATAAATACAACATCAATTCCTTCATTTTAGACATCAATTAGATCGAATATTGACAACATTATCCCACCATTACGTTTATCTGAGAAGGTAACGCGTATTTAATTACATACATACGTTAAAGTGTTCAAAAATCGTATTTTTAGCAGTGCGTATGATGGGCACTGAGAGGGAAGGACAGAAATTAGTGAGGATGCCGAGATGTAGGGACTGAGTGGATCGCGGAAGAATTCTACGACGACTCGAATGAGAAGAAGACAACACCGTACACCCAGGCAACAACCTCGGGAGACAAGACTGAAGAATAAGGAATTAACGTCGACAATGATCGGAATCCCGAAACTTTCCCCCGAGGAGGATGCCATGCGCAGGTGGGGTTGGGGTGGCGCCAGCAGCGAGAGAGGCCCTCACGCAACGAGGGTGAAGCGTGCCTGGACGACACGCGATCCACTCCCCTCTCCTATCCTATCCTCCTTCGGAGCGACGCAAAGAGCCAATGGGCGGGCAGGAAAATGAATGTTATATGTAACATCTAAAATGCGATCCTTGGGGACGTGAGGTGGACGTGAGATGATGGAAGTTGGGTGGATGGGGTACGAGCGCCGATGGGATATCCTGTTAGAGAGAGAGAGACGGAAAGAACGGATCATGACGCCATCAAAGTGGATCGTCGTCCATCACCTCGAGGGTGTGCCCAGATTTGAAAGATTGAAACAAAAAACAAAAGAGATTCTCCCATTTTTGAAGTCCTAATTTCGCGATTCGTAGCGCATAAAATTTTTATAAGGCTCTCGACTTTTTTTTTCTGCACTCAAGGTCGGGGTCGGCGAACTTTCTGTCAAGGAAGGAGCGGGAATGGATGACGCCGGCTTCGCCTGCCCCCCCTCTCGCCTCTCCTGAAGGAGGAGTACACAGCTAAAGCATCCTAAAGGAGGAAGGTGTTCCTCCTCCTCCTCCTAGGGTGAGCAGGGAGGCTTGTCTCGTTTCAACCCGGCACGCTCAAGTTCACCAGCCGAGATTATACTATTTCCGCTTCAATGACTGCGCCGTGATGACGGAGTGATATTCTTTCCGCGGGTCTTTACGGAGGAGGAATCGTGGAGGAGTCACGCCCCAGGCGATTCGCGGGGTGGAAGGAGAGAATCGGTCGGAACGCGATGAAGTCAAGGTGAGCACCATGCCAAAGGGCGCTCACGGCCATAGCGTACCCCGTAGATAAATTCTGTAATATCTACTCGAAGAAGCAATACCTATAGAGTTATGACAGAACGTATAATGCTAGAAAAAATAATACTATAAAACTTTCTTATCATAATCCTGGGATTGACATTCCGAGATAATAGAGAGGAAATGGACGCTGATAGAGACAGGAACATTCCATTTGCGCTTGTTCACCGCTCAATTCGTAGAAAAAGAACGCAAAAGTTGATCATTCGTTTCGGACCCAGCCTAATAGGTAGCGCACTTCAAATTATAGAGAAAACATTGTTTATGTACGCCCAGTTGTACTGTAGAAGAAAAAACCTGGTAAATAGCATCTGCAATTGTTTAATGTGCTGATTTTCATTAAAAAGGCTAAAAATGGATAGTCTTTAATAATTTGCGCTGAAAAGCTTACCTTCTTTGATTAAGTAATTCAGACTTATTCGTAGACTATTTACAGCCCATACCTCACCCGAAGAACACCTCCTATTGGCAGGCTATGGAACGATTCTCCAGCGGACATTCATTTATGCGTTCGCGGGTGCTGAGGTGCATAAAAACGCTAATGTGATCTGATCTGCACAAACTGAAACACCTTGAATGATAGTTCTCAAAGCCTCCATATGCACCTTGATTTTTTATCCTGTGTTACTATGAAGCTCGTATAATAAAGAAGCGTGAATAATTTTTTAAATATAACTTCAGTCTTATGTACAAACCCCCTAGAGGAATTTAGGATACATTTAATGGCTAAATAACGCAGATTCGCTCCACCATCAACAACTACAAAATGAAATTTTAACGTTATGACCGGAATGTTAACGAGTACAAAGTTCACAGGAGATGACAGCAATAAAAAATGTTACAAAAATATCGATCGAAATTCAGGGTACATTTCGACACGGAAGAAAGCGCGTGGGTAAACTTTTACGTGCACTAGCCAAAAACGCTTTCCAGACAGCTTTTGTGCAAGGGCGCGGATGAATCCACCCATTTCCTCCCCATCGGTCCCAAACTCGACTCTTTTCATCACACTTTGGGTCGGTCGATTGGTCCGGCCATTCATCTGCATCGTCGCGACGTCGTCGCCGCCTTGAATCGACAATGCGAGAGCACCGAAAGAGATTCTTTCCTCGGCCTTCATATCGCATTCGAGAGATCGCATGGGAGTGGCAAAAGAAAAGGGGGGAGAGGAACGCACCGCAGGCCAAAGACCGCGCCGTATAATTACGTTTGGCGGAAAATCGCCGGGTCATCCACGCGAAAGTCGAGCCAAGGACGCGGAGATTATTTCTGCTACACACACACAAAGCCTGGACAAGGGAGAACATCTCCAAGATCCGTTGACTCCCGGCCAGGAAAACCAGGGAGGGAGCCTCAGAATTTCGATCCAGAGGCAAGGAGAGAGAGAGAAAGACAAGAGGAGAGGAAGAAGAAGTTGCGGGAGCATGGGTGAGGGAGCTTCGTCGAAACCTAGGTCGTCCTGTCAATAAATCTATGTGGAATAACTAAGTTATACTTTTCATTTACAATGTTGAACAAATTCCACGAGGTCAAGAGAATCACGTACCATATAAAACCCTGTTGAAAATGTTTAGTTGTCAAAGTTTAGAAAAGAGAAGACATGTTAAGGCTTTCATGTACTTATTTGACATTATAAATATTGATGAGTGCCAGTTTTGTTGGGAGAATATAAATTTTATGCATCAAATGTTCATTTGAGACCCAAGTCTTTGTTTTATTTAAGCAATGTAAAACACGATTACGCCAAAAATTCACCATTAAATTGAATGTGTGAAAAATATAATAAATATTGTAGGAAACTTGATGTTTTAAGAAAGACACAAATTTTGTAAATCTCTGTTTGATGTTATTGATGGATTACAATGACTGAATCCCATTTACTTGACACATTACAATGACTGGGACTGTGTATATCCATGTATATATTTCTATATTTTGTATGAATTGAGTTTGCCCTTTAATTATGCTGTTGGGCAAACTATAAAGTCAATAAACAAATCCTACTATCTTTATATATATAATTCTTATGTACAGTGGCGGAATTAACGCAAAACTCATCGGCGTCTGAATGCGGCGCACACGGGAACTAATTGAAATCGTTTTTCCTTCGACAACTTGACAACAATGAGACAGCATATGGAAACCGGGAATATTCAAACTCTCTATGAATGGATATCGATTTTAACCATCATGTAAATAGTCATACTAATAAGGTTTTCGTTCGCGAGATCGTCTAGGAGTTATAAACGTGATGAGCTTGCATCGACCCGCACTCAGTCGAGGTTCCGAAGTCGTAGTTGATTATGTAGAGATGCTTACCATATTTTTTTAGAGCTTTGGACCGTTTAAAAAGATTTTTTTGATTGTAACTTAAGAAAAAATACGATGAAAGCATTATTTGCTGGGACATAAAAAATTTTTATTCTCCAGATCAAATTCACTTACAATAAATCGTATTTCCGCGTGCAGGGAATAGCTGTGGATGAACATCGTTTTAATAGGCCTCAAACTACTTCCGAGAAATATGATGCATTACAATTAACATTTTGGCGTAATATCCTGTGAATTTCAAGTTAAAGTATGGGAAATCTGGTTGAATAGAATGGTTTCCATGTGGAGAAAATTATTCTTTAAAAGTATTTCCAATACCTTAAAACCCTACGTAAGTTTCCGCCCTCGTGCACACAGGTCGTCTCAAACATTTAAATGTCTAAATTCCTCCTAACGTAATATTATTTAATTTCTGAAAACTACTTTTAAAAATCCAGAACACTTTATTTGATCCAGTTTTTAAAGGAAACATTAGAATTCCCTTTTTTCGTTTTGTAGTAAGAACCACTGGACGCCGATTCCTCTTGATCGATGAAGTAGCCTAGAGGGAGAGCGTTTGTCTGCGGCCAAGAATGCCTGAGGTTCAAATCCTGGCGTGGCCTCTTTTAGTGCCTTTATAATTAATCTACGCGATGTGACTTTATTGCAGCCAAAACTTCGCAGGAATCCGCGGAAGGCCCAGGGAATGGACATTGACCTCAACCACGAGTGTGTGAGTTTTACACATATTCGGGCTTTGTAAAAGAATCAGAGCGGTCACCTTGGTCGTTGAATGAGATGTTTACTTCCCATTCTCGGGTACTCGGCCCCACTTGATTTCTACGTCCTATCTGTCGTATGATGCTCTAATCCATTCATTCGCCAATTCACCACACAATGAAAACCTATTCATGAAGGAGGGAATAGACCGGATCTCTGATTGTGTCAGTTACTTGATTTAGTGAACTTACCTGATTCTACATTCACCTTTAAATTATTTTGAAATGATTTAGTAAAGTGGGAAATTATTTTTTTTAGGAATTGGAGTTTGGTTCTCTCTGCCGAACTTGTAAATACTGATTACTTATCTGAGTGAGAGGCCAAACAAGGGTGGAATTTACTTCAAAATATCTTTAAAACGGTATATGAAGCTTTCCCAGAATTGTTTTCTAGGTTTGCTATAAGCAATACATTAACCGTGTAGTTCACCAGTTCAACTTATAAGATAGAGGATAATACTTAAAGGATAAGGTAAATTAATGAATCACTTAAATATCATTTGACATTCGCAATGAAAAATGTTTGGCTAAAATTACGCAGTTAAATTTTATGAGGAGCATTTTATACCCATGCGTAAGTAATACTCAGACAAAAATTCATCGCGTATCTTCCCCTGTGAAAGTGATAAAATACTAAAAATCATCTTTTTCATGTAGCGACTAAGCAGTGATTAGATATTTTCCCTATGGTCAATTGTATACTCCTCATAAATCCGCAGAGTAGTCAATAGAGTGCAAATTAGGAATGTGCACCATCAAAGATTATACGATTGCTACGTTCCTTAAGAATCTATTCCTCTTCAAATGTGTAGTAATATTATTGCTTCAATGGAAGTTAAAGTTGTGAGTGGCCCCACATGAAGATATTAACAGACTTTATAAGGTCATAAATTTCATCTCTTAGTGGTTATGTATTTTAAAGGATGTTGAAAAGGGACACTATAATGCTTTATTTAGAACGAGTGGAAAATGTTGAAATGTATGCACACTTCTCTCAATTTGAGTTATGTGTGCACATGATCACAGCAATTGATCATCGAGAAATATGCTGGTATTTACAGAAAGAATGTGGATGTTTATTAGCCTTATAATCAATCCATCCCCCTCCATTCTCGATTTCCTGACCTAGTCTCTGTGACATGGAGTTGTCGACATTTTGGTATCATCTTACTGGGTTCATTTCCCATTCTTCATCCACGATTTTCCTCATCGCATCTTAATTTGGGGTTGTTTCGTTTGAGGGGGTCGTGCAGCCCGCTCCAACTATGTTACATGATTTGTTTTAAACCATCTCCCAGAATTTAGACATTTGTGAACTCGTAAGTATTCCTAGTTGCGGGCTAAAAATGAATGTTGATATACATTTCATTAAACATAGTTCTTATTATAGCGGACATGAATTTAATGCATTTCGTTTGATAGTAGTAAGAAATAGGTTTTTTTACTTATAAACACCAAATAAAAGTTCAGTGGGTGAAAGTCGAAGGCGCAACACCTCTTCGGGTAATTTTTCGACAGATGTTTTTGCCTTTTAAAAACCTACCATTCGATTCTGAATGGTAGGTTTTTAAAAGGCAAACACCAGGGAGAAAAATGAGGCATACTTAAAGGCTAATAAGATCTTTTTATCCTCCAAGAATTTTGGGAGAGGCCGCTAAAACTTTGGACAATATCTCGGCTTGCGCTGTCCGCTCTGCTTGTTCGTCTATCGACACCCGTCTCAATGAAGTAGTCATCAGTAAACCATGGCCAAGTTCCGGGTGGTGATGGTCGGGGTGGTTTGTTGTTGTGAATAACGCACAGGTTTCAAATACTTGCTGCACCAGAAAGAAAAGGCTCGTTGCGCTTCGAAAAAATCGCAAGCCCCCGTCGAATACTTATAAGGGCGTAAGAGGAGTCAAATACCACTTCTTTCATGTGAGTTAAACGCCTGACGCCCGAAACATTATCTATGGCAGAAAAGGTATCGCCCGCAACACAAGGGGAAAGTAAGCTCTCATTAAAGGCATACTATTTCCCAAATCAATATAATACGCCCTTCATACATTCCGATTTTGAATGGATTAGTTTTGGTGGAGCTTTGTATCGACACGGGGAAATCCTCAAGAGTCCTCCAAGATTGCTCGTTGCTTTAACTCAGACTAAAGGTGGCTGGCCTCCAAACCCATGCATGATGGGAACTAATGGGGTTTGATTGGAATGGTCTGGGCTGATGAGGTGAAATCTGAGAACTACTTCTTCCTGTTTGTATTCCCGGGAGAGTAGTATGCTTTTTCCTAACCTTTAGTTATTTTAAACGTTCGTAGACAATACCACCACTTATTTTAAAAGTAACTTAGTTCACAGTAACGCATACGGACGCAAATAAATTCACTGAAAGGATACGAAACATCATCATAAATCTGCCTTGACATAAGAAAGCTCAGTAAATGTTACTGGGTTGCAAAACTGAATCGCAATAATGGTTCTTCATAATAACATTGTCCGAGTACGCTCATGATTGAAAACGTGATCGTCATCAAGAAAGATCGGGTGCTACATAGAAGTGGAGTGCGCTCCCAGGACCTTGCGCATTGCCCTACCAATGCGGCTTACCTTTTGGATGGCAATAATGACCATAAGAAGAAATGAACCGTGATCCCACCCCTGGTCGAAACACTTTTGAGTTTATCATTCAATTTTTGGTCAAGTAAAATAATTTTTATTCGGCAAATTTTATCTCTTTTGTATTTAAAAAATTAAATATTATCAGACAGTCATTGCAGCTACACATTACATTCATTCATATCGCCAATATGAGAAAATTTATATAAAAACTCATTTGCGTTCATGAAAAATCGAACACGGACCACTCTTTAGTTAGCCAAATACATCTGACAGCTACGTCATTAACGTTACCTATTAATTTATTTCATTAATATTATTCTACTCCAAACTGAAGTCTTTTAAAAGGCTTTTTGTTAATCTCATATGTGCGGCGAATTTATAGCTAAGCATATAAGATATTATGCAATCATCCATATGTTATCCATAACTACGCTTAATTTGGGTAAACTTTTCTGAATGTTTATTCGTATATCCTGCATTTACTAGATAAAACGTAACAGTGGACAGCTCATCACCAAGCTTTCTGTGATAAGATGAAAGAAATATCGGGAAAATATGCCTAGATTATTCGGTATCGATGCGTACACATTTATTTTTATTTCGTGAAATTATATGCATTAACGTATGTTTCCATAGTTTAATCCCATTCTGACGAACTAAAGACGGATTTATATTGGGTCAAGAACGATTCATAAATAAATATCCGTTTTGAATTTAATAAATATCCGTTAAAGGAACTTCGTCAATCTACAAATTAGAAAATCGTGAAAAATTACACCACGTAGACTATACTTATTTCAATTAAATCTTTTTTGTATCGACATTTGGTGCGGATAAATCTCAATTAATATCATTTCGGTGAAACAGACGCAGTACGCGTCATTCATAAGATCCTCGGAAAGTCGACCTTATGAAATATCCCTTGGTGGTAGAAGATGTAGATTTTAGCATATAGTATACTGAATTGGGTGGGATAGTAAATATTTTTTATAATCAGTCTTTCTGTATAAATATCATCATTCGACGTAAGAACCATGCTGAAACAAACACAGCGATGCACCGCGACTGAATGTGCGAATAATATGAGACGAAAGCTCAAAAATGAGGCGATTGATGACTAAGTTCTAGGCTCCGACAAATGTGAGCTCCATTGCGGAATTCAAATATTTGCGGTAGACGATGTTTCCCTCAGTGTTGCCAGTCCTTGGAGTGTGTACTGCTCCTAGAAGTTCCCAAAAATGCCGCATTCTGGCGCGCGAAAAATTTTGCGTTAATTTCTTCCGCCACTGTACGTGTGTATGTCACTGAACTACTCCCAAACGACTGGACCGATTTTGATGAAATTTTTTGCTTGTATTTGAGTGGGTCCCTGGATGGTTTAGATTTACAAATGGATCCGGTGGGTTGCGCTGTGATCGGGTTCTACGAAATTTTCACGACATTTTTGTGGCGACCGTAAATGGTGCCATCATCTTCTGTATTTTTTCCAGGGAGCCCTTGCTGATTTGTTGATGTTTATGTAACTAAGTCAGAGGACTGAGATTGTAGTGGACATTGATAAAGGCTCTAATAAATTGATTTGATAAACGTGGAGATCCCCTCACTTACCCATCTCCACATTGGTGACCCCGACAAGGAGAATAAATAGTCAACACTTGGTGAAAATGGTTTTGCCGCGCGACGACGATCTCTTTCTATCGATATTTTTTTCTTTGATTTGTTAATCGGATTTTGATGTTTGCTTTGCAATTTGGAATTGCTGTTAGATTTGTATTAAACTATATTAAAAAGCCCTCAGAGCCCCCTAAGGCCCCCCAAAGCCCTCTGGTGGTCCATGCTAATCATTGGGTTCGGTGCAGTGGTTTCATTTTTTGCTTTTTAAAAGTACTCTTACTCAAGATAGAAGGCTGGGATTTTTTTATCGGATGGCTGAATAAATGAAGTTTCTAATTCTTTCAATCGATTTTTTTTACGCTTCGTATTCGTGTGAAAGTCATGTTTTTAGCTGAAAAATCTCACATTTTCTCTGAAATCAACCATATAATATTTCCTTGGCATCCAAAGATTTGATTTTCAAAAGATATTCACGCTTTTTTAAATAACATTTTTTCCTGCAGGCCCATGATATCATGTTGAGAGAATATCTGTATAAGAAGGGCCTAGAGTCCCTTGGGTCCCAATGGGCCCAGAGTCCTAAGGGCCCCATGATGGATTGCTTCGGTGGGTAATCGATAAATTTGATGCATATTAGCAATGAGTATACATTCAGCAATCCTGAAGGAAAGCCGTAAATATAATGTTTTAGTTAATTTTCTAATGAGCTGATACCGATGCTTTAATGATGACCAGTGTTTATAAGCATTAAACTAAAAAATAAATAAAATATCCAACACAAAAATACCAAAAAAGGATATCTTTATCAAGAAAAATGGTAAACTAAGTCGGTCACCATCCCGTGGTGTTTAACTAAGAACCGCACAAATCTCATCCTAACCCAACCACGGAAGGGTACCCAGCTATAATCAGGTTCAAATATTGACCAGTCTGTTTCGAAACTTCAATCTGTTTTAATATGGGGAAACTACAATAACGTCACTACATGAATCTTACCCGAAAGGAGAACGGGGTATTCTGCTCAATGAACGCCATCCATGCATGAAAATCGACAATTTCCCTAAGAATCAACATATACATATTTTTGATTTAAAAGCCGAAACCAATGATTATGGCTATCCTTTACGCCTAAGACGCAGTCCAGGTAACGGAGGATTGATTGGTCAAATGAACATGGCTGCTGCTGTAAATGACCCGTTTGACATTTTCAACCGCTGGATTGTACCCCAACTCTCCAATCCCGTTTGAAGATACTCAACGCCCATATGAAAAATGAATATCGCTACTGAAATAAGTCATTGAATGCAAATATATGTATGTACACAAGGGAAGCGATGAAGTTCATTCACTCAGAAGACGACTCAAAGAAGACCGCTCAGTGTTCTTCAGGTTTTGTGGCTTTCGTATATAATAAATTCAGTATTTTTCACACCCGTTAAGTTTCAACGGATGTCTTTCGCTAGTATGAATATAAGATGAAAAAGGCTCATGATGTGTCATTAGAAAAGTAGTTTTAATACCATTGGTGGGATTGGATTGGATATTTGCTGAGGTGAATGACAACTAAGGCCATTTGCGCCATATAGGAACAGGCAAGGGAGGAACCCTGCTTCACCATTAGCCTGCTCTTAGCGAGAGGCGCCACAGTTTAACATCCTATCCGACAGATTTTGAAATGCCCTCCACAAGGCACTGAAGTAGGTATCGGGTGACCTCAGAAAAATATCCTACTCTGCAGGGATTTGAGCCCTAAAGTATGGGAAAGAACAATCACCAGAAAAAAACAAGAGTGCCCTGGGTTCAACTTTCCGTCATAATGACCGAATTTTACTGGCTCGGGAAAAAATTTCAGAGAAATGGCTTCTTGATATGTATAATTTAGTGACTAACCGGGTAAATTCCACTTCGTCAAATACCCTAATAATAAGATATGGTGAGTAGACATTTATTTAATGAGCAAAACTACGAATATGCCGGAGGATATTTAATGTGACACATAATACATTGGACCGATTTGCCGTTTTCATTTGAATTGTTTGGATAACATTAATTACCGTTTGGTTTCCATTTATTTACCTTTTAGATATGAATTCAGTAAGCTTTTCTTTTTATTTTATTTTCATTTTAAAACAAAATCGTTCGAAAAAAGTTAGAAGGATCCTGTTGTATTTGTTACAACTAATTAAAAGAAGTTGCTCAGTCGCTGCCTTTAAATGAATGGCTGATTAATTAAAAGCGCGGTGTAACATTTTTAACTGTTCTAGCGTTCGACCTCGAGTAATTGTCTTGAAAATATGTCAGCCATTGGATCGCTTTGAAGCTGAACATAGCCACAGCAACGCAAAGCAGGGTATTTAATAGAATGATGTGTTTTCTCGGTGTATCTATGCTCGCGATAGTGCTTTTATTTATTTTCTCATTTATTTCATATCAGTCTGAGTCGCAGCGAAGCGTGGCCGGGTTTAGCTAGTATATAAATAAATTCTAAATCCTGTTTCTTTGCCATGGAATTTATTGACCGTGGGATGGACGGGACTAGAGACGACGTGACCGATATCAACGGCAGGCGTTGATTCGAATTAAAAGTAAAGCACTCCTTCGCCAACTTTTGATGCGCGGAGGAGGTTGGTTGCGAGAGAGAGAGGAGGTGGAGGGAGAGGTTGAGAGGTCAGGCCAACGGCAGGAGCAGAAGGGGGAGAGAATGGGAGATAAAGAGGTGGAGAGGGGTGGGGAAGAGAAACGGGGGGAAGCGGGGGCACGCAAAGGGAGGGAGAGTGGAGAACGGACAGGGCAGTCCCTCGCGGCCGACTCGTATCATTTCGTTCCAGCGGCGATAAATCTTCTGTAAAACGAGAATGGCACGAATAATACATGACAAGCCATTACGGCGGCACCTATTCGGACAGGCTTGTTCCGAAGGGATGGGTGCAGGGAGGTTGGGGGAGGGGGGTAAATTAAGGGGAGGAGGTCACGAAATATGGGCCCTCCTTTCCGAAAGGCGATACACCCGCGGCGGAAAAATGCCAGAAATTCGATCCAAACATCGTTTCTCACGGATGCTAGCCTCCCACTGCCATATAATATTTTAGCCTCCTTCCCCTCCATCAGGGCGCCACTCTTTGTACTCTCATACAATCCTGCACATGAGAGTACAGAGAGATTTAGTCCTCACCTCCTAATTATTAGTTTGAGCGACAGTTTCTCCAAAGTCATTACAGAGAGATCAAAATGCAATTTTCCTTTAAAATAGAAGTATTTTTAAGAAACCTGGCGTAAATTGTCATATTAACAACGAAAAAAAATTTGTGTTAATGACTGCGCTGCTCAGGAGTGCAAAATGGATGTACATATTGAAGGATAAACTTGATTTTATTGCTTCACGCCGTGCGCTATAGAAGAATTCGCAACCGTAAATTTATCCAATTCTTATAAAAAGTCTTACAGGAAGTGATAATTTTTTAAAAATAATTGAGAAATCACAAAAATGATACGCGATCTGAAAACCACAACTTACTATTTTCGAAGAGAATGTTCCTCAGGAGTTAACTACCGTACAAAAAAACTTTTGCTATGCAGACTTCCGCGGTTTTCTTGTTAATTCGTAGTTTTGGATTCTCCCCGCGTTGAACCATTGTAATGTAAGACTTTTTCGCCACATATGTGGTTCAACGCGGGGAGAATCCAAAAAATACGATTAAAAAAACTTTTATCCATAGGCAAACATATCGAAAAGTGAGTGCTTTAAGCTGCTGATATATTTTTACCATCAGGAAGATTATATATTTTAATTACAATTTAGGCAATAATCATTAAATTTAAAATAAATAATATCTCGCTAAAATTATCATTCACGACTTCTCGCCACCGCCTGACCACTTCGCCCCTCCCATCCACCCACAGCGGCCGAATGGAGAACTTGCAGACAGGCCCTTCAGAGAAGGCGGACGGCGAAGGATGGAAATTGTGGGCGATTAGCGCTTGGCCCTCTTCCGCCCCGAGAGAGCTCTTTTTGCCGAGAGAGCGGAAATTTGTTAGCTGTCTGCCGCGCGGGCCTATCTGATGAGTTTCGGCAAGAGGAAGGAGTCCGCCCCGTGAGGGTATTTCTCTTTAACTCCCACTCGGAAGGGCTTTCACGGAGGGTGTAGACACGATAGACGACTAAAGGCGTTCGTGACGGAGGAAAATCCTCCGGGGATTGAAATATAAAATACCGGGGATGAAATAAAAATTACACCGGCATCGGGGAACGGCCGTGAAGGTAACAGGTATTGCTTCTCGAAATAATCAGACAGGATTAAAGAGAGTAAGCCTCGGAGAAATCTTTTTAAGGCATTGGATTAATCTCGCCTTTGAAACGTCAAAGAAAGGCATAAAAATGACAGAAATAATGATGATTAAAGCACTCTTCCGTCAAAGGTATGCTTTTGTTGATTTAAATGCCAGAGAGGAATAAAATGTCCGCCTTGACGGGAGAGTCGCGAATATCGAGCACCTTAAAAGATAAAAATATCTGCAGAGGAAGGGGATGCCTCTGTAACATAATCGGATTAAGCATTGGGTGCCAGAGCAAGTGATGCCGGTTTGAGCCCTGGCCGGGTGATTTTTCGTCTGTTGAATTTTTGCACAATATTTTTACCCTTACACTTTTACACGGACAGTTTAGGTAATAACTAGGGTAGTGTGGGATTACCTCGTAATTTGATAATTTTTCTTCTTTCAACATCTTTCATTTGTTATTATTCCTCCTCATGCTTCTTTTTTTCGACGTCGTTGAAGAAGCAATTTATTGCTTCATCTTAACCCATTTAACCTGAGTTGTATTTGAAACTCGTTTTCATATTTCGTCTTTTATGTATCTTAATTTCTTGCATTAAACTCACGAGTCACTGCAGTCAAACTTGTTAAACAAGTGAAATATTCGAAAGATGCATTCTTCAGGACCGTAAGACTAGAGTTAACTCAATAACGAAAGCTCATCTCCAGCAGGCCGCGTGGAAGCCGTTTCGAATGAAGTCGAGACAATTCTCCGATGCGAGGCGCGAGGCCATTTGTACTGGCGCCCCGCTTAGAATAATGCAGCCACGTCAAACACGAGCGAGAGAGAGGGAGGGAGAGAGGGGGGGGGAAAGAGAGAGGGGTGAGAGAGAGAGAGAGGGAGAGAGAGAGGGCGAGCATATTCCACACCCCTATGGCTTCATCCCGTGACACAGGCAAGGGTTGCGTGAGTGTATTAAGTGCACAGGCGGGTGCATTTCGGGAAGGGGGAGAGTAGAATATGGCAATTGAAGCGGCGCAAACTCCGCTCCTCCATCTACCGTGACAATGGAGGAGTTACGAGAGGGGCGTGTGGGGGCGTCTCGGAGAATTATTATGCAAAACTACGAGAGACAAGAGAAAGATATATAAGCCTACGAATGCATTTCGCGGCTCGCTAGTTCGTCCAAGAGGCAATCGTGATTTCTCGAACTCCGCGACCTCAATTTCTAAGGCCGGGTTACTTATGGGAGTTAACTTGCGAACTTCCAAAGGCGAAAATGAAGACGAAGACGGTCCGCGGCCGCTTGGGCCTCTCACGATGCAACACAACGGGGAGACTCATTCGAGGCACCCGGGGCGCTTGTGCCGCGAGTGAGGGGAGGCACAATAGAGGGGGAGAAGGTGAGACGCGGCGGAAGAGAATATCCGCATGAGGGGCCAAAAAGGAATTCCATGCACCTCTTGGATTAAGATGACGCGCATGCAAATGAAAGCGGGAGCCATAAATCACGCGAGGGAGATTATAGTATATATGACTTGAGTGAGGACCAAGCGAGACGAGATGTAAGGGGAAGAAATGATGCGAGCGAGTGGAAGGAGAAACTAGGCGGAAATGGGCGTGGTGAACTCTTGAAGGAAGAAGAACCGTATCACATGGACCGTTATAAAAAATCTATTCATCAGATCTTGCACATTTTAATCCAACGGAATTCCATTCTATTCCAACAATAGAGCCAAATGTTTGTAGTGAATATCATATGGTGACACCAACAACTTTCAAATCTATAATTAGAAGGATACCGACTTCGAGGTGGCAAACATTTCACAAAATTCATCATTGAGGGCACATGTTGGAGTAAATTAAGTCACTCGTCTAATTCGAGAAAAGTGCGCCATCGTTTTATCGAAACCATAAATATATCAGGAAATTAAAAATACCACATGATCGACATGAGCCTTCAACCTTGGGAGCACCGCTAAATTACGACCACTCTTTCCCTCATTTCCGCAAGATTAGGGTCACAGATTAGGGTTTGGCCGCGCCTCTTCACTGTTCAGTGCGATGAGCGCACCTAATGGTTTCTCTCTCGGTAAATGAGTCTCTAAATCACGATACAAAATAGGGGTGACGTACCTAGTATTTAGCAAGGCGTACAAAATATTCTGCAGAGATGTGAAATAATAAGAGCAAATTCGGGTTTAATATTCCTTCGCTAAAAATTAAAGTTTTACCAAATTATGTGCCGCAGAAAATTAACATGGTAACTAACTCACCTTCACCTTTTACTTAGACTTTATAAAGACTTCTTTTTTTGTGCATTAGTGGAAAAAAACATGGAAATTTAGTTAAACTACATCCAAATGGCAATTCAAGGGAGAGGAACTTCCAACAGCAAGAATAGAAATAGACGAGGAGTAACTCAAGCCTTTGAGATCTTCCCTTGACTATTTACCAGTTGATGATTCAGAAAAAGACAACCAACTTTTATGTATGATAGAAGTACGCTAACCCCAGGCAATTGAGGCCCTCAGGCCAGGTGAGCCTATTCCTTAAGACGGCCGAAAGAAGAGGAGACGGAATAAAAGAAACACTTTTGAAACTCGAGTCACTTGGATGAACAGGTGAGGACGACAACATGGGTGGCGAATGAGAGAGGATGGTGCGGTGGCGAGGAATACGGGAGGGAAGGCGCAGGAGAGGATGTGGGGAGGGCGGCGCGGGAGTGGGGTGCGGAGGGCGCAGGGTGGAGGAAGGCGGAAGCGGAAGTCGCCACGGGGCGCAAGCGGAAAGTGGCAGGGGGTGAGGAGAGGTGGGCGAGTGCATTATTGGGGTGTAAATTGAGTGGGAGATGGATGGAGACCAGTGTTAAAATACAGCTGCGGTGTAGAGAGGATATATGGCTCAAGTTGGCCCAAAAAAGAGAGAAATGAGGTAAAGATGGAGGTGGGGAGAAAGATGTGGATTACCAGGTAGGCATGGTGGAAATGCACTGGAAAAGAGGGCGAGGGGATAGTGGAAACACGAGGCAGGGGGCGAGGGGGGTGAATGTGAAAGATGAGAGTTGGACCAAGGGGTGCGGGGAAGTGAAAAGGGTGGAGGGTCGTGACAAGTTGGAAAGAGTCACTAGGAGACAAGATGCAGGTGACCAAGGAATAAGCTGAGAGGGTTGTCGAGACGATGCTAGAAGTCAAGTAAGGTTCAAAAACACTTCTTCGTAATTTTTATAATAAAAGATTCCTTTTAAAAAGATATATTTTCAAATTTAAGAAAAAGCCAAGGCACATGTTTTTAATCGAGGAATATGCACATTTCATGACGCGCAACACCGAGTAAGCTGAGCACTAAAAACCCACTGAAGAGGAAGCAAAGATATTTCAGACAGCCAAAGGAAAATAAGGATTTTCTGAAAGACAATAATCATTCATTTGTGTACATTTCTCAGGCTCGCCACCGGGGAATGTACGCAAATGTTATTCGCCGGGAAAGTGTTAAACCATAAATAATCATTCACTTTAAACATAATATAACTTCATTCCCAGGGCATTCTAGTTCAGTGCCATGCATACTTGAAACGAGCTCGCCCCGCGTCAAAATAGTGACTGACAAAAACCAAGGCGGATAGGCGAAGCGGCGCTTCCGAGAATACTTTCAAAATTCATGGGTTTTTTGCCGTTAATATTAAAGGGAATGAAAAATGAAGCGCGCAAAGTCCTTTACTTCCAGAATTTGTTTTTTTTTTTAACTGTTTCATCTCGAGTGTCTCTTCCATTTTGAGCGAGTTTTGAGAGTACCTCACGTAGGTGGAGAGGGATAAAAAGTCAAAAGGCAAAAAGATGAGCTACAACGAAAGTCCCCGAGTCAACTTCGAGCTGAGATGGTAAACATTTGGGAGGAATCGGGCATTAATATTGATTTGGGGCATCGGGGAAGAAGCGGTATCGAAGTTTAGCCGGAAGTAGAGGAGAGTGAATGGGGGGGGGGCGAAGAGGGGGTTGAATGACGCAGAGTGTGTAGGGGGGACAGAACGAAGGATATGTGTGTGGACACAAATCGCGGCCAATTAGCTAATGGGGGCGCCATTGCCCCTCTTTCCCGCCCACTCTCTTCCTTCCTGGCCCCTCCTGCCCCACTCCCAAGCACACCAATGCGGTCTCATTCAACTGAACGATAAGACCCACCTCCTCCTCCTCCCCCCATGCAATTCGCCTTAACCTTCAGCGCATGCAACGCAGGGGGTGAAACTCGAGAGAAGATGAATAAAAATGATAAATAAACATAAAAGACGAAATATGACTAAGCTTTTATTCGGTCCTTCGCGCTCTCCCTCCCGCTCTTGTGCACGTGCGAGGGGAAGGTTGCTTTTTTTCAAGATTGAAAAGAGAGAGTGAGAAATACAAATGGAAAGAAGGGGCAATGTGCGCAACCCCGCCCCACGAGGAGGGGGCGGGATGCGGAGAATACATTGCAGTAAAGTGAAGGGGCGCTCGAAATACGAGGTGCCCCGATAATAAATTCGAAGAAAACACCGTTTGAAATGCGGTTAAAAGAAGCGGAATTCTACATAGAGTAAGACGTAGGGAAGAGGAAACGAACGGGGTGGAGAGTTTTAAACATGAGAGTCGGAAAAAATTTGTCTGCACATAAAATCATCTATTTCATACTCCGCATCCAATTCACCCAATTGAGCCCAATCCACAATGACCTCATTGAGGGAGTGCAAGCAATGTACCAACTACGTACAAATGAAAAAAAATAAGGTGAACGAAGCTGGTAAACAAAAGTAAACCAGATAGTTACGGCAAAGGCGACGAAGTGAACACTAAAGGGGAACGAACATCAATCACTCGCATTATTATTTGCCGGCAACTAAAGAAGTGTATCAACTGCATAACGATATTTCAAAGAGTTTTGCGAATCGAAACCAGAAACCGAGCAAACACAAGCAAGGGGCACGCATGTGAGTAAATAACGACCACAGAAAAAAGGCAATATTCCCAGCAACTTAGTTAGCAACAGAGGCCAGCGGTTCGCTGCGCGAAATTCTTACTTCAGAAGCGCAGAAAAAATCAAGTGATTAGAGAGTATAAGATTTCAAGGGTATGAAGAACCGAGCGACACGTTGTGGTAATTAGTAAGGGTATTCAAGTGATAACTGCGATGGTAAACGCGCCATTAACAGCAATTTCAAGTAAAGAGGTACATGTGAAGGAATGGAGACTTTTGATTAGACTGCAGATGCGAGAGCGATAGGAAGATGAGAGTTAAACGGGACACATTTGAGAGCAATTCATTAACGAGTGATTGCTGAAGGAGTCGCCGAGGTATAATGTTAGGTCTGGATCACGGAATCTGCGGGAAAAAATTGCCACTTTCGAGACTCAGCGTATGCAAAAAATACTATTTAGGGCCCACAAAAAAGCATTTTCACATTTGAGAAGATAACCAACTACCTACATTAACGGTTAACTGGAGCGTGCACAAATTATGACCGCACATCCACTCAAACGGTGATACTGGTAATGAGGGCGCATGCTCCTCCCAACTCCTCCCCCCGCATGGATCTCTTCTCTCTTGAGGCTTTTATAAAATTGATAATCGAGGTGACCTGAGCTTTTTTTTTCGACGAAAACCGTATTTTTAAGTAAGGACGAGGGGCCAAAATAAGATGGTGGACGGAGGGAGAAGGGAGGAAGAGAAATCATTTCAATTTTCCGAGGGGAATGAAGAATCTCCGGGAGTGGAACTGGGCGTGTTCCCCTTAACTCATTCGTTCCGTTACCATTTCAATCGCGAGTCCAACGCCGAGAGGAGAGAGAAAGAGAGACCACATCTTGCCCCTGGGGAATTATTCACCTGCTAGTCCTCATATGATGTCCATCCTTCAACAGCCGGCTCGCAAGAATGTTCCTTTCCACCACAGACTCCCCCTACATTTCCTTCACCTTCGAACAATTTACCGCACAATTGTTTCTAATACTTCTCCAATAGGGACGGTATTTCAGGCACTCCAACCACCATTCTACGCACTGGAAGATAAAACTATCCCACAACCCGCCTAAGAAACCCGGTTCCTGAAAATTCTTCGAAAAGTTTTTGACTTCCCGTCTTACCCAAAGCTTTTGTAATATCCTTAGTTTTTAAATAGAGTGAAGACAAAATTTTTAAAATCAAACTTTTCCAATTGTTCCTAGCTCGTGATTCATGTTTCATATCGCGTGTTTTAAGCTTAAGTCACTCCACAAGAACCGGGAGTATACGTAAGAGATACTTTTTTTAGAAAGCCAATTTATCGTTGTAGCCACGAGATGAAAAGAATATTATTCCGAATAAATTCCATATTTTCAGTTCTCAAATATATATTTTTATTTGGCATGGATGACAGTTGAGTAAAACTACTTAAAAAGCACCAAAACAAAGGTTTAGAATTACATGACTAGTAGCCAATTCCAGTATTATTAAGAAATGAGATAGCAGCATCCTTCGTTCCTTAATAAAAGTCATGATGACGCGAAGCCAGCAAGTAAAAAAATTACAATCCGAAAGTAGCACTACTTGAAAATTTTATTTCAAGAAACAAATGTAATACTTCAAAAGAGAAAATTACCCCAGCTACAGCAACCCTAGGAGGAAAATTGTCGGATTTCCCATTAGGTGAAGGTGTTGACCTGAAATTCTAGGATCTTTCATCAAAGAAGCTTCCAGTTCCCCTCACCCTGTCCTCGTTCAAGGTTTTACTCAAAAGAGACATACAACTCCGGGCAAAGAAATTGGAAGGCGAAACAATTGCTCCAAAAAATTATGACCACTTACCAGGGAAAATATTACGCTCCGATATTGGAAACAGGAAATTCAAAACTCAAGTTGAACGCACATATAGTTCAAAGATAAAGTTTCTGGAAGTTGAGCACGGGAATTGTTCAAGCAGATGAGTCTCTAAATTTGAAATCAGCTGAACTACTGCAGTTTCATGCTTTGCAAATGCAGTTTCCACATTATCAATGGTTTTATCTAGAACACTTGTTTCGAGTTAAAGAGGAGTTTTTTCAAAGCAAATTAATGAGCAAAAGTAACGCTAATATCAATGAAAAGCCATATGGGAAGATGATGGAGAAAATTTCAAGAAATATTTGATACACGTAGTAATTGGCGTGACCGTAAATAAGACCGTAAAGCAAACGAGGATGAGTAAGGGCAAGGTCAATTCATGGAATCATTTTTGGCAGAATGACGAGGGTAAATAAATGGAACTCAAAAATAAAAAAATGACAAATACAAGGACAAATTTTCACATTCCTCATGGGAACTTCAATGAAGCTCGCGCAGAGTGATGAAAATCATCAAAGAGCTCATTGAAAACGATTGAATGGATAACATTTTCATTAAAGGTCACCTAACGCGACTGGTTTCCTATCGAGGCTATCTTCGTGAGGGATCTCGGTGGGAAGGCTTTAAATTAACTGTACTTTTAATTAGGAAGATCCCATCTCGTTTGATTTGCCGCCCAGACAGGGAATACCCAGAGTTTTAGCGAAAATTTCATGCTCCGTATGAAACTTCATTAGCTTACAAGACATCAATGAGGAGCCTACGGCCACATACTATTTAAGAGAAACGTGTGAGAAAGGCAGAAGGATGAGACAACATTGCAAAGAATATGGAAATCAGGTATGCAATCAAAGTTAGAGGATAATAAAGTTTAATAAAGCGTAGCTAAATAAATGTCCAGTCCGTTATACTTCTTCCAGCCCTGAAGTACCTCTAAAATGATCTTTTAATTAGCTATTTTGAAAGAGATAAATTCTGTACTGGAATAATTTCACGCTCTTAAACACCTTTTTTAATTTTCTTTAAACGTTTCAGTCAGAACGCAGCATGAATAAGTAACAGGGAAGTTTTAAAAATTCAATTACCCAATAAAAAATTATTCAATGAGCTTATTTGAATTTCGACATATTCCGGCCAAAATCAAAGCAGGATATTTTTAATGTTGAGATTAAATTTCGGTTACAATGTCACTACAAATAAACAAACTTTCATTTCATTTTCGCTAAATGACACTCAAAAAAGTATCCATTATTCAATCATAAGAAAAAAAATTAGACACCACTTTTAATCGTAAAATTTGTGACTCTCAATTCGACAACGATGAGTTTCAAGTAGGCTATACGTCATCACTCATTCAGCAATGAACATTTTCTCATCTAGAAAGATCCATGTAGATTCGTAAATCAGTTACCAGTGAAAGCTTTCGCTAGAAAGGATAACCTCAGTTTTCCATTGTACACATTGTTTAACTCTAGAGAGTTATGGACGAGGTGAATTCATGGTTGTTACCAGCTCAAAAAGTACTTTGCTACTTACAAAAGCCTGGAAACATACATGAAAACTCCTTAGTTAAAAATTAACTTAATTTGAATGTCGTGAAAATACCAATATATCCAAACAAGAAAATTACCATCTATGAGATAAGTAACATTTATTTGATTAGTAAAAGTAATAGTGCCTATTTTTACTATACATCTTGTACAGGATATACTGCGAGTGAAAACGACCACAATGTACATAATTGTTCACAACCAAATCGAAATGGAATCCATAAATTTCATTTTATAAGCTTGAAAGCATTCCATTGAATTGAATACCTGCGAAAATTCTCGACGATCAAAAAGTGCTAATGCACGAAATGAATAGAGGCAATCAACGCAGAACGTTCTGCAATTTATTTCAAATTACACCTACCATCCAACCAACGCCCAAAAATGGATTTCATCGCACGAATTTTATTGACGGCAACTTCGCAAAATACCGCAGCGATGATGATTCCCGCAACAAGCGGGATTCGAACTCGCGACCTCGATGTTCACGAGTCGAACCCTTCCCTTCCTTGCGCGCCATTGTCCTCTTCTTCGGGGCGAGAGAGGTTTTTGCACCGAATCCCTACCGAAAGGGTCATGGAACCCACTCGAACGCCTCGAATAATTCGCAGCCATTTCGCCACCCACCCTCCCGCCGCCCCCTCCCAGTCTACCTGAGTCCCCCTGCCCCATACCGTCTGCTCCCATTCCTCCCCTTCCTTCCCCCACCTCTCACTCCCCACATCCTCCCCAGCGACTACAATGCCCTTGCATTACGTTTTGTGCGCAGGTGTTGTTCAATTCTACCTCACGCCATTCTAGACTGTAAATATGAATTGTGCGGGGATATAACGCATTAACCCGGCTAGCTACGTAACGCCTACCAAACATTATTCTTCCGTGAGCACTTTAACAAATAAACGTTAATTATTCCACACTTAAATCTCAGAAATCGTCGTATTTTTTCCTGCCGTTTGGTTTTAAGCCACATCGCTCGCAGGCTAATTTAACTTGCAATGGGACTACTGTACAGGAGGGACACATACAAAATCTCATAAGGTGGTGAGGAAGAGATCGAGGGTCATTTTACGGATTTTATGAGATTATTTTAAAATAATTGCCAGATTGATGGCATTAATGTTTTTATCCGAAGGAATGGAAATCATTTTATGGATGATAATTAGCAAGCTGGTAGCATTATGGTCCTCTCCTTGAGCTCATGGGTATAAATCAAAATCATACTTCCTCGTACGGATCGCACAATACTATAAGGGAAAAATTATTTTGAGTAGATCTAATCTTGACGACAATTAATAATAGGAAGTTAACGATTGATACTTTATATCTAATCTGATTTTGTTGTAAAAAAGGCTGCAATCACTAATACCTCGCATACAATTGAAAGAGAACGGGGAAACTTCCTTATCTTCACATCCTGTTTACCAAGATACAGCCGAAGATTATCCTCAATTGATCTGTAACCAAGATTAGACAAAAGGCTATGATAGAGGAAAAAATAGACTGCTTTTTGGTAAGTAGACCGATAATTCATACTCTCATCTCAAACTTCCATGCGGATTAATTCGGTTATATATTTTATATACGTTGATGCCAAGCACTAGCATAGTCAATTCATTCTCAAAGAATTTTATACAAAAATCCATAGCAGTACAAGAAACAAAATTAGAATTAAGGCATAATAGTTGCCTTATTCCTACTCCAGTTATAAGCGTCACAAATACTTTATACACATAATCGAAATTAATAGAAAATATTAAAAGCGAAATTGCTTGTATTGTTCAATGGACGTAATATCGAGGTCGACACCGCTAATTTTGGACTAACGACAGCACAAGTGAATTTGTTTAAAAAAATTAACCAAGGAGGGAGTGGAATCTTTTTTATCACTAACTATTTTCCTTCGCTTCGACAATCAAATGACTTGTATTTTTTTATGCACAGCGTAAAAGTGAAGCTAATACAGCTAACTTTATTACAAACGATGGCACAAGTGAATGGATTTTTAAAAAATCGTGGAGGGGGGGGATGGATCTTTTCCACATCCTATTTTTCATCGCTCCGCCGCGCAACATGCATCCGCATGGTTGTCGTCTCGATTGCTCCGGTACAAAACCGCCCTTTGTCGCTTCCTTTTTCCCGCCGCCTTCCCTCGCTCACCCCCCCCCCCCCGCTGGAGGAGGGGAACAGTGCCTCCCTCTCGCCACTTCATCTCCGAAAACCTTCCGAGCGAGCACACAGCAGCGGCACCCCCCGCCACCACGTTGAGTCACTCTTCCGCCAAAGAGGCACGCCTCTCTCCTCCCACACTGCCCCAGAATCGATTCCCTGGGCTCGCGTGGGAACGACCTCTTCTCCACGACGACCACCCACCACCCCCGAAACAATCCACTATCCCACTCCACCACTTTCATCTGCCCACCCCCGTATTCTACCCCCCTGCCGCCCCCGCCCAACCACGCCCTCTCCGCGTGCACTAACCGACACGCCGTACCCCACAGACAAGCCAAAAAAAGGTCGGACCGAGGGAGAGGCACGCCGGACTGCACCCCCTCTTTAAAAATGGATTCGCGGGGACGCGGACAAGGAAGTGCTCCTCTTGTTTTGAAAATATAAAACAAACGTCGCTGCCGTTCTCGCCACCTGACGAATTCCACTCCAACGATAAAATAAAGCGCCAGTTCGCGGATTTCTGCAAACACGGCGCGAAGGGGGACGACCGCACAAAGCAGGAAGTCGCGCCTCTAGAAAACTACTTAAGCTTAATCGTTGAAAGATTTTTTGCTGCGGAGAAATAATGGATCCCATTAACAAGCCTGTATTAGCGTTTAGCCTTTAAAAAATAATGTTTTTCTCTTTAACGCAACCAACGGGGTTTGGAGCGAGTCGAAATAAAGCCAAGCACCTACAAAAATATTCGGGGAATAACGCAAAAAGTATTCCAGTCCGTTCCCGAGAAATTTTAACAGGAAATGCCGACGCAGTACTTGTGTTAATTTTAGATGAAAAAAGGAGAGAGGCAATGAGGAATGAAGCAATGGAGTAATTAATCAGTGTACGGCGATTAATAAGACAAGAAGAGTTGTTTGGAGTCCTTCAGTGATCATTATGCAACAAACTATTACAACCGTATCACAACGACGAGGTTGGCAGATACACAAGGAGTGATGCAGGGTAAAAAGTTGAGCCAACACGTTGAGGAAGCCAATTTGTCTTGGACCAAGGAGAGCACTGAGGGATGAGTGATTTGTTTAAATTCCTACTAAAAAGTTCAAATTAAACTTTCACTAATTACTTCTTAGGATAAAAATAATGATAGGTGAACATAGTATGCATCGCTTTCATTTGATGTGGAGAAAAGGAGTCTGAGCTCAACGAGAACGAATGCGAGATGGAAATTTGGAGGAAGAGACTTAAAAGAGAAATCCTTGAAATAAGCAAGAATGAGGAATAACTGAGGAGGGAAGAACAAAATGATGAAGCAACTGAATAATAACACGAAAATTGATAGCGTTGTATAATAGCTGGATTGACTATGAGTAGTAAAGCCATTCTGGAGCTAGTTAGAAGTAATACGAAGGCGTAAGCCTTCTGTGGACAGCAATGGCATTCACCAACAGTTTTCGGAGGTCTAATCCTAGCATTAAACAGACCTGAATTACTGCTCCTACGTCATGATTTATACAACATCACAACAAAAGGGGATTAAAACCATTCAAAAGCCAATTTCAAGAACTCGAAATCGTAATAAAAACTTCCCCACATCCAATTTCAAATCACGGAAATCGTCATAGTGGGCTCGAATTCTTTCTTCCCAAGACTCGCAACGCGTCACTAAATACAGAATGAAATGAAATAAACTTTGAAGCCTCTAACATTGCCTTATTCATGAATGCGATCTTTTCGAGGACGACAATGCGAGATGGTGGTCAGAGGAGGAGGAAAAACGGAGCTGGTAGGGGAGGGAGAGAGAGAAAAGGGCATTTAAAAACGCATTCATTTCTGCCGACCTTCCCCCATCTCCCTCCCGGAAAGGTGTCGCTATCCCCAGGGAGCGGGGAGAATGGTAGTGGGGATGAGGGGGGAGGAGGGCGGGAGGGAGGGCTAGGGAATTGCCTTTTGTTCTCTCTCTCTCGCAGTCCTGCTGCCCGCGGGGACGCGTCAATAAAAGCGGAGATTTAACAACACTCCCAAGGGGGAGAGGTGTGAGTGCACTTTACAAGGCGGCGGCGGGTCGCACAGAGGAATGCACCGAGTAGGAGTGGGATTTAACTGCAGAGCAAAATGAGAGAGGGGAAGGAGAGACGAGATGTGACTACCTTAATAGGCACCGGGAAGTTTTTAGGTAGTTACGATTGAAATGCTTGCCCCTATCCGAGTGATACGATTCAGTTGAAAGGTATTCCTCAGGATGCGGAAGGTTGAAATGGATTACTTTGAAGCGTATGATCAAGGACGAGTTTTTACAGCACTAGCACACTCCCTAACATAAACTCGCACTGCTCTAGGAATAAAATATACCTTCCATTATTCGACTTAACCCGCCTAAGCTTATCCTTTCTCTTCTCCGCGTATTTTGTCTTTTATAACGGTTTTTGACATTTCATCGCTCCCAATCACTTTTTCCCATCCACCAACCCTGGCACTTTGAAAATTACTTATTTCCACATTTTTTCGTCTACGATACCCTACACTTGATTTCTTTCAATCCACGTTACCTTCGCAATAACTCTCCGAATCATTGCCTTCATGGCCTCGAATATAATAAGAGAACATACACTAAAATAGTATTTTATGTGTTCGACGACAACCGTTCACATAGCACTAATTAATTCATTCATTAAAATTAGAACAAAATGAGAACATACACTAAAAGAGTATTTTATCCGTTCGACGACAACCGTTCACATAGCATTCATAAATTCATTCATTAAAATTATTTTCCCACGCGGTGGGACGAGTTCCAATTATCTTGGTGAGAGTGACGATCCTAAAACATAAGCAATACCTCCTTATTGAAAATAACATACAATATCCTAACGGTTATCCTAGAGATACAAAGAGATAAGGGACCTAGCATTAGATAGGGAAGAGTGGAGGGCTGCAGTCAACCAATCTAGGATCGAACGACCAATGAATGATCCTAAAGGTTAAAAATTTTAGTTCTAAAGTTACTCGTGATAGAATTTGATTAGGTAAATAATTCCTACCTTCTAAGGTTACGTGTGTGGATGTTCTTCGATTCAAAGATATGGTTGTAATTCTAAAGAACCGAAAATATTTTAGCTTAAGGGCATCTCAAAAATGGCTAATATCTTCCACGACTTCCCACTTCACAATATCACTTTCGCACTTCCAATTGACATTCTTAAATTAACGCAGTTTGAGAATATAACGCAGATAAGAATTTTCCCTTGTCAACACAAAGATCCTATTTCATTTTTGTTTTTATTTCGGCCGTTGTGAGAAGTGTGAACTAAATATGAATATATAAGTCCTCGACTCGTTTCTTCCAGATCTTTCGAACGCTGAAAACGCCTTCACAATGGAAGATTCTTTTGCAATCCTGCAAAATTCACCCTGTCGAGTAATTCTTCATTTTAAGACAAAATGCCCACTACTAAATTGATGACGAGATCTATGAGTTAGAAATTCTTCACAATTAAAATTATGTATCTCTGGTGAGCGTAACTTATCCACGGAAAATCGCTATGTATTTTTCGGCAAATATTTCGAAAAGTAGCGGAGTGAGCGGCTGATATTTGGGTACACTCGGAAAGCTGAGATATTTTTTTACTCATGATGAGGTCGAATGCATAGAATTTTAAGCGAGATGATATCTCGCTATAACTAACGTTACGTATAAAATCACTATTAAGGTTTTTCTCATTATAACTTGATCCGGATGTCGCTCTGGGCGGATACAGAGGATTGGTACGTCGCCAAGCATCTCAACCTCTTAGGTGGGAAGACGCAGGAGATGCTCTGGAATCCGACGTGGGGAGCGGGAGTGGATTCGCGGAATGACACGGTGAGTACACGCCGCCAGCCGCAAGGACAACGACGGCGCCGGGGGTGGGTGGGGGGGATTGGGGTGAGGGGGGGAAGGGGTGAACGCAATCCTTCGGCGGATACTTATATTGGAAGTCGTGAGCGCACAGGAGAAACGAAACGAGGAAAGCCTTCGAAATCGGAGAAGGCTAAATAAGTGAGGCAGGTGAGCCACTTGCATTACTTCTCGCTGGACAACAACAATGCCACTCACGCACACGTCAAAGACACGATCACGGACACTCAGGCTCATGCTCTTGGATTTTCTAGAACTGGAAAGTGACATGAATCCAATATAGACTTCCTTTTTTTCCAAGAAAGGTTATATCCATTGTTCCTCGGAATATTAATTCAATCTTTGGGTTACGACAACCTTGTTTGCCATCTGTTAAGAAATTATTCAACCTACATTTGTTAATGTAAGATCTTGTCCTTTCTCGGCGAATAATATGAATAAAAAATTCTCGGGCTTCTAGCCGAGTAAGAGTTTTTGTTGCTAACGTTTCGACGGATAACACTTCCATCGTCCTCAGAGCAGTACTGCTCTGAGGACGATGGAAGTGTTATCCGTCGAAACGTTAGCAACAAAAACTCTTACTCGGCTAGAAGCCCGAGAATTTTTTATTCATACATTTGTTAATTTTACCCATCAAACGAAAACCACACCATTGGCCATCAGGGTAATTAATATTCGACAATGGACGACTACACATCCGTGTACTGCATGGTGAAAAGTCCAACTGGGCGGGACTTGAAACCGCGACTTTAGTGATATCAGGTGAATTCAATTGAATCTGATTCACGCTTTCCTCGTTTTCCAAGAAAGTGTGTGATCAAAGTCCTTATAAAATATATTCAATTCCGGATTATGACTCGCAATATTGCGAGCTATCTGTTAAGAAACTATTCCACCTACATTTTATGATTACAACCGACCACTAAAACGGCTTCAGTGGAGAAAAATACATCCAGGGTTGGCATTAGCCTGCGACCCTATTTAGCAGTCGAGAATTCTTACCTCATCGCTACCAGAGCCGTAAAAAAATTCGCAGTCGATAGGATTTGGTAGGCCTACGCTCCCAGAGAGAATCTGATTTCTAGTCAGACGCCTTAACCACTCGGCCACGACTGCCTGTTAACCGTCGCCGGCATGTCATGGATATTAATTATAACCAAAAGTGTTGAGAACTATCACTGCGGTAGATTTTGGCATTGGATAATGCGTCTTGTTGAATGAAAATTGGACGCGCATTTAAGCTATGTATTACTCTGATTACGAAAGTTTTATTGATACAGCAATGGAGCTATGTTATACCTTACCTTGACGGTAATAACATCAGATAGCAAAAATCCAGGTTGAAGTAGGAGAGGAAAAAATAATGAAATGGCCCAAAACCAGCTACTTAAAAACTCTCTTCCGCAGTTTTCACTTTTAAATTCGAAGGTAAAATCGTTCGCTGAAGATTTCTCGGCTTTGGACATAGAAAAAAAATCTCTTTGATTCACCTTGCTTAGTCAAGCCGCCATCAATGTTTGTCGAGGTAATTATAAAATTTTACCACATCATTACCTCCACCGTATGTTAGATGGATGACGCGAGGGGGGAAGGGAAAGAATAGGAGGCGAGCGGAAGTCAACGATCCACCCTCCCCATCTTATTCATCCTCCTTCCTTAATACTCTCCTTCATCCACTTCCGCCTGCTCCCGAGACCAATACACGCCAACCACTTCTCTCCAAAGGACTCACCTTGACACCCTCTCAACACGAATCCTCATTCGTGGCCTACGCCTTGGACAAACCGATTAAAAACCCGAGGAACAAAGAGCTTAGGCGCTAACAGCACCGGCAGCACGCTCGTTCATTGTTCACATAAACTCTAATTTCCTCAACGCATGTTTCACCCAAATTACGCCTGGGTCCGTTCTTTAATCGCTCCCAGACTCAATCAAATTTTATTAAATGGGGGAATAAAATGAGCACATTCTTCATTCTTCTAGCTACCGTACGAGCCTCGAAATGCAAAGCGCTAAGTCGAAAACCTCACTACATGCAGCAAGCAGGGAAAGTATTTCTTCATCAAATTCATTTTCATCCCTCTCCTTGAGAAACAGCAGTTCATATCTTTTAGGCGCCCTTCATCTTTATATAATATAGAGAAATTTGTTTGTTGCTGAAAGAGGATGAATGTAGACTGAAGAAATTTGAGATGCGGTTATGGTGAAGAATGGAGAGTTTTAGCAGGGTAACGAAGACGACGAACGATGTAGTGTAGGATACGGAGACCGAGGAAAGGAAGTTAGCTATGGAGAAATAGAGAAGGCAGAAGTGGTGGACGAGGGACACATTAAGAGGCAAGGGCATGAGGAAAAGGGTTATTAAAGGGATAATGCTGGGAAAGAGAGGAAGAGGAAGGAAGAGAGAGGAATTTTGGACGACTAAATGAGGCCCTAAATTTGGGACAGTTCTCCTAAGGACTGCCCAAGCGTCCTCCAATCAGCTGGTTCAGTCACCATCATCGATGATGATAATGATGATGTCTTCCATCTGATTCTCTTCCCTCCCAGAGGGACTGCCACTGCATATCCATACCGCTTCCCGCTTGCCTTACCCGGGCGTCCATGCATCACAGAGGGAGTGAGAGAGAACAAAGGGAGCAAAGGAGAGCGAGGACGTGGAGGGGTCGGAAACTCAAGGGCTGCCCTCGCCAAAACGGGAGCGAATGGATCGCATTAAATGAAAACGCTAACGGCGGGAGATTAATGTCCCTCCGCCCGCCGCAATTAGCGTGAGACGGCAAGATTTAAAAGCGGGAGGGACCCAGGAGGGAGGAACGGAATAAACACGACAAGGGGATACACACCTCAAGAAAATATACAGGGATAAGTGTGTCACAACCGCAACATCGTGCTCATTGGAGAATGTCTCATTCAGTCCTGAGGAATCATATATTATACCTATGAACTACATTTTATTCTGTGAATTGCGCGCTTTGAAAATATCGCAGCCTCTGGCATCAGAGTAGATGCCCGTAGGTTTACCCATTGTTATTTATTAGGCTGAGGGAGATTCCACAAAAATGACTGGTGGGTTAGCATAGAGGACGTAGATACCATAATGATACCTCAGGGCAGAATAAACGATGCCTCCATATCCTGCCAATGCTGAGTTCAAAGGCCAGCCGAGTCACGACCTTTAAGCGCCGTCGCATCGGCTCCGCTCCACGTTCCCTCGCCATTATTGCACCTCTTTTTTTCCTCGCATTTCCTCCCTTCATATTTACGACCGGATTTTCGGGAACGAACGCTTTACTTCGGGCACAACACCATAAAAACAAAGCACTGGCGAAACAACCCAGCGCCTCCGTAACTTCCTGTGTCTGGAATAGCTGTTGGCCAGAGCACGGAGAACGTTCATTTCCATCTGTTGTTCTTCAACATAATTTCCTTCACGCAGTCATCTAGATACGTAGCTGCATTTTGCGGGTGGATTATTCAAGCGTAATAGAGGCTAATTAACTCTTGAGATGAAAAAGTCAACAAGGTACGCTCTTACGCTTAGGAAAATTAGAACTAGATCCGTCGAGCTAATTGCATTGGATGAAAATTAGGCCCTAGAACGATCCCACGGTCCATGAAGGGCGCAGATAAACAACACCATTCCGCGGGTCGTTAAGGATGGAATGCTGAGACGTGAAATCATTAAATATAGCTGCAGAAAAGGCAACCGTCAGGTACCCTCCCCGAACTCTGTTTCAACCTCAATCATTTTCTCACCGGCTGTCTCATAAAATCTTTTAGCGTGCATGTAAAGCTCTCCTTGGGGGAGGAAAAGAAAAAGACAAGCGTACCCGTCACGGCGGAATATCCTGCAGCAGCACCGAGAGGAAACGAGAGCAAAACGGAACGGGGTCCAAGGTAATTAAGTCCATTACTCTTACATAAAGAGCTTATCGTCTGACGTCGTTAAGGGCAATGACTCCACTATGGAGTATTTCGCGGCGACCTCCAGCGAATTACGATTCCTTTTCCGCGTAGCCTTCGTCCGCACGGACCGCCCTCGTCCAATGCCGTTCGCTTCATTTGAAAGAAAAGAAATAAAAAATTCCCCGTTTCCCGCTGACTACAGGCGATGTCCGTCGGTCATTACGACCATCTCGGAGGTGGTCATCCGACAGAGGGCGAAAGACGTGGAATGAGAGAAGTGGAGAACGACATAGGGACGAAGAGAGAAAGAGAGAATTGAGGAGTTATGAAAAAAGGAGAACGGTGACTGAGGGACGAATCGCTCTCCAAACCGCTCCGAACGGAGAGACACAAACATCTGTTCCGTATCAATCAATCAATCGACTCGTTAAAACGCAAGTCACCGACCTCCAGCACGACTGACGAGGTATTTCTTTTCTGTACCCTGGCTTGATCGAGATTTCCACGCCAAAGACCCGAGAGCAAAAACTTAGGTTACCTAGACCGAAACTTTCTGAATGGTTATTACTAGTGGAATCGCTAAATTTAGCACGCCCCCAACATTTTACTTGTTGTTGTCAGAAAACATTAACATGCGGCACACGACATGAAAAAACTTTTCAATAGTTTTTCAACCATCCGTAAAAACAAACGGACCTAACGCATTTTTGCACGGGCCACCAAAACGCCAAGGCCAGAAATGAGAGACAGAACTCGAATTAATGTGGCAAGGATGTATCATAAAAAAAGACAGCTGTCTGTGTTTGCTCTTTTCTGAACATTTAAAAATATTACTAGAGGCACCTTCCAAGTTAGCGATTACCTTGGCTGCCTCATAATGCAATACGCCCCGAAAGAGAAAATAATATGGTTCTCCTCAGCCGTTAATGAGGCACAACGCAAAGGCAGTCCAATCAATGAAAAATATACCCGATCAAATTTTCAACAGTAATTTTTCATGGCAGATAACGTTCATCACTTCACCAACCGTTAGAAAGCCACCATTTTCAAAATGTTAACTTAATGGCTAATTAGCTGGTATGAACGTAAATCTTGGACCTCACTCTTTTTGAGCAGTATAAAGTCGAGTCGTACTCCCTTTATCCGATCCATAAAACCCTTAACCATCCCCAAATTACCAGTTATCTGATGGAGAAAATGACACTAGTAGTACCATGATTCCCAAAAATACGAGGCAATATTCAAAAGAATTCAAAAAAGCTGTCAGAATTTCAACTTGCCAACTAGACTGCGAATAGGGGACAATACATGAATAGCGAATATATAAATTTAAGAAAAGCAAGCTATATATTCTTTAAAAAGGAAATGAAATGTATATTCTCATGAAAATTGGCAACGAAAACCCATGAGTAGCAGGGAAAAATACACGGGAAAACAAGAGGAAGGGTGAGTTTGGAAACAAGGGTGGGTTGAAACATTAAACGTTTCTCCCGCGGAGAGCTCACTTTAAAAAATGAGACGAAAGAACAAGAAAACATCGCCGCCCGCTCCTTTCTTCCTCCCCGCAAACACCACCCCACTCCCTCTTCATCCACCACGCCCTGAAATCTCACTCCCCCGCCCCTTTCCCCCTACCCTCACCCCGGCAACATTAGCATCCATTATCTCGCCAGCATTTCGTGCATGAAAACACTCTTCTTCCCCCTGGGGGGGGGGGGGGGGGCAAACGAAACCCCACCCCCCATCCTCACAATGCCTTCCCTCCCCAGAGAACTTCCACCCCCAAAACGTGATCCATTAGAGGGTGCGTCGAAAGGCGATGGATTATGCGACCCACCAAACCCTTCCGACTCCCGCCCACCTCTCTCGTAAAGGATATTATTAGGGGGCCGTCGGGAGGGAGGGTTCGGCATCAGTAGGAACAAGCCAACCCCAAATCTCTCCCCACATACCAACTTTTACCCATTTTCCAACCCCCATTCTAATAGCTTCCCCACACCCTTACGCGTCCTCCTCCCCAAATATCCTCTTTCCTGTTTATTCGTTTTTTTTCTTCACGATCGCTTCCACACAGCATAAGGGAGAGCGCCTCCCGCACCCTCCCGCATTTTCATCGTACAACCTTTCGCCTCCTTCCTTCCTCCCACGACAAACAGTTTCCCTTCCCGCGTACGAACCCCAGCTGCCTAACCGTGGATCGCATCAATGAATGAAAGGGTGAGTGGGTGAAGGGGGTGGGATGAGGAGGAGGCGGGGAGTACGAAGGGGGAGGGCGCTGTGTCGGCGGCGGCCGCGGCGAAGGCGGATTAGCTCCCTTTGGCGCGGCGGCCGCATCCAAATCGCCGGCGTGCCGGTGAACAGAATCACTCAATTAAATCGAGAAAAGAGACGCCTTGATCCGATCAAGGGCAAATATTATCAAACATTTTAGGAAGGGAGGGTTTAGGGGTGAAATATCTTGGATTTAAATTATAGAGATGGGGATTTCTTTCCTATTTTTTACTGAGAATAAGAAAAAAAAGGGGTAAGATATTTTGAGTCTAATTAGACAAGACGGAGGAATTATTTCAACATTTCTCCACATTCCATTACAAACTTGAAACTCAGCGGAAAAAAGGGAAGGCAAAAGCTTCTCTCACCAAACTCACCTTTGTGTTCAGCCAATGAAAGCAAGAGTAGTAGACACCATGATCAGATACTTTATATAAAAACTCTAAGTATCGTGAGTAAATAGTTCTGATGATTTCTTTGTCCCACTATTTCTAGGCAAATCTATTATCCTTATCAAGGATATTGAATTTTCATTACAAGAAGTACGAATTGTATTTCCACGCTATAGTTTCGGAAATGCTGAGATGTCTATTGGTACATTCGAATAATATTCTCAATTACCACAATTTTCACGATTTTACAGCTGTCTTCGTATTGAGCCATAATTATAATATAATTTTTATTGTTACGTTAAATGGCAGGGAGTAATAAAAATATTTGCACTCATCATCTTGTATTATAAATACAAAATTGAGACGTGTGCATAAACAACTATTCCATGAGTAATCATGTGGCAGCAACGTTTTATATGGGGCCCATTTTGAAAAAAATGTGGCATTAAAATCAATTTTACGGCAATTATGGGATCGATTTTAGATACAACCCTTTCCAAAGTAGCAAACACACCTGAATGGCTGCCATTGCAATTCCTGCGTCAACCCCTACTAGAACCACTCACTCCACAGCTGCTCAAATCTCACATTCGACTCCGTGTTTTTCTCATGATTTCTTTACCAAATTATCCACGCATTTTTATTCTTCTCCTCCATACCTAGTCTTATTTCGTTCTCTCTTTCGTGAATGACAGAAAATCCGACATTCGTGCGGGGCCGCATTTCCAAAACTAGCTATTTTCCACTCCTCCTTTCTTTCACTAGAAACCTACGACATTCCCTACAGAAACCAATACTCTATTCCTGCCGTGTTTTTTGCCCGTATCATTAGGTTCCAATTTTTTTTCCAACATTCAGAGTCACGTATATTGCCGCCTTGAAAAGAAGAGCGAAGATCCATTGAGCATTCGATTTTTTATCCGAGTCCCCATAGACTTCCCCCACGTCCCTTCTAATCGCCACCGTAAGGAGACCAGATTGAACCTTTGGAATGAAGAGAAAAAATGCGGGAGACGTCCCATTTTTTACCCTAACTCCGAGAAACACGAATGGAGAGGGACTAAGAGGGTGAGACTGTGGGGAGGGGAAGCGAGGGTAATAAGGGGAAGGTGGAATAGGATTGGAACGTTCGCCCGCCGCCACTCCCAATTCTAGGGAAAGATCGCCTCGCATAAAACCCTTCGTGTGACCGTTGCTCCGAATCGATTGAGTGGTGCTGAATCGACGGGGGTGCGGTGGGGCGGAGGGCCGTGAAGGTGTCGCCCAGCGAGAGGAATGAGAAAGAGAGAGGGAGAGAGTGAGAGCGAAGACGCGAGCAGAACAAGCTATTCGGACGGGACGTCCACCGTCTTAATGAGAGGAGGCGCTTGACCTCGGCGACTCTCTAAAACACGAGTAACAAAAACACATCGCTCCGTGACAAAGAATCAACGGGATTCACTCCACGAGAGAGAGAGAGATATGAACCAAGGAAAGAGGTGCATTGTGGGGCGTCCCAGAATGCGCTGTCGACGATGAAAAGGAAGAGACGAAATAAAAATATTTTTTTTACTTCGATTATTTTCAGTTACCTCAAAATATTTGAGCGTGACAGCGTACACAAAAGGTGCACCAAAGCTCTCTCTCTTTCTCCCTGAGCTTCCATGTCACCGCGGTATCCGGTATCCAGTTTTTTTCTCACGGGACTTTGAACTTCTCCGTTACGGAGGAGCGAATGTCTCGGTTCAAAGGGGTGGGATAAAGGGAACTGCCTCCCTTTTCCAGGAGCATTCACTGAGCTTGATTATTGACCCAATTCATCATCGGACACAGTACAGCAATATGAGGCGGATTAAGTTAAAATTAAATTATAAGTTGTTTGAAGTATGACACTAAAGATTCTGTTCAAAGAAGTAATCCATGAAAGATGAAAGATCCAATAACATCCACGATGTTCCCAGTTAATTCGCCTTTCTACAGAGGAAGACATGATTGTTCTCACGCTTATCTTATTTTTACCCTTGCCCTGTTTTTACTACTTTACATTACGGATTATCTTCGAAAGTACCTCACACGTTTACACATCATATGAGGTACAATTGAACTGAAACTCAACTAAACGAAAAATAAAATAGCTGCAACGCGTGAAATAGCTATTTAATAGGTTTTATAAATGCTAGAAATTTGGAATAAAGCCTCTGAATGTCTCCCCAACGTTTTTCCACAGCTATTTTTTGCTATTTGGTAAAAGTATACAATGTTTCTTATTCCAGTCGAGGATTTAATAAAATTGGTTGAATGATACAACAGAGCTTTCACCCTCGGCTGCTTAGTACGCGGGTAAAAACGGAAATGAAAAGGGGAACAATGTATACGCACCCTAATCCGTAAGACATCAAACAGAGTGGCGAGGGAAGGATGGAGCTGCCAAAATAGTGGCAGGGTATCCCTTTTTTAACCCAGTCCCATAGCTTGAACGGATATTTTCTTTGAACTCTGGCAGTGGACAGAAAAATCATTGCAAGTGGGTGAATGAACTGCAAAAAATGACTCTAGCTTTAACCACGCTGGAGAATCTTAAAATCTTTAAAGTTTTAGCGTTGCCACGATTTCGAAGGCAATAGACACGCTGGAACGACTAGAAAGCTAAAAATATCACGTGCCACCGTTATAATTGAGTTCCTGACTATCGAAAACACATGAAGTATAAAACTTGTTCACACAGTCTTAGTAATAAAACTATTGCATAATGATCACTCACCACAGCTGAAGACCAGTACAGCTCATAAACCCCGATAAAAATTCACTTACCTAGAAAAACAGAAAAGAAAAAAATGAAATTTTACAATACAGCAGTAAATATCATTACAATGTTAAAGTTTTATACGAAATAGGAAAACATTGAAGTTGATAAGACTAAAGCAAAGAATTGTATACGCTTCAATGGAGAAATTTGGAATAAAATACTTCTACACTCATTTTGGATACCCCTTCATCTACCTACCATATTTCATTAACATTTTAGTGACATCCTAATATAATGGAAAGGACCTCCTTCGTTTCTGAGCATTCAGATTTAAAATCGACGACCAATTCACAAAAAATCTTTGACATCTGAGTTGTAATTATTCTTCGCATTCACAAATCTTTAATTAGTAAATATTCCTAACAGAGTGAGCTCAACTTTAGCGTGAGCGCAGTTATTTTATAGGGATGTGTAAGGTGCGTAAATAAAGAGTATTAAAAGAACATTTTCACTGGTCTATCTTCGTTCCATGACTTATTAGCTATAGAAAACAAAATCAAAACGAGCAGGATGAGAAAATGGCGATGGCAGGTCACCTGCAGCGAGGGACATTGAAGGACCGAGGTTTATGGCCAGTGGATCGAAAAAAATAAAAGAAGAATAGGTACACGGGAGTGTAAAACAAAAGCCTCCTGAGCGGCGCATGGACGCAAGGCGAGAGGACATTTGTGGGGTGGCGCAGCGGTGGTGGCCGCCTCCTCCTCTTCTTTCCTCTTCCTCATTCTCCCGATTCCTTCATCCACCCACCCACGGACAAACCCCCCACCTGAAACCTTTAGTCTGGAAAGGGATAAATGGGCGAGTGTATACGTAGCAAGGACGGAAAGGCTTCAGGCTTCACTTGGCTTGCCGTGGAGGACGACGGCGACAGACGACCCACGCTTGGTCGCTCTTGCAGTTCACTGCCTTGAGGCAGGGCGCGCGAAGCCCGGCGACGACGGCCGTGGTATGGCTTACGGCACCACGGAGAGCAGAAACGGGCGGGGGAGGCGGGGTTCCGTTCTCGCTTAACCACCCGACCCCTCCGATCCCCGTCGCCCAACAGCATACGCAACCCCCCATATCTAAAGACAACCGGCCCCCGCTTCACTATCCTATCTCCTCCCCCCACTCCCTCCCCCGCTGGCATCATCCCGTTCAGTCTTTTCCGAGAAAAGGATATTTCTGACGGCGGGAGGATTGCGGAAGAGCAACAGCGAAAAAAAAATTTACATCGTTCCTTGAACTTCGACAAAGATTTTCCATCGATCATTGAATGTCTCGGAGGAGAAAGTGGGGAGGGTCTCCTCAAAAGCGAACCAAGACACGACGGAGAAAATCCGGCTGTGAAGCTCAACGAGTTAGATTTTCACTCCATTCAATAATAGATCAATTTTATTCATGATCAACTGAATGACCGGTGAACATGTTCAATTTTCCCCAGAAAACCGGATCGAAATTCAACAAAGAGCACGCATTGAGATATCACCAAAGATCGTAGAATAGAAAAAGTCTAGCAAGAGAGGTGAGGATCGCCTGGGCACATTCTCCAAGGCTCACGGGTGTCGTTTTTTTCTCTCCATCCTTTCTGATTTCTCATAAAATATTCATTAGGTACATACAATGATAGATCTCAGACATGTTTGTGGGGGAGAGGGACAGGAGGGATTAAGTGAGGTAAAATGGCGAAAAATACCTATCCATGTAGAAAGTTCATTGCTCTTCAATATTTCTTTGTTTTCATCAGGTCAGACCTGATTTCATTACTTTAATTCGTGACGCCAATATGGGTGTTGAGACTAAACTCCTTATTATTGAGTCAAATGAAGAGTTTATGAAGTAACTTTGATAAATTGTATAGTAATATAAATAAATGTATAGTAAGAATGAAGTCACGCCTGAGAATATGGGCCATCAGACTGATTAAAAATCTTTTCAAATAACCTTTGTTTTCTTGTTATTTCGGTGCATCCTAAATTTGGAATTCAGCGACCTTCGTGGCCATGGATAATTACAAATGAAAACGTTGGATAACCCTTCCCTCTACAAGACCCTCGCATTTATATTTACCCCCAACAGCAAGATGAAGGTCTCCATAATCATTTTTACCCTTCGATAACAGTTGAAGGGAGTACCCAATGAGAGAGGAAAAACTTCCATTACCGTAAAGTTAGAATATTTCAATAAATTTTCTCTCTCATTAAAATTAGTATTATTGTACTAGAACTTTTTCATAAGGAGGTAACACTTACTAGATCGCTTCAATCCCTTATTTTACAAGACCTAAGGACAGGCATTTTTTCCCCTCTTCATCGCATCATAAATATCGTGAAATTGTTTTCACTCCAGCTGTCAGCTGGCAAGTGTACACTAATAAATTGCTCCTCCAAAAATAAAACCGGCTCTCGCTGGGTCACTTTCAGCGTGACGTCACGCTCCCCGATGGGGGGTCTGACATTCCGTGAGACCCGAAGGAGGCAGGAAGGGTAATGGAGCGAGTGAGAGGAGGATTGTTGGGAGAATAGAGAAGCATTATCAGAGTGCAGAGAAGGATGGGTCAAACACTTACTTCACTCCGAGGAGACCTTCACACTGCAGCCAGACGCGACCTTTTCTTAGCGTCTCGCGGCGCATTATGGCGAATGTATAACCCCGAGACAGTCGCACTGAACGTCAGAGTCAACCTCCTAAAAGGTGTTTCTTTCGAAAAGCAAACCTAGTGTTGCACAATACTTGTCCGGAGTGCAAATGAGATAAATATACATGCACCGTAGTAGAAAAATACAATTTTGTTCATTAATGCGTAATTTTAAGCATTCTTACTCCAGACGAGGTTAATGAAGCCAGAATTCCAGCAACAAATGTGTGAGTAATTTTTTTCAATGGCATTAACTAGTGCTTCAATGATTAAACTGACCAAAAAAGGCTCGCGTCTCTACACAGATATCGACTTTTAGACTTCAAGATCGGACACTTTATGGACACAAATGAATGGAAAAATAAAGTAACTGCTCACAAATGGGAATGTCTTCAGTACCATTTCCAGCCATCAAGTATAAGTGCACGTGTATTCGTGACGCACAGGATAAGATAAAATATTTCAATGCATGACAATAACGACAAATGAAATGGGTAAAGAAAGAGAGAGTGATGCTGATTAATGTATAAGCTGGGTCTTGGTTAGTTAGAAAACAATATCGATCCTCCAGTCACTAGCGCACTGAGTTTCTTGAATATCTAAGGTTTAAAATGTCAAGGAATAAGGAGAAGGTGGCTTTTATTCCCTCGATTTAGGCGGGGCTGATTTTATAAGAGAATTTTTTAAATAATTTTAAAAATAAATCTATAAGTCAAGCGCTCAACTTCAACATTCGTTTGCCAACGCCAACATACGTTCGAAAATGAAACACTTTTTGCAGCACAGAGAACTGCGGACAACATACTAGATGCAAAGTATTTTTTCGCATGATAAGGAAGTGATATAAGATATCCTTAAGTGTAGAGATATCCATAGCAACTTCGGATATAATAGAGTGAATTACGAAAAATCAATCCGGGAAGTCATAATCATTTTTTAACACTCAATAAAGCATGCGAAGATTAGACATTCAAACTGTTGTAGAACAATATTTATTCAAATATGGTAGTTCAGGGATGATGGGTACAACAGCGGGCGTGAACATAAGTAATGACGGCGCCCCAATGCTTCGAAATTGCTTATAACATGATGAATAATATCAATTTATTTCATATCCTTCTTAAATTTCTTAGGAAAATTTAAAAATTGAATTATTACTAGGAGTAAACCTACATTCACGATATACGTATTCCTATGGAAACCTACAATTGTATCCAGAAAGTTCTAAACAGAAGAAAAACGTAAAATGAATTTGGTAAAAAGTCATGGTCAAAATTAGCTTCCTCTAAGTCTCCAATTAATTGCCGGCTGAAGATTTTGTTCATGTGATTTGCGTTGGCGTTTTGGAGGCGGGGGTCAGCAGAGAAGAACTCTCGACATCCGCTGGAACCCGAGTCCACTTATTAGTTTCTGCGAGAAAAGAGGGCGGACTTTCGGCAAAAGAGTCGCCCTCGGCCGAGCAAAATTTTCCAGACACAAATTATAAGAGCCGAGGGCGTTCGTTCTCTCTCGAGTGCTCTGCGGTCTTTCGGCGTGAGCTCCTCTCCGGCAGCCTACGCCTCGCCACAGCGGTGACTCACCAAAACACATCCTCACGATGCGAGAAGAGGAGGCTCGCTCTTCTTGACGTCTCCGGGGGAGGAGAGGAGAAAGAGGGAGGTCCAGGGAGGAATAAAAAAAAGAATAACGCCGACCGCCTCGTTCGCGGGGTTTTCGCGCGCCCATAAGCCGCGCCGTCGTCGACCATGAGGACCCTGCTCCCCTCATTCTCCATCACCGACACTCTCTCTACACACAAGTCCCCTCTCCCTCTGTTTTTGTCCTCTCACACGAGGGATGTAAACAAATGGTGGTGACTGACTTGAGCACGGTCGCCCACACATGGTCTCCTGACTAACTCCACTATAATCCAACCGCCACTCCTCACGGCGAGTCGTTCCATGTTTTTATAACCTCGAATGGAACTTATAAAAACAAATACGGTTGCAACTTAACGGATCCGTCGAAAGAATTTGAACCAGCGATTCGTATCTTGAACAAGTTTCCACCTAAAGGAGGACACGGTAATATTCCAAAATTCTCTCATCTTAACGAAAGACATACGCATTTGGTTTATTCACATTAAAAGGAAAATGCAATACAAACATAGATATAATATCAAGTAAAATACGTACATAAAATTCGCATTTTTGAATTTCCACACGTAAAAATTCTCTCAAAACATTGAAATGTGGTAGGACAATCATAAATATAACATGAAGTAAAATACGTACATGAAAATCGCATTTTTAAATTCCACGCATAAAAATTCTCTCAAAACATTGAAATGTGGTAGAACGAACATTTTGACATATGATAAAAGTATAAGGTTGCCAGAGTTATCACAGGGATTATGTTCTCAATAAAGTTATTGCTTCATTATATCTTTAAAAATGTCTTCTCAATGCTTTAAAGTTTTAATATAAACTATTTTCAATTCTCAATCAATGACTATTCATTCAAGTAGAATAACAACTTCATTTTAGCACGATTTTCAGTAAGTTGAAATGGCAGAGTTTTCTCATCTCAAACATTCAAGCTTCAAATGGAGCTAAGCAAATCGATCTTCGAGAAAGGACTTTCCAATCGAAGATCAATGACTGCCTCGTCCATTTATATATTTCTCTTTGGGTATATTGATGTTCATCATCCAATTACCGGTTCCAGCTACACACATTAAAGGCACACATTAACATACCTACATGGTCACGATCACCATTAATTTCCCTTCTAAAAGCTTTACAGTCACTTATCGAGCAAATGTGAATTCAGACGGAAGATCAATCTTACATATTCTTAAGTGATTAACGATTGAGTCTTTTAAAAGCGTCAAAGATAACGATAACACCTCTTATAGTGAAACATTCACTCGAATTATCACGTTTTAATTGGAAATCATAAAATAAATATCTACCTGTAGAATTGTAAAAAATTGAGTAGCCTCAGAAATTTTAATCGTAGCCCTGAAAATCGACTCTAGCACTTCAAAATAGACCCTGACAAAGGGATAAAGTAAGAAGAAGAATATGGTTCTAATTCATAACGCTTATTCCACATAGAAAGGTAATTGATGACATGGTGAGGTCACACAGAGGAAATTTTAATATTTTTTTCTCAAAAATAAAATCTGCTGCGGAAATTTAATTTATGCACATTATTTTAATATTAAATATGCCTATGTAACGATTGGATAACATGGTTTCCTTTTAGAAATATTAAATAATTCACCGAAAGCAACTGATAGCACCTCTCCGTACGGTGGCGATTTTAAGACAGGCAATCGGCAGAATATGAAGCTTAAAGTACACACTAATACATAAGCAAATATTGATTCAGTAAGTACTCGTTATATTTCGTCAACAAATAAATATTACGGAATATTAATTGCAAAGTAAAGTCAGGTAGTTAGGTATAAGGTCTTGGATTACATAGTAAATTTTTGACGGAATGTCCAGCACAAAAACTGTACTCTTTGAAATATTTATTGTATAGCTCAAAATCTGACCCTGTCTCAGAAGCTATATTGACAAACTGTGTAGCGATAGTAAGATCATGAGTGTATCTCTTGAAACCTTGGTGAGAGAAGAAAATTTATTTCAACTGCAAGGGGCGATAAGGTTTTTTTTATACATTTCTTTACGGAGTGACCTTGGAAGCCGATACTCCTACCCTTTTCTCCGTCCATTTAATTTAACTCCAATATTTCATTCAACAGCACTCATAAAGGACGTCAGGTTCATAAAAATATAGGGGCCGTTCATTTTTTTTTCAAGTAACAAATCTTCCCTGCGCTAGTAAATAAGAATAACGTCTGGGTGGCCATTACCCATTCCCGCCGGCAGGACACCTGATATTATTATTGTTAAAAATAATCCAACACTCACACACATTTCGCAAAGCGGTTGAAAAGCGGCCAATAAGGCAAATCAAAGAAATAAATAACAGAAAACAAGCAAATAAACAGCAGATAAAAATAAATTACTTTTTAATCTACAATAAGAGGCACCAGTCGGTGGAAATACTTCGAGCAGAATGAAGTGACTTCGTATAGCAATTTACATATGCCTATTTTTTCATACTTAGGAAGAATACTCACTGACAATTACATCTGGACATGTATCCATTGTACTCTTTCACTGCTCTTTTATCGCAGCGCATTGAGGCACGGGCGTTAACCGGCGCGAAATAAATACAAGTGGTTTTATCTAGGAATAATGAAGATCAAATTGCTGGGAAGAATTCGAAGAGTAGGAGAAAAGGTGCTAAACTAAAGTTCTCCTAGGACTAAGATACAAAGTTAATGAACACATTAAGGGAGACAACAGCCGCATGGAAACATTCGTGGAAGGAGAAACGAGGGGATCGGGTTGGTGTGGGGGCTTAAGTACTGGCTAACCATACGGACGGCCAGGGTTCAAATCCCTGCAGAGGAGGATGTTTTTCGGAGGAAACCCGATCCCTACTTGAGTGTCTTCTGGAGGGCGCTTTAAGTACAGTACTCCGTCTGTCGGGTGAGACGTTAAACCGTGGTCCCCTTGGCACTTTTCGTTAAGAGCAGGCTAATGTCGACGCCGGGTTTCTATCCACCCTTCCTCCCTTACCTATCCCCTATGAGGCCAATGACCTTAGCTGTCGGTAGCCTCCCCAAATATTCAGTCCAATCCAGGAGAAACGAAAGAAAAGAATCGTAGAGGGAGACAAAGGAAGGCATACATGAAGCAAATCATTAGGAAAGTTAAAATAATGACCAGAGAGTGGGGAATTAAACGGTTGGCTGAGAGAGGAGGTATGAGCTGCAGCGGACCAATCTCCGAATTGACGGTTGCAGATGATGATGCTGGCGAATGCAAAGAAAGGAAAATTGGAACTACGACTCCGCGGGAACTTGTATTCTGGGGTTCAAAACATCTTCCTCCGTAGATTTTCTTGGAATCACGTCAAGATGATAAAAGAAGTCGGGATTAATACGAAATTTCATTATTTTCCAACGGATATTATGTCATGTGCGTGAAGGGCTGTTCGAAACATCACCGCCTTGACAAAAATGTATAAAAAACGGGGTGATAGTGCGAAAACTCACGCAAAAAAGTGCGCGTTATTCTCGAGTTGTTTTAAAAGAGAGCGTTTTTGAAAATCGCCTCTGCCGAACCGTCAGTCGACGGATGGCGGGTGCCTCGCGAGTGGGTGAGTGGGTGCGAGTGAGTTTGAATGGATGGATTTGGGGGGGGGGGGGCGCGGGGGGGGCACGAAGGAGGAGATGGGACGGAACGAGTGGGCGGGAAGAGAAGGAGAGTGAGTGACAGAGTGGATGAGCGAGTGGGTGGGAAGCAGGAATGGAGGGAAGGAAGGGGGGGATGAAATATAGTGGAGATGCGGCTGCCGGTCTAATGCGTGGAACGGGAGCGCAGAGGGATAGTGAAGAGTATGACCCGAACATTAGAAAAATCGCAGTGGGCGCAAAGATAAAGTGAACAACTTACTCATTTATGGATCAATTACTATCCAGAATCTACAGTTATCTGATGGATAGTAAATACTTTGAATTCTATTGTTACTTATTAATTTGTGAAACGCCTCTGTGTATGCTGTGCTCTGACGCAGGACAATGAGGAAAAATATAGTTTTTCTCAGTGTAATAATGACATTTTGGGAGTACAAAGACATATTAGCATGTTTATATTAAATGTGTAAAAAATAACAAAGCTAATCATTCTTAAACGATTCCACTTTGCCCACCATATTATTGTGAGTACGACCTTTAGTTTGAATACGGAACGAGAGCATGTGTACAAGCTTTATTTTCCGAATTCACGCCGAATTTCTTTGAAAAGAAATTTTCGCGTACCACTTCACTCTTACAATCCTAATCGAAGACAGAAAGTCCACTTCTGAGTACTAAGAGTTTACAAACCTTGACCACTCGTAAATCGCCATGCTAGCTCCTCCTCACGGTGCTAGAATTTCGATCTTTCGCCGAGGAAGGAAAACTCGAGGCACACTTAACGGCCGAAGATTTTCAAATTTAAAAAAAGGAAGGAGTGTGGGGGAGGATGAAAGAGAGAGAAGGGGACGATGAAGATGACGACAAGTCCTCCCTCCGTTTATCCCCTCTCTTCCTCCCTCCCGTCCCACACAATTGCCCAACACGCACCGACCCACTTCAATGACGACCTTTTGAACCACCCCGAGGGTCGAGAATAGGGGGAAGGGGTGGGGGTGGAATCACTTCTCTCCCTCTCCCCTATCTCTCCCTACTCCTCCTCCTCCAACGATAATAGAAAGACGCTGGAAGCATATCATTATTAATAGCGTCATTTCATTATCATTCCGGCAAAACGAATACGTAGATACGAGCGGAATAAAAAAAATAGATATTTTTCTTCCACAATAACAAAAAGAACTATCATAAACATATTTTCATTCTGATGTCGAGTCGCTTGAGAATATTGTAGCCAAAGGATCATTTTTATACGACGCTTATCATCGTACCAATGAAATAACTACTCTAGCAAGTCTGAACTGTACAAAATACACCTTGACAGTTAATGTACCGATTGATGATTTGCAGGTATACCTGATTCAGTGATTTCCCACTAATAAAAGAGTCCACATCTTGACAGTCATCATACACATCTCGCCTTTGAATTGGCTTCGCTATTAATAAATCCTAGTTGAGTTTTGTCGATTTAAGGTGTAGACAACATAAATATGATATGTTTAATTATAACTATGTATGCGTATTAACAAATCTGAATAATCCCTTCAACTATTCTTACAGAAAAAAAACCCCTTCAGCACAACTCAAAATATGGTGTCACCAATCTATGACGGAACGTAGTAAAGCTAAATTTTAAAAAGTGCCATGAAAAGCCAAATTTGAGGAAATGAGTCTAATCAAGCATCTAAACAGGATTACGATTGAAAGAGGAAAAAGTTACAAGGAAAATTAATCGATAGGAGAACAAGGAGGAACGGATGTCGATATTAGCTTTCGCCTTCTAGAGGAAGAGTGAGTGGCGGCGTCTTTTGGGACAGGAGGAAAGATAAGAATTCCACGGATGGAATTGGAAGGAAGAGTGGAAAGGTGTGAGATATGTTGAGAGGTAAAATGGGCGGATGGGAGAGAAATGATAAGGTCTGAATAGGACGCCCTTCAAATTCAACCGAGAGAGAAGGAAAGAGACGTGATTGAAAGGGCGTTAGAGGGAGAGAATAAAACATTATTATGAATAGGACGCCCTTCAAATTCAACCGAGAGAGAAGGAAAGAGACGTGATTGACAGGGCGTTAGAGGGAGAGAATAAAACATTATTATGAGGCGATCGTCCACAGGCCATCATTAATCGAGAGATAAAAATGTTGAAAGATGCCTGCGATAAGTAAATACCGAGATGAAATATCGAATTCCCTTCCTACGCGACATCTGAAAAAAAAGTAGGTACATATTGATAGCTGCTAAATTATATATTTTTAAATTTATTGGGAATCGTTGACTGAGTTTCCACTCGAAACCAACCTCATTCGAGACGTAAACAGCAGGTAAAAACTTTCTCAAAATTTTCTCGGGCCTCCGTCCGGGTGAGTTGGTCCACGTTTCGAGTTTCTTAGGCAGCAACATTGGAAACCATTTCGCTCTACATTCGTCAGGAATACGAAGTACGCAAAACTTTCGTAACGAACTCAACTGTAAGATTAGTAAGCCTGAACAAAGTCTTGAATTCGAGACCTGCAAGTTGTATTACGATACTTGCATATTAACCTCAAATTCAACTCACCACACACAACCTTATTATACTTGTTCACAAAAGTATTCTTCCGAGAAAAAAAAAACACTTTAAAGACTGATAACAAAAGTTTTTTCACAAGAGGGTGACAATATCAACTATTTTTTACAACACTAAAGTATGCTTTGTAGCGAAAATGACATGAAGTTCCAAAACCTCAACATTTAGCTTTTTGTTAAATTTATTCCTTGCGAATGATTTTAATGGAGACAAAGCCATCTTTGTGGCAAAAAATATCCTTCTCCTTTTAATACCCATGCATAACGCTGAAAAAAATAATTTTCTCTTCGAATCACCACTGACTGAAACACTGCAGTCACGCCATCAAAACCAGAGGGACCACATCCTAAGGCATATCTTTGTTCATGTCCATAGATGGGACTAGAATGAAGGATTAATGGTACTGCAGACGAATGAAAAAGTGGAAACACCTACGTAGCACAGGTAAACGGGACATTTATGTCCTCTTTTTCAGGTTCTTTGGTTCAAGAAGAAAGAGATAGGGAAGACAATAGAGACATCGTCTTTAAAAACGTATAAAACGGGGAAAGAGGTAAATACTCGAGAGATGACATTGATTATGCCATCGGCTCATTTTATCCCACGATGTTCACATCGTTTAAAGCTATGCGATAGAACCGAATATTGATCGCTATCTAAGTCAATTAAACTTGCCTAATTGCTCAACTATCAACACAATGACAAGACCGGTTATAACCAAAAGTTGTTTTTTTTTGCCATTCTCCTAATTCATAAAACAGGAAATGTAGGAAAAAATTGCTGTCTATCCTTGAACCTCCATGTTCCTTTTCCAAAATCCAATTTAAAACATAATGACTGCAGACATGAAAAAAAGAAACAAATAGCATTATATGGCCCCGTCTGAAATCACCACTAAACTTATTCTGATAACATGCATATCGAAACGATAGGATGATGAATTCGGACGACGGTTTTTTTTTAACGCTTTAATGTAAAATATAACAAGTCAAAAAATATTTTCCAAGTTTTCGGCGATATCTCTAATGAACAAAACTAATTATTTTGAGACCTAGGCATTCTAAAATACATGCAGCGCATAATAGCTGGAGAGACACTAACACATAAAGACGAGAAATAAAATTAAAAGAAAAAGAATAAAATGTCCGATAAAAATCTCTACCATCAAAGGGCATGTCTCAATTGGACCAAACGATGCTAGATTGATACGAGCGAAGCACCGCGAATGCCACTGCACGATACAGGAGGGCACGGGCCGATCGAACGAGTGAACGCCCTGGACCACACATTTCGTTATCCGTTTATTACTGTCATTCGTGCACGGCGAAGCTCAAGGAAAACACGACGAGGGCGGATAAAGGGTCAAGCGACGAACCATTATTACGTTGACGGGAGGCAGCAGCACGTGGCACTCGAATGCGAACAGATGGAGGAGGCTGAAGATCGCACAAATGAGGAAATCGTTATAATTGGCGGAAATCAAGACATTCGCAACGACCGGAGAAGCTTTCGCAAGCGCCTGACATACCCGCGAGACTCAAAACAGGCATCGATCGAATGATGCGATGAAGACGGACACATTAGAGAGAGGTCTTGGATGGCGTCCCGGCATACAGCATCCACTCGTGGAGGAATGAATAATAAGGGGGTCAGAGAGGAAGGGGAGGTCTTCAACAAGCGAGTCACCGAGCGACATCCGAGGTGGTTTTTATTTTTCTATTTTTGAAGAAGCCTCTTCATAATTTATGGGCGCCGACAGAGGAAGGAATAAAACGTCAAGTCGATTGAAATACACCGAATTTTCAGCTAGCCTATTGACCCCCTCGAGATATAATACCCCCATGAGGAGGGGGTGGAGCACAAAGTAAGTTGTAAAAGGGTGTCATTCATCAAGCGAGATAAAAGCTGTCCGAAGTGCAAAAGATACAAGTGAGAAAGCCTTTCCCTTTTGTGAGTGCTCATTGTTAGTAAGACCTCCCTTTGATAGTCATGATCTCACTTTAGGAGGCGACATTTATGCGCCTGCAAGAATCTTTTATTCATAAAACCGTGACGGAAAGAATGAGAGAGAATAAGAGACTCAGGCGGGCATTTACTTTGATTTTGAAACTGGCCAAAAGAACATGTAATTACACTCAACTCTCGCCGACGATTTTACAAGTCATGGAGGGATGGACGTGATATCATATGACGGGACCGCTTATAGCAACTGTCAGCACGTTGAGCGACATTTTCGAATGGAATAGTTGAAGCCAGAGTGTGTCCTAACAGGAGATTTTTTCTACAGAATGATACCAGGGTTGACGGGAAAAGAGGTAACCATGCTTCTTTTTAAGAGAAAATAATTTCGGATCAAATCTTGGGTCAATTACTTCAAATAAGGGCTAACTTGTTAATTTAATTCTTTCCCGGAAATTTCTTATTTCAGAGAATGCTGGGATAAAATTAATATCCCTAGAAAAGAGGATACCGGATATTTATCGAAACGAAACACAGCATGAATGCTATGAAACATAACATTGATATTGGACAAGAATTCTACACTACAAAGCTCATAAAAATCGCTACTTTGACCACTTGATTTAACGACTTTTTGTAATCAATATAAACATCCAAGGGTAAACAATCATTTATTCACCACAAATTCCTGGACCGTGACACTTGAATAGCACAACACTTAGATTATCGTTCGATTTTTTCCCTGACCAGACGCAGAGGAAGAATGATCTCGTGCACCTGAGGCACCGAAAGGTACGCTTCCGTAAAAATAAAATAATATGGAATTTTAGACAATAAAACATCAACGTTTTCGGATGGAAAACAGATGGCATTCGCGAAAATGAATATTTTCGTTGAAGCCACATTTCATTGTAGTTGATCGAGCCGCGAGAAGATCTTCGATTCCTTTCCTTCCTCTGAGCATCTCGCGGGGGATTGAACGATGGGTAATTGTTTTCGGCCAAAAGGGTCTTCCCCTTAAAAAAAAACGCTTTCACTTGCCACCAGAGGAGCGGGATACCTCACCGAACCGCCGCTGCCCGAAAACATTTCCACTCGATTCCACGGGGTTGGTTTGAGAGCGTTGCCGCGGCAAACCCCTCGGCACCTCGCGATCGCACAGGAGAGAACGCAATGGGAACTCGGGTCCGGGGGCGGGAGGAGAAGCGAGGCATTAAAATGGGAAGATAAAGGAACTTGTGAGAAGCATAAAAAGACCTCCCACGGCCATACACAGAGAAGAGAGCAACGGTAATAAACGGACTCGCCTTACTGAGAAGGGATTTCGCCTCATAAGGACTAAGGCCAGGGAGGGAAGGAGTGATAGAGGGGGGTTGTTGTGTAGGGATAGAGAATCGTTGGATGGGTTGGGTCGGGCCCTTATCCTCTTCAACGCAGCCCTTTGTGCGTCCATCGCTCTGCACAGAATCTGCACGGATGGATGCAGAAAGGGAAAAAAAAGAGGGAGAGCAGTGGGTGGAAGGAGGAATGGGTTAGTTGATTTTTTTTTCCAAGGGCTGGGGGGTGGTGAAGGGGAGGATGTGCGGACGAATGGGGGAGGAATGGGGAGGGGGAGGGCAAGGCGGCAGAATGGGACAGGTAAGAGCAAGCAGAGCGGGGGGAAGGAGAGTGAGAGAAGGGTTTGGAGCGTCGGCGTTCCTTCGCGTATTGAGTTCGCAATCCAGTTCCACGAGGGTAGGAGATCAGGGGACGTGAGAGAGGAGAGGAGAAGAGAGAAGGGGAAAGGCGACTGGCAGCAGGTGGCAGACGGGAAAAGAGAAAAGGAGGAGAGAGAGAATAAAGGGGAGATGAGGAAAGGGACCGAGAGAGGGGAGAGAGGAAAAGGATGAGAAATCAGCAGGGCTAGAATGGCGAGAGGGCAGCGAACAGACGGACAGGGTGCGCGAGAGAACCGAACATGGAATCGTAAGGTATGAGGACCATTTCGCAGTGAAAGAGGGCAACTACAGATTTGCAACTGTTATTGGCTTTACACAAATCAAACGAGGGCTTTGAAGAGTTAGTTTTAGGCTGTTTTCCAGATTTAACAACCTCGCTCTTCTTGACTTGCATACGAACAAACACATACACAAATCAAACGAGGGCTTTGAAGGGTTAGTTTCAGGCTGTTTTCCAGATTTAACAACCTTGCTCTTCTTGACTTGCATACGAACATAAGTTGTTCCAGTAACACAGGTGCATCACAAAATATACAAAGAATGCCTCCCAACCTTTCTCGAGCGTACCTAAGATTCTAAGAAGCATACCAATTTTCCATCATTCGTGAGTTTAACATATCTTTGTTCCATGCTTACAACAAAATTGGCTATATAAAAGCAATTTTTACGATTTACTCATAGTTAAATAGAGAATTTAGATTTGCAATGAAGAGGAATTGGGAATCCCTCGCCTCCCAGATGATGCTTAAGCTGTAGGAGAAAAAAACTAAATTAAGTGTATGTAAATGAAGACACCTAATGTATACCCATCAATAATATTAAAACAGAGAGTACGTTTAACAACTGATTCAATCGACGAATTAAAATTTGTTAGCTTGGGAGCGTTGTACTGAAATAATGATGACAAAGCATTTCATCATCATAAATCAAATATTTCAACTGTTGACGCCATCATCAAATATTTCAACTGTGGACGATTCTCAATTTAAACGAAGGCAAAACTTACGGCTAAGAAAATAAATTGAGGAAATAAAAACTCATTTGGGCACGAAATTAACATAATGCGATGAAATATGCTAGCTGTAAAGCTAAGATGCACCAAATATTCATCTATCATTCTTTTAAGTTACTCACATTTAGCGCGGTATTTGAAACGGTTGCTTAAGGGGTCTGAAGGTAACTTTTCCTTTGACGTCGCCCGAAACGTCGACAGTATCAACTAATTTAAACCGGCGTGAAGCCCGAGAGAAATTTAGAAAATCCTTTCCCATGTTTCCCAACAGTGTTTTTTCCTAAGATCCACACTGCTGTCTTAAATCCGGAACGCTTTCCACAGTTCCATGCGGATACAAAGAGGACAAAGTATTCGTTGCAGCACTCATCGATGCACTATTGACTTGAAATATGAGATTGTCTCCGGGGCAGAATGGGCGGAGCACAAGCGACAAGAGACGAAGAGAACGGAGAGGGGATGTCTGGCAATCGGGCGGGGGGCGTGAAGCTCGTGATTCGAGAGCAGTATGATTTAAATCTTTGGGTTGAATCAAATGCCCGCTGGAGGGCAGGAGTGAGGCGTGTGATTAATGGCTCGCCGCTGTGTCGACGCCGAATGAAATAATCGTGGGCGTGCGCCGCTAAAATTAAAGACGCGAGATTTGCACGTGTTCAATTGTAGTAGAAAGAGGTGAATACTTATTAGGATCCGAAAACTATATGCATCAGCCTTTTAAATTAACGCGGTCGTCCTCCTACAAGGACGATCGGCAATCAAAATAGGAAATAAAACTTAAAATTTTTCTTAGCACATCAGGATAAATTTAGAAGGATGACACTTTAATTCCAAATCATTTGACATTTTCCGCAATAGCTTTTCAGAAACTTTCTTGAAACAGCAATGTGGAGGCTATGACGGCTATGTGTCTACTGCGCTGTGTTGTGTGATGTGATGGTTGTGTCTAAGTGTGCAGGATATGAGGAGCACGTTCATGAATATGCTAAACAGGATATCACAGCTCGCACAGCATAAAGTAGCTACACAGTGGAGATCATACCGTGAGAGTTTGCACTATCGTTCACGAGAAGAATATATGCTTCGAAAAATCCAATAACGGACTTATGGTGGACGAGGAAAACGGGAAATAAATAGAAAACATTCAAGAGAGAAGGGCCATTTTTTGACCCTTTTGTGGCACAGAGTCATCTCGTTTCAAAAACTAGTGCATTTTAATGTGATGAACTGAAAATCTTACTTGCCATATTCGAAATAGACGGCACAACCAATTTTAAACGGTTTGCTACACCTTAAATGATACTTTCTCTTGAAAATTTTCATGAAATAAATGAATGCATGTTGTAGATGACCAATTAATTCCGAGTTCCACATCGTATGGATTAATAATCATTTCTGCTGAAGTAGCCGCTAGCATTTCCCGATGTCACATTTGTTCTTCAATGTTCTTATAATTCTAAATTAACAGTTGAATACGTCAAATCAAATTAGAACATTCTTCCATGAGAAACAAGCGGAATGATTTGCGTGCAATTGTGTAGCTGCAGAGGGGAATTAAACTCATACCTTCAATATTTCACTTTCTGAATCCAAGAATGTGATAGGGGGCACAAAAGTCACATGAAAAAAAGAGAAAGCATTTGCTCCAAGGAAAACAATCTTAACTAATTTCATTAGTCGACTGAAGACGCAGATAACTTGAGGATGTTTTGCACACGTAAGATTCTACCTTAGGGCAACCAACCATCCGGCTGTCTCGAAAGTGGTATCCACAAACCCACTCTAAAAAGTAGGAGCGAACAACTACTCCACAATAATGAAATTAGTCGAGAGACTAACAAAATATTATAATAGCTTTCGAGATTTTTTTCACCAACTAAGACTTTTTAACTAGGTGAGAGGAATACAATACGCCCGCAGATACTTCGGGAGAAACGATGCACCTTGGCAAACCATATATATATATATATATATATATATATATATATATATATATATATATATATATATATATATATATATATATATATATATATATATATATATATATATATATATATATCCATCCCTCGATATGAACATTCAGCAGCGTTGCGACACTCTCTCAACGTTAACTTCACTCTTGAGACAAAGATCTGCACTCGTTTAACTGATACACGGGGAGGGGTGAGGATTTGTTTCCCATCCTTAAACGCTCGCTCAACAGGGCCCCTCTCTTTCCCCACCCACCACCAATCGGGATGAGCGGAAGGGGAGGGAAGTTACGTCGCCACGGGCGACAGCGAGAAAACGGAAAGAAGCAGCAGTGCTGCTATCTCGCGAGGATCTGGGGAATATCGGCGCGCGAGCATAAACTTGGGAGGGGGTTGTTTGTTTGTTCTTGCCCTTGTCTCTCTCTCTCTCCTTCACCTGACGACGACGATTTAAGAAGCACGACAGGGGTGGGAGAGGGAAAGAGGATTGGGGAGGAAAGGGGGTGGGGGAGGAAAGGGGGTGGGGTGGGGGAGGAAAGGGGGTGGGGCAGGAAAGGGGGTGAGGGAGGGGAGGGAGGAGCTGGAGAAATAGGAGTGACAGAGCGATCAAACGGCCGGAAGAGAAACGAGTTACGGAGCACTTCAACGACGAACAACGACGCGCATGACGCTGAGCGGAAAATAAATCACGTCAAACAGGCCCCAAGAGGGTCACTACTGATAAGTATTGTCGTTCAGTCCAATTGAATATTAGTAAAACAATTTTAGAGCTCATGTGAAGTGTACGAGACACTCTTCAATCACGCTTAACTTCACCCTTAGCTAGTAACTTCACTCTTGAGACAAAGATCTACACTCCTTTAACCGATACACGGGGAGGATTTGGATTTTTTGAAGCATATATTCTTCTCGGGAAAGATAGTATGCATTATCATCAGGTCTCATCACCACCTGAGGATGATGCTCAGCCATCGAAACCCGGGTCATACTAATTGCGATAATTTCGGTAAAATATGTAAGAATTCATTAACTATGTTAACCTTACAGACCACAGAATATTTCACACTTCAACACGACCCGGATTCTTCACACTTGAGACTTAACAGACTCGTAAACTTCACTCTTGAGACAAATATCTACACCTATTTAACAAATACAGTGGGAAGATTTGGATTTTTTTTAGCATATATTCTTCTCGGGAAAGATAGTATCATCATCACCTGAAGATGATGCTTAGCCATGGCAAACCGGGGTCGTGTTGAAGTGGAAATTATTCTGCGGTCTGTAAAATTTACAAAGTTAATAAATTTGTGAAGGAGTACCACAAAGTTAGCGCAGATCAAAAATATGTGTCCCGATAAAGGAATCATAAAAAAGCGATGACGAGTTTTTTACCATATCTAGACGTCAAATACCGTGAAAAAAACAAATGAATATTATCATTTACTGGCGCGTGAGTCTGAATTTGTGCTCATCGGATTAAAGAAGGTTTTTGAAATATAATAAAGCATTACGTTTGACCAGCTCGAACAAGTATGCCAGGGAAAAAATTCTGCAAAAATAGAATTCCCTCAACATCTTATTAACAACTTTGTATTAAACGATGTGCTTTGTCGTCGATCTTCGGATAACATCGACGTCGATAGCGCCTGACAATGCCGTAAAACGCCACAGTTGAATCCGCACCTTGCTGCACTTCTTTCAAGATTTCAATCTCAAAAATCGCTTTAAAATATTCAAAATACCGAGAGAGTCTGATCAGGCAGAAGGCTCAAATATTTCAGAGCATTTTATCCGAAACCTCTTATCTCTACAAGGCCTACGCAATTGCGCGACTCACCCAAGACTGCACTCAGTGAAAGGACAGGTGGTCTTAAAAACCGAAACCAAGAGTGCCATTCTGCACGGGGGAAGAAGGAAAAAAGGAATGCATTAAGAAGAAGACGTTGCATGCAAAGGTGCGAATGCAGCAGGCGATCGGGGGAGAATGACCCGAAGTGCACACTCCACACATACGCACGAGAGGAACGCAAGGTGTGGTTGAGTTGAGAGAGGGTTAGGTAGCGAGGGACGACAACGAGAGGGGTGGTAACCCTGCACCTTGTGGAGTGGGGAGACAAGTTTTTTTTTATTTCAAGGTGCGTACAAAGAAGTGTTGGTGGCGCTTGCAAATGAAGGAGGGAGTTGACAGTTCCCACTGTTGAGGTGGCGAATGCACATCGTACTTTTAAGCTAGCGCTATATTAGAAAAGGGGAAAGATTGAAAATACATTAACATCTACATAATACCCTGAGAGCCACATTAAGGGAATGTGGCAGAGGCTAAGTTTTCACCAGCCATAGCAGGACAAGAACCTCCTCAAAGTAGTTTTAGCTAGATACTACCGCCACACGTAAAATTCAACAAACACGAACTCATTATTATGTAGAATAGGATCTCATTTCTCTTTAAAGACAAAAACTATCTGATTATCGCACTAATTTTCCAGTTCATTGTCTTAAAAAATGGGCAGTCAAGCATGGGGATGTTTTCGCTCGGCAGTTTAGAGAGTCGTTACTAAAATATAGATCGTGAGATGGGGTCCAGGTGATCATGATTAAATACCCACCTAGTTCTGACGCACAAATGTTATCATAACTTTTTTATTTTATACACAAAGCGGTGTATATTCCGTACATTTGATCAGTTATCAAAAAATAATAATACTCAACCATAATACTTTCTGAGAAAGCGCAATAAACAAGCCGTTCGCGTCATTATTTTACCAATATTCATCAATCATCTCAAAAATGCAAAAGCTTTATAAATAAAACTCAAATATGATCGCTTTAACAACTAGAGAGCAATCTCGGTCGACGTATATACCTCAGTAACAGGAGAGAACGAGAAGGGGAAGGTGCGTAACACACTCATGTCAGATGCATTGAATTTCGGGCCCACTGACGCCTCCAGTACGCCGTTTTGCGAGTCGAGCGACACGTAATTACACGGCGGGCTGTGTACACCGCCACGCGGGCGTCACTCAGTCTCACATCATGGAGGGTGATCTCATTCCATGGCTTCATGCGGTGTGCACGTCCGCAACAAACAACGCGACAATCTCACGGGGCGGTATTTGATCACGGTCCTATTCGATCCGAGCCCCATTCAATCCATTAAAACACTTGCAGCGAGGTGCGACGTAAATAATTCATGTGTCGCTTCCGGGCGGGGCTTCGGGGGGGGGGGGGGGGGGGGTCTCTAATGAGCGTGACCCCGATTGTGAAGGCGCGGAGAAGAGAGGGGGAGAAGGAGAGGAAAAAAACGGAAGATGGTGTCTCGTTCGAGGTTCTCATGCAGACGAGCCACACCGACGTAATCACGACGTCATTTGTCGTGACCCCGAGATCTCGGAATAGCAGGGACGGTAAACCATTGGGGACCCAGCAGTTATCGGAAGGTAAGTGGCCCAATTTCGAGTGATTGAGCCCAAAAAACTTCACCACGTGATTCAACACATCATTAGATGCTCGATAGGTACGTTCTTTACGAAAGTGCTTCTCTGAATATTTGAACATGATCAGCCATTCCGATGATTACTGTGAGTTAATGATTTAAAAATAATTCGAAAACGGCCGAAACAAAACAGTCACTCATTATGTTACTTCCGTATCTCTTCATTTATCCAAGTAGAATAGTGAAATGGACTATTCATTTTGAAAATTTAGCCAAACAGTAATTCCGTAGAATGCACAAGACAGAGATATTTGTAAAGACGTGGATATAAAAAAAGAGATCACATAACTAATTGGAACGACACCTTCGCTACTAATTAGGGACATCCGTGGTGCAACACTTCCGCTGCTGGCAGCAGAAGATTTCCTTCCGCGAGGTGACGACGATATCTGCGGTTCAGTCCCGGATGTCGATGAAATCAACAACTTCAAGGATTGGAGGAGAAAGAGCTGCTGCTATTTGGATAGCGTGGCTTTATTTTTTCGAACGTAATCTTTCGCATTCCGGATGAAACAATGAATGGGGCTGATTTAAGTGTCTGATGCGCAAACTTTCTCTCGATAACTTTCCGTTTCCCATTTCTACGTTGAAAGCACCATTAAACACATATTAACCCTTTGAGCAGTACGAAAGATCATTAACATCCCCGTGTCTCCTGGCCAACCAGAGAACGATCGTACATGTAGGTACGTCTTTCAAATTCGCGCTGGAGCAGTAAAGACGGCCGTTCACGTCACGTAACTTGTTGTTCAATCCATCCTGGTGGCTGGTGAGCCCTAAAAAATCACTATAAAGTGTCTCTGAAGAGTCCTGCCAACTTTTCCATTATTGTACTAACTACGTTCAGCCATGAGTATAGGCATACCAGATGTAGTTGCAGTGGTTCCATTGACAGAAGTTATTGCATTCAAAGCTGGTTTTAGTCGCATTCTAAGCTATTATTGTCGTTTTTATGCCACAATATTTAGGATATTACGCGGTAGAATTATTTTCTTTATTTTTCTTTGCTTTTGTACTGTATGATCTTCTTGTTTTCACAGATTTTTTATTAAACAAATTTGAGTTCCAAGGTCATAAAATTGTAACCGGAAGTAATTTCATATTTTTTCCAAAAAAAACTCACTCACGGGGTCAGGGAAAGCGAAGAAATTCACTATTCAAAGGGTAGAGGTGGTTGGAGCGATTTTTTAGTACATGTTTGCGTGACATGGGTATCCTCATCAGGGATATCTATACATAATACTGAAAAAAATTGCATCATAACGAACCGTTCTGTTTTTAGCAATTTAATGCTATTTTAAAACGTAGCCTCACGGAAGATTGAAGCACTTAACAATAATTAGATAACAAATGAATAGCTCATCCTGTAAATGAGAAATTATACATCTTCCAGCATTATAATTTTGCTAATAAATGTCTTGGGAGTCACCCCGAGTCCAATATTCAATGACGAACCAACGCATTAAGAGATGCACATGAATGAAAGTGGTTCAAAATATTTATTCGGCTTACTTAAAATTTTCGAAAGTGCTCACTAAATAACCTACGATTCAGTCACCTTGAATGTCCCGAACGTATATAAACTTTTTTAGTATCATATCACAAAAACTACGCGTCAATTTTCACGTTGAACTTCGCTTGGTTTTCTAAAATAATGCATCAGTATTCCGCAGCTGAGGAGAAAATTTGTCCCATTTCACTGAGAATGACGCAGCTATGCTCTTGTTTGGCGATTGTTTTTTCGCTTGAATGCAGCAGCGCTGGGAATCTCACGAGCACAAAAGAAACTGGGTTAGCGTAGATGACTTTCCAGGGTGAAGAATCTCATAACACCTTCTTTCTCGCTCATAATCGCACATCACTCCTCGCTACCCCATCCCCACATCACCCCCGAAGTCTCCATAAAACCCTTCCTTATCCTCCTAACTCTTACTCCCATTCCTTGAACTCAATCCCCATACCTGTGTCAAAAATGATAAATTATTACCTTTTAATGGAATACTTGAACTTTATAAGGGGAAAAGGCATTTATCATACAGCTTCTCTCAATCGCAACCTAAAATCCTTACATTTGGTCCGAAGCCGTGTTTACACGATGAATCCTACCGCGCGAGTAGACATATTCTTTATGCGTAAACATATTCTTTATTGATCCTTTAGAGTATACTCACAAAATTGAATAAATGCGTGGAGGCGTGGCGATAAATAGCCCTTGTTCTAATATGGAGCGTTTGTTCACGCTTCTGTCCGGCCACGTACATGCGCGGTGGGTAAAAACGCCATGAGAGCTTGTCCGCTGAAATTTTTAACTTTACAAATGGCATTGAACATCGGATAAATAAAAAATTTTCTTCCGAATAATCATCAGAACCGTGTTGAAAATAGTAGCCTATCAATTTGACTTATAACTTCCGCGTAGTAGACCAGTTATCAAAGTAGAAATGAAAATGAAAGTTCCAAAAAAAGATATCTACAGTCATTTTCAAAATACTACTTTTGATGTCAAACCAGGAAATTTCATTGTGGCAGTTTTAAAATAATTAACCCGCAAGTGGATAAATAAAATATCAGCATTTACAATGCGTACAAATCCTGCATCGATATCTTATGCATTTAATATGGTCCGCATCAGTTGCGCGCGAATGTCATCACAGTGTTTCGGATATTGGAAATACACGTACCGCATGGCTTGAGGTGAAATATATTGCAATCGTAATCGTCGAGTAGCGTACATGACTTACGTGCTCCATTTAATTGGAGCAATCAGTATTGAACTACATTCTTCGAGGATCTTTTTTGAGAAATCCAATGCCACTAAGGAAAATACGTACAGTTTACCATTAACACATGCATATTACGTATTATTAACTATGAACACTTATTGACGAATTTCCAGAGGCAACGAAACCGACTGTGCATTCAATAAATTTTTCACACAGTTATTTCACTTAGTGGTGCATTCAATGCTCTTCAAATATCTCTTCAAGTTCTCAAAGGTCTTCAAATCAATGCTCTTCAAGGAGATATAGTCAAAAGAATGCACTTTTGTGCATTCTTTTGACTAAATTTCCTTGCTTGACTATATCCTTCCCGATCCTGAAGTATTGCTTCATTCTTTCAGTGCATCAAGCGTCGTCTTCAACCCTCTAGGCTCAAGCCAGGCTATCTCTCCCCTCCCTGCCGACGTAGTCCCTCCGACCCCCACACCCGGGCCTCACTCCCCGGGTCGCCCGAGTCCTCCGTGGCGCAGTGCCCAGCTGCTGCTGCAATGGCGGTGCAACGCTCCTCTCCTCCCCGCCCCTTCATTTCTCCCTTCCCTATCACCCCCTTCCTCCTCCTCTTCCTCCGACCGATTGCCCGCCTCATCCCTCCCTCGTCCCATCATCCCTACCTCCACCTCCCTGAAGATCTCCCCAGCTTCTTCTCCGCCCCCTCCCCGACTCCTCTCCGTCGCGTCTCCCATTTCGCACGCTCTCGGGAACTCCATTTTTGTCTAGCTGGAGCGTCCTCCTTTAAGGAGAAAAAAGTGACGTGATTCCCGGGAGGCAGCCTCCTGCCTCTGAAAACACACTCGGCGGAGGAATTCTCATTTAACTTAGGTATTCTTAGAGAGAGCGAGGGAGAGAGATGGCTGGAACCCTTTTTTTCATCAAGTCTCGGGAATTCTTTGACTTTTTCTTGCGAGGTTTTAATTAAACCGCAATTCCAATGCTGCATTATTAAATATTTTTGGAGATATTGTTATGAAAGCTGGGGTATTGGTCAAATTTTCGAATCATATCGAGAAAAAAATACTTATATGATTGGTGTAGAATTAATATTACGGCGGAACGCAAAGTGAGAGGGAGAAAGTTAAGGATAACAGAAGGCAGGAATGAATTGATTTGAAAAACGTTAGCTCGATGGCTAAATTTTTCTACAAAAAGATCAAATAATGTAAATTCTTCAAGTACATATTTTATTCGATTCACTCACATACTTATTTCATTCACCTTGTAGATTACCTATGCCATACATGACAGAGATTATTTCCCGACACGAAAGCTAAAAGAAAAGATAATACAGCCGCAAACATGGGTAAAAAATCAACTAATTATTCGTAATGTTAGCCTCGAGACTCGGCAATTAATATTAAGACACTGGGAGAAAAATCTCGATCGACAGACGCTGGATGCAGGCAACCCAGCATACTCATTCAGAAACCACGAGATATGCTCTGGATTTTTATACCAACTCGTGAATCTCACCTCACAGTCTGTGTCAGAGACGTTCATGAATACGAACGGTAAAAAAAAGCATAATGTGTGCGGGGATATCCTCCAAGCTCTTCGCCCGCCCTTGCACAAACGCGAGGGATCACATTAGCATTGGAGGCGCGCCCCGTATATCTGAGCGCGATAATGATCTATTCGGGTGTCAAGCACACGACGCGACGTGACCGTTGGGGAAGGCTCGGGAATCCATCCCTCGGAGGCCGCCGATTGACGGCCACGCCGAGCCAAACGCGAACTAGGAGCGGGGAAAAAGGATCTCCGTGTTTCCATGTGGAGAAGGGTTTCGGATTACGGCGACCGAGCGGAGCGCGAAATTGCGAACGGGTCTTAAGTGTCGCTAATGATCTCCCGAGGCCGATTACAGACCCGTCTTCCGACAGGCGATCCCCTTCTCTACACCCTCCTCCCCACATCAAAACCATCGCGATAATCAAAAGCAATCAGCCAACATTCCTCCCAAGGACGAAAACATTGTCTTGACTGACGCACGCGCGGCCCACACGCCCCAGCGAAACGTCTCCGAAGACGCCCTGGCGTACAGATAAACCATTCCGAACGAGCTAAGTCTCTTCGCGAGGGTCGGTCTCTAGGAGATCAACGGCGAGATCTCCCAACTCCCACCCCCGGTGTCTCTTGCCGCTAGAACTGACGCGGAATGCTGCGTTGCGGAAGCGAATGGAGGAGAAGTTCGTGCCGATCGCTCCGAAAGATGGAGAGAGGCTTTTATTCTGATTCTCTATCGATGATCTCCGTTCGAGAGCGAATAAAATAGCGAAGGACGGCCGCGTAATCGATCTAGTTTAAGATAATTCGAGACAGTACTTCTTTCGGATATTCACCAGCGATAAAATTCGCAGTCCAATTAGAAAGATCCAATTAAACTATTAAAAAACATTTGAATGAAAACCGTGACCAAAGTAGGACTAAGGCCGAAAGATCAGTTATCTGAAGGCCACGAAATGAACGTTAAACTAAAACCGCAACCTTGCCCGTAAGCCTTCACTTTGAACGTTAAGTATAGCCATTACTTTTCATGTATCAACGCCTACTGATACACCACGAAAGTGATACTCTATCGATAAATATTTAGAGTAATTTTGCCTTTACTGAAGCTATATGTTAGGATATTATTCTACCACAAATTAACTAATTAAAATCTATTTGCTTTGGGTTCCGGACCACAATAATTACATATCACGATTTTTTTAAATAACTAACGGAAAACCACTTAAAGTTACGCCGACAGCACTTACCAACATCCTAAGCTCCAATATGATAATAACTATTCTATAGCCATTAACACCGCAAGGCCTGAATTATATTAAACCAAATTTTACAACTCAAACCATACTATAAGCATTTGCCAATATTCTGAGTGTAACAGGATACTTTCTTTGATAGTGAGAAGACATGGACGGGTGCTGGAAATCACGATGAAGATGAAAAGAGATGCCGCGAGGGAAGAGGACAGGCAAAGGAGCAGGAATGCGACCGCCCAGCCGTGTTAACACTCGACCGTAAATGGTAAACTTTTTATAGCCGGCAATAAATATAAATTCTTATCCCGGGAAAAGAATTTATAGGAACTCAGATCGGATTACTGGGGAAAAGCAGATCTAATGAAATCGTCAAAGTATATCCTGGGGTTAGGCAACACAGGGATTTCCACGGTGAATAAGTTTCCATCGCGAAGAAACGGATCCTTGGGTGATCTCAAGCGGACGATATCGTGGAACACGGAACGAGAAGAAAGTTTCGGGACTATGTCTACAAACTGTTGACTGAATGCTTGTTAGCCATAGAAAAGTCAAATATCAAAGTTTGAGACCCTCCGTTAGGAATAACATGTCAGTTGAGTTTAACGCCAGGAATTCGTGAAGACGAAGACAGATCTCTGACAGCACAATCCTCAAATTAGAAATGACTCAGTCAGGAAATAAATTAGTGAATGCTCTTTTCCATTAGGCAGGTATGCAATGAGTAACTTTGGACAGTAAACTAACCTCACATGACGGTACTCCAATAGTTGCCTGTCTGCAGATGAAAATACTAATTTTTACATACATACATACCCATCACGCCGTTCCCTTCCGAGGTAGGCACAGTCAAAATGTTTCACTCATTAATACATAATTGTACACCTCACTCTGGTTCAATTGTCGGTCCCGGTGGCGGAGGGGTAAAGTCCTCGCCAGCTAACCGGTCGCGGGTTCGAGTCCCGCCTGGGTAGAATATTATCTGCCCAGGACATAGGTGTTTGTGTCTGGCCCGTTGTTACTGTTATTCACCCGACATAAATTGGCCCATTGTGCTGTATTCGGGGTAGTGAAGATAAATAAATAAAGAAAATAAATAATTTCCTCCATACTGACCTATCCTTGCAAACCTCTTTTGCCTCTTTTACCCCAATACACTGTATCATACATGCCCTCATGTTTTTAAAACTCCTAAGCTTGAGTAGAATAGGGAAAGTGGGCCTAGGGCATTACTATGCTTTGGTTTCTCTTTGGCATACTGGCGAAAATGTGCCGAAACTGACCGGTAGAGCGCCGTGGCCGTTAGCAGGGAAAGCTGCACGTGGTGCGGGTACTGCGATTGCTGGTAACCTTGCATACTCTATTACAACTTACTGCAAAACGTCAAAATGTTTCTAATTTTTAAGGAGAACAATATCCCCTTCCTAAACTTAAAAAAAATGAGTGTCTGAGGTTAATAAATGGGTTATCTAAGGATATCAATATGGAATATGATTAAAGAGAGCTAATTCACTTCAAGAAATAAATTGATGGCAACTTGGCACAAAATAGAAACACAAAAATATCTTTCAGCCAACATAAGCCAACAGGCGTCCACTATTAAAATCATCTCTTATGAGAGCAAAATAAATTATTCGAACAAGTTAAACCATATCCGCTAAATTGAAAGCATAAGTATTCACCTGCTAATTTGTAAGAAATAAGAAAAAATTACGTCGGCATACGAAAACGGCACATTTCCTTTTTACTCCAAAAGTATTAAGTCCATATATTACACCAAGCTTCTAAGTTAACTCTATATAGTCAATACAAGCATCACTCAGAGCTACTGGAAAAAATCCAACTTATACCGTGAATTACACGCAATAATGTCACCACCCGATTACGAGCAACTGAGGTCCTCCTTTCGCACCTGTCTTTCGAGGTAGGAAAACTTTAAAACCTGAATTATTGCAGGTATATTTTGGATATTAGTACTTAATTTTTTCCACTCTTCCCTTTGCTTTCCAACCAAAATCGGTCACTGTCATATTCATCCATTATTTAGTAAACTTTCTCTTGCTTCTAGGACTTTGGGAATCCTCCTCCATAAGAAAACGGTCCCATCACATTTATCGAGACCGCCCTCTCGTTCCTCGTTCAAGCCTCTCTCCTCAATCCTTCCATTCATGTATCGCAATACCTGCATCATTGTACGCTGGCCAGCAAAAGCCTGCCGCAAGGAACCTGCGGCTCTCGGAGCCAATAAAAAAGCCTTTACCAAAAAAGAAGCCACAACTATATCTAGGCACTATAAATTGGCGACGACCGATGAAGAGACATTTACACGGGGAAGTAAAAAAAACAAGGGGGTACATGGGGAGGTAAGCGTGAGACATGGGGAAGGCGACAAGGAAGTGGGGGAGGAAGAAGGGAGGGAGAGGTGGAAACACGAGGGGGTTGGTTGTTTTAAAAGGGGGCTGGCAAGGCGACGGGGGAGGTAATTAGAGATGGCAAGCAGATAGAGACGCGGGGGGAGGTGTATCAACAACCCGCTCGCGTGTGCATGAAGACCCACAGTCGGCCGACCGATAGCGAGACGAGTTGAAATAGAGACAGGACGCCGAATCATCTCCGTATCAACCAGGAGGCATGGGGGGGATGGGGTTCAGAGTCCACCGCCATATAACCGACCCACCCCTTCTGCGGTTACCGCCACAGAGGCGGGCGGCGGCAGATGCCCCGCTTGGCGAATACACTCGTCGGTTACGAAACAGGACTTGCAGATGATTAAAAAAAAGAGAAAATAAAAGAATAATGAAGGGCGGGGAAGCCAGATGAGATGCGCTCTCTCTCTCTCTCTCGAAGGAGATAGCAGAGAGGTGAGCTGCGCGATCAACGGTCTCTGATGACAACGAGTTTTTCAGGGGCGACAGGCAGACGGCAGATGTAGGAAATTACACCGGACACATGAGACGGGTTGCGTAGGACTCACAGTCGTTCTCCATCTTGTCCGCGACATCAAATCCGCAAATTACGTCATTTCTCTCGTGGGAGGAACCATAGATACCACTAATGTGGTTGGGCCTGATGGCTATTATTAGGGCTTTAGCTCTGCCTCAGACTTTCATCAACGTTTCCAAGTCGTGAAATAAACGACGAACTCCTTGTGGCTGAAAGGAACTCGGCAGATCACCTCGAGATGATACGAGATAAATGAAGACAGATGTCGAAATTCCACGAGGACACGAAGGCAAAAACATCATTCAAAATTCTGGTTACATGGGCTGATATTTGCTGGAGAAAATGGTAAGAGACGAAAACAAAGATGCCAAAACATTTGACACTTACACATATCAAATTACTTTGTCAATCAATAGCAAAAATTTATATATATTTATGAATAATTTTACGTTTAAAACGACTCTGAAAGTTGATGAACAGCTTCTAAAGTCTAAAGCACCTTGAGCAGCAGGTAAAAGCACCCGGCATTTATATAAAGGGATGTGTGAAGTAACGACGCAAAAACCTAACTTAACCCTAAGAAAAATGAATAAAGTGAAAGAATAAAGTCTTCTCTCTGTGTTCGTCGAATCCTTGAGGAATTGGTGCTCCGTTTTGAAGAAAAATTTCCGTTTGAGAGACATTATCATACCACACCAGAAATGGGGCAATAATTTCTTGCTGCAGAGATAAGACCAATTAATGCTTTCTTTTGGCAAATAATTATTCAGTGAAACCTGTATTAAGCGACCACGACCGGACCCATGAGATAATGGCCGTGTGAGAAGAGCACCTGATATTAATATCAAGGGATGCGTGTAGTCACGACGCAAAAACCTAACTCAACCGTTACGTCTCATGCAAGTAATGGAGTTCTCAAAGCTCATTCTCTTCGGCTAAAATCTTCATAAATAAAAGCTGTTCAAAGTCTGATCGAAAAAAATCGCCATTTTATCTCAACACCCTGTCTATTTTGAAAGCCAAGAAGAAATTACCAGCGAATACCATAGTTTCCCAAAGGATTTGTTGATTTTATAGAATCAGTATTGTACACAACTCCAAAGTATACTGCTCACAGTTGACATTGTAGATTGATTTGGATTTGAAGAGACCGCAATGAATGAAGCAAGTCGTCAGGATGATGAGGAACACTCTTTAGGCTCTTGAAAAGATCCTCTTCATGGGTGAGGCGTAATTCAGTACTAACGCGATGTTAACAGATTGAGTAAGGAGGACGATTCTACATCTACATAATACCCTGCGAGCCGGCGCTTAGGCATATGGCTGGGGGTGCCAGGACATCGGCCGTGTAAGGACGTAAGGGATAAGGTTATGGGAGAAGAAATGGTGACGTGTATTATGGGAGTGAATTTAGAGGAGATCAGTTTTTATTGTGGTGGCCTACTGTGCGCGGAAAGAACGAGTTTTTGTTCCCATCTATTCTGCGATACATTTCTCCTATGTTATCGCTTCTGTCAGACCTAGAGATGTAGTGAAGCGTCATGGTAATATTCTCCGTGTCGCTCTGAAACACATCGGTTCTGACTTTCTCATGCAAGCTAAGCCTAGCGTGTAGCCTCTGAGTCTCCAGGGGCTCCCAACTTAATCCCTCTTAATGTTGTGAAACACTATATGTTCGCTGGTAGCCGTTTTTAACGAGAAAGATTCTCGGTCTTCAATAATGATTAACTAAGAGTCGATTATAAAGTTCTTCAGACCTTACTTAGGGACATTTAATCGTTAAATGCATAATTTAAGTACATATTGCTTCATCTAGATCAGGGGTGGCCAACCCGAGGCCCGTGGGCCGCATGCCTTGAACATTTTTCCTGCCCGCGAGATTCATCACATTTTAATACAATTACTTTAACATAATAATAATAACTCATTATGTTCCAATTTTTCACTCCATAAAAATGTCTATAGTGGGTCTAAATCTAATATGGGGATATATAATTTTATATGCGGCCCGCGGAGTTATGATGCATTTCCAAAGTGGCCCGCAAGATCATTTTGGTTGGCCACCCCCGATCTAGATACCAGATACAAGATTATAATTATACAAACGATGCATGAATTTTCACGTCAAGAATCAATTTTTCATCCCAATAATTGGGCCATTACTGTAGGTAACGATCGCTTCAACTTTATTGCGTAAGAATGAGGTGGTCCCTGTTCGTGAGGCTAATGAGGCCGGGTGACGCAGCCGACAAAGTTGTTACGTGACCTCATCGGCGGGGGTAACTTAAATTCAAGCCTCTATCGCCACCCCAATCTGGGCGAAATAAAAGCGCTAATCGCCGTCGAATGACATTAATCACGCTCGCTCATTACGCCTCCCGACGGAAGCAAATATTTTCCCCAAATCGTTTTCGACGCGATTCGGGTGGTAGCATTTAAATATCCGCCCAAATGGACGCCGCCTCCGATACGCACCTAACACGCCTCTCCCCTCCCTCCTTCCGCCCGATTAAATGCCCCCGCTTTATTCCGCGAGTGGATTGCCCTCTCAATTACCGCACCACTGCTTTTCGGACGCCTCGGACAATTAAGCGGGCCCCATTGTTCCTCCACCAATTAATGGTACCCAAACCCCCGACAATCCTCCGATCGCCCGGAACTCATCTGCGACAACACTCTCTCTCTCTCGCTCTTCCTCTTCCTCCTCCCTTCGCCAAACCCTTCCCACAATTCCAAACTCAATGGACGCGCGGTGATGTCACACAAACACGGAAGAAACATTTGCGGGGCAGCAATAAAAAGACACGGATTTATCAAGCGAATAGCAGGAGGGCTGAGGAATGAGAAAGTGAGAGAGGGAGATGATAACTGCCTCCGGTAATTCCACCAGCCAAGTGCTCCACAAGCCTTCAAAAACCCTTTACAGAAAGATTTAGCGCCTAAAATGGGCAACATACACATGAGAAATGCAAGCTTCGTAAACAAAATATAGATTAGAGCGACAAGACGCCGGGACACAGCCGATGGAAGGGATAAGGATTGACTAATAAATCCAGATCACGTGAATTATAGGATCACACGGGAGATACTATTTTAATACACCCATTTATCTCAATAACTGAATTACAGGGCACCTGCGGACTGATGGGTACAAAATTCATATCTCACTCCCCACGTCTCACATACGAACGAAAAGAGAGCGAAACTACGAAACAACGTTAAAATATAACTCACTTTCGTCCATTTTCCTCTTCTATTTCCTGTTACCCATAACCTCCCATTTTAATGACTTGTGTCCTCAAACTCCCTGCCATACGCATCGGCGGTAACTCGCGGGTTAGTCAGTGGACGTAGATGTCCCTTCGGAAAGAAGCGTGCACGCAAAAACAAACAATGGTGCACGCAGGGGAAAACGTCCACCATTTCCGAAAACAAACTCTACAAGAGGGAAGGACGGGGTGGGGAGTAACAAAGTCAAACGGATCGACCGATACTTGTAATTGTTGGCGGTCGCGCGCGGCGACGCCGTCGATTGTTGAGCTTGGGGAGCGTTTTTGAATTCGACGCCATTTCCTTCCACTTCTTTTTTCAGCAACGGAAATTTTAAATTGGACACGGGGCATGCATCCCGTTTTAATAAAGGATATAAAGTAAAATTAGGCTGAAATTAAAAATCCAATTAACTAAATGAGTAGAAATAGTTTTCGATAAATATTAGAGTGCATGGATGTTATGTGCTTTTATCTTTATTTTTGAACCGCGACGCCCGAATCGAGTTTATCGAAATTGTTGCCGATTAACCCAGCATACAATACGTAATTGGATATTTGAATATGCATAGCGTTAATCTCATTTTCCGCAATTTTATTTTACACGTCCCATTACGGACGGGAAATCGCAATGCGTTGAAGGTGCTTATTGGCGAAGCGCGGCAATATCTTGTACAACCAGACACCTTCGGTTAATTTCACTTTAATTACTACGGAACAGTAATTCACGCTGGATTTCAGTTACTTAAGTAAGCTGCGGATAAATGACTTCGAATGCTTCAAAGCATTGACCGAAGGATCGACCAAGTGATGTTTTACCAATTATAAATACATTCCAATCCAATAAAGAGATGTAATATGTCACTATCAATTTCAAAATAACCATGAAACGATTGAAACACAAACTTCCAGCAATTGGTGAGAGGGTACTACCAAAGGGATTAATTTAAAAATTTGCTGCTGACGGTGGAAATCAAGTATGCATGGAAGGGGAAAAATGCATGATAATACATCAGCGAGAAATCAGTATAAGAGATGGCAAGACAGTACGACATGCGGGAATATTTTCTTGGTTTACAAGGGATAAAAGAGACAGATATTTTATGAGATGAAAAGCAAATTATAAATTTGAAAATGAAGTTTGAGATAAAGATGCATCGTAAAATCAATCAATCATAACCAGGCATAACAGATTTGTTATAAGCATTCTTCCGATGAAATGTAGGTTTTGTTGAAAGTTAGAGAAAAATCCTCCCGGTTATCTACGCTATCCAGATCCTATCTATCTCTAGTATTTCTATTTCCGTCTCTGCATAGGATATGCCATTATTCATTCCATCAATAAAACCTATTCTCGTTCTGTTGAAGGCTTCCGCGGGGCTTTGATGGAGGTTGATTCCTTCTTTCGGGTTTTCCGCCGCGTTGGTACATTCGTCCCCAACATGTACCAACGCGGCGGAAAACATGAAAGAAGGAATCAACCTCCAAAACCTATTCTCTTTCATCCCCTTCCCCGCTTGCCCAACATCCTTCCTTCTATCACATTCTTGAGTACCCGTCACCTCTTATTACATCCTTCATCCATCTATACTGCCTATCCAGGATTTCATTCAAGAGTGTCATTTTGTCGCCCACCATCTCAAGCACTTCCTCGTTAGTCTTCCTCTCCGTCCACCTCACCTTCTCCATCCTTCTCCACACCCACATCTCAAATGTCTGTGGCCTATTCTCGTTCTCCTTTTCGAGGGTCCATATTTCTGCCCCACACAACGCTACGCTACATATCAAGCTCTTCACCAGCTTCTTCTCAACATCCCAGGATAACTCAATAACTGATAGAACAGAGAAATAATAGTACAATAATTACTAGGTATAGCATGTGAGAACCATTACAAATTGTCTAATAAATTTCAAGATCAAATATTATTCTGGGAAGAAGAGAAAAACTTATAGGGCACATTTCGTGACGAAAGAGCCTCTTCAAAATATCAATGTAAGGGGAGATGAAAAGGGAGAGTCATTAAGGAAGATGATGTATGCAATACATGAGGCGAATAATGACGGATGTAAATTTAAATTATTTCGAAGGAAAGATACAGGTAGCTGATAGTGTAGTATACATATATGATGGAATACGAATAGTGATGGGATAGATGGAAGTCATGAGATTCAGTAATTTATTCTTGGAATTGATAACCATGAATCATATATTCGGCGAAGGTCAATACTTGTGGTAACCTCTCCCCATTTTAATGCATTTCAAATATCAGAAGTGCCCTGCGGGTTAAGGTAGGATTAAATGGAAGTAGGAATGTCTATACTAATATTTTAAACCAGAAGGTCCTTGCTTTTTACCCACAAGTTCACTCTTTATCTCGGCATAAGTACTCCTACATCACTTATTCCCATTCATTAAACCAGTGACGTAGCCAGGGAGGAGATCCATGGGGTTCCGAACCCCCAAAATTGAGAAATTAATTTTAAATAGAGATGATTAAGACGAAAGATTTTTCAATTTGGAAAACTTTCTGAACAAATACACTAGTAATTTTCTAGCAAAATGAATTGGATTTTGTTTTCTTCCAGGACTTTGCAGGGCTAAAATCTGTAAATTGCGGCCGTTGCGCCGCAGTCGAAATTGCACCATCCATTGCCCTAAACACACAAATTTGCTCCGAATTTTCCAAATATTTTTTTAACTCGCCCTCACCCCCGCCTCAGCTAGTACAACATCGACCCCCCCCCCCCCCCCAAGAAACGAAATCCTGACTACGTCACGGCATAAAGCCTCCGTCGCGTATCACATCACGGCCTCGAGTAAATAAAAGTTCAAAAACAAACGGGACACGGTGCCGAGGGACGAATTTCCCACACACGTTCGTCCGTGACATTCGTGAGGAGGAAGCGGTTGCAGACGGTCGACTGCACTGGAGGAAGGGGTGGGTGGGGTCGTGGGAGAGCGAGGGGGTGGGGGGAGGGCGGAGGGTGAAGAAAGGGGTGTGGTGGGTGCGCAGCAACCGATGGGAAATGGAAGGGTTAAATGCGTCGCGAAGAGAGAGAGAGAGGGGGGGGTGAAGGGGAGGAGCTAGGAAGTAGGGCGAGGGACTCGATCGGTTGAGCACGGGAGACAGTTTCCGGTCGACTCCATGAGCCACCGCGCGAGGAGGGGACGATGGGAAATACGATGGAGCAAGGAGACTCAAGGCTGAGGCACGGCATGGGAAGGCGCCAGAGGTGAGTGCGAATGGCTTCTGAGAGAACCCTTTGGGATATTTTTAAGCAGCATTTACAGTAGCTAAAGGTAAGAGACGGAAATAAAGATACCAAAACATTTGACATACATATCAATTTATTATGTCAATCAAGAGTTCATATACATATATTTATGAATCATTTTATGTTTAAAACGACTCTGAAAGATGATGAACAGCTTCTAAAGCCTTTAGCCGCTTCAGCAGCAGGTAAGATCAACCGGTGTTAATGTTAAGGGATGTGTGAAGTCACGACGCAAAAACCTAACTTAACCCAAAGAAAAATAAACGAAGAATGAAAGAATCAAGTCTTTTCCCTGCGTTCATCGATTCCTAGGGGGACTGGTGTTGCCGTTTTGAAAACAATCTCGTTGGAGAGACATAATTATACCATTTGAAATTCAAACATGGCAGGTGAATTTTTTGAACAAATTACCATGATAAACATTCGGCCTGGACCGGGAATCGAACCACGGACCTTTGGTATGCCGGACCAATGCGCAGACCACTACGCTATCCAGGCTTCCTAATTCAGATGGCAATTTTGGTGGATACAAGGCAACTAGATCTTAGGCCCTTGCGGTCCATCAAAGATAGCAACGCAAGGGAGAAGAGGACTTCAAAGAATCTACAACCAAGAGTCAGTATCCTTCACCAGCACTTATGCCGTGCTTAGCCATTTGAAATTCAAACATGGCGGGTGAATTTTTTTTTGAAGAAATTGCCATGAGAAAAATTCGGCCTGGACCGGGAATCGAACCACGGACCTTGTATCCACCAAAATTGCCATGGGAATTAGGAAGCCTGGATAGCGTAGTGGTCTGCGCATTGGCCCGGCAAACCAAAGGTCCGTGGTTTGATTCCCCGTACAGACCTAATTTTTCTCATGGAAATTTCTTCAAATAATTATACCACACCAGAAATGGGGCAATAGTTTCTTGCTACAAAGATAAGACCAACTAATGCCTTCTTTTGACAAATATTTATTCGGAGAAACCTGTATTAAGCGACCACCACCGGACCCATGAGGCAATGGCCGCGTAAGGAGGCGAACGCTGAAGGTAGGGGACATTTATATTACTTGTATTCATGGGAAATTCATTCCGTCCCAAAAAAAGTCGACCGCTTTGAGAGGTGACCGCTTAGAGAAGGTTGCCGCGAGGGCAGGTTTCACTGTACCCCATTCTAAATGTAATTCACTGATTGGACCTTAGTTCGAGTGATGCATTTCCAACGAGGGTACAACTATACTACCGGGGTTAACTTGGCACACGTTTTATCTATGGTAGATTGGTCCACGACTGAATAACAAATTATCAATGCTCCACTGATTCACACGTGCTCTTTTTCACTATTGTCTCGGACAAAACAAAGCTCAGTCTACACTTCTTCTCCTGTTACATAAAAACTACAAAGAGTTGAGTACCGCTAAAAAGCTGCTCCCCTTCCAATTCAAATACCTAATTACGAATGAAGTCGTTTACGTCTCACTGGTAAAATTTGTTACAATATCCTAGCAATTGAGCATCTTTGGACATAAAACGTGCATTGCGGCATTAGGATCACCCCTATTCCACGCCCACTATTGAAGTAGAATATGTAGATACAAATAGTAGATGAAATAGCTCTAAAGCGCTAGGGAAAGCTCCTAAAAGTAAGGTATTTGAAAAAAACGCACAAATTGGGCGGCGTAATGATTACATCGGAGATCCTTTACTGAAATTGTACATTTATTGGTTCAGTTAATATCATTTGAGACAGTCTGCCAAATATATCATCCCTGTAGCCTGTGGGCCTGTAAGGAGATTTTTAACAACCTTTGATGGCTAACAACTAAAGTACTAGGATGACGAATAAATCTAAGAAATTTGTACACGTTTCCGTCGCTGCTCCGGCAGAGATGAGTGACCTCATGATCTCGGGTTCTTCTCAACTAGGTTGTGTAAACGTGACGACGCTATAAAGACGAGCCCCCGCACTAACGAGCAGGAATCCACGAATGACACGTAACAATCAAGAACAATTGCGATCCTGCACGATACAGTTGGGGGGAAAGGAAAAAAATACGAAAAAAAATCCTGGGCGCTTAATTTTTTCTCCCCCTCAACCCCCTTAGATCCAAAAACAGATGACCGTCGCCGACTCGTCCGCGAGCTAACGAGCATTCCAAGGAGAGGAAGGGCCATTCTCCGCTTTCGGTGCGCGTAAGGATGCTTCGACGGCGAGACTGCCCCAAGAATTAATCAAGAACAAAAGAAACGCGAGGAGATGGACGGACACCGTTTAGATCTCCGAGACGACGACGACCAAAAGTGAAGAGGGCAGACGGAGATGAAACCGAAAGGACAAGTGGGAGGGGGAGAAAGGAGACGGAGCGAAAAATTCAACCAGTTCCGACGAGAACGGGAAACAGTATATAATTAATCAACCGTCGATTACGTGCTCTTCTTCCCCTCTTGCCTTTGTTTCTATTTCTCCCGGGTTTCATCCTTCGCCGACAATCATCGATGGCTTCCAAATCCGTCGCGAAAGATGTATCCAAACCGACCCTCTACCACTAAAAAAAATATCTCTCCCTATATCCTTCTTATTTCAACACTTTCCAACCTGCTACCCACTAGAGTTACCAACTCCTGAGGGACTAATTTCAGTAGAAGCCTGTTCCTCTAGAGTAAAGATTCCGCAAAATAATACATGCATCTTAGAACATGTATTATCAGTAAATGATTAGCAAATACTAAAGAATTACCACCGAGATATAGTCCAATTGCGATTGAATTACGTAACTCACCAGCTATCCCATTCCCAAATAGTAGAGATATATTTCCACACTAATTGTGGCAGTGAAGATCTGGACAAAAGTTTTTAAACTAAGACAACGGTAATCATGCGGAGACTAGTTCAATAAATTTTCACTTTTGGCTTAACACGGGAGGAAAATGTTTTCAAAGAACCACGGAACCAGTGGAAAAATCATGGATCACGCATCAAGAGGACGCCTGGGTAGCTTAATTGGCTAGAGCACTCGGCGTGAAATCGAGGGATCTGGGTTCGATTCCCAGTCCAGGCAAATGATTTTTCCACTGTGAATTTCACACAATTGTTTGATCACTAGCGGGTGACTCTGTGGAAGTAACTGTGCGGCTAGCTCCGTCGTTCTTTGAAAATGTCCAAAGGAAACACCTTAGTGTTTACAGTTGGGCTTTACCCCGTGGACTGTGGCGCTTAGCGCTCGCATAAGGGTACCTCTGGCATAATATGCACGGTACCTGTGAGGACAACTTGCTCCTTAAAGCCCCCAATGAGATTCACAGTGGAAGAGGACGCCTGGGTAGCTTAATTGGTTAGAGCACTCGGCGCGAAATTGAGGGCACTGGGTTCGATTCCCAGACCAGACGAATGATTTTTCCACAGTGAATTTCACACAATTGGGAGGAAAATGATTTAATCGTGGAGATTTTTAAAGTTATCGCCCGATTCTGGGAACCTCCCGGAGAATTCGGGAGAGTTGGTAACCCTGCTTCCCTCCCAACCAAACCACTCCTTTCACTCTCCCGTCGTGAACACATGGCCTTAAAAAGAACACATCGCCCTTTCCCCCTTCGCCCTCCGACTCGGTCCTACGCGCTCTGCCGAGCCACACGGCCTACCCACCCCCCTCCTCCTGCTCTCCTCAAACCGCTTAAATCTCAGCCTTTTCCCACCCCTACTCCCCTCATCCTCCGCCCCCTCCCTCACAATCTCCTCGCACCCATCCCCCACCTCGCCGTCTTATCTCATTTCCGTCACACTTGTTCCCTCTCACTCTGCTTTTCTTCTCGATGTCTCCACAACTTTCCCACATCCCTAGGAAGCAGGTTACGCGCCCATCAACTTTTACCTTCGTCCGGAACATACGAACATATCAGACCAGTTTTCATTTTTTCCTGAAAATGTTTTAAGATGTTTTAACATTTTAAAATCCTAATGAGGCATGGGTAATACTGGTTTGCTAGCGCACTATTCATGTATTAAGTCACGTGAGCACACTAAAAATAAGCGGGGATCGGGTTGGCTAGAGTACTAGATAACCATACGGACGGCCAGGGTTCAAATCTCTGCTGAGAAGGATGTTTTTCAGAGGAAAACCCGATTCCTCCTTGAGTGTCTTGTAGAGGCCACTCCAAGTGCAATACTCCGTCTGTCGAATGAGACGTTAAACCGTGGTCCCCTTGGCGCCTTTCGTTAAGAGTGGCCTAATGCCGACGCCGGGTTTCTATCCACCCTTCCTCCCTTACCTATCTCCTATGGCGCAAATGACTTTAACTGTCGGTCGCCACCCCAAATATCCAATCCAATCCAACTAATGATAAGCATAAACGTTCACAAGTAGTATCTCCAACCTTTGACAACTTCACTTTGGAATCAGATACGCGGATGAGCGGTGATATTGTTGAGAACAAACTCGTTTGTTTAGAACAAAAAAATCCACATTTAATAGGAAATTGCCCCCGGTCCAACACTTTGATGTCACTTAACCTATTTAATGCTGCAGTGAATGGATACTTGTTGACGAGTGGAAAATATATTTATGGCATGGAAAAATTATATAATCATTTTTATGTAAAAATAGCATGATGAGAAATTGAGCATAAATATATGGAGATAAAAAATAAACATTTTGTGGATTTCATTTAGCAACGAAATCCATCTCTAAGGAAAACATGAAATTTCAAAAATATGTCTTAAGCTTTCCTCGGCAACGAAGAAACTTACAATGGCTTTTGGTGGTATTTCATCCCTACCGAATTCCACTTTTCCTCTGCCCCTTATGCCTCCATCTACCGCTCCAAAATCCCTTCTTCCCTTTCGATATATGTATCACTCCTTCCCCGCCTACCCTTTGCCATACGCATTCCGCTTTCCCGCTCCACAGAGACATCTCCCACGGAATTCCTCATATTCCTCCGGAGATGAGCGCCACCTGTCCCCAAGACCCTCTCCTTCCCCTCTAAACCAGGCTCAGTCCCGCCTCCCACAGATGCCTCGCGATGCATTCCCCTCCTTCCCACCTCCTCCTGCTTCCCTCCTCTCCCTCCGATCGAGTCCTCAAAGGGCGGATGTTTCCTCGCTCCTATAACCCCATCTCTCCTCTATTCTCTTCTCTCTCACGTCCTCACTCGCTTGAGCGCAAGGTATGTGAAACGCATTCGGCCGACCGAGTGCACGCTCCGCGAATATTCGCCAATGCCAGAGGAAAAAAAGAACCACGCGAGCGTCTTATTTCTTTCTGGGCGCACTATGGCGGCCTTAAACACTTCTGTCGGATGTTTCATGGCCTGGCCGACTTCAATATGAGATCCTCCGCAAGAAGTGATGTAAATTCCACCATCGAGTGTCCAACACTCATAAACAAATTCCTAGTCAACACAGATGCACAGATACACCTGTCTTTTTAATTCAATGGAAATGACTTGAAATATTTGTGTCTGAAAAATTTCCCTGAGAAGTCTCTACAACTAAAAGACTTTCGTACTTTACTTTTAAGTTGGATAACTAATTATTTCAGCATGGATGAATCATATATTTTAACATCATTTAGAATAAAATATTGATCACTTTAAGGGCCGACATGTATTTTCTCCACAGTTTTTTAGCATATTTTAGAGAATAGTATCATAATTCTTTTCAAAGTAAATGCTTATTTTCCTCCACTTCTCTCGGTATCGCTACTTCCTTTGCTTTCTGTAAATCTTCTAATGCATTTTCAAATACTATCCCATCTTTTCCACATGTAATAATTTCCTTTTTCATCATTCACCAGAGAATAAATTCGCAATGGAATGTGAAGTAATGAGGGGGAGTAATTCAGTAAGCAAGTGAAATAATGAGGCCGCCTCGACGGTTTCCCTCGTCTCGTCCCCGTACCGGCGTTCCCTTTGCTTCTGCACTCCGCTCTTACTCTCCCTCCCTACGGACTTTTTGCTTCCTTATTAATGTTGCCCGCCATCTCAAAGACGGGCACAGGATGGAGCCACCCACGGCATCATTGTTGCCGCCGCCTGAGCGGCACGCGGAATGGACGGCCCACGCCGCTGTACCACCCCTTCCATCTCTCCCATCCCTTTTGATTGGTCCCTCCTCGTCCCCCTACCACCTCTTTGATCTCTTCGGACTCTGGAGCAGATGGGATGAGGCTCCTCAGCCTCCTTCCCTCCATCCAGCCCTCCTCCTCCATCTCCTCCTCCTTGGCTATTCCCTTGACGTCTTCCACTTCTCCGTCGTCCCATATCGGCAACCTTTCTTTGCTCATTCCGGCGTGAGGCCTCCCCGTCTTTATAAAATCCTCCCTCCACACACCTCACTCACTCTCTCTCTCTCTATGGAGCAGGATCTTTGTTCGACAAGGAGGGACACAAATGGAAGAGGAGGGCGATGGGTGAGGAAAATCTTCAAGACGATGAGCGGGGATGAAGGTGGCGAGGGGATGTATGGAATACGAAGTGATTCGGGAGGGAGGCGGAGGCAGAGGTCTATAACTCCATTTATGAAGATACGCATTCATAAGCGGAGGCACGCCGAAGTTAGCCGGATGGTGGCTCAAGATCGGGAAGAAAGGGACTCGACAAAAAACAAAATAACATGGTGAGGGTGGAGTGAATGTAGAAAAGTTTGCCGATTCCAATCAAGGAACGTTTGAAGATACTGCAAAATGGAAACAAGGGAATTTTTCGGCAAGGGAATTCTTAAACATTAACAAGGGACTCCTTCACCAAGTAGGCGAGGTTGGGTGGTAAAAACACGAGAAAAATAAGATCTAGCGTATATCAAAGGAGGAGTAAACAGATCAAAATCTTTTAACAGAATCATATACATGCAGAACAGACTAACGTTACTCGTATTTTCCGTAATATTTACAGGATATGGAGCACAAAGCTATTGAGATTGTTATCCGAGGTGGGTGAGATAAATACGATTAAAATTTTAAAATTCTATATAAGTGGAATGCGGTCTGTCTTACTTACTAGATGAGTTACATTGGGCATATAAAAATCGCGAACACGACATTTCCAGTAATGGGTACTCGAAAGTGAAAGAAAACTTGGTTAAAGGTGGACGGATGGTAAAAGAAAAAATACGAGGAAAAAAACATTGACATTTCTACCTAATAATCCCTTCTATTGATAGTCCTGGAACAATTAATAAAGGCAAGAAAAAAGTCCAATACTTGCAAGTAAATAAGCTCATCTACGAATTCACTTACAGGATTTTTTTCAATTCTTTGGCGGTGCTATCCAGAAATATTGAAGCTCAGTCCAACATTTTCCACCCATCACTTTCGCACGTCCTAAATTGAACTTCTTTCCCACTTTACTCGGTATATAACCAAATCAATGAGCGATGTCTTCAGTAGATGCAGAAAATATAGCATACGAAATACAAGCCAGTTTGTAAACATTGGACACAAACTGCGAATGGATTGGAAAGAATGACCTCGGCATCAATCTTTCTTGTTCTTATAATGAATATAGCCTCATTTAATTTCATCTGTGAGAAGTCACAGCCGTCTATCAGCGGTTAACCACCGCATGACGGAGTGACAATGTCTACTTTACACGAGAACTTTCTCGGAATGAACGTTTGGAATGGGAGCAGAAAATAAAAGATGGCGCACGACGTGGAGTATTTTCTCGATTTCAGAAACAGATACACGATGAATTATTTACGACTGGATGAGGAGAGGAAGAAATCTGGCGAGGATTTCGACGACGAACTCTTCGGAAATTCTGAGGGAACCGAAACGCGAGGAGCAATAACGGAGAATTCGAGAGAATAAGAGAGAGAGAGAGATTGATATAAAATAAAACTCTCCTCAAAGAGATCTTCAGCTTCTAAAGATTCTTTCCTAAATTCCTTGGTGGATCCGTGAACTGCGCTACAGGAAAGAAGTATAAAAATCATCCAAGCATGAGATATTCGACGTGCGGAAGCCTTAAGCCTCCAGTAACTTTATTGAAATGAGATTCATTTGGAATTCTCAGCGACGGGCACAGGTTTTCGAAATACTACCGGATGCCTCGTTCAGACTACCACCGTACGGGCCAACGATTGTATTGTGATCGGGGCACAGCGTTAACCTCACCCCCTTTGCCAGGGCATCGCGATGAACAAGAGAAGAGCAAGCGAACACAATAAGAAATGCCCTACTGTGGCGTTTCGAGACTTTCGAAATGATTTTCCGAGTAAATGACATATTTCTATGCTTATTCATTAAAGTAACATCATATGATTCACCTTAATTACTGTCAATTTTCATCATCGTTATCCATCATTTCCTGTTTCTGCTCGCGATACCAGCTCTACCACTTTTGAAGAGACAGCGTTAGGATGGGATACCATGGTACGAATGTGCACTGAAATTACGAATTCACCTTAATCCTTTGAGTTCGGCATGACGTGAGATAACGTCAAGGGTACCGTGAGAGGTTTCTAGCTTTCACTAGGTCCCCTAGTGAAAGCAGGAACACTCACGGCACCCTTGACGTGATATTACGTCATCAGCACCAGCGTTAAGACAACAATGACGTGATATCACGTCATGCCGCACTCAAAGGGTTAAGGTTAAAGGGACCTTACCACCGTACGTATGATAATAGAGTGGGCGGGGTATGACGAGAATTCCTCGCGACCCCTCGCGGCAGAGTCGGAAAGAAAAAACGAAACGAAAATCTCTCTCTGGTCGATCGTCGCAAGTCGATCGCCAAGGGACTGCTGCAAAACAGCCCCTTGACAACGATGCCGCGGAGGGTCGCCTGCACCTGCCCCGTCAGCGCGCACTGCAACTTATATAACTCGGCGGATCGTCTGCTGCAAGCGGATGCGTGCATACGTGCGCTGCGCACTCGGGAGTCTCTCAAGAGTCGCTCTCTCTGCGTGGATTAAAAAAAATAAACCTGAGGACTCGGGAATAATGAGATAACCGCTGCTGACCACGTACGACCTTCAGGGAGAACGGACCGCATGACCAAAACCGTCGACTCGGGGGAACGCGAGCACGCACGGCGAGTTGGCCGCGGGAAGAAATGCGAAGAGGGGGAGTGGAAGGGCACTGGGGGGGAAGGAAAAAATATTACGCTCCTTGCAGGAGCACGAGACAAAACAACGCTTGGTCTTTCCGCGAAATGACCAACGGTTCGACTTTGAGGAGTGAGGTCTGTAAAGGCTTGAAATTATCTCGATACCGATTTAAGAGTACATATGAAGGGAAGACGCTTGGATTGGATTTTTGGGAGGCGACCGACAGCTAAGGTCATTTGCGCCATAGGGGACAGTTAAGGGAGGAATGGTGGATAGAAACTCAAGGGGACCACGGTTTAACGTCTCATCCGATAGACGGAGTACTGTACTTGAAGTCCCCTCCACAAGCCACTCAAACAGGGACAGGATTTACCCTGAAATACATCCTCCTCTGCAGGGATTTGAACCCTGGCCGCCCGAATGGTTAGCCAGTACACTAACCACCACACCAATCCGATCCCCACGGAAGACACGAATCACCAATACTTAATAGCGGCGGTTCCCAAACTTATCCTGCCACGGAGGCCTTTTAAAAGCAAGAGTTCCTCGTGGATTCCCAAGAACTATTTACAGTTTAGTTCTATGCTCTATGAGGTATATCACACTAGGCGTATACAGAAGTATGAGTCATAAGCCATATACATATATATTCTAATAAAGAAAACAATAGCAAAATAACGCTAGAAGGAAGCAACAATGTAAGTTTTGTGGCTGTCGTCATCTCCATGGCTACTGCTGACGGAGGCCCTGAGAATCACTCACGGAACCCCAGGAGCTTCGCGGAGCACAATTTGGGAAAAGCTACTCTAGACACAGTTAAATAATGGTAACGATAAATTAGATTTATTTGGGCAGGATTGCCACTTGAAATTCCATTTTCCCATCTAAACCCTCGTCAAAGTAATGATTTGCATAATAGTTTTCTACGAGTGAAAACATGATTAAGACATACAATCGCATTTTTTTAAAGTTCACAACATACATACACACTTGAAGAAAAAACGTAACGATTCTAATAGATCCTAGAGGTGAAAAAAATTCACTTCCCGAAAACTAGGCAAAGAAGGGGACTGGAAAAACCTGATCAAACCCACTTATAATGTTAAGGGTAATCCCAGACGTTAATGATGAAAATCCAACTCGTAAATGAAAAGGAAGATAACTACGCCAAGACGAAATTTATTTCTGAAAAGGTTCCAAAAAAAGGCATCAGAGCAACTTCTTCCGAAAAAGACTGGCAGAAACTGTAATTCTTATTTCCGTCCGGTTTAATCTCCTGAATGGTCGCACAGCTGCATAAGTTATGGTAATCACGACACGAACATATGATGTTTCTGCCATAACTCGTAATATCAGATGAGGACGAGATAAGATGGCTGACTAGCTTTAGCGTATTGCAGACGAGAATCGACGAGAATGGAATACCGACGAGAAAACTGAGAAGTGTGATTTTAAAAATTGTCAGTCACATGACATTAATGATACCAATGTGACAAATGTAAATGGCGTTGTTGGCTGAGCGCTCTGTCATATTCCCACAGGATAAGCCGAGGGTTATTTCCAAAGGCTGACAGCCAATTGGTAATCCATATATGTCACGTTTAAGAGACTCATATTGGCTATTACAACCCGAAGATCAGAACAAGGTTCAACGAAAATGCACAACTTTAATTCCACAAAGACTACGAAGGCCAAAAGGTAGGACCACGTACAAAATTTCTTTACGCGGATGAACACTCACCAACTCATCGGTTTTGAGAAATCAACGAGTGTTGTAACAACTCCTGCAACTTCTGTCGACATGGCATTCATAAGTTGAAACTTGAGCTCACTGACTAGCTTAGATGTGGTTTTCTAAAAGAAGTGAATAGGATCTTTTATCAACGACAGAAGTGCATCTATTTCTTTGCAACGGCTTGAGTGCCAGAAGCGTGCGATAGCGGTTAGCCGCGAAAAGTATTGGATGATACGGCTGAGTGTGGATTCATATTCAATGTCAATTATTGGCATTGAAATGACGCCGCGCACTTGTTGGTCTTGCACTTGCCATCGCTACCAGCAACGAAAACCAAAAAGAACTCCGGCTGCCAGCAACAGTGGATCAAAGCAAAATAATTCAGAGAATATGGACGAAATACGAAAGTTTCACTTCGCAGCCAAGGCTAAAGCCTCTCCTCCCAAAATTACCGATAGCGCACCAGAACGCCTCGCACAAATCGTGCACATTTTCAATCAAGCGGTCAGACAAAAATTACCACCTCTTTGAAATTTGAGAAAACCCTCCCCGACAGGGAATAAGGAGCATAAGAAAATGACGATGGAAACGACAAGAAACCAACATTGCCGCTTCATGAAAAACCAAGGCACGTAAAAAGAGAGGATAAAGAGCACGCGCGCGAGACGAGCCTCACTTGTTTTGTTCCCGACTTTCCCATTGTTGTTGGGACACTCCCGTTATTCAGCAGGGAGGCCCTCTCCACCCCTCCTACTTGCGAGGGTCGCCGAAGACGAAGAAGAAGAACAAGGAATAAAAAAAGAATTTGCGAGGAAACGACGACGGCATAAGATAAAGGCAGAGGCTTAACGGCGCGGTTATGCGGCGACGAACAAAAGAAAGTCGATACTCTATCGGTTTCTGCGGAAGAGGAGGGAAAAAGGGGAAGAAGGAGGAGGAAATGGAGAAGGAAAGAGAGTGGACGAGGAAGGAGATAGGGGTAGGAGGACACAAAAATCGAGGACGTGCAGCGCTGATATGGTCTGGAATAATTTCCATTTTCGCTTCTCCCTTTCCCGGCGCGGTAAAGATAAAAGGAAACCTTGAGAGACATCTCTTCACGCAGGCCGAAGATACACAACGCCCCACCCCACTACCCATGCTCCTTTCCGAGAGGGACTCAAATCTGTTTACTATTCTAAGGATGCAAATTCAATATCTCCCTCATGTAGGTGATATATCAGACACACAAAAGGTTCGCTAAAAGAGCACTACACTCCAAAATGGAAAAGCGAATAGTGCTTATAGTGAAGAAAATCCTAAGGAAAGAATCATGTACCTAGGAAGTATGGATATTTTCACATTCGTTGTGGCGGTTATGAAATTTAAATTAGCAGCACGGTTCTACCAGCAGATCTGTTTTTGGATAGTACTTCCGTATGTTCTAATTTCTGGCACATCGCTCAGTTTCCCCTCCTACACATCATCCGCCATTAGATCCCTCATAAATTCCTTATATCCTCTCCCTCTTTTTATTTCGTCTAGAATTCCTAACCTCTTCTATGATTCCCCAGCGTTCTCCCCTCTATTTCCCTTTTCAACATTACTTCTATTTAAAAAACGTCCTCCATCCATCTCTTCTGCCTCCTTCAAACCTCCATCACTAGCTCTCCAACTATTTCTCCTCCCTAACCACATATAACATCCCCTCATTCATTCTTATTACCCAACGGCTCACCCTCTTCATCCTTCTCAACACCCACATCTCAAACGCCTCAAGTTTACATCCACCCACTCAATGCAATGACCACGTCTCTGACCAATAGAGCGCCATGCTCTATATCAGAGTTTTCACTATTATATCCTTTTAAGTCTCTACTCAGAACCCCCTCATCAAGTTCCTTCTCTTTGAAAATACTTCCTTAGCTGGGGCAATTCAAATCTCATGTCCCTACTACTAAACTCACTCTCCTCCAAAATACTACCCAGACACATTACCTGGCGACTGGTTCTATTTTGTGCACTCCCTCCCTTTCATTCAGCCCTGCCTTCTTGCTTCTTGAGAACCTCAATACTTTCATCCTCTTATGGTTTATCTTCCACCCATTCCTACTACATTGCACCTCTAGTGCATTTATCATTAACTGTAAACCCTTGGCTGACAAAAATCCATGCTAATTGATAGAGGGAACTCTGATATGTGATGCATAAAGCAATAATATAAATTTAATATATGAGCGATTTTGATAATGTGTTTTCCCTCAATCACAAGCTCATATTAATCAATCTGAGTGGCATATCAACCTTAGCAGGTATTTATTGATAACTAAGGGAACCTAAGAGCTAGACAATATATTGAGGAGTTCACAACTCACTAAAGAGAATAGAACATTGGTTAAGTAAAAGAGAGTAAGGGAAAGGATGAAATCTAAATTGTAAGAAGTGAGGCAAAGGATATGAAGAATTTAGAGAGGAGTCAATAGAGGTTAATGGTGTTATGAGGAAAAATAAGAGAAAACTTTACCTTGTTGGGAGAAACAATGCCAAGACTTTACATGAACCTACAACATACATATTTAGCAGAGAACCAATGATAATAATTTCTTTATACCTAACAGCCGAAACCAATTACTAGGTATTTAATACATGGACGAACACACACAACCATACCCAGGGAGGTGTAAATATCCTACCCAGGCAGGACTCGAACCAGCGACCTTCGGTTTGGCAGGCGAGGACTTTGCCCGAGGACTTTACGCCGCCGCCACTGAGGCCGGCAATGACATTCATCCTCCTTATCTCCTAAGACCTAGCGTTGAAATTATACTTTTAGCAACTCAAGCTCAATGAAAAGCATTCAAATGATATTAGGTTTGGCAAAGAGCTCTGACAACAGCTAATCTTAAATTCAGTCCCAAAATTCAGCTTGGATACCCCTGAAATCTATGCAACTTATAGTTCCTCTTTTTTTTAAATACAAAGAACAGTTGAGGTAGAAATAAAGGAGATTCATGATTGAGGACTGAGAGGCAGAGCCCATTTACCACAAATCATCACTAAAAAACTGATATTTACCTTATTACTGACAGCAAAATTAATTGGCAGGGGCATTTTTTTTTAAACCAATTGATTGTGTAAACTCCGCACGACACATGAGCAACTGTAGAAGATAAAGAGGGGTGTGATGTTTAGGATGAGATAATGTCTGCATCTATCGATGTCTCATGTGATGCCAGATGCTGGAGAGCAATGTTATTACCTTGGTAAAGGTCCTCCACATGATTAAAAAGGACTTTGCAGTTTCTACAGGACACATTTTCATAGTGAAGTGCTTAATCCTATTATTGACCTTCCACTTCATTGGATATCTCCTATACCCTATCCTAACACAGTACTGTCAAAAATACTATCGTCTCTCCAAATCTAAAATTCACTTCTCATGACCACAGAAACATTACATAATTCTGCCAGTTTATCAGAAGGGATATATTGCGCATGGGTTCAATCTGGATATGAAGTTACACAGAAAAAACTTTTAACTTCAGAAACAATTGGCTTTAAATAATGGTGATACACAATCTTCCCATCCATTGACGATACTTGTAAAATTTGCTTAATGGAACCTTGTGTAAACTGCTAGAAAAAAACAGGCTTTATTGATAGCAATAGAATGAAAGAAATTTAGAAAATTGCACTCACATTGGTTGACAGCTGGCTGGTGAGCGTGAGCACCTTCTCCTGGGCCTCCCCAAGCTCTCTTCTAAGTTTCCTGATCTCGTGTGCCTGTTTCTCTTCAGCAGTACTATACAATGAAGATGATGCACTTGACACCAGGCTGAGGGATGAACCATGGACTGATTATGTAAAAGAAGGAGCAACAGCATTAGAATCTCCAATGTCCATGAATTATGATAATTGTATTCTATCTTTCAAATACCATAATATAATGCAACGAATTGGACCTTTCTAAACACAGAAGACTTGGGAGCATAATACAAAAATTTGCTGAGAGATAAATATAATGAATACACAAAAAATTCCAGTAGGTATGTACATTTCAAAAAGTAATTATATGAATTCTGTGCATCGTGTAGGGCTAATTCAACCATCAAAATTTCTCTCTGGCAAAGTCAGACTCTCTGCTGAAACTGTACCCTTCTCTACCAACTTCAGTCTCCAGCTCTAGATTTGCTGAACAAATCACAGTGCCACAAATACAGTCCCTTTTTACCTGGCATGATTGGCAAATGAAGAAGATTAACTCATAAATTAAATTTATTCATACATTTCCAAATCTTTCGCAATTCTGTTCATTAATTACGTACAGGTTCAGAGGTAAATAGGTTCAGGTTATAGCTATCCTTGCACTTTCTTCTTCTCTTCAAAAGGTTATCCTTGTTGTTGCAGCCACGACTTCCAAAAATCTCTTTTTTCAGCCTTCCTCTTCATTTCATTGTACGAGGTGCATCCCATTTCCATCGCCAATACTTTTAGGTATGAAGTTCTCGGTCGTCCTCTCTGTCTTTTGCCTAGAATTTTTCCTTCCATAATATTTTGTATGAAGTTGTCGTGCCTGAGTAAATGTCTGATAAGCTTTGCTTTTCTTGTTTTAATTGTTTCCAATATTTCTCTTTCTGTATGGACTTCATTGAGTACTTGCTCATTAGTTTTCCTGTCAGTCCACCTAGTTTTTGTAATCCTCCTCCAAAACCACATTTCTGCAGCTTCATGTTTGGTCATTTCACTCTTCCTTAGTGTCCATGTCTCGCATCCATATGTTAGCACACTCCGTACAAAGCTTTTCAGGAATTTCTTCCTAGTCTCAATACTAATGCTGTTATTTACTAGGAGACTTTTCTTTAATTGAAAGGCTTTCTTGGCTAACGTTATTCTACTTTTGACCTCTGAGGAGCAGTTGTTATGATTCTCTAATATGCTACCCAAGTAGCAGAACTCTGTTACTTCCTCCAGTCTCACTCTGTCTTTACTCACTCCGTCTCTGTCCTTGCACTATAGATAGTTAAATACTAAACCAATTGTTCCTTGATTCCCAATGTAAATAAAACAGCTAAATTTGGCTAAAAATTTTCAAATATTCTACAAGTATGTACATTCTATTTTTTAATTTATCTTTTAATAGCACACTTTCCCATTCCCTTAATTATTTTTACTAGTGAATTCTACCAGCTGATCATCATAAAAATTCTGAAGATGACATACATAGTAAATTACTATCTGGAGCAGGTGACCACTTAAAGATGACATTAAAATAATAAACATGCACTCAGTTGTAAATGCTGTTTAGGGGATAGTTTTATATGTACAGAGTGTTTGCTTATGAAATTATGTTTGAGATGTAAGTTCACCAGCCAAATCCAAGGAATTGCTTCTTTAAAAATAAGGCAACACTCAAAACTGAGCAAAGTGTTAGCAAAACTCACAATGAGAACATTTTCCACGGGATTGGAACATGCCTGTGTTACCATTAGGTGACGTCATTAAGTTATGGCACAGCCAGTTTTGCAGTTCTTTGAAGAAAAAATTTTCATAGGCATTACAAAATAGGAATTTTGAGATTTTAGTGGCTAATTTTCACTCTGTTGCATTTTTCTGACAGGTGTAATTTTATTCTATGCATGATTCTGAGGGACATATGAATAATAATATATCTCAAAGTAGGCAGGAAAGCTGCAGAAATTATTTCTATATCAGTTTGTGCAGTCAGAATTGATTGCTCTTAGTCACAACCATTAAAATATTTTGAAAAGGAGTTCACTTTGTCCTATTAATTGCATTGAATATCTTTGCATAGGGCTGCATTAAACTATAAAATGAAATGGTCGGAGGTGAAATGTGCTGCTTTCACAGTTACAAACCTTACCAAAAAGTAGCACTGAGAGAAGTATTTAATATATACATCGATGCTGGTACTACGGAGTAAAGTCTCGATATGATGGTAATTAGATTCCACGGTTAGTGCTATACGTACAGTACTTACTTAGTGGCCACTTGGATCCTTCAATGCAGTACACAGGGGGAAGTATTTAAAATACTAGCACTGAGTGCTAGCCATTGATAGCAATGCTTTGATGATGTTGACAATTTGATGAGAAGAACTGGCAATGCTAGAATCCTTTTCAAATATCTTTGCGACTGAGAGGCAGACCTAAGTTTTTTAGGGGTGAGGGAAGAGGGGTGAGGGAGCAGAAGAGGGGGGAGGGAGCAGAAGAGGGGTGAGGGAGGCCCGTGACTTAGCGTAAACCAGCCAGAATGCAGAAGATATCCTTCTCGGAAATTCAGTCACTCTCAGACCTCCGTAGTGCACACTTCGGGAGTCGGTTAGCTGTGTTACCAAACCTCCATTGCATTCATTCGTTTGATGTGCTGTGGTGATCTTCCTGAGAAAAAACATGGCAACGTCCACCTCCCTCTCTCCCCACCCCACCTCCCTAATGTCAAAGGCCCCACCTCCTGCCACGACACCGCACGAACCATTCCGAGCACACATGAAAGGCCAGTCGCAAAGATATTTGAAAAGGATAATAGCAATATGTACTAATCCACAGGTATACGAGAAGTACTCATAGTTTCAGTAATAAAGGAATCAAGTCCTATCCATATACTACATCTAAAACTACATGAAAATTGTGTGCAAGAAACAGCACCTCCTGAACCTGATTTTCAGTCCTTCTAGTATTACTTTTTGGTAAGGGAATAATTTCAATTATTCATTTAATCTTATTTGTTTTTCTTAAACTTCAATTTAATTTGTTCATTGGTCAATTGTTACAATCAAACAATTTGGACACACTTCTCTTAGGCAAATTTAGGAATGACTGATATAGCATTACCAAAACTGCCTAACAAGTCTTCAACAGAGAGTTCAGTATGATCCACAAGACCAGATCTTCAGCAGGAAATGAAATTTTAACATCATGTAAGAGGACAAATGCCCTTCCTTGTCATACCTCCGATTTCCCAGGAAGATTGTTTATCCAGAATATCACTCAAAATGAGAGCCATTTCTGCCAATGGTATCAAGTCACACTCACTGAATATCCCATTATTTAGTCGTACCTTTTTCATTCTACTTCAATCAGTAACCCATGACTGGGAAAACTCTTATTTTTTATCCCAAGAGGTGTTCTAACACATGGATATTTCTAACATAGTGACATGCGTTTCTTCATTGCATGACTACAGCACAATGGTTTTCGAAATCTGTTCGCGTTCATTGTCACATTATCAATGAATTTTTCCTGTTCACAGATGAACCATTTTTTGTGTAGTTTTGCCACACATTTTCTCATGAATTGTTCCCAGTTACTGTTTAAAAAAATAACAGGTCTTTTGATGTGATGTAGAAGATAGATATTAAAATATACAAGTAAAATGGAGTTTTATTCCAGGAGGAATTGAATCCATTCATGTGAGAGAATACAGGAACATGAGACATTAATTAAGCTAGTCAAAGAGAGACGAAATGAAAGTATCACTCACCATCTTCCTCTTTGGGCGCTGTTCCAGCCATCTTCCCCATCATCCCCGTGTAAGGCGACATCCCAGTGCGGCTGAGGCCATGGCTGGATGCAGAGGAGGTTATTGATGACAATGTGAAATTAAACCTACGTCAAAATGAGAGAGATACAACAAGGGCATGCATTAAGGGCTAATAGAGAGAGGGAAGAGAGAAAGAGAGACATGACACGTACAAACACACAAGATTGAAGTGAAAGATGGTGGCATCTCTAATCATCCACATGCAGTGAAACATCATAAAGAGAACATGGCACAATAACAAATATTTCCTGGAACGCAACATTCTCATCACATACCAGATGCACTTTGTACTGCCAAATAGAATAACTAAGAAGAAAAAAACAATTACATGCTTACTTTTCACTGAGACCACTCAGTAAGACAGAGGATGATGAAGAATTTAGATAGTTTTTTCAGCACCAAGACAATAGCAGTATCCGGAAATCATGAGAGGAAATTTTCTATATTCCACCACATTAAGATGCCTAAGGCAATAACAAAGCTATATAAAGATATACGCACAAAGACAGAGTTGTCAAGTATTATCATAAATGGCAATGCTGCCAATAGTTCAAAACATAATACTTGCTTTTCCAAGATATATTATTTAAATACAAGCACGACTGTCTTAAATTAACTCAAACTGATCTTGGATATACTTTAATTAATTAGCAATAAGCAAGTTGAACCAACAAATCAGGTATGAAATGCTCATGCGCAATTACTATGCAAGATCAATTTCAAAATTGCCTAAGTTTTAAATAATATTTAATAAATTTCACATTTTGAATGTATGAGAAATATGTGCAAAAGCATAGCTGCCATGTATTTGAAACAGTCCTTTAAATTTACACATTCTAATATCTATTTTTATGGATGGATTCAAATTAAAGAAAAGCACAGGAAATCTAAGAATTCACCTGGAGGCACCCTGCGACACCTGGCTGGGCGTGGGACTTGTAGGTTGTGATGTGTGGTGTGGGTGATGGTGATGGTGGTGATGGTGACCTTGGTGCATTCCCATTACACCATCACCTCCTGCTCCACTTGACCTCGCATGGTGACCCTGAGGAAACAAGGGCCAGTCGGGGAATTACATATCTGAGAAGATGAGTCAGGCTAATTGAAATTATGAACTGAAGTGACTTTATATTATTCTATTTATGCATAAAATAATTTCTAGGGGTAAAATGAAGAAGGGAATGATGAGGAGAGTGGGCTGAGAAAGTGGGTAGGGCTGGCTGATAATGAATGAGGGACTTCTGAAAGTGGCCAAGGAGGAGAGGGTGTTAAGTGAGAGGGGAATGGATGGCAAATGAATAGGCTTTATGAATGAGATATTGGAAGGTAGTACATTAGGGGAAGAAATAGATAACTGAAAGAAGTAATAATATTCTTTCCAAAAAGCAGACAAGCAAATAGCACCAATTATATAGGCTTGCAGTGGTTGTCTATCAATAATAAAGAAATGAATAGAAATAAATAAATCCAACGTGTATTTATCATCACCTTCGGTGGCAGTTAAGCCTGCATTTGTATTGTACTCTGAAATAAAGGTTCGCTTTCTTTTCCCTTTTCATTACTTCTTCGCTTTTGAATAACCTGATTGCAAGTTGCCTAATTGAAACAGTTGCCCAATTTACATCTTCTGTCATCATAATTCAGCGAGCATTTTTGAGCGATTCCGCAAGCATTCTTTTTCTAATAGCTTTTATGCCACATCTTCATTTAAACACCAGAATGCAAATTCAGCAATTCAGTCTCCACTTTTCCAAACTTCTTACCCCACGTAACAACAATATTGGGTTGTTAAATGGTATTTATATAACAACTTACACAACACAACTATGGGTTTACTTTCAGTTTTAGCAACAACAGCTGAAATGGGAGTAAAAAATAACTGCTTATATGTGGTTTGGACAATAAGTGCCCTTCAAGCACACAATAATTCTAGTTCTCTATGCATATACCAGGTGTTACTAAATCTCGGTCACCTATAACTTTGTATGTGAAATTCCAAAAATGTCCACCCCATGGCTCAAAACTAACACATCTATCAAAAAATATTACTGTAAACACTGACTTATTCTCTACATCTCAAGTCTGTACACAGCCAATGCCCAAATACCATTATGCAGATAACAATTCAAAACTGAGTCAGAAAGATAATTTTTTTTTGAATTGATAAAAGCTCTTTGCAGTGGAAGGGGTTTACCCCCAAGTTAAGTTAAATGTTTATTTTATAAACATCTCAATGTTTTCCTACAGTAATATATTAGTTGCTAAGACTGATTTCCACAAAGTTATCCAAAGCTAATTTTATAGCTGAAGTTCATAAGTACCCACAGTACCTTAACATCTCATTTTGAACTTTGCGACCAAAATCATTCGGTAGAACTTAACCTGATGATGATATCTATGTCTAAACCTAGATTGCAAGTCCAATAAATATTACGTGAAACAACAAAATTGTTATTGTCTTTTCCATGTAGACAGTAAATTCCAAAATTACACCTGAGACAATGAACAGTCAATATGCAAAGATGTGACATGAAGTCTCAACATATGACGACAATCTTCACTGATGTTGTGTTAAATTGTTGCATCACAATACTCAAAGAGTGCTGAGGTCATTTAAGGAACATCTTTTGAATGCAAAGAGAATTTTTGGAATATCTCAAATTCCTAGATTTGTCACCTTAATATTAATTTCTATAAAATCAACATCATTGCTGACAATCCTATTCTCTTTTCTCATGCATAAACATACTCGGCGAAAACTAAAACTGTAACAGTGAGATAGTTGTGAAACAATGTCTTTGTTCATACCAATAGGCACGTATTAGTGGCCACAAACTCTTGTTTAGACTACATAAAAGAAAACCATCAAAACAAGAGAAATGCTGTTTTTCCAAAAAATTTAAAAGGATATGACAAGTTTCATCTATCCTGGCATTCCTTCCTAATTTTTATATCTTTCATAAAGTGATGAATTAAGTAGTAGCCATATAACCAGGGCCACTGGGTTCAGACACTGATGTTTGACAGAAAATGACAACACAATGCAGGATAATTTTCAGAGAAAGTATGAAGATAAATAGCATAAGAAGGATCAGAGTTAAAACTCAGTCTGACCATTTCACACACAGTAAAGTTGGCAGAGTAGGCAATTGTTCATTAATGACAACACAGCAATATATATCAATTCAGTACTTATTTAATTTAAACATATGCTATGCTCATACCATACTGCTAGAAATGTACCAAATAGCATAAATGAGTACCAATATGTTAGTGGTGTTGCCACAATTTTAGCTACCCAGGGAAGTCTGTCCATTGCCACCCTTCCATTGTGAAATACAGAATACATAACAAACCTATTTAGATACAAATGTTGAACACCTGATGTAAAATGCCTTAATGTGCTGTTTTCGGGATCGTGAAAATAAATTTAAAAAAATAAAATAAAACTATGTTGAGGAAAAAATTATTTCAAATCAGAATACATGCTAAATTTAAAGCACATTTTTTTTGGCTTTCTCTCAGCTACATCTTTAATTTGATTCGCTGTAAGACATTTTGAAAAAAACAATATTCAAAATTGAACCTAAAATACAGAGTCATATACTAATTTCTAAGAAGAAAAATAGTATTTCACTCAATTCAAACACTTCCATTAAAATCAAAGTGGCTGAAGACTTCATCTAGCTTCTATAGTGAATGTCCCTCATTTTCAAGGTATACAAGCTAATCATACTGCAGAATTACATGACAAACTTCATGCCTAATGATAAACGTATGATAAGAACATGTACTAAATGGGAGCACATTCACCTGAGTAGGGCCTGATGTGTTTGTTGTGGTCGAGGATGCCGAGGGGGATGTCGGGGCAAAGTGGTGGGAATTGTCGGACACGGAGGCCGGGGGTGGTGATGATGAAACACCTTCCTCTTCGCATGACCTGTGCAGCATGGATGGATAGAGTTTCTCAGACTTAGTAGACCTGTCAATTGAAAGTTTCACATTCAAGGGTTATGGAGGATTAGGGGCATGCAAAACTTTCCAAAAAAATATGATAAATATTAACAAATAACTATACAAAAACAAGCAAACAAAGTTAATAAGCAAAAATTTAGGGGGAAAGAAAAAATTAAGAACATAAGAATATTTCACTCAGGGTGTATTGGTGCCTTTGTTAGAGCACATAATTAAATAAAAATTCCAAAATTCCAAGGAAAATGAAGCAAACTAAAGGGTAAGTGAATGGTAAATATAAAACAGCATGGTTCTTCTGATGCATTGCTTGAGTAAGAAAAAGAACAATGATAATTTGGGTCATGGAAATGGTGGTCAATTTTTTAGCATAATGGAATGCAGGTGATGCATCTTATAATAAGTGATTTGACAATATGTTGCTTTTCCAGAAGGACAAATTTTTAGATTCAAGTAAGTTACTCAAATAAAGATCGCTATATTAATTTTTTTAAACTTTTTGGTGATATTTTACAAAGCTTAGAAGAATTTGATAATGTTAGTGTGGTATAAAATGCACCCTAATGCTATAAAGCAGCAATTCTATATTCAGGTAGATGTCTAAAATCTGAGACACAACATAATGCTTTTCCAGGCTACAACAAGGTAGGATGCAATTTGAATCTCAATTTATCATAAAAAAATGACAAACCTTATGCTGTTACTTCGATTGAGGGCAGCTTGCTGAGAGGGAGTTGGAGAAGCAGTGCCTACACCACTGCTGCTATCTCGTTGGTGAACCATCAACCTAGCATGAGTTAGACTGCCTCTGTGATGGTGCTGCTGGTGAGGAATATGACCATGATGAGCATTCATACTTCCACCACCTCCATGATGTGATGCTAGAGATGATGACATTGAGCTGAGCGATTCAAGGCTTTCTGCTTCTGTGAGTGGAGCTAAAGAATCACAGATGGACAAAAGCAAATACATTTAGGAAAAAATTTAAAAGCTACTTCTAAGAGATATGTAGTTGCAAATATACAGTTTCCGCACAGATAGGTACAGTTACGCAATAAATATGTACTGGTTTGTCTTTGGTAACTCAACAAAAAAACTATCCAAAGGAAAAAGACAGAATATCATAGGACCAATGGGAAAACACTTCAATGCAGCCACCATTTAAAAAATTAAGTGAATAATGAGAATCTATTTCATCAACAACAATGTACATCAAATTTAGACCAGCATTTTGAACTGCATGGTGTAGTAACCAATAAATAAGAATTACTTTTCCTGCAAGATATAAATATCAACTATGTGGGATGCAGCCTCATGCACTCCCAAGCACAGCAGCATTGGATGAAAATGATACTTCATAAGTGATGCTATCTAATCTTAACAGATACATTTAACTGGTATTTATATTTAAAATTTTACATTTGGTTCCTCAAAACAAAATTCCCTCTGGCATTGAAAGGGCTTAATATTCTTTCCTAGTCATGGCTGTTGAAGAATTTAAAAAATTGAATACTTATACTTCCACAAGAGCCATTCCCAAAGAGTAAAAATGGATAAGTACAAAGGCATTGGGCATTGCATTGGCATGCTAGGGATAGGTACAGTTCATTCGCGAAAAGTTGGCCGATGATGTCATGTGAGAGGGGAAATAAGTGGAGGAGAGGGGGAACTTTTTGGAAGGGTATCCGCCCGCCGTACGTCATGCAAAGTAAATGATTTTGGTTCGGACTAGTCCAAGTTCTTACAATTTTGCCCATCACGGGGTAGGGTTTTCATGCTGTCCGGCTGAATGGGAAGAACGGAAGCGAGTGGAGGGGAAGGTGCCTCTGGCCTTAGAGGGGAGGCCTTTATTTTGCATTAACGAGAAAGTACAAATATTTTGCCTACCCCATGCGAAGTATCAGAAATCAAAATTATAACAACATATTTGATTAAAGGGTATACGAACTGGAATGTTTTAATTTTGTGAACATTAATCTATCGTTTCCATTATCTTATACGTTGACATAATTATTGGTATTTTGTAAAGTGTTCTTGATTTGCTTATGAAATATGATTTAGTTCTTTCCCGGGTTCTTGATTTCATCAATTAAAAGTCCTGCCTTTCAAAACTTCTGTCTATTTGGCCATATGTTCAATGACTTTGGTTTAGAATTCCTTTCGCAGGAGAAAATATTATATAACTTAAAAACTCGTGTGTCTTTATTTTAGGATTAGTGCCTTTATTTTGCATTAACGAGAATAGTTCAAATCTTTTGCCTATCCCATGTGAAGTATCAGAAATCAAAATTATAACAACATAGTTGCGTTTTCTGGACAACGTGCAAGCGTAAACAAGTGAACTTCAGATTTTCTTTCTTTTCAGACCTTTCTTCAGATTTCAGACCTACTTTCCCCCTCCCTTTCCATCGCAGGAAACCTTCGTGCATGGCTCCCCTCTCAGTAAGCACTGCTTCCCCTATTTTCTGAGATGGACTAGGTCCACCTGCACAGTAAGCTACTGAGTGTCGGCCAACTTTTCATGAATGAACTGTACAGTCATAATTCCCAATTGTTTGACTCAGAATGTTGTATTTTTGGATCAATATGATTAGGAGCTTCTGGTTTTGGGGCTAGACACAATCAAAATTAGCCAAAAATGGACATTTCAAGACACGGTGGCTATAGCCACCCAATCACAAGATAGTCTTGAAGGTGGCATCACCACAGCCTTAGTAATGGCTGTGGTGGCCATCATGACTGAATGGTCATGGCCAAGGCTCAGAGCCACTTTTGGCCATTGAAGGACACTATGTTCCTTTCCAAGTTAAGTTATCTATTGTTACTATTAAAATAGATGTAAGTGTATATATGTGCTTATGAGAGGAGCAAAAAGATGCATAGAATTTGTGTGTTCTTGTTGAAAATAACTTTATTTTCCAGATGTAACAAATTTTATGCAGAGACTGTCTCTAGTTGTTATTGAGAAACTTTCCAATGTCCTCGATGCATCATTATCATAATCACAACTGCAGAAAGTTGAGTTTTAATAAGTATATTAGTAGCTGCTGACCAAATAAGTTATCACCAAGCAGCCTTCATGCTAAGGATCCTTGAGTCCATGAGAAAAAATATTTGAGAATACCTTAATAGAAGCCTTGAGACAACTAGTAGACCCAGAAAAAAGAAGCTTTAGCATTTCAGGAGTAAAAGAGCAAGTTAAGGGAATCATAACTCACCAAAATACTACAGTTTTAATATGCCTATGGCAAAAAGAAGGTCTCTGCTTCCCTGGGAGCAAGTTTAAGAATTTTCAACTCTCTACACCCACCCTACCACTCAAAAGAACATTTTTTGCTTAAAAAAATTAAATAGAGAGGTCTGGGAATCCAAAACAGACAGAGCACCATAAATGGATAATTCAAAATTCTTCCATTATTGGAAAGAGACCTGACTTTTTTTCTGGGTCACGTAATCAATCTCAACAAACATCGAACAACTAAAGGAATAATCATTTTAAAATCTTTTCAATGAGGTGTGTTACATCCAATGCTGCAAAATTTAATAAGAGTACAAGCAGAAATAAGATAAGGACCAATACTTACAATTTCACAGCAGCATAACATAGTAGTATAACTGATAGATCAGTATGAATGAAAGCAAAATTTGAATAAGGGTTATGTTCCAAGGAAAACAGAACTTACTATACTGGTTTTAAAGACCATTAGGTCATTATAGTAACACCATATTGGCGGAGTGAATATAGTTCCACAAGGAGCAAACTCTATTGCAGTTTAAAGACACTATGTAATCATAAACAATAATATTAGATAATTATTAATGAAAAAGTCCAACCAAAATCTATACAGGTACTTTCAAAATCAGAAAAGTTCTCATGTTATTCCCAAATTTCAAATGCATTCATTATGCAATGGCAAAACTTAAAAAAAATGGAAAAAATAAAACAAAAGCAAGAATTCATGGTTTATGCAGAATAGTCGTGTTCAGAAAGATGATTGCTTCCAGCCCTAGCGTTCATTTAATTTTAAAAAGCAGGGTATGTAAAGTTCCTATTAGAGCTAAAAAATAGATAGAAATCCTGGGTTTAATTCATCCATAATGAGTTAAACTCAAACATAGTGAAATTTAATTTTACACATCACAATACAAGGAAACTTCACTGACAAATTTAATTTCTGATCTCTCTCAGGGGCATAGCGTAATGATGCAAGGGCTATGGCAGAGGCTCATGGGAGCCCATTGGGAGCCTCATAGGCTCAAAGTGACAGAGATAGTAAAAAATAATTAGAGTGATGATTGGTAAATGTAAAGAGGTTGATTTATATGTGCCTGGTATATGTGTCATTTTATAATAATGGAACACAATATTTCAGTTAAATATTCCATTCACCAGAGCTCCAGGATGTGGAGCCTCCCAGTGTTTCTTAGACCAATGTCCAAACGTCCTCTGCCACGTCACTGGCCTCTTTACCACTCTACCACCCCAATAGGCCCTTCTAGCACAGCCCACAGCATTACATTACTACTAATCACATCATAAGCCATTCATCAAATACTTAAAAATTTTAGCTTCCCTCAGATTTACTCTTTTTACTTTCTCTATACTGCTCAAAACCAGAATCATAGATGTCTCCAGCAGGTTCAAAACAGAATTAATAGCTGCAAAACTAATATTATTTTGAAATACTTACTAACATGACTCTGTTGCAGATTATTCCGATACAATTTATTCGGTCTACTGACATGAAATAAAGCCTTTAAATTTATCTCTGCCACTAAAATAAAATGGACTGATTTGCTTGGGCATGAGAACTTTTCTGCAGGCCCAGTTCTATGACAGTCAACTAAATGTGCTACAACTCACTTCCCTATGTGGAAAAACAAAGAGCAGTCAACTACCAAATGCTGCCTTTTCTCCAACCAAAGGCTTCAATTAGTACCAAGACCCGATGCACTATTAATTGGTCACTTAGTGGCCAAAAAATCAGCCTAATATTGCATGAAGCAAACAAATGGCAAATTAGTTTGTTGCGCAGGCATGGTATCGACCACTATTCCAGTAAAGGTGCTGTTATTAATCATCTTTGACAAGAAAACCTGATAAATTATGAACCTGACAGGAATGCAGCCATTCAATTGGAGAAATTGCAGCAATAAAAAACACCTGCACCAAAAGGGATAGATAGTTCTACACTGTAATTCCCAGCACCAGCCATTGGCTGGCGAAAGTGCCCACCATGCTGTCCTCCATATGTGGAGCTGTGCCTCAGCCAAGAGTAGGGACTGGAAGCACCCCCAGTCCCTCCTCCATGGTATGAGTGGATGTCGGAGTATGTTGCATACGTTGCTGTGTCGCTGAGGGAGCCATCCGTCATGAGGAGTGATCCCACCCCGCCTCCACCTCCCACAGAGCCTTTTGGCCCACGTCCAGAGGCTGAGGAGCCGGGACGAGCCCCTGTTGTTGACATTGGGCAAGTTGGAGAGGTGAAGGGATCGGGGTTGCAATCAACACTCAAACACTTGACAAACATGCAAACACTATTTCAAATTGGGTTAATTCCACTTTAGGTAAAATGAGCTATGTTAATAGATAAACAGCCTATGGGCAAGCCTTATCAAGAATTCATGAATGACCATTGCCATTTTTATTAGTCTTATACCATGACAGATCATTCAGTCTGATATTGTAAAACAGCCATGTCATTTTCAATGAATATTTGAATACTAGGGACAAGTATATGAACCTAACCTAAGTACCTTTCATTCAGATATCATATGATTTTTCAGTTCAGAGACCTTGTTTTAATCTTCAAAATAATTTACTCAATTAGAACATTTTCAACTGTTATGGCAGCAAGCTGATGAATTCCTAATCTCTAAAATTCAAAGCTTGTGCACTATCATATTCCATCAGGGGGGAAACAGGCATTTGTTCTGATATTCAAGATATTTATTTTAATTCATTTCTTGTTCAACTTACCATTTTAAATGTGATAAAATTGGCGTTATCAAACATATAATGATCAAAATAGCTGAGTAAAATAATAATCCTTCTATTATGGCAACCATTCAATTGTTTTGTAATGTCACAGTATGCCAAAACCAAACTCATTTACGTTTACTAAAAAATGAAATAAATTTTAAGCCATGACAAAAAATCCAGAGTGAAAGAGAGCAACAATTACATAAGTAGCCCTTGATGGAGCCTCAGTAGCATGACCATTGATTTTATTTATCAAAACTCATAGAGATAAAATGAAAATGTATTTTGTTATGTATAAAGAAGCCACTTCTTGATTAGGCTTGATATTCTCTATAATGGAGCAACACGTTATAAGGTGACTACTCACTCAACTATTTAATTTAATGAAATGGGATGGTATTGGAAACACTCAATATAAATCTATTTCAGAAATGGTATTGAAACTAATGGACAATTATTGAGGACTGATTGAACATGCAAATCACGCGGTACACACCCATGGCACTAGCAGCAAAAAGATAAGCATCCAGACCTCCTTTGGGAAGAGACTGAGAACCACCCAACATCATTAGACGCTCCCGAACACCTTGTGATAACTGCGCAGCACCAGGTGAAGTGAGGGAGTATGACTTGTATCTGGAAATGAAAAAGAGAGACAAAAAATAAAGGAATGAGCAGACGATTCCCAAGTTCCTATGCCTCAATGTCATGTACTTCTGAGTTGTTTTAACCCTTTGAGTACGGATTTAATTTTCACTAGTTCTTCATATGGGTGGAATTTTCAAAGGCCTTTGTTAAACAGAATGATACTTGACTCACAGCATCAGTCCCAGGGAATCATACACCCATAGTGCACAGGGGATAGTCATCTACCCAGAAAAGGTTAATTTGACTAGATTTTTCATCCTTTTATTTTTGGGACAATATCTGAATTTCATGAGAACATTGATTTTTTTTAGAGTTTTCTAGTCTATCAATAAACTAATTATAAATTTTTACCACAAGAAATTATTTTCCGTACCATTTCAATCCTAATTTAATTATGTATAAAAATTTAAAAAGGTTACTTAAATCATGGAAGCTGTTGTCAAAACCATGGTCATGGGGGTAAGTCTGTAAATTTAGTCACCCATTGACAAACATCAATTATTCACGATGCAGCCTATATGATATTAGCAAACATATGCCACTCAATTTTAACAATCTGGAAGCCATCGCTAAACCCACCTCTTCGAAAAATATATTTTTTGCATGGCAAAAATTGTTACAGTTAAAATTTTCTCATTATCCAAACATGCATCTACTGTGAAAGTGAACAAAAAATCACAGGCTTTGAGAGAAAACTAATGCTGCGAGAGCTAAAAGTCTGTTTGAATTGGATTGGATATTTGGGGAGGTGACCGATGGCTAAGGTCATTTGCGCCATTGGGAATAGGTAAGGGAGGAAGGGTGGATAGAAACCCAGTATTGGCATTAGCCTGCTCTTAACAAAAGGTGCCAAGGGGACCACGGTTTAACGTCTCATCCAACAGACGGAGTATTGTACTTGAAGTGCCCTCCACAGGACACTCAAGAAGAGATTGGATTTCCTTTGAAAAACATCCGCCACCGCAGGGATTTGAACCCTGGCCACCCGTGTGGTCGGCGAGTGCTCTAGCCACCACACCAACCCAATCCCCATCTGTTTGAACCTAACCTAAATATTTACTCTAATTTTTACCAGCGATCAACAATTAGGCATTGATTACTATTACATGAGCAACTTTGAACAATTATTTTACATAAAACAGCTTACCATGGTCCTAAAATTGCAGGCTGTAGGTAAGAATGAGGAAATGGAGCCCTTTGGGTGCATAAAATCTATTTCCTCTAGTTGCATTTGGTTTCTCTCAAAGTTCTCAAAACTTTTTATGATCATCCTCTCACACTAGGTGCATGTTTCCACAGTTAGACAATTAAACATATATGAATGCTCTCAGTACAAAATGTTGTAAGACTAGTAAGTAAGTTCGAGTAACACCAGCAAGAAAATTTTAGAAAAAAAAGAACATAATTAGATAGAGCGTTTGCAATCAAATTATGTCCACCTTTTCAACATGTCATGTGATTCGTATATAGCACTTTACTTTGGTAATCATTCTATTTTTGACAGATTAGTAGAGAGCCATTTTTGCTTTCCACCATCTTGAAAATGTTTGATCTAGATTAAGTACTTTGTTTCTACCTTCTTGGAAAAAAGTGATGTTTCTAATTTTCTAAACAAATAATATATTTTTAATAGGAAGTTTCTCTTCTGTGCTATAGCTTTCATAGAACAATTGATGCCAACAGTCTGTAGGGCTGGGTGATGAGAAGAAAGTTGCTTTAGTATATTCGCGGACACACAAAATCTAGTGCAAGAAGTCTCTAGTCCAAAAGATCTGGGTTGGATATTCGTAAACCACCATCCAAAAATTATATCCAATCTCTCATTGTAATATTGTTGCTCAATTTTATAACAATGGTTCATTAATATACAACTCCTTATTCAATCCAGCCTTTTGTTATGAACTTCAGATCTAAAGATCATCACCCGACGTTGGTCACTTTGATTCTAATCACTTCATACAAAAAACAACCAGCATAACTAAAAAAAATATTAAAGCTGTGGACATCCAATGAAGTTGATATAATAACCTCCTTCTTCCACACAATTACTTTGGCAGAGTTAATGATTGGTATATTGCACAGTGGTGATACTCTGTGGCCAAGGAAAGACCAACCTTATAATTTTTCACGTTAAGATTTAAGCCATCGAGAGATTAACTCATACTGATCAAAAAGGTACAATTTTTAAGCCAAAAGTTATTGACTTACTCCTTGCTAATGAAAGCATAAAAGAAAAATCTTTTGAGGGACATGCATCATTTCCCAACATTTATGAAGGTTATCTTTACTTTCATTTGCAATTTTGTTACTTTTAAAGAGTATAAATATACTACAGCTCCTTTTGAATAATTTGGTTGTCTCAGTAGTATTGTGGAAAGAAACTAGACAGCATACATGGTTGCTATAAACTTTTCTGCAGATTGATGGTCTATAAAGAATAAAGCACTGAAATTCTCAATACTTGAATTCTCTATACACACATCAAATAATAATTTTATGTCATCTAATATAGTGTACCTACAATGGAATTCAGAAGACGGAGGAGAAGAAATGAAAGAGGGCGCTCTCACCTGTGGTGATGGTGGTGGTGATGATGAGACGAAGAAGAGGCCGCAGATGAGGAAGCTGCAGATGGAGGTCGTGGAGGGGGTGGTGGTGGTGGTGGAGGAGGGGGTGTGGGAGGGGGTGGTGCTTGGTGGTGCCCTCCTGGGAATTCTCCCTCCATAGAATAGCCTCCATGAGGATGGTGTTGCTGGTGCTGAAGAAGGTCGCTTGTGGTCTGAGTGCCTCCACTGACCTGAGGTTGAAAGTTTTCATGTTAGCCAATAATTATGATAAATATGCTGAATGTTAGATACTACATACAAATAAATATAAGAAACTTGAAAAATTGGTTTAATCGTTAAGCATAGAAAAATTCAAAGAATCCTCAACTCAAGTGATCATCCATAAAGTGGATATCCTTTCGGAGAACATTATTCATATAAGAGTAGATGTAACAACAAAGAAAAAAGTTGATTATGGTCTCCAAATTGTAGTAACACTGTGAATCACACAAGTATTTCCACAATATTCTGCTGAGAATGTTAGCAAAAGACATTAATGGGGCAAAACAAATATACTAATATCAGGATTAAAGAATAAGTCAAATGAAATGTTAAAGCTCATCATTTTAACTGGGAAAAACATAGTTAAAATTTTTTGTGGTGTCTCAGTATGACAGTGGCAGAAGAAAATGATACAATCACTAATTTCTATAAGCACCATCTACTTCAAATAATTAGCTACATAGAAGTGAAAGATATATTAGTCAAAGCAATCGACTAGGACAGTAATCAGTAAATACCTTGACTTTTGTCCTGGGAACAGCAGACACCTGGGCAGTTTTAGAACCAGATTCCCTTCCACTTGAGCTGCTGCCTTGCCTTTTGGTATAGCCAAATGACTGTGGGGTATTTTTAGCAGGCCGTCTGCTGCTGCCATTGCTTCCTGATGGACTATGAGAACCTCCATTGCTAGCACCTACAGGCATCATACCCTCCATACCCATGACAGCAACACCACTTCTCTCCTCACTCCTGGATCCTGTTCAGTCAAATAAAAGATATTATTCAGCATCATTTATAGGCATATTTTTTATGTCAGGGTTGTATGAACTAGTTTTATTCGGCAAATACATCAAATGAAAAATGGCAATTTGAAAAGAAATAAATGTTTGAAACTTAAATATCTGGCTTGATTGTAAGCAGGAGATGAGAAAAAAAGCCGCTTAAGAAATTCTGACATCATTGTCCGGCAAAGAAGAGTCAATTTAACACTCCTATCTCCTTCAAGTCTTATATACTATTTTAAAAATGTTTCGTGTCCATTAGGTATTGCATAGACTCCCTCAGTTTTATTGCTTTTGGTATTGAAGAAATGCCAAACTTCCAGAGTTGAATAAAATTTTTAAGAAATTTAGAGAAGAGATCAGTAAATGTCCTAAATTTTTATTTAAGACAAATTACTGCGGCTAATTATGGTAATTTTCAAAAATTACCTTAATTTTCTGGTAATTCTTTATATTATGCTATTAATAGCTAAAGGGGCTTTCATAGGAGAGCCAATAGCAATAGAAGAGGTCAACAGCATTTAAACAACTACAATTTCAACATTAATGTATTAGAAATAGAGAAAAGTTAAAAGCAAATATGGCAGCCTACAGGAAATTCAGCATTCTTTCTTTGGCATGAGATATCCATTAAAATGGAGAGAAACAAAAGCCCCACAAATATTTCATGAGTAAAAATATTCCACTAATGAGTTGCATGTGCATTTATTTACAATTAAGATAGTGTTAAATATACATAGACTTGGCTTAAAATAATATGTTTGGAATATATATATCAGTATAAAAAAATATCTGAGACGAACAATAATACCAAAATTTATGTTAATTTTCAGGGGCTGAGGTCAATTACATAAAATATCATGGAAATTTACTTTTAATCGCTGGCCCATCTCTAATTTAGAGTCAAGTTTCATGGATAACACAAAATGCACTAACAAGCTTGAACAGTCTTATTGATTACTTTTAACCTTTAAACGCCGGATTTAAATATTCTTCGAAGTCCCTCCCTGCCGGATTTAAAATTCTTTTAAAAAACTCTTTTAAACATTTCCCTGTAAAGAATGAGCCAAAAATGGCACTTTCAGCAGTGAGTACTACCAAACGGCATGCCAATATTGGCACTTTCAGCGTTTAAAGGTTAAGCATGAAACAAGTAAAAATCCTCTTGCAATCACGACCAACATGAAGAACAGATTTACATAATGATCCAACAACTCACTGTCACTAAATATGACGAAAACTTTACATACTGTGATGTTTACCATTGGTTGAGCTTTTAGTTTAAAATAAATCACATAAAACTGTAAATGGTACATTTTGGTTTGACTTTTGTCTTTCCTAATAAAAGAAACTATCTTTCTAAACTACTTAATTTTGAAATGATCATTATTTTCATTTTTATTCTCAAATGTCTAATATTTGATTTGGTTTTTAACAAGTAAACTACAGGAATAAATATTCAATTAGGTAAGTACTGAAGAAATCAAAAAAATACTTTTTTTTTCGAATTAACATAAAGGTGGAACATCAGATTTGAATTGAAGAGTAAATGAATAAATTATACATTCTGCATGCATGTACTAAATTTGGGAATGGATACCAAAAAAATAATTTTGTGGCCCAGTAAAAGTATTCCAAAAGCACAATGCAATCATCAAGGCATATAATTATGAAACAATCGATGGGTGGCACTAATTTCCAATAATAGTCTACCCCACGAAAGTCATACCAGCTTTCCGGTGCTTTTCCGATGAAGCAGACCCAGAAGATGATGAAGTCTTTCGGCTCTCATGACGGCGACCTTCTCCTCCATTGCCATGGCTACTGCTCCCACCCCCAGAACCCTGGCTCCCACCACTCCCCCTTCTGCTCCGTGTAGATTCAAGGTCAGATTTCCCTCGGCGTAAAAGGAGGACTTCAGTCTGTGCTGCACCTGGCTTATTCACCAAGCCTGCAGCTCCACCCTCTACATATCTCTTCCATTGAGTGTTTGAAATCTGTCTGCTCAAACACAAAAAAACACAACATTAACTTGACATGTAAGTACACACTATACCCTAGATATGCAAAACTATCGCTCCATTAACAGAAAAGAATCATGCACAGTAAGGAACAGTTTCTCAATGTGACTTTGTAGATAGAGTGGAAAAAATAATGAACGCTGATGCTACTCAAAGTGCATTAGCCATGAAAGTCAGATAACAAATAGACTGTCGTAATGACTACTGTCGTAAACAATCTATGACATTAGGTACAAACATTTTTGGAATTTATTTGAGTTGATATGAGGATCAATGGCTGATACATTATAATAGCAAAAATTTTACAATTTGAAGTAAAAGAACAATGTTATAGTTCAAGATTGTAGAGAAAGCCTACACTAAGAGGTTTTGAAACTTTTGTTTTGGTTTTTTGTTATATTAGCTACTGCAGTTTTTTAAGCATTCCAGCTCACTTCTTCTGAAGAACAAGCCCGAAAGACTAAAAACTATCCTTCTCAAAATTCCATAAAATAAAAGTTAGCCAAATTGGGGCTAAAATAGTCTATTTTACTCTTAATTCTTCCTCCTTATTGTATTTTATGGCTAGAGTTTGCCATCAACTCTGAGTTAATTCTTCTGATAAGTTTGTTATCTTGATTCTTCTGATTTATATAGCTTTTTAGCTAGAATGATCTACTGTGAGTTCATTTGTTTGATAAGACCTGGAAGCAATGACTCCCATAAATATAGCAATAACTGAAATACAGAAATTATTTCTTTCTAGGGAGGTTTGTCAGTCAATTATTGCTCATTTGATTATTTTCTCAAGTTATACCATTTTCTGTGAAAAATATTCAAAATTGTCATTCCACAGTGGAGTATCTTAGGAGCTGAATGAAAATTCAAAAAACAATCAAGTCTGAATATTAAGTATCATATCCATTTCTTATAACCTGAATTATTTTTGCCTCGGTAACTTCCCATTTTTTAGTTACAACATTATCACCTCATAAGTGCTCTACTTTATCCTCCACTACCATTGATATGAGATATTGTTTCTCATTATACAACATGTAAGGCTCAAGAACTCTTTTTACTCAGGAATTTTTGAAAATGATGGTAGAGATCATTTGAAAAGACAACATGCATAATCGGGGATTGAACATAATGATCGGCACTATGTACATTGCATGCTGTGAATTAGTGAACAGTGATATCTTTATATGTACACCTACGGACAACACTTTAATGAGATATAGGCTGTGGATGAAGTTCAACAAAATTTACACTGCATACAGTTGAGCTCATTATGGTAATTACATATGAACTATACATTTCATACAATTTTGAATCAAAACATCATTATGTTTCCACTTCTGATGCTAAATTGAACCCTTCCTGATATAACTTTCAGCTTTCTTTGGCCAGGAGCAAACAATATAGTAAGATAATTGAACCTTAGTATCAAATTGAGATCCAGAATTATAGATTATTCATCAGAACCATGCCCTGATGGTCAAAAATATACAGCATACTGGTGAATGACGGCTTCCTGAGTTTTTTTCTGGTGAGAGACTCCATATCTGTGGATGCTTTGAAGGATGACTCACTATTTACCATCAGTCTGAATCTTGATTTGCAAATTTTGCCATCCTGAATTTCTCTTGTCATCAGATTAGGTCCAGGATGATTGGCTGAACCATATTGGAACACTCCTACCTTTTCTATCACTCACAATAGATTTAATAATAGGTTGCCAGATATTACTTAAGTTGAAGCCTGTGCAATGGTTAATATTATTTGTCTTAAGGTGAAGCTTCCTTAGCCAGTCAATCCCAATAGCCATACCTATGGATAAGTAATTCTGCCTAGTCTCAATGTATGGCATGGTCTTTGGTAATGCAATGCTATGCGAGTGCCAACTTTTCTGGCAGCAATGATCTAAAATTACTCCAATTTTCCCTTAACCTGGTCTCATTGCTCTGTATGTCTCTCTTCTGTCTAAACCTTACTCCACTCACAAGTGATTTATTAGACCCCCAGCATCTTCCAGCAAATTGGATCCTTAACTTTAATAGGGAGCCTCAAATGGTGAACATCCTACAGACCTTCACTCACATCATCACCAGGAAAACCGAAGATCATTCACTAAAACTACCTGTTGCCAGGGGCGATCCCAGGGGCGATCCCAGGGGAGAATAAAGGGGATACATTCCGCCTCCCCCCCCAAAAATTTTGGGTTTTACCAAGTAATTTTTACAACTAGACATAGTTATCAAATACAACATTAAACACTCCAATCACTGATCTGAAAAGTGTAATAGTTATTATTATGCTCATTATTATATAGATATAATGATGGAGCAGTATTATAATTTTTTTAGGATGACTGAAAATTGCCATAATTTAATGGTAGTATTTCCCCCCCCCCCTCGAAATAATAAATTCCTGGGATCGCCCCTGCCTGTTGCATAATTAAAATTAATAACCATGCACAGTTACATTTAATTTTTTACTATCTTGGCTAGAATATTACAATAAATCTTACCTAAAGGCACTGTTTTCTGTCTGCTGAGAGCTGTCTGACTTTTTAACTTGAGATCTAGAGCTAACAACCCTGTAGACCACTTGTCCTTGGGTGTGGCTCACCGGTAATTCACCCTTTCGGGACGAACTTCCTTGTCCACTGACACCATTCAAGGGGGCTGATGATCTACTGCTGCCATCTCGAGATGTCCTCTGCAATGATAGACATTAATCAGTGAGTAACACTTATTGTACACAACAGAGCACTCACTCCTTTCATGTTCACCGACAGGAAATTAGTGGAATGAATTTCATTAAAATGATGAAAATATCTTTGTGGGTGAATATGGACACATTACAAGTAAAAAAAGAGAAAGTAAATTGAATTGCAAATGATCTCATCAGCAGAGAAGTGATATTAGTGGGTGTTAATCAAGGGAATACATAGGTTGAGTGATCCAAAGAGGGCAATAGCATGAGGTAAACAATACAGTGAGAGAGAAAGCAGTATACTCAAGCCCACTAAGTGAGAGATGTGGATGGGTGGATTACATCCATTAACTATTGAAATATCTAATCAAACATAACAAAATACCCACAATGAAAGAATATACTTGGAAATTTTCTCCTCGCAATTAATTCAAAAATATTAAAAAATATTACTGCAGCTTTAGGTTTTTAATGGATTCATAAAATGAGATTTATTTGAAGAGGTTCCACAGTATTGTGCACATAAGTATTCTTCTTAAATAACTCAATATTATTTAGCCTTACCAAAGAGGGGAGAGAGAATGAGGTCAAGTGATTATCAAGCACCAAAACTAAAGCCTATGTTGCGGGAGGCATTTTTTTATTCTCTGCATCAATTACTCCCTCAACTGTCCTACAAAATACACTCATTTACGGTGAATACCGATAAATGCATTTAATTAAATAATATGACTAGCTGTAATAACTTTCATGAAAAAATACTAAGCTGTTGAACCAATCCAAGTAAACCACCACCACAACCACATGAGTAAACTCACAACATACCTTCATTACAATAAAAATCTAAAGAAAGTTAAATTAAGAGAAAATGTAACTTTTTAAAATTTATTAGATAACAGATTTTTGTGGTCCACTGGGTGAAAACATGGCTTACCTTGCTTGATGGTGGTAAGGCTCCATGGTAACCTTGAGGATGGTGGTTACTGTGCTGGCTGGCATGCCGCTGGTGGTGTATCTGATCCGTCAGGAGATCAGAAATCCCACCCGCCCCACCTCCACTCGAGACAGAGCTCGAGTCATCCAGGCTGTGAAAGAGAAGGAGAGAGGAATAAGCAACCATATCTTCAAGCTCCTATTAAAAATTATCTATGCTGCCAGATGTAAGCAGTTTAAGTGCATAAAAACCATGAGCAAAGGAGTGCTTTATAGCAACAAACTAATATATCTAACACAGCAAAGTAAATCTAACAATATGCAATGGAGGCACTGGGTAGAAGTTGTGACAAACATTATTCATGGCAAGAATATAGGAATAAATGATGGTGCTAGGAATTCTGACAAGAATCATTCTTTTGACTGGGAAATATACAGAGAATTAAATTGTACAGGTGATGTCTGAAGAAGCTCACTTAAAAATATATGTCAACCCAGATAAATTTGTTTAAAATTTCTAATTTTTAAATGCCTAATTCAACACTAAATAGCTTTTCATTTGGCAAGGAAAAGAGCTTATGATAACATACTGATAATTGAGGAAAAAAGATATTATCAGCTTTGGCCATGGGAGTTCAGGGAATGAGATGCCAGATCCTATTGTATTGTGAAATATTTTTGTGGCATAGAGGCCCAGAGGGTCGAACATTCTTCCATAAGCATACTAAAAGGGTCCAGAGTTCATATTTGTGTACAATCCCTATGTACAAAATGACTAACAACTATCAGGTATTCTAAAATTAGGAATTAAGCAGAAAATGAAATGTGCGAATTTCCACAGAGAAAAAATCATCCGCCTTGACTGGGAGACAGTAAGGTAACCGCAGTGACATAGAAATGGCTGGTTGGTGATCTGAATCATTTGCATTGGTCACCTACAATTTGAGGCAACACCTTTTTCATTACTTTGACATAAACTCAATTGCATGCGAGAGACAAAACAGCACTTTACCAGAGTACTTCATGAATAGCCTGATAAATAAAAGGTTTCTATCAACTTCATAAGAATCAATTAAAATCAAGCACAAATGATGTATCAAGTGAAGCTAGGTCGAGGTTGAGGAGCCATTAGTGCAATTTAATGAAAGCGCATTAAAAAAAAGAGAGTCACAAATTTAAAACCTGGAAACCCACTCGGCATCACTCCAGTAATTGTAATAATGGGTCCAGTCTTCAAGGTCTTCTAAGCTTGAGTAATCTGACATTTTGAAGAGCAGGTAGAAACCGATAAATCTCCACAAGTAAGTGCTAGCCAGTTACGGAATTCCTGACAAAATACACTTGTCCTCCAAACGGTTTTCCTGACAAATACACTTGTCCTCCATATTCGTATGCACTATTGCATAAGGAACAGCACAAAACACTCCAACAACAGTGCAAATTTTCATGCTTTTGCGAAGCTGATTATTTTCTTTAAAGCACCAAGGATTCAATAAGACTTTTACCATTATCACAAGCGTAATCTAAACAAATAATATAATCCACCAGACAGTTTTTTGAGGGAATGAACGAGGTGATCGTCTCATAAATTTCGCACTTCTTTTCCACCTGGAACACCACGCTAGATGACTAGAGACACATCTCGCTCGGGTCAATTGGATTTTTTTCCCAAATCAGAAAATTCACTCCCGTTTATCCAGAGCTGGGAGTTCACATGAAAACGAGCGATTGAACCCGTTTTCCGCATTTGTACGAGCGGTAGTATGCGCTCAGTACGTCACAAGTAGGCGATTATTCACTCAAAATTTCATCATAATTTTTATCACTACAATTTTTCATAAGCCGTCGATTCGCCCACACTCGTCGAGAGGCGCGGCTACGAGAGTCGGATGCAACTAGTGTGCCCGCGTCGAAATAGGAGAGGTTTGGAGGGAGGGAGGGGCGAGCGAAAGATTAAAGCAAAAAAAAAACAGAGATTCCCCCTCTTTCGCTTCCACCTCTCTCTTCCAACACGGTGATAAAAAAACTCCGAGGGCCATGCGCTCACCAAACAAACAAACACAGAGGATGGACGAGGAAGGGAAAATTCCCGCGAAATTTGGGGAAGGAGGGCAATGGACTGCCGAATACACTGTAAACACCCGCAAAACACACAGGAGGAGTACACACACGTTTGAGGGAAATGCACAGAATGAATCACTCGAACTTAAAGAACTGTTTCCACTTCACTTCCCGGCAGTTTTTCTCCACTGAAGCCGACAAGTCAAAAGAAATAAATAACGAGTCTTGCTATAAACAAATGAAGACGACGATGGCCGTAAATAATAGAAGAGGATTCATGGGGAACTAGTTGATCCGAAGTCAGGGGGTAGGAGAACTCGTGTTTTTAACTTTGAGCTCACGGTACAAGAAGGGGTGGGTGGGCGCGCGGCTGCGAAAACAATGTTTCGCTCCGCACCAGCAGCCGAGGGGGAGAGAGAGATGATGGAGAAGACGACCGAAAATCGCCGCGAGGGCTTGTGGCGACTGGGCTCGGATCCTGCGATCACGGCGTCGGCGGTTACGGGGGGAGTCGGGCGATCAGACGTCGCGCCACGAGGAGGCAACACAGACGCGGCAGTGGAGGAGCTAGATCGCTGGGGGGCGGCACTGCATATTAATTGAGAAGGTGGAGGGAGGATTCGGGGTTAACCAATGGGAGTGAGGGGCGAGGAGGGAGAGAATCAGGGTGAATGGTGGTAATGGAGAGAGGGCAAAACTTCCCGCCGAAGGGTTAGAAGGGAAATCCCAGAGGGTGATCTCCGAGGTCAGAAAACACCGCACAGGCAGGGAGTAGTCAGGCTCTCGAAGGGAGGCAAAGCTGTGAGACAGGGTGGGGAGAAATGATCGAAAGTAGAAAAAGTGCGCGGGAGAGTATTTCAAAAGGTGGGGGAGTTTAGGGGACTGGTTTTGCGGCAACCTCCAGTGCTTTCGTGCGGGGATAAGAGTCGACGACGACTTTAAAACGCTCGGCTGGTCGTGCTCGCCACCGTCGCTCTGCTGCGGCCGCCGTCGTCGCCGGCTGACGAAGAGGGGAGTGCGATTATGAGGGGCCGAAACGTCGCACGTTCCCTCTGCCAGGCCGGCGGACGAATGAATGATAAAGCGGAGAGAGGGAGAGAGAGGGGAACACGTTGAACTCACGGAAGGGTGACTCAACGGGAAGGTTTATTCGAAGGGGGTGTTGTGGGGTGGAGGGGAGAGGGCGGGAGGCGAAGGTTAGAGGGGAAGCGGGAGAGGTCTCACGAAGAGAGTCGGTCAGGGGTGAGAGGGCGAAACGAGAAACAAGAGGAGAGGGAAGAATGGATTCACGGGAGCAGGGAAAGGTGGGAAACTCGGGTTAACGCACACAGCTTCGACTCGGTCACGCCAACGAAGGGCCAACTCTCTTCTCCAAAATTATAATTTGAAAAGGGTCATAGAATGAAACTACTTAGGGAGAGGGCAATGAAGACCTATATTGTGTATTTGAGAAGCATTATAACGTATGGGTGCTGGGTGTCTACTGCGGAAATAGGTATAACGAATGATAAAGGACAGTCCTAGAGATAAAAGAGAGCTAAGAATGCGCACAAGAAAAATATTTCCGTTTCTTGGGGAGAAAAATTGTCAGTCTATTCCATAATCCTCTTTCCCTACGAAGGACAAGAAATAGTATCAGTGGGGTAGGAAAAGATTGGACGGGAATGGTTTCAATGGATGAAAAGTCACGGGATGAGGGAGAAAAGTGACTCGATGAAAGTGTGTAACTAAGTGAAAAAGATGCCTATTTAACGAATGGAAAGAGAGAGGAAGGAAAAACAGGTGAATCAGCAAGTAGAAGTGTTATCGCCATTGGAGCGGTTGTCAAGACGACCAACTGCTGATTCACTTGCGCCTCGCACCCCTTGCCCCCGCACCAGGTTGGGAGAAGAGCAGAGCAGAGGCAGGCAGTTAGCAGTTAGCGGCGAGAGAAAAATTAACAGAGATGGATGTGTGAGAGAAGTCCCACAACGTCAAGCTGGCTCCTCAAGAGTGAACCGCCACTAACATCAGGTCACACCACTTGACGCACAAAAGGGGACCGCGGGCTCTTCAATAATATTATTTTCAAGCGGCCACCATCCGCTACTCTGCATCCACAAGTGAAGAGATTGGCGAAATTGAAGTCACAACCGGAGTCCCGTCTCCAGTAACGGTGAAGGGGATTTGGACACGGGAGTATCACCCCGCCCCGCCTAGATCACCATAAGCACGCCGAAAATCAAGGCGGATAGGAGGAAGGGGGAATGGCGAGGAAGTGGGGGTGAATGAGGGGTTGAACGCGAATATCGGGAGGAGAAGGAGAGAGAGAGGGTGGTGGATGGAGCGGGGAGTTGGAGCACCCACGCGCGGAGGATCACGGGAAGGGAGTGTAAGAGGGTGGGGGGGGTGCGTGGATATATGGGGGCAGGTGGGGGTCAAGTATTAGGTACTGTAAGGGGGGATTATGTTGCGGAGGGTGGGGAGGGCAGATGGTATGAAAAGGAGGAGGGGTGGTGGTCAAATTTGGATGGAGTAAGGGAGGGAGGGGGGGGAGTGAGACGGGGGGGGGGGGGGGCGGGTAGAGAAAGAGATGGATGGGGCGGCAAACGAGGCGACAGGACGACAATAATGTATGTCCTCCTCCTCTCAGGTCGCCAATATTCTTTCGGGAGGTGAAAGTGTTCGCGCAATTTCCCTCACGGTCACGCGGCGGCAGTATTTTTAATCCCTTGAACACGCACTCACACAACACGTTTGACCGAGCAGTAGGGGGGACACGGCACGGGAGGGGAAGGCACAGGAGGGAAAAAAACCACAAATCCACTCTCACACCAACACAAGCTTGAGGACACGATCGCCCGCACTTGTAGGCAAACGTTTCCGACGCAACCACATCAAAGGGTGGCTTGGCGTGACTCTCCCTCGCCGTGGAAGCAAACCGATAGAGGCTGAATATCCTTCCGCGGGACAGGAAATCTTCCGAGTCTTCGGATGACCTCTAATGAACGGGGAGTAAAGCCTCGGGAACTAGGAAATAAATGGTCGTAAGGGTATCCAGTCCACTCACGCACGAGTCACTTGTTCTTTTCTATTCAACTACCAGGACACTGTTCATATCACGCGTAGATAGCACCTTAGAAAAATCGCTATGAAAACAGCCCATGGGAAAACTTGAGAAAGTTCACCTAGGTTGCATGGCCCACTACTTTCGTATCTCGCCAACACAATGTTCAATTACAAGTAAAAATTCATTTAACGATATTATATAGTTGGGAATAAATTAAATCAGTGTAATCGTAGACTCTTGCATCCAGAGTTCGGGCCGCAAAGCTCAGTTGTGGAGCTGCTCCCAGCAAGGACCGCAGCCGGCTTCGGAGAACCCAGAGTATCAGGTGCGGGATTCGGGGAACACGGTCAATAAAACCCCGGCTCTTAATTTCGTAGTAGGGTCCCACAGGGCAAATAGCTACGTGATCGGAAGATGAGACAGATAAGAGGCTTTGAGGATGAAGTGCCCGAAGGAGGACAGAACGAGTGCGCCGGAGGAGAACGCAACGGATCTCGGTGAAATAATGAAGAGGGGGAATGATCGAGGAATAAAAATATAGGCGCAAGAAATGGTGCCCTCGCGGGAAAAAAGAGGGCGAAAGAGAACGGGAGAGAGTGTTGAGGGAAAGACGAAGTAGGGGGAATTTGGCGAGGAAGATGAGTGAACAGAACAAGAGAAATGGATAGTAATGCGGATAATGAGGGGCGGGATGGATTAGGGTAGGAAAAGTAACTCGGTCAATCGATTAGGTGCGCGGACGAGATGGACGAAAGACAGGAACAGAGACGTATGAAGAAAGTAAAAAAAATGTTTTTAATATCCAGCAACAATTAAAACGAATTTGAAAGTTACGAAGAGAAGACTTAGGGACAAATTCCAAGAAAATAACAAGGGGGGAAAGACTTTCTAAGGAGAATGAAGATCGCAGAAGAAAAACCACGGCAAGACAGTGGTAGCCTTTTCTCAGAAAGATAAGAAAAGGTATTTATTGAATGAGAGAGTAGTATAAAGTGCGATTTAAGTAGAATTAGGGTTCCAACTTTAATGAAGACAGCCCCAGGGACTTAAAACTCGATTCTGCTGCGATAAGAGATGTTGATATGAAAATTCAACTCGGCGAGAACACCGATAATTTGACGAATGATTTGAGAAAAGATTAATATAATAATTTGAAAGTGTTTAAGAGATAGACAGGGGAAATAGTATCGGGATAACCTGATCCTACCTCCTTGCTATAGAGGAGAAGAGAGGGTGCAATCTCAGGATAGGTAGGAGGAACTGATGACGCAGACAGGAATGCTAAGGAATGTTAGGAAGCGGATAACGATGTACACAGTAAGGAAGCAGATAAAGTAAATGCCTGAGAGATAGGAAAAACGTGCTCGGTGATATAGCTTACGATACGGAATGTAATTACAAGCAAAATTCGTTGAAAATAAAAATCGATACTAAAAAAGATCAACAGCAGTAATACAATATACGGAAATAGGAAAAAAACGGAATAATTTAATTTTTCTTCAGAGGTTAAAGAGGTACCGGGCACCAAATCGAACGCAATATTTTACAAGGGAAGGGAGCTGCGCGAAAAGTCCCTAGGAAATAACTAGGAGCAGAGGGAGCAATGCACTGCCGTGAAAAGACGGGAGTATTGAGGGGGGAGGGAGAGGAGTTTGTTGCACGAAAAGAAAAAAAAGAGTGTAAGGGGGAGGAGGTGGGAGGAGAGGAATGATGCAAAGGGGGAGAGGGAGGGCTTGATTGATCGAGGCTGCTAATTGGCCGGAATCGGAGCGATCCCCTCAAAAACCCACCCCGGTGTAGACGGAGAAGGAGGAGGGAGAGAGAAAGAAGAGAGGGAGCGAGTATAGTGTGTGCCCGGAAAAGTTCCGAGAGGGTGGTTTGGGAGGGATGGGAGGGAGTGAAACGAGGAGGTTTGCCCTCTCCTCGCCGGTTCGATACGGCCGAGCACTAAAAGGGGTTGAAGGGGGGGCGAGGCGAGGGGAAGGGAAGAGGGGGTGTCTCTGGGAAGTAAGGTCAGTGTCGGTAGTGCGGTTTCGCGGCCTGAAGGAAGGGGTGGCCCAGGAGAATTTTTTTATCGGAGGAAGGGAGGGGACGCGGACTTGTGGCAGTGGAGGCTGATAGGTGAGTACGCAGCCTCACGAATGGGATCTGGGAAGGGGACGAAGGGTATTCAGGGGTAAGAAGCGGGCCGCTTGCTCAACAGGAGATTGGAGGGGGTGTATATGTGCGGCGGATTAAGGTTCGAAGTTTGGAACGTTGCCGCAGAGATTATTACGAATAGTCGGAAGGTAAACCTGCGTGCGAAGGAGGACGATGCGAGGCAAGACAAATCAGAGCACCGAGAAGACGTTGGAAGGAGAGAAGGACGAATGGGAAAGAGAATAAGGTGGAAGTCGGACGCTTATGACTCCTTACTTCTCCTCGTGAAAATTTCCTATCCTGGAAAATTGCCCTTCTTTTCCGCGAAGGCAAAATTACCGGCGAGAAGGAATATTACATTTCAAGCTCGCTGTCTCTCATTCAAAGCTTCAACATCCAACTAATCGTTGGAATTGGAAAAGGAAAACTGTCACCACTCTACTGGCACGTCGAGTTAAAGTTAAGGGACAATGCGAGCGGCTGGTAACGCTTAGTAATTCATATAACAAGGCGTTCGAATAAAGGCGAAACGTGGAATTTTTTCCGATTAAAGTTCACCTTGTGCGCTGAAATTCGGCACATCTAGGTTCCACTCTTAAAAAACACACCTCCCTGAGAAGAGAGATCGATCCACAGTGTGGATTAAGAGAAGAGCTAGTGAAACTCCAAAGGGCGAAGCGACTTTAATCAACTTATTGCCAACGTGGAACGAATGACAAAACGGGATAGAGTTTCGCGTCGCATGACCTCAAGATTCTCAAGGACGGACGACCTCGGTTTTAAGCTAAGTGGAGCGCTGGCCCCTTGAATCAATTAGGGTGATTTCCTCAAGGAATTGGATTCCCCGAGCGGGGCGCGAAATGACGGAATCTGGATCGGAGGGAAATGGGTAAAAATGTGAAGGGGGGAAAAAAGAAGAAGATCTGAGGGGGAGAGGGACCCGAAAGAGGAGAGGGAGGGGGGAGAGGGAGGAATGGGGAAGGAGGAGTTGGGGGAGGTGAGAAAAAGAGCAAGTGAGCAAGAAGGGATCAAAAAGGGGAGCGAAGGAAGGGGCGAGGAGTGTTTCTCTTACCCTTTCCCTCTCGCAGAATGTATATGTATAATGGAGGGAGAAGAGAGTTCGGGAATCCCTTCGAAGGACGTGATTAGAATCGCTATTTCGGAAGGGATGGGGCGAGGGTGGAGGTAGAGAAAAGCGAAGGGTCGCTGGGAATCGTATGTGCCTACCTCTCGTGGGTTGAGGGCGAGATGAAAGAAAGTGGGGGGGAGAGAGAGAGAGATGACGGCAGCCTAAAGAAAAAGCTTTTTAACGGGGGTGAGATTCTTCCACCGCACTCAAAGGAGAGACGGGCACGAGAGGAATCACGGCGCTCAACGCAATGGACTTACAATTTTATTCCAGCAACTACGTTAGACCACATGAGACCAGAATACCACGTATGGCAGTAAATGATAAATGCATTAGATAAAAGAGAGTAACGAAAGATCAAACTGTGACGATTGAATCAGGGAATTTTGCGACAACATTACTCACGTTTACCTTAAAGTGGTTTCATGAGCTGACGGATGATCACAGTGCGATGAAATTGATTTTTTTCATGAATAAATCATCGGTGCGTGATTATTATCACGCACGCTCTTCAACAACCGTGCGGGCCTGACCGCGTGACCACTCCAGGTGCTTCACACCTAAACTGCTCAAATTTCACATGAAATAGCTTTATAAGTGAACGGATGGCTGCCGTGAGATGAACTTCAATTATTTACCTTGAAAACACCAATGAGAGTTACAATCAACAATATTCGTACGTACGCTCAACAACACTCGTTTGTGACTGACCGCGAAGAAACCGCTACTAGGGCCGCGAAGTCGCAGCGAGGGGTAAACAAGAGGGACGTTGCGGAGCAACTAAGTGGAGTTCCGGGTCGGAGGGAGTGTTCCGAGAGAGGCGTTTTAAAGAGTGAGAGTTGTGAGCGCGAGAAGAAGGGCAAGGGTGCGTGGGGGTGTGATAGCGAGAGAGTCCACGGGTGCAGAAGAGGGACTTAATTCCCATTCACTCGCCTCGGCGCACACTCGCGATAAACCCATTTGCCGCGCTCTGGCCGAGGAAAAGCCACGAGGAGGAAGCGCGCCTCGAGGTGTGGAGTAGCGGAGAGAGGAGGAGGAAGAGGAGGCGGGAATGTGAGCGGGGAGGGGAGGTTTGAAGGAAAAGGCGAAGAGGTTTCGCTTTCCTTCGGGGGATAAAGGTACGGGGGAGGAAAGGGGGGAATGGAGGTGGTGAGGGGGGAGGGGAGAATAAGGACGAGTGAGGGAGTTAGAATGAGGAAGAAGGGAGGGAGGGGCAGGCGAGAAGTCGTCGACACGCGAGAGTTGTGAAGGCGGATGCTAAACTCGATCGATACTGACACGAGAGAGACTGAAAGAGTTTGGGATGGAGGGTGTCGGCGGTTGGGCCGACTGGGAAGTGATCATCGCGAAAAAATTAAAGGGAAGGGCCTCCTTCGGAAAGAAGAAACGAGCCTCGCCTCTCCACTCCTATATCTCACGATAGCTCCCAAAACTCGATCCGCAGCGTAAATGTCCGTAAAGCCTTTTGTTCGAGTAGTTCTATATACCTCCTATCACTCCCCAAAAGTATTGTCGCGTTCCTCTCGGTTACTCACGCGACCGAGTTATTTGTGTCGGCGCTGGAGGCGCGACCGTTGTTGATGTAATTAAAGTGGCACTCCTCTTCGCGAGTGTGAGAGTGAATTTTCTCCATACGACAAACAGGCAACTTCGATGTCACACGATGAGATGTGGAGAATGGAGCTACAGGAAAATTGAATTATTTGCCCTCGTGGCTACCACTACATGATCGATTTGAACATAACTTCCTTTAAGGATTACTCTGACGTAATCCTCCCTGTTACTGTTACCTAATCTTGGCTGATCAATATTCTTCTCGTGGTGCGCTTCACAATGTAGCGCAAGAGAGGGAAGACAATTCGAAGAGCTGGTGATCCATATGAGTACACTATTTTACTAATCCAGGCAAACTTGTTTATTTAGTATTACTCCTGGAATAACTCTAATTCAGTCACATTCATTAATTGATGCAAAAAATCGCTTATTTACCTCGACATATAGATTATTGGTTTATAATACAGTTTTAAATATTGGCAAAATAACGATCGAAAATCACCTCTCGGTTACGTACGGTGCGTGACTGTTATTCTCAACAACCCTAGCGCTACTTTAAAACTCTTTGACCTTAATGAATTCCAGTCTTATTAAATATTAATGGAGTGAATTTCCATTCGATTGAGATCTCGACTTAGCCACTGAGAAGATCGGTATAGTTTGGCTAGAGCCATTCTACGAGTGTAGAGAATTGTTATGATGATACAAAATGTCGCGGATTTGGAAGCTTCTCCAGATTTTTATACAGGGAACACCAACACGGTAAAATTGACTGAAATGTTAATGCTACCACTCATTTTGCGGCAGATTAAAACAGAACTGCCCTGAATCCTCAAGAGTAGAGGACTGAGCAGTCAGTATCATATGCAGATATCTTGTAGGGACAACTTTATTTAATCGTTGGAATATCGCAGCTCCGTGAATATATTCGTGACGTCGTGAAAAGAGGAGAAGCGATCACGAGTGCGTCGTAATATGAATCTTGGGACCAGGTGAAACGTTCAGATGATTATTCGTCCTCCAAGTTTGCAGAATTCGCTATTAAAGTAGTTTCACCACTGAAATTCAATGCATAAGCAAAACCTGTTTACAAAGAACTACCGTAGCTTCGGCAACGAGATTAGTGGAGACGCAGATTGCCATTTTGCCTGTGTACATGAACTATCATGGTCCATGGTTGAGCGTCATTTTTTGAAGCGTCAAATCCCTACCGCATACAATATGCGCTCACCGCTTGAGGAAGAATAACGTACCCTCGGATATCCAGCCGGCGACGGATCCGATATCAAAAAGGGATAAGAGCGCACGGAAAAACTTCCTCACTTCCGCTGCACGAGCGACGGAGAAGAGGAAGCCGACGGGAAAAATACTGCGAACGAACGCAATTACTCCACGCGAGCAAACATCTCCGGAACAAAAGGCACACACAGGAATGCAAGTGAGTGCAGCGACGGACCCGGTGCACGCCCCCCTCTCACCAACCCCCGCCCTCCGCTACAGTTTAGTTGAAATCCCGTCCCTCTCCCGAATCCGCCCGCTCGACCTCCGGCCACCGGATGGCTTTCGGCTTTTAATTACGGGAGAGTGATTAGTGGGCGAGAGATACAGAGAGAGATAGAATGGGACAGACAGCGGATGTTCCCGGACACACGGTGGGCAATTCGGGAGGGGCAAAAAAAAACACACACACACAAAAGAATGGGTGACCTGGGAGTTTGGTGGAAATAAATAAAAAAAAATCCCTTTTTATCCGATAGCCGTCTTGTTTTATTTTTGCAATCGTTCTCCGAGCGAGGGAACGAGGCTTAAGTGGCCCGAAAATGCGTCATACACGTTTCGACTCGGGGAATCGAATATTTTAAATCGAAAAAGTCGATCAATTCGGTGTGCGATCGACAGGGGCGATCACTCGCGCGTGGATACTGACGGATGGCATGTCATTCTTTCGGGGATGATAAGTTTTTAAAAACTGTTTTCACGTTCCTCCTCTCAGCCTTTTGCCCTGCATCCCTCGCGTCCGCGCGCCGAAATGTCTGCGCTCGGTTGATTGCCGTCTGACCGGCGGTTGAAAAGTTAATCCCCGGGAATAACGCGCGCGCTCGCGCCCTCTTACCGCTGCTTCTGAAACAAAAAAATCGGGATATGGCAACTGGACGCACGGGCTGGATGATGATTAAACAAAAAAATAAAAGACTCAACCCTCCGGCGATTGAAAGCGGAGATAAAAAGTGAGGGACGGGGAGTGGCGAAAAAATAACAATCCACAGGATTTATACGACACGGGTATTAAATATGGATTTCCGATGATGTGAATCCACAGGAGATTCGTACTTTGATTCTTTCGAGCGAATTGTTTCCGAATCCAGGTTACTCCGAAATGGGAAAGGGGGACGTTATGAAGAGGAGTTCTTATGGAATCGGTTGTTTTTTTTCTTTTAACTTTAAAAGGTGGGATATGAAGGACGAAATCGGTGTCCGCAACCAATCTGTACCTAATCGATGCCAAAAAATGGGGGCACATTTAAGTGAGAGAAAATGCCAATACAGATCATTTCGTCACTTATTCACTCCAAGCCAAGAGAAAAAAATTGGGCTAGTGATGCGAGGGCGTGAATGCTTAGAATCAATCGAATACGCACAGAGGACATAAACCGTCTTGTCTCTCATGAATTTTTGTGAGAAAAGGCACCCTATTTCTATCGGATATTAGTGATTCACTTTGTTTGAGAGAATTAGACTACATTACATCACCCATCACTCGCTAATTCTCTCCCGACAAAAACACAAGGAAAAGCTGTAGAAAGAGTTGCGGTCACTCGGTTGTACATTCGACTATGACGACTTCAAGGAAGCCAAGGAAGTAGCCGAGCACGACCCGCAGATCCGTGGCACAGTCTGCGGCACTGATTGTTAATCCTTTCCCCGACTCGCTCGCCGGCGCTTCCAAGCCGGTGTGTTATCTTCCTAATTGGGCAACTTGAGTCTAGAACCGCACACAAATGCACACGATCTCATTTGTCGCACTCGCGTGAGGTATATCCTATCTCCACATTCGGGGCCTCCCTCTTGAGACGAGCGCCGTGAGGCAGAATGGGGGAAGAAACGGCGCCCGCCAATCGCCTCCCGCCACGGAATCCGCAAGTCCCGACGGCGACCGCGAAAAGTTTTCACACAGGTGTCTCCCCGCCAGGGCGATATTTTTCGCGCCGGTCGACTTCCCGGCAGAGAGGTCGCAGGAAGCGAGGGACCTATATGCGACCCCTCACGAAAGTCACCACTACATTTCGCTGTCCTTGACTTCAGTTAACCTTGCCGAAAAAAGTCGATCAATTTCATTGCAAGGTGAGGGATCGACACTAAGGTCAAGGAGCAGCACGCTCGTGTCGAATCGATTCCAGTCTACTTTCCCGTCCCGCATGAGACACCTGCCAATTTTTTTGAGAGGGACAGGGCACTTCCCGATATCACCAAATAGGATTATGGCGAGACTACAAGGGCAATTCCACTAGGATTCCGACGCAGGGAATTCGGGGAAGAGCACAATGGGTAGTAAGGGGGAAAGCCCGACTAACTTCCCGGAAAGTGGAGACGACGATAATGGAATTTCGGGCAAAGGGTTAAAGCGATAAAATGCGTCAATAATCACTAGTAAATTATACTGAACAGTCCCAGAGTGTTCCAAAGTTAGGTATATTTCCTAATTTTTTCACTTGTTTTTCCTCGGGTATTCACCAGAAATTCACTCAACGTAGGCACCGATTCGCACGAGAATATGGGTCACAAACTCTTAACACAGCGAATTATTGGACGATGGTTCACACGGGGACACGCAGAGCAAAATCCGAGACAGCACCACCACCCTCGGAACCGAAGCGAGAAGAAGGAGGAGGGAATCCCGGAGAATGCTCTCAATTCACTCGCCGCAGGAGAGAAAGAGACGACCCGGCGATGAGAAGAAGAAGACCTTCTCCTTCGACGACGGCCAGTCTTCTTCCGGAGCTGTCTCACGCCACCGCTCACACAAACCAGAGAAACCCTGACAGGAATCCACTCCAGGTCTCGTCTCTCTCCTCCTTTTTCTCTCTTCGTCTTTCCTCTCTCCTTCCGAAATAATCCCTACTCACTCACTTCAGCTCCCCTTGTCCTTCGCCGACATGGCGAAGGAAACGAAATTAAGAGCGAAAGGAGAGGTACATTGGGGATTTGTGGACTGAGACGGAACCGCGCTTGTTTTCCCGCCGGCGCACATCCACTAAGAGCCGGCTAAAAGGAATACGCTAGGGTGAAGTGGAAAATGCCTCTTCCACAACCGGGAGGACCGTCAAAACACGTCACATGCACACAAGAGAGAAAAACGAAAATGTAATCACTCGTCGCGTCATGCCGTGACAACAAGTTTTAAAGACATGTTTTCGCACACGAAAAAAACGAGACAGACAAAAAGTTTGGAAGACTGCGGTCTTGTAAAAGTTCTTTCCCAGCACAGACGTGAAAACAAACACGTGAGCGAAAATTATACGCGACAAGTGTGGTCTTGAATTTTCATCCCCAAAATGGGAAATTTTCCGAGAAAAAAGTGGGGAGAATGCGGTATCTAGGGCGTTCTTTCCGGACACACGGACGAAGATTCCGGTTCACAGAGTGAAGGGAGGAGGGAGCGAGACCCAAATGGCCGAAATCCTTGGAAGAATCTCCAATCGAAGTGATTGCTCTGCGACTTCCGAAGAGAGGGTGGAACGTAGAAGAGGAGGGAGAGAGGCGGGGACCGTCGTCGATGAACGGGATGAGGAGGAGGAGGATGAGGAGAGAGGATCCTTGCTTCCTTTTATCTGCGAGGCCGTTCGGACTCGACTGAGCGTTCGGGCCGTCCCGACTGCTTCAACAGCATCGTCGGCCCTCCACCCCCTGCCACACACCCATCCCCCCACTCCCTCTCTCCCTCTCCCCTCTCCCGCCACTCTCACAGACACAAACACAGAGAGAGAGACAGACAAGAGTGCCGCTCCCTCCGCCCGCCGCGCCGTCTCCTCCTTCAGCGTCCACTCCTCATCTCACCCGCTCCTCTATTTTTTTTACGACCCGCAGCCGGAGATGGCGGGAAGGAAGGACATAACAAAGGGAGAAGATAAGGAAAGAGGGAGTGGAGTGAGGAGGAAAGGATTCGAGTGCGAGACGGATGGCAAGGATGCGAAGATACAGTCTCCTCCTCTTCACCCCACTCTCCTCTTCTTTCTCCTTAAGGCTTGATTTTGCGGAAAGAAATTGCCCGCCTCCCAACCCCTCACAAACTATACGACGACTAGCTCCTTCCCCAGTCTCCTCGGGAGGGAGGGAGGCTTTCGGGCGGGAGATGTGAGGGATGAGACGGCGGAGATGCACATGTGTGGTGCGAGACGGGAGAAGTCCCCGGCCCGAGATGAGGGAAATCGTCGAGTTCGTAAAATGGGGGTTTCGGGGGAGGAGAGGGTGGTTAACACACGAGTCGGGGATATCTCACGCACGGCGGGAGAAGGAAGTAAACCGGGTGCGGATTACGACGGGGCACCAACCTCCCACCAAAAAAAAAAATAGCGGTGGGAAATGGGAGGGGATTTTTAGCGCAGGGTAGGGGTTTCCCTTACGCGAGTGCAGCGCCGGAGGAAGGAGGGGCGGGGAGTAGGGAGGCAGATAAAAGGGGGTGTGGCAGGGGATGGTCGGAGACGGGGAATTGATGTGTGCGAAGGCACGGGGGGAAGCGAACGGGAGTGGGGGCGGGGTGGGCGAGGCGGGGGGCGGGCGGTCGGGCGGTGAAGTTGTCGGGCCGACATCGAGGCGGCGACTGAATGGGAGAGAGAGAGGAGTAGGAAGGGCATCCGATGCACGGACGGAGTCGGGGGTGGGTTGAGTGCGTTGAAGGGCGGAGGGGGATGGGAGGGGGCGGGGGGGGGGAGAGAGAGAGAATGGGTTGAGAAGGATAGAGAGAGAGAAGGGGAGGAGGAAGCCGAAAGAGCTAGTCGAGGGGGGTGTAGCAGAGAGCGGAAGAGAATGGGAAAGCAAGGGGTTGGAGAGCGGGGGTGGAGGACCTATGAGTGTGTGAGTGTAGGGAGAGGGTAGGGGAAATGAGGCGGAGGGGATGATTTTGAGTGGGGTGGGGGCAGGGAAATGAGCGGGGGTGGGGGTGGTCCCACGGCGCTGGGTGGGGGGGAAGAGGAAGGAAGAACGGGGGGAGGAGAGTAGTGGGAGGGAGGGGTCGGGGCGACGAGTGAAAGCCGGCAAATTCGAAGGAGTTGAGGCGAAGCGCTGGAGAGGATAGAGAGGAGAGGGCGAATGAGAGGAGGGAAAAGGGGCGATAAAACGGAGGGTTAATATAATACTGGCGGAAAATGCGGACGGAGGAGAGAAAGAAGAGGCGAGCTGGTGCTGATGACGAATAGCATGCGACGCAGTTCGAGACTAACCCTTCGGACGTATCGTGTACTGCAAAGTTTTCATTTTGGACACGCAACGAGCACGGAAAATTTGTGATAGATAACAACCGCAAAGGCATTATTTTTTCGAGGCATTCGAGAGTAATGTAGAAAACGTTTGTGGTGAACTTCTGCACTCTCCCACGCAAGGGTTTTCCGCAATTCGGGCATACGGCAGTTAGCCATGGAGAGAAGAATTTGAAAGTCTCTAGTGAGAAGGCAAAGGAGAAGGGATGGTGAAACTTATCGACTGCTAAATGTACCGGATAATTAGCAGATTAATTGAAAATCACCCTGGAGAACTCTAATAAAGAACTTGAACGCTGGAGAAAAATATAAAGAAGAGTGAAAGAAGAAAAAATAAAGAGGTAGAGAGAGGGAGAAGAAGAAAGGAAACATCATGAGAATTTACAGTAGAACGCAATGGAATGAAAGTGAATGAAACAGAAAATCAAGTGAGTTAGAATTGAAAATGGATGGAAAGGAAGGTATTGAGTTTGAAGGGATGGGATGGGATGGGATAAACAAAGGGACGTGAAGGAGTGTTCAGAGGGCACAAAAAAAGGGTGCTCGAGTAGGAAAAAATAGCTGGGCATGACGCAGAGTAGATGGAGACGCAGTAAATGTGGAGGAATGAAATCTCAGCATGTGCCAAGAGAGCGGCAATGAAGAATGGAATCATGAGCTTTGATTCAGACATCGGGAAGGGGAAATGAGAGAAGAGTCAATAAAAAGCAGAGAAAGGGGAAGGAGTACGGGTGAAACTTTAAGGCTGAGCAAAAAAGAAGAGGAAAAAAGATAAGAGGGAAGGGATTAATGAACGAGGATGATTTAGTCCCTCGGAATGGATGGCCGAGTGAATGACTTAGTTAGTAATTAACGATTATTTAGAAAGAAAAAAACAATTTCAAAATATTATTCCTGTCTTCTTCTAAAATAACAACTTCTCAAGGGAATAAAACACATGAATTCGAATAATGCACCAAAGTTTCGAACGCCAAGAGCGTATAACCGGGCAGGAAATACAACACAAATATTATTTCGAGACGGCAGATTGAAAGGAGGTACACACGAAAAAAAAACTATTCATGATTTTAACAAAAATAGCAGGGTTTAATAAAACTATTCATGATTTTAACAAAAATAGCAGGGTTCAATACAAAGCCGGGACGATATCGTTCCTCGAGATGGCTATATCTTTCCGGCCAGTTTTTACGATCGGATTCCCTAAAGGGAATGGGAGAATACCCTAAAGAAAATAGGTGAAGACATGAAGAAAGCAAGCCAAAGAAAGGAAAGGGAGAAAGGGGAATTATCGAATTGAGAGGAATTAGGGGACAGGAAGAAGACGGGTACAGGGGACGAACCAACCTTCAGGGAAATGGAAGTAGTGATTAGGGAGAGGATGAAGAGGGGAGGGGTGGGAAAAGGGTTTTGGACGAGGTCGAACTTTGAGGAGGGAGGTAGGGAGGGAATAGGGAAAGGGTGGTGGAGGAGGGCTCGAAGACAAAGGAGAGAGAGAAGGACAGGTTCAAGGAGAAGGACACGAAAGATGGGATAAGGAGAGGAAAGAAAGGAGGGAATGGGGGCAAGGGCGCGAGGGGCAAGTCCCATTCGCCCTAACCACCTCGTTGGGGGCGCGGCGGGCAAGCATTTGGGCGAGGGGGAATGCGGAGGGGCACCACATTCGCGTGGGAGGGATGTGCCACGTGGGTGGAAGGCTTGAGGTCGAGGAGAGAGGGACTGGGGGCGGGGAGGAAGGGGGAGGAAGGTGGATGAAAGATGGAAGAAGGTGTGGACGGGGCTGCGGTATTCTTGAAGAATCCGATGAAGGAGCCGTCCATGCATGCTTCCATGGCCCCGACGTACGGTGGGACTCTGGGTGTGTGTGGGTGGTAGGAAGTGCCGCCGAGGAGTAGGGAGACAGAGAGAGGAGTGGGAGGGTGGGCGGGTGTGGAGAGACGACCAACATTGCAGAAGTTCACCTGAACGAAGACATGGCTACAGTATGTCACATGACCGCCTGACACTCAGCAAAAAACACCCGTTGTGGAAACAAATCAGGCCATCATACCCACGCTTCCCCCTCCGGAAGTATGCTAAATGCTTTAGACGTCGCACTATTTCCACATGATATCGCACTGCACCACTTTCAACTTTTATAATCAGTATTTTTACAGCCTCAAATGTGATTCTTTCCAACAATAGGGATAGTTGGACATCCAGGACTCACGACAAATGAAATATACATCGAAGAGATGGTATCTTTACCTCCGCAGGCAATATCGCAATGAATATAGACGCGAGTGCGAAGCATACACACCAAGTGTAACAGCTAATTACACCTCTAGACCAACGTAAATAGTCTTTAGCATCATAAACTCATGATATGAATACAAAAATTCAGTCAATTGCTACCGAGGAAGTTAAATAATTTTTGCCGTCCCTTATCCGTTATCAGCTTCTAACGATAATTCTTAATTTATAAGATCTAAAATTCCTAATTCTCTCCTCCCCTATCTTTGCGTCAACAGTACTTCCTTTATTTCCTTATTATCTCAAACCTATAAATGCTATAATATATTTCACACCCCATTGACCCTTTATAATGTCTTACAATTTCACTCGAGAGTATGAATGTTAGCATTCATTATCCTTCTCTACCACGCTCATCAAGTCATCATCGATTCTCCAGCCAGGCAAGAAATCTACTTTCTCTAATTCTACCACGACAGGCATACCGTAGAAACAATCGGCCGTAGCTGGCGGTTGGACCCATATCCCACGAGTGGAGGCGGTTGCAATTCAACTCAGCACCACACGGGACCAAAAAATTGGAAATTTGAGAGGTGTCGTGGAAGACGGGAGTGGCGAGTTAGTCAGGGTATCCGAGTCTTTTATAGTGACTGGTTTGGTAATCGTGAGTCACTGAGAACTAATGCTCATAAAATTTCAATGGCCTAAACAAATTACTTGTACACGATTAAATTACATAATATTTTAACAGTATGCCTCAAATTCTCAAGTCATAGCGATACATTGCCCTTTTGCATTTAAATATTGACATGAAGCATAACAGAAAACTTAACTTGCTCTGTTTCCAGGCGACCTGAACGTTGTCACTGTTTACAAATTCTTTGATCTCGGAGATGTGGGTTTTTATAATTGGATTGAAAATGTTTTGCACATAGCGCTACGGGTGTACGTATATTTTGCCGTGACGAAATAATTGTGATTAAACGTTTAAACATCTTTAAAATTTATTTTAACCATTTACTTTATATCTCTTTTTGCAGCAAGGCTGCAGGAGGGACGCGAGAGGAGTTCCGCCGTGGGGTGCAAAATGCACACTGCTATGGGGTGTACGGGTTAGTAAGAGAACAGATAGGGAAACGGGGGCGGGGGAATGGCGGTGTGGGATAGGAGGAAATGTCGGCCGGCCACCCGCGGAGGGGAAAGCGGGAGAGAAAGGGAAGGGGCAGGGGGATGCGGCATTGGTGCATCATCATTTTTAATAATGAGAGGGACAGCGGGCGGAGGTAGTCCTGCAGAAGATGGGAGAAAGAGAGAGAGCTGTCTCTGGAGAGGTGGGTGGAGGAGAGTGGATAAAGAGAGCTGAGAGATAGGTGGGTGGAAGAGAGTGGAGGGTGGATAAAGAGAGGTAGAGAGGGAGAGAGTGGGAGAGGAAGAGAGAGAGAAGAGGGAGAGGGGGGAGAGAGGGCACGAGGGCAAAATGAAGCGGGAAATTGGGAAAAAGGGACTCTATTGGAGGAAAAGGGGCGTGGGCGGGCGGGAGGGTTTTGAATAGAGCGCGTGAGGGTTCGGGAAAGGGTACTGGCGTGAATAGCGGGCGCGTATGTTGGAGAGGTAGTGGGTTTAGCCCAGGACAGGATCTATCTGGAGGAAGCAGCCTAGGCGAAATGGATATGGGATAGGGGGTCGACAACAAAATAAAGTCGTATTTAGAATAGACAGGATCTGAACAGCTTCCGCCATGATTAACTAGCAATAATGCTCAGGAAAGAAATTTGAAAAATCCTGTTTTCATATGGTAAGTTTAATGAGAGACAACGTTAGCCATCACTCAGGTGTAAACAAGTAAATTTAAACGAGGGAAACATCTAGAAGCAGAAAAGTCTAGAAGGAGATTTATTCAATGATGTAATTTAAAGCAGGGTTGATTACAACAGTAAATTATAGATTGGATTGGATATCTGGGGAAGCGACCGACAGCTAAGGTCATTGGCCTCATAGGGGATAGGTAAGGGAGGAAGGGTGGATAGAAACCCGGCGTCGACATTAGCCTACTCTTAACGAAAAGTGCCAAGGGGACCACGGTTTAACGTCTCATCCGACAGACGGAGTACTGTACTTGAAGTGCCCTCCAGAAGACACTCAAGTAGGAATCGGGTTTCCTTTGAAAAACATCCTCCTCTGTAGGGATTTGAACCCTGGTCATCCGTGTGGTTAGCCAGTACTCTAACCACCACACCAACCGGATCCCCTAAGTAAATTATTAATGGGATTTTAAATGTATCAATAATACAAATATATTATTGCTAGAGCGTGCTCTAGGCACCACAATGGAGTGCAATCTGTCTGCACCAGTGTGCGCAGGTGGATATAATTATTTAACCATTGCCAACGCGACAAAATTATAAGTTATAAAGAATTTACTCCTACATTTTGCTCAGATTTTCATGCCAATCAACAACCGAAGTGGCAAAATCCGATGTAAAAATCAATACAGAGCAGCGGTATCGTATTATATTCAATGATAATTATATTAAAAACTCACGGCTTGAACGGTATTGGATAAGGACTTAATGGTTGGAACATTTCGAATGCAGTTGGATGAATTAAGTGCTGATTCTCCTCTTCATTTATAAAAAAATGATACCATTTTCATAAAATACGTCTTCAAATGTTACTTTGTACTCAAGTAACGAAATAAGAAGTAACGATATATTGAATCGAGAGAAAGGGGCAAGTTGAATGGCAGGAAGTGGAGGACGGCGGTCAAATGGAGGCTTATAGATTGCGCAAGAAAAATCAGTTTTCAAGTCTGCGTCGGGGGTTAAAAAGATGGGGATGGCAGCCTTGGGTGGCAATGGCTGAGTGAATGGCAGGAGAAGAGAGGAGAGAGTCGAAGAGGTTTGTGGTGGGTGAGGAGGGAGAGAAGAAAGGGGGAAAACGTGCCGAGAGTACATCGTGAGACGGAGAGAGGAAGGGAATAAGCGAACGCGGTGGGAGGATTTGGCGATTGGGAGAGGAGGGGGGAGAAGCAAGGGGGAAGGGTGAGGGGAGTTAGAGGGAGGGAAGGAGGAAGAGGGAGTGGAGGATGGGGAAGATAAGGCGATTGATCGCGGTCACATGTTGGGAAAGTGAAAGGGGGTCGAAGAGGGGGAGGGAGAGGATTTGCCCGGAAAGGGGGAGGAAGAGCACATTTTACGAGAGCAAAGATATACGGTGGTTTTATCGCAAAGTATTATTCCACTGTGAGTAAACGATTCCTCGTAATTTAAGGGAGAGCGATAAAAGAGTACTTTCTGACTGAAGTACGAGTCATATGGGTAAATTTTGATGGCACAATACATTGAATAAATAGAAATAGCGAGCTTTGCTCTTTGGAAGAAAAATACTACAAGAGTGATGAGGTCCGCCATTATTTTGACCTAAGGATGGGAGACCATCATCACTAGCCATAATGCCAAACTACTACTCACTTCCAGTTGATAGGAGTCAGAGGTAGTTCCTCTTTTCAATCGAAATATTCACTTTTATTGGCCCTTTTTGGGACTTTCAGTGATATTGAGTCATCCCAGAGTGAAGAGTGAAGATGCTAAGAAATAGAAAATAATTTTGGAGAGAAAAAAATTGACGTAAAAAAGGAAAGGTTACGTCTGATGCCGGCATTACAAAATTAGGCCTTTTAGAACAAGGTTTACAAAATTAAATTTCCGAGTTTTCAGTTTTATCGAACCATTAAGTTACGTTTCCCATATTTTTGCGCATTTGAAGTGGCGGGACAGATTTTATATTTTTAATAATGAATATAAATCAGCCAAGGTTGATTTAGATGGAAAAGATTATCTTGTAGACTTTTGTAGACACAAGTCGCTATCGTCTACCTCGATTAATTTATATAGCTCGGCACGCACCCATATTTGCCTCGTTTATAAAATCTATTCTCTTCCTTCCCTTTCCAGAGGCACCTTATATCCTCCCCGCATCACGTTCTTATGGGAGGAATATTTGAACTCCAGGATCACTCCAGTTCAAATTTGTCACTCTCTTCCTGAGTCTTAAGCGTCCCTTATGCCACGAAAGGAAATTTTAAACTCTGGTAAACACAGGGCAAGCTATAAAAAATAACAGAGTGTGAAAAGGAAACATTGCAGTAATTATTCAATGAGATGCACCAACCAATGAAGCAATTGGCTAAGAGTAAATGACTAAACTGACAAATTCTAAATAAGAATCTAACATTAGTGGAGAAGAGAACAATTCTAAATTAGTGGAGAAGAGAACATTGTTCGCAGAAACATGCCGCGCAACATAAATTTTGATGCCTATGACGGGAGTGGGAATTTAGCCAAGTTTTTTTTTCGCAGATGGAGCGTAAAGGGAAATAATGCCAAATGAGATACGCGGATCCCTTTGCCTAAAGGATGTTGCGCTCTCTGTGGAGTGCGGCGTAAAAAAGCAAATGGGAGGGGGATTATGTCTCACTGCGGCCCGCGGCTGTGTTCGGAGCTCGAGATAGTGGAGGTACATTTTGGGGTATAGAATGAATGCGGGCTGGAATAAAAGCAACCAAAGGACTGAGAGAGCAATGAACTGGCTGGACAAATTATAAAGAATTTCCCGGGGTTGCGTGAGAGAATACCGGAAGTAAAGAGACACGGTGCGGGAGACAAATGGTTCAACAATATATGAGACGTAATTCCGGGATGTTGCCCCCGCGGCGAAAGCGTCCACACCGCAGAGTGCGGTCAAAATTAACGCGGGACGGAACAAGAAGAGGCTTATGTTAGCCCCTTCTCCAACAATTTAGCGCAATTTGGTCGTCCGCGACAGAAATGAGCAAAACGAAGAACGCGAACCGGAAGAACCTCAGGAAAGAAAACGGAAAATTCTGATGGGAAAACGGTGGAGGAACGGGATGATATAACGCGTGCGCCCGAAAATAAGGGAAATGCCTTATGGAAAAAAAGACATGAAGAGAGTCCGGTAATAATTTGTGGGATTTGCATGGAAATATCGGCAGGCCATTTACGAAGGGAAGAAGAATAATGAATTTGATGACACGAAGACTCAAGAAAGGCACGCGAGAAGAGGACGAGGAATGAACTGACAGGTGGAGAGAGATGGGGTCGTTGAAATTGATGGAAAAAGAGCGGCGATTTAATATAGAAATGAAACAGTGGGAATGATAATAAGAGGATCAAATTGGATAGGATCGGCGGGGTGGGGAGAGATGAAGAGCGTGAAAGATAAAAAACACACACACGGAGGGGAGATGGATGGAAGGATGTAGACATTAAGAATATTAAAAAAGTGACAGGCGGAAGGATGGAGAGGAAAACACACGCGGAGGGAAAATGATTAAGAAAAAGAGAAAGGAGAAATGATAACGAAAAAATTGCCCGAATGAGAGGGAGCGAGAAAAGAGGAGTCGTGATGGAACAACATATATATATATATATATATATATATATATATATATATATATATATATATATATATATATATATATATATATATATATATATTTATTTATTTATTTATTTTTTTTTCGGTCATGTGCGAAAGTGTGCGTATGGAGGATATTGGAGGGATGGGTCGGAGGGAATGTGGGGGAGGAATTTAAGGGCCGGCACGGGAATAGCAGCGACGGATGAACGAGGGGGGAGGGTGGTAGGGAAGAGAGTCACGTCATAATGAAACGGTGGCCGGGACGAGGAAGGAGGGATGAGGGTGGGGTAAATGGGAGCCAAAGGGGGAGTGAGAGGGGGAGGGGTTATTTAGCGAAGGGGTTTTTTAGGATGGGACGGCGGTAGAGACGCGAAGGATTGAATGGAATGGGGAATGAGACAAATGAGGACTGCAATCGCAGAGGGAGAAATGAGTTGAAATAACCTAAATGTTGGTAATCATAAGTCAATTAGAGGAAAAAGTAATTTTTGCTGAGGCCGAAGGACTTTGCACTTTCATCGGTCAATTGACGACGGAAATGAGGCACGAAACTAACGTAATTCGAGGAGGGAATGTTTACGGGTAACATCAAAATAATGATTAAGCATTAATATCTATACCCAGTTTCACTGATTAATTATTTATCGCTTAGCTGAATCTCGAATCGAAATTGGAACCTGGAGCATATAAATGATGTGGAGAATCAAATAATAATGCGATGTCAAGGCTTAAATATTTATCTTGGGTGTGTAACAAGGTCATATAAAAATAGCTACCTATTCTCGTAGGTCGTAGAATCAGGGAGAACATAAATTTCGCAAAAAGTAAACGGCATAATGGTTGGTTGCTCAACGAATTTGGCTCGTCTCACATAATCCTTTGCACCGCTAATCCAGCGTGATGAATCACATTAAACGCAAGAACTGCCATAGACAAATCACGCAATCACAATCAGCCGTGACTGGTTAAAATGCTTCCAGTTAAAACCGTAAGTTGAAGTCGTTTTTCCGTCAAATAAGGGGAAAATGAAATAAAAGAAGACAAGACCAAGGATTTGAGTAAAAAAGATGAACTATTTCATTTTTTATGCCTGAAATAAAGCGCTGAAATTATATATCTTCAGGACGATCTGAAGAATGTACTTAAAAAAAGCAAAAGACCGTGGATGCGGAAGAGGACACAGCAAGATAGGCAAGAATATGCGTAAAAGATTGCAGGAAAGAACTCGGACGGAGGCTGAAAAGAACTGAAGAAAAAGAGCGAAAGGCAGAGGAAAAGAAGAGGGACGGAGGAAGAAGAATGCTTGCGGCGCACCTCGCTGGAACGTGAGAGGGAACAAGAGAGATGGTGCCCAAATTCTTCCCGTGGGTGCTCCACAACTCCCCAAGTTTTCGAAAAACGGTGGATAAAGAGAACGGGTGAACAAAAGATATGGAGTTAGACGAGGATGAGGACGACGAAGGGAGAAAGAAAAAATGATGAACAAAATGAAAGTGGAAACAGATTTGGCGAGCAAAGAAATGCAGTGGACGGAATTTTGTATTTTTTCCCCGAAATATAATTTTCGTAAAGCTGCGATAAATTTCTCATGCACGGTAAAGTCAAATTTCAAATATTTAAAAGAATGAGCGGTCTACAAACATTTTTAATATCAAGATTAAAAGCATGTTAGGAGTGGAAGGGAAAAGGCAACACCGAAGGCGTAAACACTCGGTAACCATGGAAACCACAAACAGCATGACAGCAGAATTCCGAATATTTGTTATTGCGGGGGCTGACTAACCAGGTAAAACCTATGAGAGGTAAAAACGTATTTTGGAAGGGTAAGAATGACAGATTGGAGATAAGAAACGTGAGTTATGGAGGGAAGAATAAAGGAAATGGGAAGTGGGCGGGTTTACTTCAGATTTTAAAGAACGAGATGAAGGCGGCCACATCTAGACGGCGAATAAATAATAGATGTAATGGATTACATAATTTTTAGCTTAGTTGAGCCTTGTTGGAAGGGTGAGCACTGTAAAAATATAACTAAAATCAAGTTTTCTCATGAATTCCTTTGTTTAAATGCGATGCTAAAATCAGATTGCTTACAGAGGTTTGGAAAAAGAATTAATTAAATTTGATTCAAAGAGTGTTATTGGAAACACAAAAACAACCAAATATTAATCGAGTTTTTTACAGTTTGATTTTAGACAAAAACAAAAATATTAATTTTACTCCCTAGACAATTTTAATCTAAAAAAATCCAAGAAACTACATGCATAGGGTATATGCTGTTAGAATATCTCAAGTATATGATACCACATTGTTCTGTCAATTCTGTTAAAAAAATAAGGAATACTGAGTTGAAACAGAAGACTGATGAAATCATTATTGGCTTCTGGTATCGATAAATTCCCTTAAAACTATTTTTGGAAAAAGTGTCACGTTAAGGCGTACCTAAGTATAGTATCTTTATCGGGAACAATAAAAGTACAGGAACAAGGGAGCTTTATACGCTGGAGAAGAGTTATGAGAGGGGAAAACTCAATGTGGGTTGAAGATTCGTAGACGATGAGGTGGATTTCAGAGGAAACCGGAGATGAAATTTAATGTAGAGAAGACGGGAGACGTTTAATGCAGAAGGTTTCGAAAAGTGAGAGGAGGCATGGAAGGAGAAAAGAAAGGATGGAGCCCAACGCGAGGATACAGATTAGGCAAAAGAAGAGTAGAAGAGGAGGAAAAATCTGCAGGGTATGGATGCATGCTCTTCGGCTACAATTTAAACTATACCTGTTTCACGTGGATGGCAGACCCAATAGTGGAGAATACAACTTAATTTTTAGACGATGCGGAATAACATAAAAGTTCGGCACGCTAATTCTGAGGAGAGGGAGTGGGAATGTGAGAATGAAACAGGAGAGGAAGAGAAAAGCGAGCAGGAAAGAGACAGAGTGAAAGAAATGAATGCATTTGGCGAGTGGACAGAGCGTGAAACGTGCATGCGTGTGTGGGCGAATTAGGGCGTGAATGAGCGACGATTCCCGTTGCAAATGAAAAAAAAGAATACTTTCGAGGGCTGAGCGGTTGAGGGAGAGAAAGAGCACTTAAAAAAGAGAATTAGCATTTTTATACGACACGCCGTATAGAATGCGGACCGAATCGACCGGTCAAGCCACGCTCAAAAGGACGATTTTCTGCGCTGGAATTTATATTCCATGCAGGTATCCGGTGCGTTTCATTTTATGTCACCACGGGCAACGAAAATATCAAAATGGACGAGAAAAATCAGCAATAGTAGGCATGGGAGGATGGACGCCGGTTGAGTTCAGAGTTCGGCGTCGGATTTCACTGCTTCCGTAATATCCGCCCCATAACTGAAGTTATTTACAGCACAGCACGAAATGAAATAAAATTATTTCCCCAAAGGTTTTCGCATTTTATTGCTTGAATTTAATGCACGATTTATTTTGTTGCAGCGTTAGGATAGGAGGAGAGCAACATATTCTACAATGCAAATTTGTGGGAAGTAAAATTAAAACGGAATGTTAATCCAGCGTTATTGGCACTTCATCGGCATTACATTGAATTAGGGGCTTAAATGGGGAGTTTCAAACGATAATGGCAAACAACAACTTAATTCAATTTCAACAGCAGACCATTCTGGTGCTGAACATCATTGCAGGCTTTCGAAATAGCCGTCATAATAGCCCATGACTTCATAAATAATGCGGCACCTCCCATTGATATGGAGAAGAGAACGGCTGAACAAATGTGTAAAAATAATACTCTCCAAGAAACGAAAGTTCGAAAACATGCAGGGCCTCAGAATAAAAATATTTATCCTTTCCGAGTGAGAGTGATTACTTGGATAGATAAAACAACATTCGTTAACTGATGGATGATATATAGAGGAATATTTTCATGCTGAGAAGTCCTTTGCTAGTGCTTTAGAAAGCGAGAGAGGAAAAGCTGCTTATGTGTGAAAATTAAGTAGAGGAAATCATTGATGAGAAAGAAATGGAACGGTTGAGTCGATGCCTCCAATGAATGGAGACTGAGCTCTGTCCCAGAATGAATGTCTTAAAACTTAGTGAGGGAACGATGCGTCGTCTGATTGATAAAGTTGCCTCTGAAATTTCTCGTTCCGCGCCAAGAGTAATCAAAAATGCTGTCACATTTCTAAAATCAAATCATCACACCACTGGTCCCTTCTTCTTTAGATTTCTCTCAATTCGGTTGAAATATGTCACATGGTTTCCTTTGAGGGATAGTCCCTGGCATCAAATGAGTTTGGAGAAGTCTTTTGGTTGAAGTATAAAATTTAACATTAATGGCATAGCACTAAAACTACACGGTTAATATGGATAAATTTATTTCAGATGAAATTAGCCATTACATATCAGCTTTGAAGATAGCGCATTAAATACGCAATATTTTACTCATCTAATGTCTACTCTTATTTTCAATTGCAAGGTGGACCAGGCAGGCTGATTACAATAATTTTTCAACTAAAATTTTTTCAAAATGTCATATTATAATGACGCACTGAAGTTTAGATTCCCACATTTATTATGAAATTAAAATTTAACAAGTATGAAGTAGGGAGTAAGGGAACTAGGATTAGATAGGGAAGGATGGAAGACTGTAGTCAACTAGTCTTAAAATGGAACGGCTCATGCTGTTGAAGTATAGTGTGCAAATAACTAAGATGAATTAGCGGTATAGATATCCCTCTGAAAAGTAAATAATGTGGCTATTAATGTGATGCCATTCAATTACGGGAATAAAGGAATATTATAAAAACAATTAGATTGACGCTGTTTTGTTTTATAAAAATAGTATGCCGCGATTGTGTGGCGAGAGATTCTAGTTTAGGAATTGAATATTTCAGGAAAAAATTCTGAAGCAGTTGTTTAATGAGTGTTTCTCTTGACAAGAATCCAAATGTGGCATCTCAATAGTAAAAAAGGTAACGTTTGTCACTGATTGAAAAACCATGCAAACGATTTCTCAAAAGATAGGTGAAGGAGCAAGAGAGATCCGAGGAAAAATGCGAATAATTTCTTTCCACATTTTTTGCACATTTTTGGCACACATTTTGCACAATGCTAAAACCTGAAGTGCCAGTAATTTAATACAGCATTGAAGTGTTCATTTTGAGATTTGGTTAAAAAAATAAAAGAATGTATTACTTCAAAATCTCAAAATAATTCCCAGTTAAGGAGTTCTACGCATTATTGGTTTGATAATCCAGTTTCGTCCATTCTGTGTCACCTCAAGAACATTGTTGCTCCTCCCATCTGATTAAGAAATCATTTTAACACCCGTTTACCCGGCTGCACGACGCCCGCGAGCGGGTTGGATGCGATAGAGATGTGGATGCAGCCGGAGGACTTTTCGAGACCGACGCTCTTCGAATCGCGGGGTATGCATTCAACATGGATGGCAGATTTCCAGGATTGGAAGGAAGGTTCTTTCAAGGCGAAGAAGCAGCTAGGGAAGCGGCGTATTTCTGCGGATGTACTTTAAAAATATATATATTCGAAGGCATCAAAACAGCTAAAGCTCTGGCGAGAGAGAAATAGAGGAGACGCGACTTGGATAGTACATACATACATAAATACATATGGGTGATGGTATCGAGGGCGGAGTGAAAAAGAGAGAGAGTAGACGCCACGGGGGAAATAGGATGGAATGGAGTGTGCCCATTGGCAGTGAGATTGAAACGTAAAAAAAGATAACAGAAACGCTCGTGGAAATGATGGAATAGCAAAGCATTGAAAGGGCTCTGACGCAAGAAAAAAGAGAACCTGAGAGGGTGGAAGGTAAAAGAGTAAGTTAAACATTTCAGTAGGTGTGAAAGGGAAAACTCAATAAAAAACAACCAAGGTGAAAAGGGTAGAAGAAGCTTTCAGGAAAGAAACTCCCAATTTACACCTCAATCAACGGGTTGAAGTTAAGGCATGGAGCTAAGGGCTTTGAATTTCAATTCAGGGCATGTGCAATACTCAAGGAGGCAGAAGTGAAAGGGGAAAACAGATTCTCAGTGACCGTGCATCGTATCCGTATTTACAAGGCTATGCCATTAAAATCTACTTTGAGCGACATACGAAACCTACAGACGGTAACCAGAAAGAAGAGCCATGTAGCAATGTGAAGAGATAGGGAAAGCCATTGCTTTAGCAGGAGAGGAAATAGCAAATATCATACCTAGAGGGTATAAAGAGGAAGAGCATGACTGCGCAACTGGTAGATGGGAACTTTGGTTGAAATATTTTTGACTGTTTTTATTCCTCCCACACATCGCATTCAAAATGAATCAAATTTTTCCACCACTAAACGACTAAGAACTACAAAAGTAACTCATCCTCGCACACTGCAATAGTAGGAGCAAACTGTTGATTGCTTTGCAACAAACCCTCGCCTTTGAAATCTCCATCTCTTCTAAATTAACATGTTTCAATAAATTTTCTCTTAGTTAAGGCTTAGAAGAGGAGCTAATTTCTGTCGCTCCTTATAAGCAAACATATGAAATGAATGTACACGCATAAATGTTTTGATAACAGTACAGAATGGAAAGGTATGTTTATAACACTTCATACTAGTGACGTAATTTTAAATCACGTTGGAGAAACACTTTTCTCCTCAAAACCCAAACGCTTGTTATTCACAGTGGAATGAGCAATCATTCAAAATTTTAGACAGGCGAGATGACGATGCAAAAGTTGCTCTGCCAAAAAATATCTCTGAAAGCTTGTGAAGAGTGGTGCTATGTTGAGAATATTGAAAGAGTCATGAAGAAGACTTTATTTTCTGGGTGGACTAAAAAAAAGTTAATTTTTAAATGTAGCACTTACTAAGTAACCTTGAATTGGTAGCTTCTCCAATTGCCGGAGACGACACATTCATTCCTTATATGGCTTCTGGAAGATCGTTTGTAGTTTAGACACGATTGATTTTTTTTCCGGGAGGAGTGCAAAGCGGACACACACCTCATCAGGGTCTAATCTTGAAATGTGGAGCGAGATGGAGAGTCGATATTAGAATTTCTGAGGGCGCGGGAGAGGGCAGGAGATTGGAACGGAGGGGGCAGGGGGTAGCGGCGGAGGAAGAGGGAATGGCGGTGGACGAATGAGGACGAAGGCTCACGCCGTAAGATGAATGCATGCATACTTCGAGCAACGCTGAGTGGACGGCTAGTGGAGAGAAGCAGGAAGGAAACAGCAAAGAGAAGAATGGGAATGAGATGGGAATGGGAACGATGAGAATGGAAAGGAAGAGAAAAAAAGGAATGGAAGGGAAATGGTGACGAATCTGAAGTAACTTAATATTATTTGCTTTCCGATATTTGAGGGAATAAAACAGAATTGAGGGTGTATTGTGAGGTAATTAGAGTGACGATGAAGCAGTTAAACTAGCGAAAATGCCGGCGAAATTTTGGAACGGTGGGAAAAAATAGTGCCGAAGGTAGAAGTTTAAAAATTAGAAAATTAGTCATTGGGATTGGCGGAATTTCCAACTTCCTGTTTGTAATTCCCTTCAAGTACTCATTCCTCCATCTTCTCCACGAGATACATGAAAAGCTAAGAAACAACAGAAAATGTTTATATTATAAAGTAACGTTACAACTCGTTTTTGCATTAGAATGGTTTACAACCCTTAAATTAACAAAATATGGCATATCTTTATCGCAAATTTTCATTTTAAGCAAATATAAGTCTCCTAAACGTCACTCATCGAATAATAACGTCTCTCAGATATCCTGGTACACCATCGAGAAACCAAGCACACGAGTAGCACTATCACTAAAGTCACGGGATTAATAACCGATTTCGAACATGGAAGCACTTAAAAAGGTTGTTCGGAGAGTACTAACAAAATAATTTCCAATTTTTTTATCGTTTGGTTATTTTCAAACTTGAGACAGCCTGAGCTGGACGCACAATCAGTTTCATGATCACATACGAGAGGAGTAAAAATTGGATCGTGGGCAGAAAAATGAACAAAAGAAATGAAGGAGAGTAAAATTAATGGGGATGAAAAAAATGAAAGTGACAGAAGAAAAACGATGCACAAAAAATATTCCACGACCACCGACTGTGATCTATAAAAAGGCTAATGAGGAAGCAGAGTACGGTGATTTCATCGAACGCGGGATATTTAAGCATTACTTGGCGGATTCATCACGGAACGTCGGTGAAAACTGAGGCTTAGGACAACAATAGGTCTCCGATACTCCACAACAAAAGGGTGAGATTACTTTCCGCGGCTAATAGCAGGAAACGACGAAAGAGAGAGACGCGACTCGGATGGAAGTTAAGGAATGAAGGGTTGACGAGTGCGCTCAGGTCGAGAGGGAAGACGAGATGGAAGGAGAGACGGAGTGGAGAGAATGAGTGAATGGGAATAGATGATGTAATGCAGAGAGAAAAGGAAGTGGGAGGAATATATATGGAGAGAGAGGGAAGAACTTAAAAGCGAGGAAGAAAAGGAGGTGGGGGAGGGAAAGAGAGGAGAACGACGAAAGGGAAAGGCGAGTGGGAGTAAGGGGGAGGGATGAGTGGAGGAAATGGGATTGGCGAGATGAAATTCTCAAATCGAATGAGGGTGAGAGCGAGCTGGAGGGTACGGCAGAAGGCAGCGGTGGTATTCGACCTATGGGGGAGAGGACGGGAAGGACAAGAGGGGGGGAGGGGTTTCCCCCCCGGGACCTCCGGAGGGTACGCCGGGGAAATTTCAAAGGGATGACGACGAAATATTCATACATACGACTTGAAAATATTTCAATTAGTTTCTATTAGTACGGAAATGAGGGTACTGGGGTATTATCAAATATCGGTTGCGAAAATATTGGAAATAGTGTGGAAATACAGTTCATGAAAACCAAGTCTTCAATAAACTTCACTTTTTCAAAGAACCACGGAACTAGCCACGCAGTTACTTCAACGGAGTCACCCGCTAGTGATCACACAATTGTGTGAAATTCACAGTGGAAAAATCATTCGCCTGGATTGGGAATCGAACCCAGATCCCTCGATTCTCTAATGACTTAAAAGTACTGGACATTTCAGGTCCATTTAATGATTCAATGTCATAATTATAAGACAAATTATCCTGCAAGAAAGAACAGAACCCAGAATCATGGGATTCACGTTTACAAAGTTTATCCCTAGCATAATTGGCAGCCGACAAGAGTAACACGCAGATTATAGCTTCAGAAAGGAGAGGGATAAATTTACAAGCTGAAACGCCATTTGCTGAATCTTTCTATTTGTGTGGAGTGTCCGCTAAAGGGATTATTTTTTAAATTGCGCATAAATGCATACATTAGCGATGCATGACACAAATATCGATTAGCATACGATGCGTCTCTCCAATTGCAGATTTAATTAACGAGTTAGGCAATAAAATGCTTGCAACATAGCGAGCGATGACTGGCGGGATTAATTGAAAACACTGCCCTACATCACAGAGAGAAAATTGCTTTATAAGAGAAAAAAGATGCACAAATTGTATAGACTAATAGAATTTGGTTATTTAGATGATGACATTCCGGTTATCTGGAATTTGAATTTTAGAATGGAAAATTACATTTTATGCCAAAGAGGTCACATGCAGGCCGGTCAACAGCCGTATCTGGTTACTATCAAAAATGTTATTTAAAATAGATATTACAGCAGTTTGATGGGCGGGAAATAATCCCTTGGGGAGAGCACAACTCTCGTTATGAGTTTAAAAAGGTGAAGAGATTCATAGTATCAGCTATTACGACAGCATATTCCATGTAACTTCTCAGATTAGTCCAAAAATATTAAACTTCCTTTACGTACAAGAAAAACTGGACAGTCTTTATTCCTTTTTGGTAACAATACAACGAACATTTTTCATTTTTTGTAATTAGATACCAAAAAAAAGGTTTAAAAGATCGCACCAAAAACAAAGGAACGATGACATTGCCGTTAGCGTAATTGGGGTATGTGAACTTGCTTACGCTGCTTACATTCATTACATTTCAACAAAAAACACTAACATTTCATGATTTTTCACAATTTTCACGTTCTAAAATAAAACTTGGGCAGCTTGCTTTCTTCCATTAGGCCTCAGTATTTCAAGTGTGAAGTTGGGAGCAAGAATGTTGTACTTCAGAGATTTTAGTTTTTGAAAATGAAGGTTGAAGTAAAATAAATGAAACAAATAAAACCTGAATACTTCATTCTAATTGGAAAACTCTGGAGCTAAACTAAAACCACTCAAGCACAAAACAGAATGCAGCTAGAGAAATACTTCTAAGCACATTAATAAAATATGGCAACAAAATGACTCAATAGCACTTTTGATCACAGAGCTTATACTTAGCTTTAGATTCCTCACTAGCTTACTGTAAAGGTTTTCTCATTGCATAATCAAAAAGGTCTATACAATACTTACAATAACCAACTAAACAATACTTATTGCTCGATGATCTCCAGACCTCATAATCCTTTTGGGATCTTTAAGAAGGCAGTTGCACCCAAACTGGGACATAGAGTGCTCCGATGAGTATCAACAAATTCACAGTGTTATTCAGCACTTTCCTTGGTGGACATATTAATAAAAGTTTTGAAATCAAATCGATTGGAATGCCTTGAATATCTCACTATACGTATCTTTAAATGGGAGAATTCCTTTCGTGACGCACAAAGGAGCCACACGCAACAGAGGAAACAGAGGAGCGAGAAATCCATAAATCTAAAAGCCTTCGAGAGGCGGGTGTGAAGAAGGAGGAAAGGGAAGTGAGATAGTCGGGAAGCGAGGGCGAAGTGATGTCGGGGGGAGATAAAAAAAGAAATTATGGTGATACCGCTCCTGCGCGACGTCTTGAAAGGTGGTCAGTGCAGTAATCATGGGTCATTGAGAGACTGCCGTGGCTCGAGGGCAGTTTTAATTTTTCATTATAAATACGCCGTGCTTCGGCACTTCACTGTCAGTAGTTTAATGCCACGTTCTTAGTGATTCAACGTAGAAATAATACTTTTTTCTTGGGCATGACTCCTTAGAATATGCCTGGCTTGTAAAAGTACTGATTTAATTTACTTTTGGTGAGTTCTAGGAAAATAACGAACACAAAGAAGTTGATTCCCCAGAAATTATAACACATTTGGGTGCGGGGAAAGGAAGATTGAAGGTTTTCTTAAACGATTATATGATAATCCAACGGTTCCAATTCCAAATGAGCGTCGATACATGATGACTCGGGACAGCTAAAGCCAAATCAAAATTACCATGAGGTGTCAAAAATTTTAATAGTAAAAGCGATCAATGATCGACAGAATTTTTCTATTGTTTACAGAACACCCCTACCTCAATGCTAGTTCGGCTTGAGCCAATTTTCTTAGTGAAATTCCCAAAAGAAACAAAAGATAACAACAAAAAATGGATCAGGAATACCGAAACGCATAGAAAAGGACCTTTCTTCTGAGTAATTATTTCACGCAAAGGAGAGACAGTTTTATTTATAGCACAGGGAATAAACATAAAAAAATGAAATCGTGTTCGCAGATAGATTATTCTTCATCCGGACCTTATGGAGAACATTGGGTAAATAATACAATATCTCGAGTAATACACAGATTGTTTTCAAATACTACGACTTACTCATGAGGCTGAGCAGAATGGGATTTTTTCCAAGAGTAATTTTGGTCATAGTAACACTGACGAGTTTCTATTATACTTCATCGCTAAATTCTAGAGAATAATTCTATAAAACCCATCCAATTGATTTCGAATCCAAGTGATTTTCATGCGTTTCACACTTATCTCATTTTTTCTCCCTTTCATAGAAATTTTCGCATCCCTCTCGATTTCCCTTACCTCTCTGCCATCCTTCCACGCGATAAAAAATTCGATCGGCACCCGCCGACCGCACACCTTTCGGCGGTTTAAGAAATATTTACTTGGATGTAGACACGCGGGGAGGAGGAGATTCGGCAAGGGGGGGGGACGATAGGAACGAAGTGCCGATGATGATTGTACGAGAGGAGGCAAGGAGGAACAAATGAATGCGAAATGAGAAAGAGAGAGAATGAAAAGGGGGAGAATGGGAATGAGGGAGGGAGGGAGGGGGAGAGAGCGAGACCAAAGCGGAATGAATCGAAGGAGAGACTAAGAGAAGGAAGGGAGGGAGTGAAAAAGAAACTGATGGGGGAGAGGAGGAAGTGGAGAATAAGGAGAAGAAAAAAAATAGAATCAAAAAGGATGGAGAAAATGCAGAAAAAACGATCGCAGGGACTCGAAAAGGAACGGATGGAAAGAGAAAAGAGCGCGAGGAGGAGGTTTTTGAAGTGCACGGCGGTTGGAAGCTGGGACACAAAGGACGGGGAAAAAACACAAGAGAGTCTGGTTTCCAAGGAGAGCGAACTGTGAGGGAGGAGGGGGTGGAATGGCAAGAGGGGGGAGGGGAGTATGGTGGGTGGTGGATGTCAGCGAGCGGCAACGGTGGATGGCGTCGAAACGCCACCAGGGTCGACGCCACGGTGATCCGAAACATTTCTGTTTCTTTTTACATTCTTCCTCCATCCGCCGCCTTTTCTCTGCTTTTACAAATTTGCTCCGGCATTTATATATTGGGAACCTCTATACGTTGAGAGAATATCCATACATTACTAAAGAAAAGAGATCGGTGAGGTAACGAAAAAGAAGCAAGTAATGGGATAGGAAAATAATCTTTGTGGCATAGGGAGAAATTCACAGTGACCTGCGTTGTGCCATGCGGGAAAAAACACCACGACACCCTTTTCCCCAAAATAATGCAGCCAATAGGAATGAATGAGCTCGTGCTCATAATCCTGATGGACAATTAAATAACCACAAGTTTGGAGGGCACTGTTCTAAAGGGATGACATTCACTAACTTCACTGTTACAGAAGAGGGAGATTCAATACCAGGATATACCCTCAAAACATGAAATGGTACAAGTATGAAGTAGTACAGCGTTTTGGTGGACAAAATAGAAGCTATAAATGAATTCCACTGCTTTGTTTAGGTGATTTATGCCTCCAATCCATTGGAATAAACACTTGCAAACTAAATTTAGTTCAGATATAGCAATACTAATTACAAAGAGCTAACTTTTTCATAAGGGAGAGAACCATAGCCATTTCTCCAGCATAAGAGACCAAATAATGTGTGACGGGAACAACACGATCACTCAATTTCAATATGCAGGATCGCCCGATGCATGAATTCTACCTCCCTTCCATACGGTTTTCATTACTTTCATTTCGGAGAGGGAAGGATTCTTGTTTTTTTTATTCGTGCCTCTCCCAAATCCGGGGAAAGCATGACGAAAAAAAGAAGGAACGTTCATCGCGCAACTGGGGCAGACAATTCGATCAAGAGATTTCTCATCTCTTCTCCCATATTACTACTCCCGAAGTACGAATGCATGATCTCATTTCAAAAATCTCCTCTTCACATCAAGGATACGAGAATATATACTTACCCAAATAAGGGTTGGGAGGTGAAAAAAACGGAATAAAAGTGGATCGAACTCCATCGGGCGGGATTATTAGCTTTAGCGCATTTCGCCATTTTATCATCGTTGGGCCCACCAGCAGGATTTTCCGTGGGCGATCAATCGACCGTAGTCCATTCGAAGCGAAGGACTATATATAAGTGCGACGGCAGCTAAAATTACACGAGGCTTTGGCAGGGACTTCAAATGACGACGGTAGATCTGAATTCAATAACAGAACTGGCTTACGTTATGAAGCTTTTCAAACATTTAGTCCCAAGGATTAAAAAATATGGTTGACCTACGCCGAAACTTGAATATTAACTATTTTTTTTTCAAAGCTCCACTCGAATCGTAGGAGATTGAATCATGAAAAAAAAGGAAAACTGTAACGGAATACCTTTACGAAAAAATAATCCATGATGGAGAGATGGATACGCGAGGCTGCCACAGCTTTTCAACATTCGAATCGAAACAGCTATTTAAAAAAGGCCATTCCAAAAATGAAACGTTCAAATAATTAGTTAAAATGAGCAATAAAAAGAGAACTAAAAACTTCCCAACCATTCCTGTTATATATTCGTTGATGGTTTTTGCAGTGAGAAATGCTTGGAAATTCGAAAAAAACAACTCAAAATTGTTCCTCAATCAAATGGATGATATTAGTTTTAAAAATTCACACTTCACCATGCTTTTTACATAGGAATTCAAAATAGTATTTAAAAGATACCCTGATTACGTTTAGAGCTTTGAGAGGAAGTAAATCAAGCAATTATTGAGAGGAAAGACTTTAAATATTAAGAGTAGGCCCACAAAACAAGTAGAAGGTAGAGAATAAACGGATAGAATAAAAAAAGAATATTAAGAGTAGGCCCACAAAACAAGTAGAAGGTAGAGAATAAACGGATAGAATAAAAAAAGAATAAATGAATTCTTCAGCGGTTGTTCTTTGATCCACATCTCTCTTTCTTCATAAATATTCAAATTCTGAACCACATTTTTCATCACTTTTGGACGCATGAATTATTTAGGAACCCCACTAACTAAAAATTAATAATCATTCAGGATGAACAACTTTACCTAAAGCATAAAATTATAGATTCAATTTATTGATCACTCTAAATAAAAGAACGTATTCGGGGGTCTCCTTCTAAAATGCCACGAACGAAGAACAACATCGGTGGAATTTACGAGGCGTCATTAAAAATCACGACCTTCTCTCTACCCACGAGTAGGGACTGTTAAACGAATGTTTACTGTGTCGTTAGCTCATCCAAGTCTCTTAATGGCAGTTTGGCAGAGTTCAAAGCGCGTCCCAGACCTCACCATCCCCTGTTTTTCTCCTCTGGCGACAAATTCAATCGATTCCTCTGTTACGGCCAACAAACGCACACTAATCAAACTAGTCAAAATATTGACGAGCTAAGAGAACAACATCGCTAACAGAGCAATGGAAACGACAACTAAAGCCAATAAAGTTTCGAGTAGGCGAGTTCAACTGTTTGACAGTCGAGGTCGAGAGCTATTGCACTGTGCAGGAAACGGACACAAAAATGCATGCGATTTTCCAAATCATAGCATTGTTTCCAGTGTACTACCGAGAGAGATGTGGAATCAATTTAACAATACGGCGCTAAAAGCCGAACGTTCCGAGTAAAATATTTTAGTGACAAGAGGAGTTTGCGAGTACATGCATCACGACCAGCTCTGGTATTCCGATAAATAGGTCGACACCATCACGAGTCCATTAAGTTTCCCTCAAAGGTAAATTTCCGATTGGCTTGTAAATTTTATTCTGAATCGACAATGCAAAATTACGTTACAACTGGGGGCAAGAGCGGTGGGAAATAAAGTGGGTATTTATCTTAGGAATCTATCAATATTTGCACAGTAAATATTATTGAGCGAGCTTTAACCCGAAAAAATCGATATACATTTTCTGAAATGCGTATTACGTATATAGACACTTTCCCACGTTCCGAAAGAGGCCGCAACGGAGCCATTTCACTCTTGATGGAAAGTGGGGAAGAGCACGTACGTTTGCGTCCCTGTGGAGAGAGAGTATGTTGAAGGAAGTGGTGAAGAGACGGGCACACACTACCTTTGAGAGGAAGGAGAGGATTGTTATTTTTTCCTCTCCCATTTCCCTTCATTCATTTCCCACGAGAGGAGCACTTTCCTCAGATGGGCGGGATTGTGTATTCGCCTGATATTGTGCCGTAGGAATGGTGGATGACGCTGAAAAAAGTACGGGAACGAAATCGGAAGAGAAAATAGGGACAAGAGGCCGATAAAGCAATAATAATACTAAACCATATCTACCGCAACGCCAAATAACATAATATACATTGGATGAATACATCAAATTTTCATTGTTCACAATGGTTTAATCAGCAGCCTATTGATTACAACTGCTGGCAACGGAGGTTGTCGCCAATACGATGAAGCCGATTGTCTGCATATGAAGTCATAGTGAATTTGCAAAGTTTAATTACTGTCCAGTTGTACAGCAAATTGCGCCTAAAAATATTGCTCATGTTGTATATACATTCCCTATAGGGGCGTGAGAGGGAACATGTTAGCCCCCACGTCCAATTTAATCCCAAAATCATGAGTGTGTGTTCTACTGGGGTGATCGCAAATCTCAAATCCAAAGTAAGGAAGCGACAAAGTGTCTCAATTTCAGTATTATTAGCCATTTTTCACCCGAATTTTGAGTGATACCTCACTTGAAAACGGTTAATTTCTTATTGAATACTAAATTTGGAAAAAATTTTTTCTCTGACCTGAGTAATCTTTGAAGAAAGAGGGTAAGAATGAGCTGGAGGTGTTTGAGATGAGGGTGTGGAGGACAATGGAGAAATCGAGGTGGATGGAAAGGAAGACGAACGATGGATTGTACGGCAGGAAGGGTGAGGTGAAGAATACGCAAAGACAAATTTAGAAGAGGAAAAATAGGTTGTTGAACAGTAAATGAGAGGGCATTGAATGCACAAGACAGTGATAGGTTGGAGGATGTTGGGCAAGAGGGGAAGGGGAAGCAAGGACACCGCGGCTTCATGGCTAGGATTGAAGACATGTTAGATGTACGACGAACTGTGGATTGAAATCAAGCAAAGAAGCAATAACCTTAAGCCGTCAAACATCAGTACACGTATTTCTACTTACATTACATTTACCCGTCACTTTACCGGTATATAACCGCTAATTATAATCCTTAAAGTATACACTCTGATTGGTTGACTTTGGCCGTTATTTCCACCCTTGTTCTTTCTTCCTAAGCTGCACCTCCTGTGACGAGGCTCTTCAGGAAAATTCATCTCAAATTTAGTTTCTACGCCCATTCAAAGTCCAAGTCGAATTTGGTCGCACTAACATGGATGCTGTTACATTAATATACTTTTCCAGCATTAATAATAGATATACAAATTGTGTTGACAAATGCGTGATATTTTTAACATGAGATATTGCTAATGAGCAAGGTGAAATATAGAGACACCTACAAGGTGCATGAAGTTTATCTACAACATAGAAAAAGCCATTGTTCGGATGGATGGATGTGTGCTATAACTACACGGTTGGAGAAATACCGTACCGAAAAAGTGCGCAAAATGATCACATGAGATTGTGAGTAAAACGCAAATATTCTGGAAGACATCCTTGGCGAAATAAACAATACATATCGTCAGAATAGAGTGGCTGTGAGGGGGAATCGAGAGAAAATGGACGAATCATAGCAGGATGCGAGCATGGAACGAAAATAAAAATGGGTGGAGAGAGGAGAAGGAGAGTAAAAGCGAGAATTAAAGGTATGTTCGGCTGGTGCGGAAGGGAAAGGGAGAATGATAGTAATAATAAGAGGATTCGAAGGGAGACGCACCCAGAAAGGGGGAATCAATTGAGTTGACTATTCAGGCCAGAAGGGGGCGGGATGGGGATGGAATAAGAAACGGGGAGGTAGGCACCAAGTGGGAGGAGTCGGCGAGGAATTTCGTTGGGATTCCCTCCCTTACACGGAGGATGATGGGAGCGTGAGAGAGAGAGGACGGAGGAAAAAGAAGAGAAGGCAGAATTTGAGGGGGCTGGAGAGGAAAGGGTTGGGGGCGTTCGGCTCCAGAGATCGATGGAACCAAAACGGGCGGGAGGTGGGACAGGGAAGGGGGGAGAGAGAGAGAGACGGATAAATGGAGACCGCAACAGAGGACGATGCACGTGACAAGGAGGGGGAGGGGATAAATGGACGAAATACGGAGAGAAACTGCGAAAAGCCTGCATACGTACACACACACGCAAACAAAGAAGGGACAGGAACTAAGATCACATTGAGGACACATGGGAGGGGACTTTCTGCGCGAAATGAAAAGGCATGGGTTGGTAATGCTGCTCAATTTGGAGTGAAAAAATTGAAAGACGAAGAGTGGAGCAAGGAGGCCACTAAAAAAATTTATAATAATTTCAAAATTTATGTCACTATGCACGAAGGCAGTTTTTGATTTATCGTCTTAATGATATTTTATGCATAGATGTGGGCGATATGTTAGAGCGCGATAAGCTACGATGGATCATGAATTAGATTAAAATATGGACCAGACTGGTACAAATTAGAATCGTTATAGGAAAGTCAATTGCGATTGAATCCATTGTAAGATCAGCGTACATTTTCCAAGTGTCTCACCATTTAAGTTGGCAATCCTGATCCAATCCTCATCTTCTTGAAAAATAATGGCATGTCCGATATTTGATGGCATTCAAGAAAGACAAGGGTACGGGAGAGAATATGGTGGCGACAGAAGACAAGTAGGTAGACGGAGAAAAGAGTTTCACTCTTTGATCGCGAGTTCCGGAATGAGTGCGACGGATTGATCGGAGTCGTCGTGGTGGTCGAGACGAGAGACACCGGGGAATACAGGGGGTTGGAGGGGAGGGGGAAGAGGTAGGGAGGAGGAGGAGGCCACGAAAGAGAGCGAGGGAGCGACGGAAGGAGTGGAATCAAACAGATGAAGCTCACCGCGCGGCGTTGCTACAAAGAGGGCGGGAGATCGGGGAGGTCGGGATGCGCCCCGCGATGTGTAAGCAGAGGCACAACAAGAGATTCTTGCAAGCATCGACGAAGCATTATGACGGAAAAGAAACATCGCAGCCGATTCGCGTACCACGCTTACACAAACCAACGGATCTAGAAAAAATACCAGCAATATTAAACAGAAACATCTAGACTTGCAGGTTATTATATTAATAAGGGGATTTAAAATAAGGTCTTGAGGCATTTTCATGGACGTTTTCAAGCTTGAAAATTTTAGCAGTGTACTGTAATTGACATCATTCCAAAACTTTGCAACTATCTATAAGTGAGGGTTTGATACAAATAAACATATAATTAATGTCCTATATTCACGGAAAATTAATTGGATATTCATTTCTGAATATAACAATTACACGGCTTTCTAAATCTAAAGATTCTTTCTAAAGAAAAATTAGTGGGATTAGGTAGTGGAAAGGAGGAAACTGCAAGAATGGAGGAAAAATATTTGTATTTGCTTAAATCCTTTTACGTGCAATCAGGTTGAGTGGCTCAACTTCAAAATATGATGACTAATACTGCCAATGAGAGCGGGATAAATGTTGAAATTAGATGAAAACCAGGAGATAATAACATCAATTCATATTTGAGAAACCTCGGGCGATGCATTCATGTGTCAAGTATTCGCAAATCGTTTTTATTCAAACCAAAATCAAGCGGCGAATTAGGACGCACAAAGAAAGCAGCAATTTTGTAGTAAACCTTTCGTTCCCGCTCAGTCGGAGCTGTGACGTCATCCACTGAAGGTGCCTAAGCAACGATATCTTCGTTTACGCTCTAAGTTTTCTGTGGACAAAATAATTAGACTGTACTGTGTTGAAAGCTAATCATGCTGGTGTTACTAAAATCTGTGTTGTAGATACTCTTGGAACTTTGTTTGGTTTTAGACTGCAATTTGTCATGTCGAATGATCATAAGCATAAAGGTTCTTATTGGGCTACAATTGTTATTGCCAAGATACCTGGAAATGTTACAATGGAAGTCGGTGGTTTGGAGAGTTTTCCTCCATCTGATGTGTTGTGTTTTAAGACTTTTCAAATGAACAATTTTCAAAGTTATAAACAAGAATATTGTACTGTTAATTCATCTAATGTATTAACTTTAAGAAATGTATGAAATTTAAGCTTGGAGATCGTTTAGTTATATATTGTAAAAGTGATATTGATTCTCCAGCTTCAATGACTGTTTGGTGATGTTCAATTTTATGCCAAAGTAGTTCCGAATGCCGAAGATACTACAGGTTCACACAATAGGACATGATATCGACTACAAAATATTTTTCCAAAATATTCCGAGATTGTATTTCCTTGTGTCAATTAGAATTGAAATTTCTTTGATCATTTCCGTTCGGAGATTCGATTCGGTGGCGAAACCGAGGGAGGGAGAGCGGAGTTAGGGGAAGGGTGGGCGAGGAGAAGCTCTTGAGAGAGGTGGAGTGGGTCGTGGAGGGCGAATGGAAGGGGAGGGGGGGCGGCGAAAAAATATACATCAAAAAGCAGCAGGGAGGACCTCAGAAATAATGAGGAGTCGTCGGAGCCGGTGGCAATGAAGGGGGAGGAAGAGAGAGGGAGTGTAGCCGAGCGGCCACAGACGGAACTGAAGGCGCTCGACGACCAACTCAGCTGAGGAACCCTGGGGAAAAGAGACGAGTATCCTCTTGGTCGAATATATATATATTAAGGATGAGTCGAATCCAAATGTCGATTCTCGATTCCACCGATTCTCAGGATTAGAATCGGTATCTAGAATCGATCGCCTAAAGTCCATTCCAATTCCATCGATTCCAGATAAATAAATATTCAAATCAAGTTTCATTTTTCACACATCATATTTGTCTCAGTAGTTTTGGGTGTAGGCTATCGATTTGTACTTTTTATCTACCTCAATGAGCTGAGGATATATTGGCCATTTGTAAATACATCATAACTTTTTGAGCGACTTAATTTCCTTTGTTATTTTATTTCAGCCAATACTTGAATTTAAATAATAGTCGTACGCCACTGGTATATCAATATCCCACCTGTTATTAGGAATAAGAATCGATGGAATCGGAATCGAGAATCGGGAATCGATTTGAAAGAACCGGAATCGAAATATGTGGAATCGACTCATCCCTAATATATATATAGATCGGAATCAATGTGAACACACGCGGGGGATAGTGGGCAGACACGAGGGAAAGAGGGATCGGGTACGAAGGGAAGGAATTTAAATTATTCATTCATTCATCGACTCGTTTTCTTTTCCTTTTCCAAAGCACACTCCACTTCCGTTCGAAACTATAGCTTCCAAAATTGAGAACTAGGGCGACCGAAGCAGAGCGATTAAACATTCCATCCGCCGTATTATGAAATTATATGAGACGGTGGGCATTGTTCGCGGGAGAAACCTCTTTCGGAAATGAAGCGAATAAAAGAGAAAAAATGAGGGAATTCGCGAGTCATGAGGAAGCTCGAGGCAAATTTTCACAGCGGGAATAATACCATGAATAGGGGAATCGACGGCCATAATTGTAATGACATGTTCATCATCATGTAAAGGTTAATTAGTCAAATATTTCCATGACGCTGTTTAATTAAAGCATTAATATTCACGGAATTTGAAACAATGTGAATACGTAGAAGCTTTTTTCCCATCTTACACAGCGACTTAGAATGACTATAGCTTGAGGAACAAAGGATTTGTTCCCAAAAATTATTGAAATGTGGAAGGACCGTGAGGAAAGGGTACAATTTATAAAAGTGAATGATTTATCTCCTCTAGGTCGAAAACACAATTTAAAAACTAACAAATGAATGAATTGTTGTGAAAAATTAATGTAATAAACTCAAAGCACTAAGTTTTACACCGCCAGCTAAACGTTTATTCTAGGAAACGTAAGGAGGGATAGATTTCTTTAAAGCTTAAAATCAACTCCGCCCCTTTATCTACCACAGGCATAAGTTCTGCAGGACCGTAAAACGCTTATTCTGCGGTGGGTATGGAAACAGCACCAGCCAAGGTGTCTTGAATGGCCTTTTGGCTACGAGACGCATACACTGACCGCAGCCGTCTGAGCGTGAAAGCTACAGCGGGGGCTAATTTCTTGCTCTATATCGCAAGCACTTTTTACTTAACAAAATCCACTTATCATTACGAGAGGGAAAGCTTAAGATATGGAGCTTTATGCTTTATTATGAAAATACATCGTGAAGTGAAGAGAACCCTGAAGATATCCCTTTATCCCCATGAGTTACGCAAAATTTTAAAAAAATAGTGCAATATCTGCCTGTGTGAAGTGAATGATCATATTAGTGACTTCAATCACACAATTCCTCAAATTTTTGATACCCTAGATCCACGACTTTCAATGTTAGATGAGACAAATAATAATGCAGTAATATCGAAAGTCAACCCATGTGGTGGACGTGGAGTGGAAGTTAACTTCATTTACGCGTCAATGACAGGGAATTATACTGTCAACTCTCATTATCGCACAACCAGAAACAAATGAGACAAAACTATGGGAATTAACATTAAGCATCAATACTGAAGTTATGAATCTTATTTTTATAAGTAAAACCGATCAACCAGCCAGGGGCAATCGAATTCGGATATTCTTGCTAAATTATTTTTTTCGCAGAAGCTGACGCTCCTCGGGACTTGATACTCGGTGCTAAAATACCAAGCTTCAAATCTTCCCCTGAAATGTTCTTCTCGCTTCTCTAAGCATACTCCTCCGAACTGCCATCCTCTTCTCCTTAACCTACGTCCTTCCAGGCTTCGATCTCAGCCACCCTCCTTACCTCCACCCACCCTGCTGTTTCTCTTCTCCAATCCGCCTCCTTCCCACCCATTACCACCGACGTAATTGATTCGCTCCTCCTCGCTGCACGTGCAGAATGTATTAAGGACCCGCCGAGTCTCAGTGCTCCGTCGCTTTTTTTTCTTACAGACTCCCGTCTGCCGCTCAGATTCCATTAGACACTCCGCGGAGCGAGAGGTAAAAATAAGCACGGAGGGCTGAGAGCTAAAAACCAAATTTCCACAGGCTACATTTTTTTATCATTGTCCTTATGAAAAAAAACTGGAGTGGAGAATAAGCGAGAGCATGCGGGACTATCTTTTTATTTTTCCCTCCGCTCGACTTCTGTCTGCACACTTTGCTCTCGCTGTTTTTCCACGTTGTTCTCAACCCTTCTGCGGCTTTCGACGACAAAAAACCATTTGATATCCTTCGAAGGCGCGAGTGGGGATGAAAGTAAATCGGGATGAATGTTTTTCGCTCTCAAATTCCATGAAGTTTGCATAAGTGGGCTATGGGCGAGAGAATATTTCAATGCTTTTTTCTTTGTCACGATCTTACCTTAAATTTTTACCTTTCAATGCATATAACTACCTTCAAAAGCCATCCCCACATTATATCCTTTTCTATGCGGTTGCCTCCCTTCCCTAAAATTCCTCTGACTACTTGCGATGGAACAGCTTCTTGTTGCCAACCGAAATGGTGCTACACAACACCAAAATATACACTGTTATGGTCACTAACCAACTTTTTTGTTAATTTTCTGGAAAATCTCTCACAACTCCTGAGTTTCCAGTGTGCTGTTGTAAAACTGCTTGCGGGCCAAGCTACAAAATGCTACTGTACATAAAACATACAAAGAGTGCCTACGACGCTGATTCTTTCGGAACTTGGCTCTTCGCCCTAATTTTATATGGATGGTCAAAACGATAGACATAAAAACCGTTGCTCCTCCGAACTCGGCTTAAATTGCGCCAAAATCTCTTACACCATCTTCCTCTCAACAGTAAAAATGAACTCAGAAAGAGTGATAAACTCCCACCGAGCCCCTAAGTTTTCCGCGGCTGTTTACAGTTGTCACCCTTTCTCAATGCTTTCAACGGCATAGTGTTTATTTTCATAAATATCGTAACTCTAGTCATTACTCATGACAGGTAATAGGTCATCCATACGAAATTAAAGTAATATTAGACAAATTTTCACTAGAATACTCAGATATACTTAGGCAAATTAGCATTTTATACGAGAGAGAAAATAAAACGTTATGCACTAGTGGCTGAATATAGGTGAAACTAAAATAAATCAAAGACAGTCAAAAAACATCAAATGTTTTTATGGCATATAATTTCTCCGGTAAAACATACGGAGAATGAAAAAATCGACAGACATATATACAAAAAATCCGTAAATAAAACCTATAGAGTAAAAGAAGTCAAAGATAATTTCCAAACGTGAGAATTCATTAACGATAGTAGAACTGATAAAAAATAGTTTCTTTGAAAGGGTCTACGCATACACAGAAAAAGGACTTCTTATTTGGCTTTTAGAACTGGGTCCGCATATTTTAAACAGCGGTTTATTATTAAACAATATTTTCAATGAAAATTTTGAATATCAAGGTTTAGTTTAAACTTTTACAAGTGGTAAAGAAATTAAAATAAAACCACGTGGTTCATTCTTCCAAAGAAATATTAGCAATATGTGAGCAAGGTGGCTTCATTTCCGCTCAGACACATTCGACTTGGGCATGGAACACGATTGATATGGAAGCGTGTAAAAGAGAGGAAGAGCAGAGGCTGAACAGATGACAGCCATTAAATTTATTTTTCCTCGGTGCAAGTTTTATGACGTTAATTTAAATGCCATCAAAACCTTTCTAGCTAATAGGAAAAGAATAAAAAGGGGAGAATTGGCTACCCTTTTTTATGTGTCAAGCCTGAGCGGCTACTGGTTGAGTTCCAATAAAAGTCGTACTTTGAAAGTGGTTGGCTTGATTTATGAGAACCACATCGCTGGGGAAGGAGAGTAGAAAGGAATAAGACAAGTGTTAGGATTTGTTCAAACAGTAGCAATATCACTAGAAGTTAAAACCCGATTGAAAAGGAGTGGAAAAGGTATGACTTTGAATTGAATGATATAAAACAATACAAAAACATACATGAAAACAACATCGAGAAGGAAGTTTGAAGCTTGCCATAAAATTTTCGTGCAAAGTGTAAATTAAAACGTAGGAAGTTAAAATGTCAGGGAATTACAGCGCACAAATCGCAATTGATTTTATATTGGAGAAATTTCCAGAGGGAGCAAGGCAAACAATTGCAAGGTTTTACAGTGGAATGAGCGAATCGTTTCTCAATTGAAAGCGCTGAAAAACTTTACTCGTAAAATCTGATTTATTCATAGAAATTTTTCCCTCAAGTTTTTCCGTTCCCTGTTGACATTATCAAAAAGTCTCAAAATTGTTTGAAAATTCACAATGTTAGCTATCAAATGTAATTTAACGCATAACCTAAGCCTTTTACATGCTCCGAAACAACTCCACAGGAATTATTCATTTCATTCTTCCATAATACCATAAATTAAGATGATTTAAAATGAGGCTTTTTAAAGTTAATGAGGAGAATCTTCCATGCTTCATATTTCAACAATGTCGACCTTTCGACTAGACAGAATACTTTTTTTTTACAAGAAGGCATATTGAGAAAAATGACCTTAGCAGTCGACGCACCCTAACAAACTATGTATTACTACTACTGACGGCATACTGACGGATATTTTATAGTAAAATGCTTCGTGAATTGTTCAGAGATGTGTGCACATATCTATAGTTGCATATTTACAAAAATTACTATCCTTCGGACGATAAAATATAATCTAAGATTAAAATAGCCATTCCATATGTATGGAGATGCCTGTCAAAGCCAGCTGTGGAGCTTCAGATTATCCTGGTCCGTGAAAATATACCGTCCGTCCATATTCACAATTTTGAATTTCTTTATCCTGGTATATTGCCTTGAGAAATGCTTTATATCAGATTTAAGACATCTAAAATTAAGTGCGTGAACGGTTGGTATATCTCTCTGAGCAGAACGTGATGCTCAACAGATGGCATCGGCCTCTCCTCAAATAACATTTGGTAGACCACCCGCATAACAGTATGGAGTGGGTATACGTATACTCTGCAGGATGTGAAAGAGGCGATAAATGGTTGTTTTTGAGGTCTGTTCCAATCGTTCTAATGAGAAGATTACGTTTAGGATCTTCCATCAGGAGCTTTATAGCCCGATCGCTTCATGGTCAAGTAGGGTAAAATTCTAGAAGCAGAGAAATAACAAAAAATATGTGGCGAAATCGTGCATGTAGAAAAATCGTGACATTTCCTTCGGCCTTGGCTGGAGAAATAATAAAAAGATAACCATAGATTTGCGGCACAATTCAATGGAATACATTTTTTTTAAATGCTGGCAAAGGGCTAGAATACTTCACACCAAAAGTTATTCCGGATCATAAGAATGATATCCCCAACCCACCACTTTAAAATTCGCCATCTGAGGGAAACGGCCGCTCCAAATCTGCAATTTTACTGGGCAACCATAGCTTTAGAGGTCATTATGATTCCTTATCAACCATGCCCTGTGATCACTGCGGCAAAATAGAAATCACAGATTTCGCCACTTTCCCAGAGCGTCACACCTTCACCTCCTCTTTGATCTCGAAGCATTAATATTGATTCCTTTGAGATGTCGAGAGCGATACGGGGATACTTTTACTCAGAAGTCCTCCATCAAAGACGAAACCCAAAAATTTCCGCGGATCTTTTCTGCCCTCGTATGGAACACGCATTGATAAAACCATAGGTTTAATATTTTTATTCTGCGATATTGTCTAGAATGTAGGGTTCTTTGAAATTCTACAAAAAGAGTATGAAGTTACAAACTCAATACTATTTTCCATAGAACTACAATACTATTAAAACTATTTTCAGACATGCCTTATGCGTCTTGACCCGCATGAAAACGTATTTTAGCTATGATTTTACGTTTGCGTTTATTTTGATTTGATTAATCTATTATATTAATTTGGGGAAGGCCGATGACATTTTTAAAGCGACAGTATTGTCCAGAACTTACCAATGTTAGTAATTGCTTCCCAAAAAAAAACAGAATGGCTGGAAAATTAAGAATAAATAGCCAATTGAGCCATTGTTGATAAAAAGATCTATATTACGAGTACAATTTTTTGACCGAAGGTATTTACAAAATTACTGGCAAGGGAACCAGCGTTGTACAATTGACTGAAATTGCTACAAATAAACGAGGAAAATAAACATATAAGCTCAACAGATTCAGGCGAGATATCGTAGAAGTTCGTCATATTAAATGTACCTGATGATGGCTCTGTGAGCTGAAACGCGTCGTACGCATTAAAATACCTTGTGGAATGGTGAATTTGTAGTTTCTGTTTTCATAAACATATAAGCTATAACTTAAAAATGAAAATCACCAACCGCCAAAAAAAATCTTACCGTTTTGTTATTCCTAAGATAATTTTATACGAGTTCATGAAATTTTTTTTTAACAAAAATCTAGATCAACATATTTCCAAGATAAATATCATTGATGTTAAGTGAAAAACAGAAAAAAAGACGCTTAGAAGCAAAATACAGCCAATTAAACACTAAGCCAATCTCTATATGATATGGCTTCCATAAATTGACTCGAAAAATTTATTATTTCGTAAATCGTATTAACAAAATTAAAACCATTTAAGACTATTAAAAAGTGTTGAGAGGCAGCCGAAGGAACAGGTAAAGCATGATTTGAAGGAGTACGAATGCGGATCGTGAAATATTAAGTGACTGAAATGGGCAGGAAAAAAATTGAAACATGAATCTATCTCTGAAAATATCTTCCTTAAATTATCACAAATGAGCATTTTTGAACCCAATGCATAACATATACATTTTAAAATGTTGTAACTATTTTAATGCAAAATAATGATGTTCCGTGTACAATATTAATGCTACATACAAAAGCGTTCGATCTTTAAAATAAACTCTGGAATCCCTTAGCAACTAACTTCACCTCATTAAAACACTCGAAAAAAAAACAAAAGAAGAACGGCAGGGTTCGACAGCCGGGTCATTACCAAGTGCACTCAGTCATTATCGAAACACTACGCATTATCCCCCCTCCCTCCCCGAAAAGATTTTCACAAAAGAAAAGAAAACTCACCCGGAAGCTGAAGAGTTTTTATTTGTTATTTCATTGTCTCGACGAAAAAAGGTAGAGTACCACGAAGTTTCGTTAATTTCTCTTCCCTCCCTCCCGAGATAAGAGTACGTACACCACCCTTTATGAAAAAGAGAGGGATGGAAGGAAGGATAAAGAATAAGGGTTCGAGGAAGGAAATGAAAAAAATAAGCGAGAGGGATTTGGAGAGGAGGGTTTTGTGGCAGGGGACACTCGGATTAGGAGAGTGGGGGAGGGTGAGCGGGCGGGTGGTGGCGAAAAATAATGAACGGAGCAGCGAGTGAAAGTGAGTCTGGCGTAGTCAGAGAGGGGAGGTAAGGGAAGGGGGCGTGGCTGGAGGGAGAGAAGGGTTGTGAGGGAGAGAGGGAGCAAGAACCCCGAGGACTTTAAGAGGGACAGGGCGGGGAGGTGCGTGTGGTTGTGGAGAGAGAGAGAGAGAGGTAGGAGGAAGTCAAAGCGAGGACGGGAGGGCTCTCGAGGGAGCGCGACGTTGTTGTTCCTTCGCAGTGTCCTGTCGGGGACAGCAAGTGGGCCGCGCCGAAAGGGCCCTCTCATCCCACAAATACCCCTAGCCCTCCTTTCCTCCCGCTCCTTCCCCTCTTCTCTCCACACTCAATCTCCGCTTTTCCCTGGCTAGGCAAAGCGAGAAACACGACGGATTTCGCTTGCAAGTGTCGAGGGATTCCAGCAGCTTCTCTGGTGATGTCCACCAGGCGGACCTACAAATCGATACCACGTAAAGATTCAAATCCTAAACAGACTCGTAAATTCTGTCACCGCTTCACATGTACCTCAGTTAAAAAGTAATTTTCCTCATATTTCCCCAGTTCCTTCGGTACGTTTTATTTTAGTTGTATGTACGATGTTTTTGTTGTACTTTGACAATTTTCCACTATTTCCATAAATCTTCAAACAGTTCCCCTCGACAGTTCTGCAGTACAAGTTGGACGTAAATGATAATTGAGCTATGTTTATCTTAGCCCGATAACGGTAAAAATAATACTGTTTATGATTCGAGGGACGAAGGCAACATATTGCCAGCAATCTACTGTCACGAAAATACTATGTTAAAAAACTTACTTACGAAAACCAAAATAGACATACCGTGTGCAAGTGTAATTTTTCCACCAAGTCCAAGTGACTTGGTGATTACCAAAGACACAAATATTTAATTTTCCAATAGCTTTAAAGTCATAAATAAGGTGGAAAGTCTAAGAGGTTTTCTATGATTTCGATGCGTCATGATAAGAAATGATAGAATAATAGGACATAAAAAGGCTAACCCTCCTGCAAATATCATCTGCTGTTTATGAGAAGAGATGACACGAGTCAGAAATAGCACAGACGAGAATATAATGCACCATCAAAAGATCGTACGAAACTCTTATAATCGGAAGTCGGTTTTTTTAAAGCACGCACATTTTACGCCGATAAAATAAAAGATATCAACGAAATTACTTTTTCCCTACTTCCTGTTTCTTGATGGCGCTTTTCACTTGAGATTTTAAAGGTGACAGTAGCGACTGACGGAATTGAGAAGGAGGGGGAAAATAATTCTTTATGTCAAAAGTTTCCCTGTTTCTTATCGCAGCGGTGAATATTACAACGGATACCTGTGACGGGAAAGTTCTTGCAGAAGCACAGGCTGTAATATTAAGAAAGGGCGGAAAGTTTTTGAAAACTCCCGACTGATAATAAAATTGGAACGATAAGGATGAAGCTGTCAAAGTTGCTAAAAGTCCCTCACGAGAAGCAATATAAGTAGGCAGGAGCATAGAGAAATCGTTCATGCCAGCATAATAAGGAATGATATTGCCCATGTAGGTATTTGAGCTTGGAACGTAGAGTGACGAGTGATGACATGAAACACTCGAGCGTTTGAGAAAGTATTACCTTTACTCTGAGTGCAATTAGCTGTGAGCATTAATAACAAGTCACATTGGACGGAAGAAACAGTTTAGTCCCAAATACATGCAAAACCTAGCATTATTTGCGAAGGCGATACAATATGGGGTTTGGAATGTGTAGCATAAAAACCATTATTTTTACCACAAAAACACTTTCATAGTTTCAAACCATGGCATATTAGTACAATGTGTGTCCTAGCTCAAATGCCAAGTACGCTATTCGGCAAATACACAACTAAATAACAATTACGCGGATTGAAAATTTTCTGATTTCTGATATTCAGCACAGAATTTGAGTGAATGCGTGTTTCATCTTCAGAATAATATGAAGACTTTGAGAGGCATATGAGCTGGGTAAAAACATTCTATGTTTGGTGGTAATCATTAAAATAAATAAAATATTTAAATTTTACAATTTGAGGTTTTGGAAGGTATTTTAACAAAATAACAACACCGAGATTTTTTAAAAAATCGTTTGTGTAGTGTAGGCATTTTAGAAGAAAATGGTGGGAGTAAAAATATCAGCTTAAACATATAACAAATTGCATATTCATGAGACACACACTGGTCTACTGTCACTACATGAGACACATACTGGTCAACACGTTGGTCTACTCTCTTAACATTTTACGCCAGTTAGTAGAGGAAAAATATTGCATAAATATTTGTTGACATTACAAGCAAAAACACTCAAAGTACTGCACTGATTGTACTGTCTTGAAATGAACAATTGCCTCTAGGAGTTTTTAATGCGTGTTCCATCGTACAAAATTTAATTACTCCTGAAATGTAAAGGTTTGGCTTATTTTAATAAAACTACGGCCCCCTTCATCGAACGAGAGGGGTATATAGAAAATTTATACAAGGTAACAAAGAATTTCAATCTTTATTAAAGGAAGTATAAATGAATTAACTGATGCCGCGCGTAAAAACAGCCCGAAATAAAATTGGAAATCATTAAGCAACGTAAAATAAGGAGGGAAAAAGTCTACATCTTACTTCTGTATATATGTATCACGTCCTGTGTATAATCTCACGTCATGGTCAAAAAAGAGCGGGCGAGAAAGGGAAAGAGAAGAAGAGTGAGAAGCGGGGCTGGACCGGAGCTGACTGTTAGACGAGATATCTCGGACATGTCGCGGCCGCCTACCCGACACACGCTTTCTGGGTGTCCTCCTCTGGGAGGAGGCGTGTCATCAGATGCTACGGGAGTAATACGGCTCGGAGCCACGCACGCCGTGGCATGTTTTTTCCTCACTCACGCTCTTCGTGTTTTCACATTTCACTTTCTCCGCGCGTCGTGCGTCCCAACTACACGCAGCTCTCAACGGTCGAGAAAAACAAGCCGACCAAAGAAATCATTTCCTCGTTCAGTATTTTCAACTAAAAATTCCTACTCCACTTCCATCAGAAAAGTAATTGGTTTTATATCCGCAAAACAGATCCAAAATGTGTTCATATTGGGTAAATATGTTTTAACTATTTCAATCAGCCGAATGAATACAAGTGAGTATTCATTCGCACTAATAAGTAACCTTTACTTTGACTAAAAACATCAAAGAAGACAAATTAACGGAGGGAGTCTCGTGGAGAGAATCAAAATGAAAACTCGCGTCTTCGAATTCTCGAGGTTGTAGAGAAAATAATACGATTATGGTTGTTATTCCTTGATTTAGGTCACGCGGCAAATGAGGTCACAGAAAATTGAAGAGAGCCCTGAACTCATTAGTGATTTCATTAAAATTTTCTTAAACAATGTTTGGACTCCGCTGATAAAATATGGTGCTCCGTTCAATTATACATATTAAAAAGTAAACCTGAATATGCCGTGAAAACTAAACGAGCAAAGTAGGAGTCTTACGAAAAAACTCCAAATTGCCGACAACGTACATCCATCCAAGGATACCATCTCATTTTGAGGATATATTTGAAGGATTTACGATATATTTTGTTCATTCACGGGCAACGTACGGATATCTAATGATTTTCTCGTGTATACCTCGTTTTATTACGGTGTACCACACGATTGTTTTGCCTACACCAAAAATGTAACTGAAATATTATCTCCATTTTGTTTGAATAAGAGTACACTTTATGTTGCATTACCCTTATCCTGAAATACAAACATGGCAACTTCCGACATGTTTCACGGTTATTAAAATGAGTATTTAGGATACAAGGAATAAGAATTATTTACCATCGTCAACCCAAGGGAATTAGATTATACTGAGTTCGAGCACTTTAAAATCAACTTTTTGCTAATAAAGGAGTTCATAAAAATTAATTTTTATTTTTATCGCTGGAGGAAAAAAACATTGAAACACAAGGTAAATGGAGAGAATTAAAAAACAATGCTATAATATTATCTTAAGTGACAAATTGCATGCAATACTAATAGGTGTAGCTTGTAGACATGGTTCACATTCATGTTAATGTACCATTACGTGTACATTTGTGCCTTGGAAATGGCACAAATTGCTGACACCTAAGGAAGGACAAGGATTGAAATCATCCATAATTTTATTTTGATCGATCTCATTTGGTGTTTAAGAGCCTACTGATATTTTAAATAAAAAACTGCTATTTGTTAACCAGATAAATAAATTAATAATTTAAATAAGTTTACATTATGATGTGTGAAGTTCAGCTTTTGAAATAAAATTCTGCCTTCAAGAAGACTTAAGTATCACTCACGTGTAGATATACTAGAATATTAATGGCCAAAAAAACAATTCAACAAGAAAAAAAATGGGAGCGACATTAAAATGTGTAGTATAACTAAGCGGAGAAGGAAGAAAAAGTAATTTAACTTGTCTTGGTTTCTTGAATTGGCCCAAAAAAATTGTAAAAGCTCTCAACATTCATTTTGTGGCGTTGGAAAGCGAAGAATGAAAGCAAACTATAATGAGACGGCGGGAAAAGATCTGGCAAAAAAGGTCCCGCTGGGGTATTTCCATCCATTTTCTCGAGGAATATGAAACTGGGTACCATAAAATATCTCCGTCCCTCGCGAGGAAAAATTAATAAAAAAATCAGTCCCAACTTTGCAGGCTGTTGTTTCGAGAAAACCCTGAGATTACGAGGAGAAAATCCGAGGATTCGGTTGGATATCTTCCCGAATCTACAGAAAAATAAAGAGAGCGGAGCAGCCGGGATTTTAGGAACAATCTCAAAATAGACCTCCCACCGTTTCTCCCTCAAAAATGAAGAAAAATGTGATTACTCCTTCAGTTTACATTTAATCGTTGAATTTTTAAATATTTTTTACATAGGGCAACAGATATGTAATATTAGAGGGACTGGGGAAGGAGGTAGAATGAAAGAAAAATGATGAACAGCACTGAAAGGGGCAGAAGCTACATTACAGTCAGGCACCGTGAGGTGCAGTGATGTGTAAATAAACTGTATATCTTCCAGGATAGATTCCCAGCAGAGAATCGTGATGAATGTTCGACTCCGCCTTCGGCGTCTGCTTGTGAAGGCACGCCAGGCTTCCCCCGTATACGTCCAGACCAGGGTGCGAGCAAAAATATTCCGACGACCGACAGACCGCAAAAGGCGCCAATGTGTGTGCGACGATGCGGACGGATTTTGGTTCAGACGGATGCCGGGGATCCAGCTACGCAGTTGCTCCGGGTAAGGGAGTGAGAGGAGAAATGACGGGGGAAGGGCGGAGAGGAGCGCTCATGAAATAGGATCCGGGAAAGGTGGGACCATCGGATAAGTTGAAATAGAACAGGAATGCAATATGTGATATGTAATACAGGTACACGATGTTCGCAGAATTAGTAGTGGGATTACACAAGTAGGCACGAGCAATGGCAGAGGAAGAGTAGGAGAGGAAAACAGAGTGGCAGAGAAAGGAAGAAGATGAAAAACCAAATGAGCGTAGAGAAAGCATGCGTAAGAAACGGTTGAAAATGGTACCTTACATACCGATGGAATATTCTACCGTTTAATGGAAAGGAGATGACAGGGAAAGGTTTGAGGAAACGTAAGGGTGAGCGGTGAATTCTAGGACGCGAACTTTTCGTGACAGAGCGATGCGACGTCTGAACGGACTATAGGTGTGACGCAAAAAATATCACCGGATAAAAGATATGTTTAAAATATTATAATTTTTTCTCTTCCTCTCTCTCTGGATGGACCAGTTCTGCTCAACTCTTCGGCTCCTTAGGGTCCTTTTTTCTCGCCATTTTTCATTTCAGCATTGCGTAACTACTGTTTCTCTTCATCTCGTCCAAAATGTTAATTCACCTGGTACATCTTTCCCACACTCACAAGGTTATTCCCTTCACAACGACCTTCAGGATAGACTCTGGATTCAATTACTTTGCTCCATCGACACAGTTCGCCTTTATCTTATCTCTCACAGTGGTCCTCATCCAAACTCCTCCATGAGAGGGACCTAACCGTTTTACTTCTGTGGACGACCGAAATGATGACTACGTTGAGGCATCTATACAGTCACTCAAAACTTCAGAAGCAAATTTGTTTCCCGAGAAGAGAAATTTTTTATCATAAAAGAAATATGAATTGAGTAAATGAGCTGCTCAGAAAAACATTGATTGCGTTCGAGGAGAAACGTGACGGCCCACGTTTGGGTAGGACGAGGAGAGTTACCACGGTATCTATCACACTATATTTTGTGAGTATTCAAACAACCCCAAAAATGGTTGTCATTCAGATAAAACAGCATCTATGGCGAACTGAGTTCTAAAGATTCCTCACTAGTACTACCAGCAAGAAGGAAGAAGAATAAGTTACTCCAACGTACCGAAAGCTGCTTGAAGAGCAATGAGCCATATGTAAACTGAGCCTCGTTCCTAACCTCGCATTCCACCCCTTCCATGATGATTAGCACACTATTTATACTATTTCGTTCCTTAATGAAAGAATTCTTTCATAGCCTCTTTAGAGTAGGACATTTTATTTGGCATAGAGAATGGTGGAAAGTTGCAGTAAACAGATATTCACAGAGATGATCGTTGATGCGATGGTGATACTACCATCACAACCATTTAAGCGATCGTTCATATAAAGAAAGCATCGTGTAAGACACAGAGTCACTCATCTTCATCTACACTCATCACTCTAAATGTCCTCACATGTACTTAGTATACAAATAATCAAAGTTTTCAATAATGAAAGGGTTGGAGAGAGAGAAGGGAAATATATTTCGCAAGCAGAGGAACGAGTAAGAAAGAGAGAGCGACAGGGAGAAGAAGGAAATGAGGGAAAGAAGAGACACCGGATGAGAGAGCGTGAGCGGGAAAGTGAGAAGAGGAAATTGTAGGAAAGCATCCGAGAGAGGTGTTGCCACGGAGATTACGAGACAGGAGGTTCGGAGAAGGAGGAGAGTCTTGTTTGGCAGAGATACGATACGGCGAGAGAAGGGGGCGGGAACTTCTGAGGAGGGCTGCATGCGAATGGGAAAGATGAGAGGGAGGGAACGCGTATACGGGGGGAGGGAAAGGAGGAGGAAATGAGAAAGGAAAGGAGGGGAGGAAAGGGAAATGGCAGACGGGGGAAGGAGGTGGGGAAGGGGGCGAAGAATGCTCCTCCCTTCCGCCCGTTTTACATCCCTGGAACTCTTCTCGGTCGCGGTATTTGCAGGAAGAGTCGAGAAGCGATAGGCAACGAGAGCCAGTGGGAAGGTGAAGGAGTGAAGGGTGTATATGTGAGAACGAAGAGGGGAGGACGAAGAGTGGAGGAGGGTGTTTAGAGGAGGAAACGAGAAGAATACAAAGATGCGAAGGGCCCAAAGAAGTTTTCCCTGCGAGTGGAAAGTGTGTCAGAGGAAATATTTTTTCCCAACGGAGGGATGGGGAAGGATATTGAAGAGGAAGGAAAGCGAATTTGGGTTTAGTGTCGGCTGAGGAAGTGGGGTTTCGGTCCGGGAAAGGGGAAATGTGGGACAGTAAAAATCACAAAACGGACGGGGTATAAACGCGGGGAGGGAAAGTTAGAACGCGGGAAAATGGAGGTTCGGAAAAGATGCCTTGGTACATACTGTATGTAGGAAAGAAAACTGTTGCCTGGGGCTCTCAAAGAAAGCGTACATACCTTAGTTTTTCGAATAAAGCGGGTAAAAGACAGTTTATCACAAAAAAGATTTTTTCCAGAGAAACATGAGCGATGTAAATTCTAATACATTAGTAAGATGATGACAGACGCTTGTTAGAATGGATATACTAGCAAGATCAAAGGAATGATGAATTACTTAAAAATTCTAAGCACCACAGGGGTCGAAGTACCAATCTCTATGATTTTTAAAACCGCAACAGCAAAAGTGCGATAGTTTTATAGCTTTCCCATTGACCCCAAAAAAGAAGACAGAAATGGAGTGGGTATTCATGATATTACTTTTCACGATACGAGAGTATTTGTACTAATCGGCCATGTGGTTATCATTGAGATCGTTCAAAATTAAGAGAACTAAGTTAATGAGAGTGTACAAGGAGACTCTTCGCAAGACTAACAAGCAAGGAAAAGGCCTTGAGAGGAACATATTTTGAGAAAGAGAGAGAGAGTGGTGAAACGGGAGTGGACGGGAAGTCGTAATCGTTGAGTGCGCTCGGAGAGGCAGAGAGTGAGAGAAAGGAGGAGATTACGAGACAGGGGTCAGTGACCGTGTCAAGTTTTGGTTCGCTTTGAAGGAGGAGTGAGAGGGAGGACGAGAAAAGGTTAAGATTCTACGCCGCAATGCCCCTGACTCTAAAAGCAAGACATTGGATCGTCCACTACAATAATATTCAACATTTCTTAACGTAGGAGGCATTTTTAGATAAAAGAAACGTTCATACATCAACAGAAACCTGTTTCATGAACTCCGCCAGCATAATCACGGTTGACAGAACATAAAATTGGAACCTGAGGCCAGTTTCAATAGGAATAACAAATGTGCTAATCATCACTAAGCTACAATTTTATACTTAGAAACAATAGCATGAGATACAAGCTACTTCAGGAAATGAAATATATTTGGAGTTAAAACACCTTAATTCCCCCTGAAATCTTCCTTGATTAATACCCATTTTATTTTTGTAATATTTTGTCTGACCTGCAGTCAAGTAAACCTATAAACAAAGGGAACGTTATCAAAATGAGTAATAATATCGAGGAATATGTTACGGTCTCTGACCCTCCCCACCTAGACACAACCTCCTTCACCTGTAAGGAAATATTATTTTTGGACGAATGATATGAAAACCACCGAGCGCTGCCTCGTTATTTAACAATTACGCTATCAAGCCTTTAAATATGATTCGCAGGCTCAAAATTCATTGAGAATAAAAATAGGAAAGTTAGAATTGACAGATTTATTCTATTCTGCAAATATTTTTGCACAATTTTTCTCGAAACAATGAATGAAAACTTTTCTTTACCGTTATGCTAATAAAATCACGAACTAATTAGTTACTTAGAATTTGTAATTTTTCAAGTAATCTTCTACTTCGTAAACAGTATCTACCGGCACACAAACACTTTACCTAAAGGAACTAGAGTAAAATTAATAATGTATTGATAGTTTCTGGCAATAAATACCAGGTAAAACGTTTTGATTTTCGTTATAACAAAACTATTTATGAAAACTTTTTCAACACAAGGTATTCATTTCTAAAGAGCTCAAGATCGTGGAAAACGGAAAATATGACTAGTCAACGGTAAACGCTTTGAAGCGGGCCTGAGAACATTTTTGTCCCATAAATTGTTGCGGTCGTGTATATATTCCGGATTAGATGCAAAAAAAGAGACACTTTTCCGGGACGATCTCTTACGAGGCGTATAGTAGTACGCGGCGCCTCCTGGGGGGTTCCAAAAACGACAAAGGAAAAGGAGAGAAAAAAAGAATAAGAAGAAGAGGCGGAGAAATCCGGAGCGCGAGGGACATGTTTCCCGGTTATAGGCGAGGAACTTCACGATGCAATATGCGCCCGCCTCATGCATGAGGGAATTGCTCGGGCTCGTCGCAAAACCCATGTGGTCTGCTCCGTTCTATGGAGGATACACGAAAGAGAAATGTACAGAGATAGGCAAAGGGATAGGTAAAGAGAGAAACGTGTAGGTATTCACGAAAAACTCGGAGATGCATGTCTGCCCTCTTTTCGGGCATTTATTTTCCTTCCATTTTTTTTGTAAACAAGAAGAAGGATATGTAGGAAGTTCACGAGGAAACCGGCAATGATGGCAAGGGGGATGAGAAGTATGTAAGCGGGAGGCTTTGAGGGGGAGAGGGAGGGAATAAGAGTGTTGTAGTGTGGACGAAGGGATTCCATTTGCGGAGAGGGCGTGGTTTGGGGTCTGCAGGGGACGGAGGAAGAGGATTGGAGAACGAGGGCAAAGGAAAGTAGTGAAATGGAGGAGATGATAAAGAGGGAAGGGATAAGGAGGGACGAGGGGGAAAGGGTTGAAGAGAGAGATTCAAAGTCGTTGGAGGAAGGACGAGAGGATGGAGATGAATATCTAACCGAGAGGAGAAGACTTTAACCCGGACAAGCGCGCGCTTCGGGAATGCAGATTACCGACGTCGCACGTAGAGCACAGCGGGGAGGGAGATGGGTATGATTAAAAAGAGCGCCATGCGTTGACCTTTCAGCCTACTTCCCCAAACTCTTCACTTGCCCGAGAAATGTTTTCTCAATCTTCCCGACTCTCTGCTTATAATTTCCGCACACTCCTCTTACGATGCTTATCACTCCGCAAATAAACAGTTTCTATTCCTGCTGTTGTTGGAGATACGTACTCCAGTTACTTTTTCCCAGATTTCGCAGTTTTTTTCAGCAATCAAGCAGTTAGAAATGCTGATTACTCTTGCCTGTAGACATGAGAGAATAAAGGATTTGTAAAGGTAAAGTTCCTGTACTACCTATTTAACGAAACAGTTCCACTTTTACGATGGGAAAATTAGTTAATGTTGTGACATTCCATGGTGATTCTGTCACTTTTCGCATAAATATTAAAATGGATACATTGGTCAAGTGAAAAATGAGTCTTAATGAATCAATGTTTTAAATTATTTTGCATTACTCAAAATTAATTTCAACTCACTCGATCGGATGTTGCATGTTCAAGTCACGTTAAAGGTATATGGGGCAACGATCGTCACATCCAAAAATGAAGAATAGATAGCCTTCTTTCGACTAAATAGGTTTAGAAAAAGATAAAAAAGGCGTACTCGGTGAAAGTGTAAATTAGCCTCAAATAATTCATCTCTTAGGAGAGGTTGCCACGCAAATTAGTCTTGAATTGAACTCCAATTCAGAATGTCAACCAACCCTTCACGTGGAACGAAGGAGTATTCCATTTTAATGAATCGGGGTTCTTAAAAAAAGGACTGAATCTCGAATCATTGAAAAAATACAAGGTTTTTGCACACTATCAGGCCCTATGAGACACAAAAAAGACTATTACGGAATTAAACAGGCAATTAAGGTGCATAAAAATCAGTGACTTCCAAGGAAATTGGCCAACAAGAAAGACAAATTTTATGGTCACGGATTCAGGAAGAGTATCCTTCTCTCGTTATGATATGTTCTTTGGAAGGAAACATTTTACGGCGAAATTAGTTTGAGGAACTGGAAGAAGAAGAGCAAACACGAGTAGAACTGGGAGAAGGGTCGGAAAGTCGAGGGCTCACGTCGAATGGGATGCGGAGGCAAGATAATTACGGAGGAGAGAGATCCGTGAGGATTTTGATGGAAGAATGGTTGAAAGGGGAGAGCGAGAGAGAATTTGAGGGAACGACGAATTCGAGAGAGCAGCTCAAGACAACAGAAAGGAGGAGAATGATAGATGGAGGCCAGGGAAATACGTTTACTATGGGAGAAAGATAAGGTGGTGTAGCCGAAGAAGAAACCCAGAGCGGATGGAAAAGATAAGGCTTTGATCGTCCTCAATCGCGCCCTTTGGGGCTATAAATAATTTGCTCAATAAACTATATCATCACAAACATAGTCACTTAGACAAGTAACGATAAAAATGGAGATTTTTGTTGAGTTGAGTAGAAATATTAAAAATACGTAACAGATTATACAATACATAGGGATTACTGAAAGCCTTATTCCAAGCATATTTAGACCTTATAGTATGTATACACTATGACAAAAAGGGATAAATTCGGGGTTCTTATCGTCATAAACTATAGTTTACTCACCAGCACACAACGTCACACATTAGATCACTTCCAAGTAAAATACTCCACTCACCTGGAAAAAAGGAAAGGAAATTTGAGTATACATTTAGCAAAATAATTAGGACTAGTCTAATTCTTATAAATTTTACTTAAGGCAATAAAATATATCCATAGCATCATAGCAATTATATTTAGTTATATAAATAAAATAGTCATTGGTAAATGTTACCATATCCCCTCAAAAGGCATGTCATGAAATTCGGTACTTTTCAAACTTTTTTTTGTGGCAAAAGTGAATTAGAGGAATAGGTGGCTTAAACTGCATGCGCAAAGAGAGACGAGGAAAAAGGAAATAAAAAGGGGGATTTTCGGTCTCTTCTGGAGGACTGTGTGCGGTTAATGTATTAAAAAGATCTGTAAAGCAATGGCAATGCTGCGAGATTTTAAAAGAGATTACGGAAAATCAGAAAAAAAACACAGAGAGAAGAGGTAATTTCTGGCGCTCATTTGAGCCAGAAGTACGCAACGGAAACATAAAGTATTTCCACTTACAATTTCACCACGCGTAAAAATAAGTAATCGACGTCAAAACTCTCGTATTACTTCACGTGCGCACATTTGGATTTCTCCGCCGGAGATCCTGAAGGGGTTGAAATTCCGTATTATTTATTATTTGGAAAATAAAAAAGGGAGGGAAATAAAACCGAGAGCATATTTCTCTCCCACCCTCCCCCATCGCTTTCATTATGTTCTCATCTCTGGAGCAACTACCGCTGTTTCAAAAAAGAATGGGAGCGATGGACGGAGGGGCAAGGGGTAGGATTATTAGGAATAAGAGCGATGGGATTGGACTGAGAAGTGGTCCGGGGCGGAAGACGAATGGGAAAGAGGGAGGGTGATGTGAAGAACTGGGGGTGGGAGGGGGTGGAGGAAAGGCAAGAGGGGAGGAAGATAAGGAGGGGAAGCGAGGAGTAAAGTAAACAAGAGACACAGTTGCGGGTCAAGGAAAGCATGGGAGGGAGAGAGACTGGAGGAAGAGAGACGTCGAAGGATGGGAGAAGAAGGAGGACAAGAGCGATGTATTTCGTACCCACGTTCGAATCCACATGCACATGGTTATGGTGAAAGATTGCAATGAGAAAACGTTTGCTTTGCTCTTTCGCTCTTTCTCTCTCTTTGCTTTAATTTTATCTCGTTTTCTTTCTCTTTCGTACGTCGGTGAAGTACGTGTGCATCCCAGAGCGTGCACCAATAAGCGATGACGTCGTAGGTGAGGAGTAATGGGGGAGGGAGAAAGTTGAGTTAAAGAGAGAAGGGAAAGAGTGGGATATGAGGGAGTGGTGCTTGAGAGAAGGGGAGAGGGAGACATATGGGAAAATGAGACATTCCCCTTCGCGAGATGAACAGGACCGACGGAATGAGTTTTTACGCGACTTGAAACAAGTCGTCCCATAAAAAGCATGTTCATAAGCAGAAAGCTGTGGGATTTGACGATGGAATAATGCGACAGGGATGTACAGCGGCACGAAATAATAATTTATCACGGAAATTATTCACGTTTTGAATTTTGCGAACCAAAGGGAAAAATACAACTTTGCGAGAACCTCATCGAGATGTAAGCATTTCTTTTCCAACTCGTGACCTTTTTGAGGCGTGCCAGGGAAAAACATAAGAATTTTCAGAGACGGTGTCACATTTTTGGAAACGTTACGCAAAGAGGGCGATGGCTATATCACCATTCCTCGTGATCGAACTTAGTAAATATGTACCACGTATACCTTTAATTCCCTCTTAGAGTATTAATTTCCCTGTGTATCATTGGAGTAAGGAGCACGTGAAGTCCGTGGAGGAATAGTGCAGTGGATGGATAGGTAGAAGAATTAGTTAGTGCTCGGCATGGTAGGTAATGTGGTACGAAAATATCATGTAAGGAAGGGCGAGGGAATGCTGAAGACCATGATAGAGGGGAGGATATTGGGTAAACGGAGATGGGAATGACAGTGAATAGTTATTTTTAATGAGATGAAGGGAGGTAGGCGTTCGCTGAACTGAAAAATGAACCCGAAAGACAGGGGTCTGTAGCAGTGATAGGTGAGTAGAGATATTCCCACTTCCTTTTCGCTGAGCATAGCCACTATAACACCTTAATATGAATCGTATTCTTGTCTGAGGTCAATACATGAAACAAAATTTCATCTTCAAGTTAAAAAACAGTCACAATAGCGAAAGAGAGAGAAATAAGCCGTTACAGGGTAATAGCAGAATAAAAAAAGAGAAGCAAGGGAGCGGAGAAGAAGGGAAAGAAACGAGAGAGAAAAATCGAGTTGGAAGGGGGGACTGGAAGAGGCAACGAAAGACAGAATAAATCGCGAACAAAGAGTGATTTACGGCGGTGGAATGCGTCCATTGGACGGGGATGCATCCGCCAAGGAGTGAATAGGACTCTAAACACAGAGTCACCACCTTATTTCTCTCCCGAATTTTCCGCAATTTTGCATTTTTTGTTTTTCCACTGCGGGGAAGCGAGACAGAGGAAGGAGGAAGAGGTCTTCTTCTAGTGAATCTGAGATGGGAAAAACAACATTCCAAAGGGCGGGGCACTCAAGAATCCCAACGCGCAAGCATGAAAATTAAGGCGGGATTAAAATCCGCGTTGACTATTCCCTCCTTCCTTACACGCCGAACATTCCGTACACGCCTTTTAACACATTTATACACGAATTCTTCGCAGGAGAGGAGAGAGATTAAATGGATGGGTCCTCGAGAACTCAGATTCTACGAAGTGATGTCCAACGAATTAATAGAGAAGAACGCCAAACACGTGAGAGAGATCGCAAACGCGAGAATATTTTGAGCGATAATTTTTACAAAAACGCACTTTTAATTTGAAATTAATTCAGTCCACTACAGGTTAGATTTATTACAGAGGTACTCGAATAATTTTGCAGTAAAGTTTCTGCAGAGAAGCATGGATGAGGAATTTTTCCCTCCCATGGTGTATGACTCAAGAGTGACTGAAAATTTTTCAGTAAACATTCATCACGAAAAATTAACATACGCACGCCTTCATCAGCATACTTTTTTACAGTATTGTGAGCTATATTCATTAGACCACTTACTCATTAGATTCGCATGAGAAATTTTACCGAAATATTTTCATAGTTTCAGTAAATCATCTATGAATAGAGTTAAAAGACAAGTGAGACAAATAGAGAAAAACGAGGAAATAAACGTCCACACGTGGAAAAAAATCTCCGCTTTAATTGAAAAAAATTCTGCCCTTGTATTGAATCTGTCGATAAGGAATCGTCTTGCTAGCAAACGGTTTTAACAAAATAGAATTTGAAGAAAAAATAAAAATGACATTGTGACCAAATTTCGTTTAAGAGTCACATGAAAGGGAATTACACAATTATGCGATGACCGAAAATCTAGAAATATAGCGGAGAGTATACATTTTGTTTTTGGATGAAAACGTCCTATAAGAGCGGCTAAGGGAACTAATCTTAGTTTTCTCAGCAGTAAACACAAGTCGGTACAAGAATTGTTGTACATTACAGTACATCCCTCGAATATTCCGTGGAAGTGGAGCGATTTCATTCCTAAGCAAAAGAGAGGGCAGGTCGCATGTGTACGTTTGTAGAGCCAACCCTTAACCCGTCGCCCCTCCATCACCTTGTTACGCCGAGGTCTGAGGGATGGGGGAATGTAAAGGAAAGGTAGCGGCTGGAGGAGGGATTAAAGTTTCCAGAAAGCAGCCATGAATTAAATTATAGATGGAACACAAAACCTCGAACGGTTCGGGATCTCGGGTTTTGGGAAGAGAAGAGGGGGAGACGGTGAACCGAGTCGACAAACACAGGCGGAGCGGAAAAGTGGGAAGGAAATGGTAATAGCGAGACTTGGGGAGGCGTTTGGTTGTGTTGGTCAGGGGGAGAGAGAAATTTCCCAGCGAGACTCCAGACTCCCGAGAGAAGGGAAGCGGTGTGGAGAGAATGATAGCCGGGGAATAAAAGTTGGGGAGGGGTCGAAGCAAACCCCCTGTTTGGGCGAATGAGTGAAGAAGGAAGGGGAGAGTAGGAAGAAATAGAAGGGCAAAGGACCCATGCATGCGCCCTGGGGAACACCCCCTTTTCCTAGAAAGACGGAGTGACGGTGGAGCAGTGTGCAAGAATTTGAACTGGTGAGGGAGGAGAGAGATATATAAGTGAGGGTGGTTCGGATATCGAAGTGTGATAGGGGGAAGAGAGCCCCCCACCCTCCCCCATATACAACAACCCTCCTGTGGTGCTCAGGATTTCGGTTGGTTTGAAGCAGAATGGATAGATTTAAGCGCTGAAGACGTGGTTTAAGGGGGCGGAGGAAGCTGTACACTGCAGGAGAGCGAAACTCAGGGAGAGTACTTTTTCATTCCCTCCTATTTTTGCCCACGCAACAACCCCTCCCGGCTTGTCAGATACACATATGCAAGCGGATATGCGAGCATACAAGTGCATACACGGAACGGGTACACTTATCAAGGTTGGCATGGAGATTGCAAAGCGATGGGGATGGAGGGGTAGTAGAGGCGTAGAGTGGTAGAAGAGTCAGTAGAGTGGGCGTGGAGAGAGGCGGGAATAGGGAAAAGCGGAGAAGAGAGTGAGACAGAGCGGCGGGAGCAGCGCCACGGCGCCTCGTGGTCTGAATCGATACCAAGGGCAGGGGCAGGAGAGGAATGAGGGGGGACGAGCGAGTGGGAGGAAGAGAGGAGAGGGATTGAGGGGAGGAACGGCAAAGGGGTGGTATTAAAAGGGGAAGAAGGGCGCGAAGAGGGTGGGATGGGCTTTTATCGCAAGGGGTGAGTTGCCACGGGTACGGCAGCCAGCAAAAGGGTAAGGAACATCGGAGGGAGTAGCAGAGGGAGCGACTAGGATTCATGGGGAATTTGAAGAGAAGGGCAGAGTGATCGCTCAATTTCCGCAATCAAAATATCCAGGAGGATTATTCAAATTTCGTGAGTTATAGTCTGTATGGAGAACATTTAAAATGGCAACAAAATTCCAAAATCATGAGTAAAATAAATCATGGTCTTTGGTTAAAAATCGGATAGCTTTCACAGAATCACCAAATGTAATATATTGGTAGACTGGTAACAGTAAAAACTTGACTATTGTGTCCAAACAGCTAATCGCCTTTTTACACATTGAGGTGTAAGTCTGCAGAAAAGTACAATCACAATATTACAGGGGAGTGTTCATCACCAAATCCGAAAAAGAGAGAGATTGCTCAGTAAGACTTACTGACAAAAACATACCAAATATTCTATAAAAACAAAGCATGCTAATCGAGACCATAGAGACTGGACTGACAAAGAATTGGGTTTTCAGTACATAAACTGAAAACAGTAATAGTCAATACGAATACATTGTTATACTGAGGATTTAAACTCTAGGAAACGATCATATTAAGTTATGCTGCTTTTATGGAATTACAAAGTGAAATTGCCAATATAAGAAACACAATTGCAACCTTAGATGATAAAAATGTTTATGAGGGAAAAAGAGAAAACGTAGAAAAAGTGTCTTGATATGTCTCATTCTGGTAACACGTAACTTGTGACCACTAGGACCAAGTTACCAACAAATTGCGAAAAAATCAAGTTTGAAAACGTATTTGGTTATTAATTTCATCAGCTGACAGCCATAATACGGTTACCCAATAACTCATGGAGTCTTCCATCAAACGCGTTAAATTTAAGTTAAAGTTAAGCATTATAATTTAGCAAGTGCTCCACATACGTGCTGCCACAATTTGCGGAATTAAGGCAAGTTGATGCGCATCAATAGACATCTGATGTAGTCGGAGCAGATATGAAAGGATAACCACCAGAGGAGGGATTACTTTCAATATAGGCAAATCACACCTATCTCACTGGCTAAGCTCACAATTCAGCCAAAATCATAACTGAAGAAGAAAAGATCAATCGTTCGTTCAAGTTGACGGACGGAAGTTCACCTTCAGAAAAGAGGACACGATAGCCCTACTATAGCGCTCTTTTTCCAAAATAAATGTTAATCGATATTGATTAACCAACGAATTCTTTTATGATTTTATAAGTGGATTCATGATGAAGAACTCGATAGCTTGAAGAAGGTTCAATCGGCGGTTTTCAGGGATGCGCGGAACGGAAAATAACGCAGTCTTGCGATTTCATCAATAACTTAAATAATAATGCACTAAATAATCTGAAACTTTGTATGATTGTTAAGAAAGATCTTTGCTACAATATTTGAACAGGAAGTTTCGATATCTTGATCCGCGTTGTTATTACGAAGACGTAAATGCGATGCATCCATCCGGTACTCGGACAAATGCGCTAAAATTCTGTTTTTAAGCACACACTTAAATCAATACAAACGGTAAAAAGTTTTGTACACCATCACTAAACGCAGAAATAAACAAGCTTTAATTTGATTTGATATATTTCATTTTAAAATCCCGTCGATTGAGCCGTCTTTGAGATATTAGTCTTCAAACTCGGGTGACGGAATTTTGCAACGGGAAGTAGATGATGGCGTTACGTGAAATTAGCAGACCAACATGGGGATAAGACCCAGTGGGACAGATGGGGACGCTGAACGATGGAGTGGAGGTGGTTAAGATAAGCTGCGCGGAGGGAAATTATTTGGAGGGGAGCGTGAGGGGAACGGTAAAGTGAAGGAGGAAAGAAGAGAGGGTGAGAGAGAGAGAGGTTGAAGACGTCAACAGTCTTTCCTTCGGCGGGGTATTCTGTTGCGGAGTTTCGGGGAATCCTCGAGGAGGAAATTCAGTGGGCCTCGCCCCGCGGGAGGGCGAGAGCCATCCATTTCATCAAGGGGTGGCGGTGGCCGCGGTGATTATCTTAAGTGGCTCCCGGTGAAGGGCGTTCGGGGAAGGTAGAGGGGACAATGAAAGAAGGAAAGGTGCTCAGAGAGAGGAGGAGGTGGAGGAGGGCGAAGCGGCGGCATGCAAGTAAGATGGTGAGCGAAGCGGATGGGAAAGGGGGCCTTTCTGAAGGGGAGAAATCTTTAAGAAGCAGGCTGACATTATTCTCGCAAGTACGGGAGGGTAGGGTTCCCAGGAAAAGGAGAAGAAGCGGAACGCGAGGAGGCAGTGGTACATCTCGTACGGGGGTCGGGGAGTTTTTGGGGGAGAGGGGCAGAGTGGTAGGGAGGCGCGAGGAATGATGATGAAGTATCACAGTGCGGCTGTTTTCCTTCTACGATGGCTGCACAAAAGAAGGGCGGTTTCGTGTTCCTTTTCAAATTAAATTTAATTAAGGCAATGACTCCCTCTTCAGAAACTAAGGAATAAAATTACGCTTCACAGAAGTAAACAACCGTTCACCGATAGATATCGACCGATAAATCTTGTCAGAGAATCCGTTAAAACGTAACTATTTGGAATAAGATTAGAAAAAAACTCCACAAGAAAGAATGAGTCTTTAAAAAGCCATTGATTATAGCTTAATGTGTCCTATGACATCATTAGAAGGTATTTTCCGCCAAAATATTTTGAATTCGTGTACGAACAAAATATTCCCAAAAAACTTATTGTCCCCTATAAACTCATTTCCTCCGTCATATGCCTTATTCTTCGAAAAACTTCAGTTTCTAAGCTCTATATATCCATGTTACAATCCGAAACCCTTCCATGGATAGAGTTCAAGGCACTATGGATACAATCAAACGAATCTAAACTCGTAAATTGGAATTTTAAGCTACTTTCATAAATGATGAAAAATTCAACTGCTTACAGGCTCCTAAAACCGAAGGTGCAGGACAAGAAAATGTAATTCTCATTTCAAAAAATCAGCTTAAAACTACTGATGAGGTCACATTGGTTATAAAACAGGAAACACAGCATAAATGAAATGTATGACGTATTTTATATATGCATGCATGCGTGCATGTTCCTAACTAATTATCCCTACCGACCATGGCAATGACACTTCCATTTTTATTTTTAATGTATTCCCACAAATTAAACCCGGCACGTTTATTTTGATGTGTACAATGGTAAAGATTAACGGGATTCATTATCATCTTCCACTCGGGATGCGGCAGTTAATAGATGGGGTAAAGAAAGGTGTAAGAACAATTTCGATCCACTCCTCCAATCTCTCTCACTTCGTCATTTCCCCTCTTCCCCCTTCCTAACATGGCGATACCCGTTCAACACCCTAGACAGGATAGACAACGATAGAGTGTGTATTAGTGTGTTTAGGAGGAAAGAGGGGGGAGCAGTGGCTGTGGAGGAGGGGAGAAGGAGAGGGGGGAGTGGAGCAGGGGAGGGAGGAGAAAGGCGGCTGAGAAATTGAAAGCGTCGTTGGTTTAACGCAGACCAAAGATTGGTCGGTGTTCGGTGTCGTAATTAACATCTCCCGAGGCACACCCCAAGCTCCCCTCTCTCCACCTTCGCTTCCTTCTCCTATTACCCTTGTCTTTCGACCCGCCCGCTTCCTCGGAACACAGTTTATGCCCTGGAAGTTTTGTGAACCTCTCTCCAGGGTTCAGAGGCAAAGGAAGAAAAAGAGCCGAGATGACGAAGATGGAGATAGACAAGAGACGGAGAGGAGGAAAGGATTGAGCCTCAGAGGCGGAGAGCAAGTGAAATGTACCGAGGAGAGCAGCAGGCGTAGAAAAGAGAGATGAATCTGGAAGAAGACTATGCTCTTCCGAAAAACCATCACTCTTGCATTCCTTCCACGCATTTTTTTTTATCCCATTCATAACGCCTCACTCGCCCCCCCTCCCCGCTCTCGCCTCTAAACCTCCCCACGGTTTTCTTTCCGTCCCCTCAAGGAGAATGGTAATCCTTTTCCTCGAATGAGTTCTGCGATGCCATCGCTCTCTTCCCTTCAAAGCAAGAAAGTAATAAAGGGAGAAAATAAGAAAAAATACAGAGAGCCCCATCCAGGTTATTCGGCATATGTAAGCGAAGTTCTCTCCCCTCTCTCTCTCTCTCCTTTCTGGTGGTTTCAGAATTCGTCTCTCGCGGCAAGAAATATAGTGTTATGACGTCGGATACGATTACGATAAGAGGGAAATGAGGAAGACAGAGCAGTTGAAGGCAAGGGAGTGGTTCTGGAATTCCATTACGTTAGGCTCAATGCGACAAAAATGTATTGCGTTCCGTAATCCGACATTATTCACGACGGAAGAGGGTGTTCATTTTGTTTCCCCTGTTTTGCGTCGCAGGGATCATCCTTCCGTGCGAGATAAAGGGGAGGCTGAATTGAAAATAAGAGAAACCCCCGACCCTATTTTAATGTTCTGTATGAATGGAGGCGCTCCCATCTTGCGAGGGAAAATAAAGCGTGTAATTCATTCGAATGCGCGTAAGACGAAGAGCGAAGCATTTTTTTCCAAAGATAGTTTTTATTCTCCCACCGTCATATTTCAAGGCAACATGATATTGTCATGATTATCTCACCGTTTACGGCTTGGAGTCGAAAAAAAGAGAAAGTTCCTTCGAGTTCCCAACTTTGAAGCAAGCTGCGCGTAGTAATTAATAATTACGGCAGGTGCATGGAAATCTGACAACTCCGGATAAACTACAGATACAGCTAACTCCAAGAAATTATCACCGTTTTCGGAGAAAAAGCTCTAACTTTGGGTAGAAAGTACACTCACATTCCACTCAATAGAGAGGTTATAAACATTGAAAATGTCATCATCGTTAAATTAAGAAGAATGCAACACAATACGAGGGACTCGCATGCTTACTGTACATATTTGAAAGGAAAAACAATGCTCAACAAATAACATAAGCAATTAGAGTCCGTGTAATGAAAGCAGATAAATCAAATGGCGAATAAATCATTAAAGTAGATGACGAAGAGTTTTATTTGTTTCATTTTGTTTTTTCTCATTGGAGGCAGATCAAATATTATATACTTAGCATGATGACACACGTTTTATATTACCGCAATCGGGAAATTTTGCTCAATTTACTTACGGATAAACTCATTAATTGTGTAAATTATCAGTCAAAAGTGGGTTTTAGTGAAAGTCAGGAAAAAGCCTGTCTATTATTACATGTACTGGACCTATCTTTCTTCAGTATTTCTTTCTTTATCCCTGCTTATGTCGTGCCCCTCCTATTCTCATCCATAAACTCTTTCCTCCTCTTCCCTACTTGCCCAAAACCCGTTCCTCAAACATATTACGCGAAATAGTATCCAAATTCATCCTTGTGGGCACTAGAGAGCCATATGAAACGCAACTGTTAAAATTCCATGTTCTGAACGTCGCATTACAGAATTAAATGCATGATGAAGTAACAGCTATTCATTTTTTTGTAGCCTAAAGCGCATTGCTTGATCCACTGAAGAACCATCCCTTATCAATAGATTACCAAAGATAACTGCCCAGCTCCTAAAATAGAATCATTGACAAGGAGCTCAAATTTAGCATAATTTATCGAATGTCCCTTTTTTATAACACATCGGCTCATGAATTCATCGAGTTTCTCGCTGACGTATTACGGCGCTAAGAACCACGCCCTATCCTCGCATCGAGACGTCATGGGAAAAAACATATCGCTCGGAGAAGCTGCCTTCGAATAAAAAAACCGTTGATTCTGCAAGGTCGATTAATCCGACGCGATCCTTTATCAATCGCTGTTTGCGGAAGAGAAGGGATAGGAAGGATTTCCACATCGATCAAGGGAAGGGCGAAGCCACTCGGAAAAACAGCGCGTCTTGAGCGAAGAGCGATCGCCCGCTGACAACAAAACTGTAAATTAACGCGGAGAAAAACGGGAGCCGATGAATCTTTCACGGATGAGAAATCACACCTTTGGAAGCGCCGAGGGATGGGAGGCCGGGCGCTAAAAAGGCGGGGGTGGGGAAAGGGAGGCTGAAGGCGGGACTCTATGCGGGAATGATTTATGACTGCTAAGTAACGGATGGAAAGAGGGGGAAGTGGGGGAAGGAGGCGGGGATGTGAGAGGGTGTGGGGGGCTGAGATGGCGCGAGCGATGAGGCAAATAAGGCGATGAAAGGCACTAGGAAAGGGGCGGGTCTGGCGAGGAAGCTACAAGGAATACTCGTGAGACAATACTTCCAGGCGCCTTCGAAAGGAAACATTTCTGAGGAGGCGAAGGGGGCGTCACCTGTTCGTACCGTGACCCAGACTCCTTACCCAGAACCTCACGCCCCACTCCACCGCCTCTGCGACTTCCAGAGACAGAAATAGGCCATAGGCGGAAATGTGTCATCGACTTCAGTATGATTCCTCATGAATATCCGATGAAGCATGAAAACACAAATAAAATAAATCGCAACAATAATACCATTTAAAAACTACTTTGATGACGGGAATATCGTCATTCAACCAGCTAGCCGACTGCGCATACACCGCTTCTACGTGCGCCACAGGTATAAAAGAGAATAAAGAGAGCTATTCCGAGTCTTATCCGTCAGGGTCAACTCCACTGAAGGCCATCACATCAGCCTGTTTTGAGCATCAAAAATAAGTAAATAGAAAAAATACCGTCATACGGGCATAGAGCATAAATAATGTAATATTTTTCATCGATAAAATGATAAAATGTTCTAAAAACAACAATATCCTACGAAGGAAGGCCAATTGAAATATAGATTAATATATAAGTATGCCCGCTCCAAGCTTAAGAGCGAACATATCAAAAAGTAAAATTAAGGAAAGTAGGCGTATCTAAATTCTATAATACCTTGAAAAAGTATGCATGGGAGTACTCCAAGTGATCGGATAACTACCGTCAAGTAATGAGATCAGTTTAGACTTGAAATTAAAGATTTTGAATTTGAAGAGATGCTTCAAATGCATCTTTAAGATCATTCAGATGTTGGCCAACGCTAGCAGACAATATATATGTCTATAAGTAATTACTTGGAGACGACGATAGCGCGTGGGGTTAGCCAACATTGGGAGATTCTATCAGAGTTCCTGCACGGAAAATAACTATCTTCTTCTGCGTCCTCTCTTCCACGCCTCTTCCCTCCACGTGCCGACTTCCCGAGGCTTCAAGACCATGAGCCCGTTCGAATGACTAAGATGTCCCCCGACACGCCAAGCTAGCGAATCCTCTTGATCTTTCAAATTGGGGAGCTGTCACGGGAGGTCACAAAAGGATTACCGAGCCAGAAAAAGGAGGATGGTCGTTTTAGTCGGGCAGTGGGCTTAAATCAGGGACAGGCACATACAAACTTCAGGGTAAAGGTTCGTCTTTCAAGGAAAGAGGAAAAAATTATCCCAATTTGTCGATGAAAATTGCGAACAAGAATTCATCTCTGTAACTATAATACCTTCATATCCTCGGAAAAATGTTCACCTTTTTCGTGACAGCAAGAGTAACCATTTCACGGGAATAAATAAAAATTTCGCAGAATTATCCAATACTCTTGTGAACAAATATCTGATAACAAAGAATGTTTGTTACTTTTTAAAAGCATTCTAACGGTCAAGGTAGGTTTTATTGAATGTCAGGGAATCTCCTAGATATCCATAGTTTGTGAGTTCTATCTACTCCTAGTATTTCCTTTTTTGCCTCAGCATACGATATACCCTTAATCATCCTGTCCATAAAACCCTTTCATCATCCCCGCTTCATCCTTCCCTCTATTATATTCGCGAGCAATCCATCCCCCTTATTATTTCCTCCAGCCACCCACTCAGCATATCCCGGATTTCATTCAGGATTTTCCTTTCCAGGTTGTGCGTTTAACGCTCCACAGGGAGGATAAAAATTGTTATTATGTATTCCATTGAAAGACTGCAACAAACTTAAATAGGGTCCATTCAGCCTCAGAGTAACAGCTGATACAATTTATTTATGAAGTAGAGAATATTAGACATTAATTAAACTAACAATAACACTCTTACTTTATAAATGGAGCTGACGTCGCGTTTGATCATCTTGTCCTAGTAAGAAAAGGACATTAGCTAAGCGGTATTTTTGCAGCTGTAATGTTCTTATTCATAGTAAACGCAATAGAAGAGCACACAGGAGCAATAAAATGTTTTCCAAGGAATAATCCGAGAAAATAGAGAATAACGAATGAAATAATGGGATGTTTTGGCCAGGAGAGCTTGGATTTTGAAAGGGGGCGTTGTCGCAATTCCTCCACATCGATTGGAATAAGAGTTTGAGCGAGTTTATCTTTTTCCTGCAGCGAAAGAAACCTCCTGTCTTGTGCGTTGGTTGGCCGTCAAAAATCCCCTTACCAAGTCTCCCAGCGGTGCTCCTTGTCTCCAGAGGTACCGAAATATTGATATAACGTCATCGAAAGTTCTATTCCAAACCTCCATAGTGAGAGCCCCCCTCGGACTTCCTTCCCCCACTTTCCGTGAGTCGTTTCCGGTAAAAACTATCTTTTTACGCCCATACAACCAAGTTTCCCCTTATTCAACCATCTAAAACGTGCCCCTCCCCCCGAAAACTACTCCAACCCTCCCAAACAGAATCCCTTACACGCAGCGGAGGAGTCACCTACGCCCTCCGGACCTCGTCCGAACGACTATGACGCTAAAGTCCCATCACGTCGCCGTCGTCCGCTCCGCGCTGCTCAATTTTTTATACGCCCGCCAGCGCACTCCCGCCCGCCCCCTCGCCGACGGCGCCACTTCCGCGGGAATCCGGTGGACAGACTTTCTCTCCCAAGTTCCGCCGAGTCAGCGGGCAGTCATCCTCGTCGTCTTCAGTCCTCTCGCCCCCTGATCTGCTCCCGCCCCCTCCCCCTATCCCCCGGCCCCACTAAAGACGACCACCGGAGGAGGAGGAAGGAGAGGGCAGCGCACCCGCCTCGACACCAACATACGCACCTTTTTTCTTATTTTTCCACTCCCGTCATTTTTTTCCCACCCTCACCCTAGCTCAGGAATAGACGGATTAAAAGGGAACTGATAGAAAAAAGAATCGTGCCGAGCGAGATGCTGCGGGTGCAGGACGGACGACACCTTCCTTCCATTTTTTTTTGTAAAACGACCGAACGGATGATTTAAGTCGGAGGATTTAGAGGCAGGTACACCAACGGGAAGTAATTGATGATCGTTTTCTCGAGAGGGGAAGAACCATGATAAAAAAATACCGGAGAGGCCCTGGCAGATTGGCTAGAGACGTTAAAATGGAAGCTCTCTGGAAGCTTAGGCAAGGGTGCAATTCAAAGTTGATTTCCACGAAATGAGATGCGAGAGGATTAGGGTATTAATAAGGAGTGCAAAGTACGAAAAGAACTGGAAAGGTGCTCCTGATAGGTTTTAATGTGCGGACTGTGGCAATCGACGGAATTTCGGAAAAGATATAGCCAACCCATAAAAAGTAATGTGTTGGAGCAGAGAAGGTGCCAGAGAAGCCGTTCAAGGTTTTTTTCATTGCTTAATTACGTATTTATTTCGGAAGAAGTTTCGAACCTCATGATCATTGAGACCCTATACAAAAGATTAAGCACATGGCTAAACAAAAATGTGGGGCCAACATCTGCAAGAATGATTTCCCAATCACACGGCCCCACGGAAAAATGCCCCGCCAACACAGATATGTACGGTGGATAGTTAATGGCTTCATTTAGACACTTATGGGGCAAATTGTTGAAAATAAATTTTGTTTCTATTTTGCTCATAGACTTAGGTATATGGCGAAACTGGTTTGTCTATCATAAATTAATCAAATATTATATCAATATTTTCTGGCTGAGATCAATCGAAAGGGTCGGATTTCACCCAGTGGTCAAGAAACATTTCTTACGTCTCAGATAAAAAGTTAACATTCCAGTAATCCGGCTAAATGTATGATTCTGAACAAAAGGATAATTGCAGTACAAAACCCTAAATTTTAGTTAAGGCTAATACTACATGAAATCCTCACAAATAGAAATAATTCACAAATTTCATCAGTATATTGATGACCTAATTGCATATTTTCCTTCATATTTGAAGGTCCTATCAGCGACACGAAATAAGAGTGCTTGTATGAAAATCTAAGAAGGCAGAATACATTATATCTACGGTAGAAATATTAAGTTAAACTGCATCTGTAAAAGGGTAAAAATTATTCTGGATTACAAAAATATGAGGCTTTGCCGACGACATAGAGGTAACGGGAATAACCATGAACATCCACGAATCTTTAAAGAAGTCATTTTAAGGAAGATGAGCCACCATGGCTCACATCATCGCTAAAAATAATGAGCAAAGCTTCGACGCAGCGTCAAAAGTGATGAGGGTGGAGGAAGAGCAGCACCGAGGAAATCCACCGAAACCATTCGTGAAGAGGATATAAAAATGTGAGGAGGGGGGAAAAATTTAGGGAAGAGAGGCAGAAAATTCTTCCAGTGACAAGATTTATTGGTTCCCGTGAAAGGGGGCAACGCTAAGGGGGAGAGGGCAAGTGCTTCAAAGGGCTCAAGTGGCGCCCCGTCGTATAAGCGGCCATAAGACGAAGCGTCGCCAAGAGGAAACAAAAGCGAAGGGGATTTGCGACGCTGTGCTGCAGGGGGTGGGAGGGGCAGAGGGGGGTCCTTAACCCCATCCTCAACCGACAGAGAAAGTTGGGAAGAGGGCTTTTCGAAAGCGGCTTGCGACCGATCCAAGCCCTCGCCACCCCTCTTAATCCATCAAGGACAAACAAATCACTCGGGAGATTAATAACCAGTCGGTAGAATTTTTCAGTCAAAAAATCAATTTTAAAACATCGAAAGTAAATGGCGAGCAATATGGATAGAAAAACAGGAAGTATTACTAGGTATTATTAGGTACGCCATGACTGAAAAGTGCTCGTAATCATAGTCCCCTGTCAAATTGCAATGGAATTTCAAGTTAAAGACCCTGAAAGTAGCATAAAAGTTATCAGCTAAAAGTCTTTATATTCGCGCCATTATAAATGCAAAATCCAGCCAGAAGAAAATCACTGAAAATTTGGTTATGCGGAAGGAAAATTTACTTTCACTAAACAATGTAAGAGGCTTGAGGTTTCTAAGCTCAACGAATCTTGCATAAAAATATAGAGCATAATTCCACAGTAAAACTGAATTTCAAAACGTCTTCAGTTAGAAAACAAAATTCAGAACAGAGATGGTTTCATATGGTTTCTGAACTTGGTGATCAACTGGTATTTATTTTCTTCCCCATACTTTAGCGGGGAATCGAAAAGTGTTTCCTAAAAAAAGAAGGGTGATCTTTTGCAAAAGCCTAATAATCGAGGTCTCTATATGATTTCATCACAATTATTGAACTGACTCAAAGACATACAACATTGCAAATAGTTCAGTGCTCAAAAACTGAATTCTTTACACATAAAGTTTAAAGTGAGGCAGATGGAGGAGCAGAAGTGGAATGCCCATTTGTACTTTTAGTGATTAATTTCCTAGAAACACTTTTACTTGGGAAAAATCAGGCTTAACATGATACCCTCCAGTTTGAACCCTCGAAGCAATTTCAACACGTTCACAACCTATGTTCCATCCACCCCTCCAAAATGTTTTAAAATGAATCGGCAACTTGCAATTCGAAAGGCGAAAGAACACAGTTCAAGGTGAAGTACGCATTTCCGCCGCCGATCTCTCTTCCTTCCCCCTCCACTTTCGGAAGAGAGAATTCCGAGACGAGAGGTGTTTTGGAGAAACTTGCCGTGAAGTTCCCCAACGAGGACCAACAGTATCACCTTTCGAGTTATTGCCTGCTTCTTCATTAAGAGGACAAGTGGATCGCCCGTATCTACAGACCAACTTCTCGAAACCCTCCTGAGGCCACTCGATAAGGTTCGGGGAAGAGCTAGGCCTATACGTCGCATGAAACCTACACAATACAGAGGCGGTAAAGCGTGTGAGAGGACTGACGGAAATTTGAACTGTTTTGCAAAAAAAATAGTTCAACCTGTAACGGACGGAGACTTAGACCCAGGTCAAATAATTATCAACAGCAAAACCAATGCGTAAAACAATAAAGCCATGGCTGATGAAATGAGGGTCCTCGTATGATGATCCTAACGATCCATTTCCAATAACTAAGCCATCAAACACTTTTCGATTTTTTCACGCTAAAACCAGCAACTAGAGCCTCAAGGAGAGGTGTAATTAGTCAAAGAAATACAAATTGACAGAAACATACGTTAAGAGTTAATACCTCCGGGCGCAATAAAAGCAAAAGCTGAATGTGGGGGGATTCTAGCACTAACTGTCAGAAAATTTAGCATAAAATTACAGAACGAAGATTTTACCATCACTCCTTGATGACGTTGAATAAGATAGAGGAATATTGTTGTTCCCAAACGTAATATATGCATTCGTTATCGTCAAAGATATCCACCCTCCACAGCTAATGCCACAAGACACGAGAGCAAATAGCGAAAAACCTTCAATGGTTTCAGGCTCAACTCCTGGAAGTTCATCATGAATAATGAAAAAGAAAACTTTGTTTGATTCCTCCAATTTATTTTAAGGTACTACTAGTTTCGACGCAGCGGCGTCATATTCAGGTACTTTAAATAAATTGGTATAATAAAAAAAAAGTTTTCTTCTTCGTTATTCACAGCGAAAAACCCATTCGCAGAATCAACAGATAGCACCTCAAAGGAATCGAAGCCGAAGAAGGAAGAAATGAAGAAGGGAACTATCGCACTTCGTGCCATTCTCTCGTGCACACCGATACCCTCACTCTCCCCCCAACATTTCCCGTTCCTCGCATCACTCCCACCCCCACCATCGCTACAGCCTTCGCCGTGAACTCTGGAAGGGGTTTTCGGCCGCTTTACGATGTGTGTGGGGCGTATGGCAGGGGGATGGTCGGTCGGGGAATGAGTGAGAATGGAGAAACAGAAGTGAGGGTGGAAGGGGGAAGCGAGCGTATTGGCGAAACCGGTGCAGAGTTTACGGCATGCGGGGAGGTGGGTGATGAGAGGGGTGGAGGTAAGGAAGAGGAGTGAGGAGGAATAAACGCGAAAAGGAGGAGGATGAGGCTTCAGTCGACAGCACATGAGAGGCCCCGTCTCCCCGGAGAGGTGGAGGCAACCGCGTACAGGCAGAAATCGATGACAGAATGGAGGAACGGGGGAGAGACAGGTGAATGCAGATGGGGTGGAGGGGGGTTGAGAGGAAGAGAATAGTGTGTGTGTGTGTTGTGAAGGGTTCAAAGCGTAGTAAAGAACTTAAAGAGAATTTTTTATACGTCCTGTAGACAGGGCGATATTGTATGGAGCGACTTATATTAAACCTATTTTTTACGGCGAAGGCAAACGATTTATAAGATATACTAAACCTAATATCACATATATAAAACATTATTATCACTAATCATCATATATATTATTCGGTATAAAATATAATTCAACAACTTGAATTATGATTGCATGAATTTATAAATAAAATGGGCATAATGTATTCCCTAAAAGGCAAACGACATGGTATTTACGTAAAGATATAGTAGATGCATACTAGCGATGAAATAATATTCGTGAATTTTCAACTTAAGCATATTCTCGCTTTTATGTGTTCAATCCCTGTCTATCATTGCAAAATAGTACTTTTCATTTTCCAATTTACAACATTAAACGCACTTTTTAACACGGGATACGCCATGTAACTCAGAGAATCTGTCTAAATTCCATTTACACTTATCATTACTGCATATTAATTAACTATAAAAAAGAGTACATGCTATATGGTTGTGAACAGCTTTATCATTACAGACGCACTTCTATGGCACCTTAAAAAAGCTGGGTAATATATGCCATAAACGCACGTGAGCACCATTGATTAAGCAATGATATCAAGAGCAATAAAATTTCAAACTTCAGGCCCAGGATGTGCAAAGGGGGAAGCAAGGGGTCATTGTTTGCCAAAGACGAGTGACCCTTACGTGTCTACACTACGCAGAGAGGAGACGAGGATGGGTTTGAGGTGTATCTAGACGGGGCAGATTGAATGGGAGGCCTGAGAATAAAAAAAAAAGAAAGAAGCGCGGTCATTTCGCACGGAGTGGGTGAGATACGAGCGCGTAAGCCTACCCTTTTCATTCGTTCGTCCTAACGTTTACACCGTGGGAATAGCGCGATTTCTGAAATCATGAACGGCGGTCATAACGTGGAACAGCCGTAAAATCGTCCAACGGAAGGAGGAGCCATTGACTCCACACGACTATTCGGCCTGAAAAAATACGACAGCAACAAAAATAAAATAAAAGACCGAGCGAATCTCCTAATGCTGTAAACATAAAAATAAGGATGCATATAAGCTTTCGTTTACGTTTCTAAGGAAAAACCATTATCTACAAAGACGAGAGCTTGTTGTCTAAGTTATAAATCCCCCATCACGCCCCGCAAATAACGCTGTCCGAAATGTACCAGATGAATATCTTAATTTATCGGTGGTCTCCGATCATAAAAACTGGATATCTGAGCATAACAAAATTCATATAAAACTTCATCTCTTGAAACCAGTGGCAGGAGGAAGGACTTACAATTAGAACGAAAAATAGGTTTAGAGGAGGTAGAAATAATTTAGAAATTTTTTTTTTAAATTTTCACTAACATGAAACGGAAAAACAAGAGATACAAAATGAAATGGCCGAGTATAGAGAAAAAGCAACGAAAATGAAAGGCATAAAAAATATGGAGACCTAAAATGAACAATAAAATGATAAACGACGTTCCAGCAGCTCAGGTATACTGTATTTCTCAATATTGAAGGAGAGGATCTCCATAAAATTACACTTTACTTTTAAAGTGTTGAGACTATTCAAGGAAATGATTTCCGTGTTCATGCATAATTGTTGCCCAGCTTTAAACTAACAGAAGTTGAGTTGATTTTACCTAAATTAGAATATTCGAAGAATGAAAAATAACAGAAGTTCCTCTTAATGCCGAGGTTCCACCACACAACAACAATGGATTAGGACGATGGTAAATATAAGAGCGACTCGGGAAATAAACCAGGATCATCTTCCACAAAAAATATGAGCAATTCTTATGAGTTTCTTTTGATGAAATAAATGATTGGAATGGATGGCAGACACGATGGGGAAAAGGGAGGAAGCGAGAGGTATTATGGAGGCGTTTTAATGAGGGAAGGGTATTTGGAGAGATTGGGGAAGAGAAAGGAGGGCAGACTGAGAGAATGATAGGAGGACGATGGAGGGTGAGAGCAAAGGAGGACAGGATAAAACGGGAGGAGCGAAAGAGAGGCTGAAAAACGTCGGATCGCGAAGGTAGGCGAGCGGAAAAGCGGGTGGCCATTTGGAGCGATCGGGTGACACTGTTGTGGAAACGAGAGAGCGAGAGAGGGAAACTGGGAGAGGGAGAGAGGACTGTGGGAACGAGGACGAGAAGAGGGAGGGTCACGCTGTGAGGAAGCAGACATGGAAGGGGAGGTGAAAAGGAGATTAAAAATTGGAGAGAAAGGATACAGTTGGATTGGACTCATCCGGCAAAACGTTACAGAAAGGTGGTAACCGCAACCAAATCCAAGGGAAATGAGCCACAATCGACAAAAAATATGGTATAAATCACTATGCGCCTGGAGAGTTTTAATGACTGTAAGATGGACACTATTTCCAGGAGCTCATCTGCTGACAACAGCATTGGGAAAGAGATTTTTGGCAAAAAATCATTGAACATTGTCAAATTTTCAACTAACATTATTTTGGATAACGCTTTAAGTGCAATTAAGTTTCAAAAACCGCTAAATTACCCTTTAAACCGCTAAAGACCACACCCTGGATGTGATATTGGAGAATCGAATGTTTGTTACAATTTTTATAATTAAAATTTTCACAGCGGGTGAAGGATAAGTGCTGTTATAAATCATTAACAACAAAGTTATTCTTTGGTATGGAGACATATTACATCTGCTCGAACAAAAACACACTGAGGAAAGAACTATTGAAGGCAAACCGGAAGCAAGACGGGAGCCTTGAGAATAAAAATAGCCATTATGATCTACCACATCAGACAAAAGAAGTTACGTTCAGTGTTTTCACGTAAGAGAATGCGAAGCCAACTTCCCTATTTAAGAGCACACGCAATACAAGGCTCGAAATAGGAAACAAATGATTGAAAAAATACTTCCTTTTTCGTCCTTTAATTAGTAATATGAGAGGAAAAGAAGAAGAATAATCTATACAAATGTTTTATTTTATTTTCGAAGCGCGAGTATCCATCGTTAAGAAAATGTTTAAATTTGATTTTTTTTAATCACGGCATCTTTTTTTAATCCACCTCCGGTCAGGAGTATCTCATGCCACCTCACCTGTGTCTACTAATATTGTGCCTTTGCTATCCCTCACTCGGCTGCTGCCAAGAGATTGATAAAAATGAAGACAATTTCTGGGGAAAATTACAATTTGGAGTAATTTATTTCCTTCGTTCACGTGTCATTTCCATAACTAGGGAAGCAATTATAAAACTTCATCCAAGTAAACAAGAAAAATAATTGATAGTGGAAATGATTTAGTATTCAATCAGCAGATAATTTCCGTCACTTCCTTGAGAAAAAAGGCAAAAAGGATGGTATGATTATCATGAGTTAATGATATGACGAAGAAAAAGGGAAGAGACAGAAGATCCAATTTAATCCGGTGAAAAAAATACCTTGCGTAAAAAATATCAGAGTGCTACTTACGATAATGAAGGAATTGAAAAATCAATTTTTTTTAAATAGTCTTTCAATGCTGATTGCATTGACTCTAAGTTAATACTAATAACTTAGGGATAGCAACCCATTAGGGATATTAAATAATAATATAAGAAAAATAATTCAATATAAGACAATAATAAATTATATTGACACAGAATGAAAGCAAACAAATTGAGTATAGCAAACGAGACAAAGAGTTAGAAATTGAACACAATGGAATTAATGTAAATTACATAATATAGAGTTGAAATCCTTCCGCTTTGATGGACGATGCATTTTAACAAAAAGCCATGTCGAAATACTCTAGGAAAATAGTAGAAGCGAGATGTAAGCTGGTATGGAAGTGCTTTTAGAACGGTCAGTATGACGTATAAGATACACAAAATATGAAAATGGTTATCGGAGTGATGAAATCATGCTAACAGCAAAACCTTTATATAAGAAAATCATTTGGAGAAAATTATAGCTGGGGATAGGGAGAGGAATAAATGCTCATTAAGAAGAGGATGGACAATGACGAAGGAGCAAAGAAGTGTTGAGTAAAAACTACAAAAAGAGAAGGAGCGGTGGGCGGGATCCTAAGGGGAGGCCATCCATCCTTATGCTCCTCTCCCAGCACGAATTTCTCCCCCAGGGGGTGGGAAAGGAGGGAGGAGGCTGGGAGGGAATGACCTGAAAAAAGACTACTGGGATTTTCTGCCTCTCATCCATTTGGACGGGTCAGTCGGGCGCAGGAGAGTGACCGTAGAATGTGGCATGGGGGCAAAGATAGAACACCAGGAAAAGGGAATATGCGGCCAGGGGCGTAGTTCAGAGAGGTAAGGATTCGACCCCTTCCTCTCTCCTAGAATTTTCTGCTTCCCCCTCAGTAAAAGGATACACTGCTGCCGGTTGGGGATGAAAGGGTGCGGGGAAGACGGGGGAGAAGTTGGGAGGCATGGAGGAAGGGATTTAGTTGGCCGACGCGCGATGCTCTCGATTGGCGCAGCTTAAAAAGGGGCCCTTGGGAAGCTTAGGGGCAGCAGAGGATTGAAGAGACGAGAGGTAGAGAAAAGCGAGAGGAACAAGAAAGAGAGGGAGAAACCCAGCCAATAGAAATCGTGGTCGTATTTACCAGGAAATATTGAGTCCTATGGATGAAGCAAAGAAAAAACTATAAAATGAATGATTGCGGTTTTCAAAGCAGCTTAGTCAGATCCATAAAGTTTCCACCTGTATAAGTAAATAAAACTGGAACCTTATGACCCAAACAACGAGTAATTAGTAATTAGCGATGCAGGCCTTTCAATCTGGAGCTCAAGAATAAGGGAAATGTGACAAAGCTTCCTTAGTGACCATGGTGCACCAATGAAGTCATTCGCAACGCAAAAGGGTGCTTCAAAAATCTAAAGATAGTTTATATTTTTATCCAGATTCCAAATGTAAACGGCTTTGTGCTACGATATTAAGAATCTCATAAACAGAAGTCCATTGCCTCATACATGGCTACAGAAGAAATTCTTCCGGACCGAAGATTGAACCACGGATATCCTTATTGGTTGAAGAAGCCTAAGGGAATTAGCGCAATTTTCTGCTGCTAAGGTACATCATTTTCTGAAGCAGCTCTACCACCAGAAACTCAAAGCAAACAAGAAAGGCTGCCTGAAAAATCAGCAATTTCAATGTAGAGAATTTTAAGCTTAGATAAAATTTTCAAATCAGTCTCCATTTAAGACCTAGCACGAGGATCCATCCTTCTTACCTCTATTTGCATAAAATAAATGATACAGCGTGCACCAAGGTAAAAATAAGATCAACATATGTAACAGAAAAGAGTTTGATAAATAGGTAAGCCATTAATTGTACGTGATCATACGTTAAAACGAGCTTCCTTCACCCACGTATCCAATTTTTTTGCCTCCTGAATACTCCAGTAGGATAAAAGCAGATTTCAGAGTGAAAATAGGGACGAGTATCGTAGAAACATAGGTCGCTTCTACCGCCATATGAAAAATAGAAGACTGGATGAAGCGGTAGGTGAAAAACGTAAGTTGGCAGCACCCGCACCGTGATTCCTTCATCCAAATTCTGTTGAAGGAATTTTAGACGCCGGAGGGAAAGACAGAGAGAGAGAGGAAGGGATAAGTGCGCGTGGCGAATGGATTAAAGGGTACGGCGAGAGGGATCCGAGAAGGGTTCAGGGTCGGCTGCGAAGATAAGTAGGAATAAGGAAAGGGAGAGAGCATCGATATAAGTTGAGTGGAATACTGAAGACAAAGAGGGAGATGAGATGGATATAGAAGAGAGAAAACGAGAGTTGCAAGAGAAAGGAATGGAAAAAGGGAAGATTTATCGGAACAGGATGTTTACACAGACGTCAAGGTCTTAGGATAAAAGATATATCGAATATAAACCGTCACGCAAATAGCAAGGATTAATGATGTTTGTTTGAGATCGGCGAATATAAAATTTTCCAAAACTCAAAAATCTAAACATAAAAATACGTATGCCATCAATGTTCTATCACAATGCGATTCCGACCGCAAAAAATAATATGGGGCTTCAGAAAATGGGAGTTATTAACACTGGACTCGGTTATTTTGATATACACTCATCATAATGTAATATTATAGATGATTCAACTATCATTCAAAATGAATTTTAATCAAAGAAAATTTATTCACGTCGTATTCATACATTATGATACAAGTGTATCTTGCTGCTTCAATAATATCGACAAGCATTATAAAGATATCAGTTTTAGGTTTGGAATGTTATCGCCTAGGTACAAAAATCACATGTTCCTGAAAAATAACATTTGGAGAGAATAAGAATTGGTATCATTGCACATTGCATTGCACACAGCTGCAACAGCAGTAAAAATGCTTTTGAACAGTGAGCTTCTACATTACCATTCCTTTAAAACCTCCGCATTTCTCAAAAGTCTGTCTTCAATATCTCCCCCCTCAGCATCTGTAAATTCTACGCTTTCAACTTTTTACTTCCATGGCTTGGCGGGCACAACATATCTACCTCGACGGGGGGAGAGCTGCAAAATATGACTGAGGGTCACTGCGAAGGCGGGGGGGTCACATCTCGTACGTACAGTCGGAGGGAGGAGAAATTTGGAATGCGGAGTCGTCTGGTGGCGCGACGTCCCGGATGCCACGCGAGGACGCGGGAGGATCCAGTAGGACGGCGGCGCCTCGCTGCGGAGGACGGAAGACTAAGAGAGGGTTTATTCGAAAAGAAGAGGGGTGAGGCAAGTTCACAGAAATAGAAGAGACTAATCCCAGAGGGAAAGAGGAGAGCAAGGTTGAGGAAGGAGTGGGGTTCAAGGGATGTGGAGAGAGAAGGGTAATAAGGAATAGAGGGATGAGCGGAGGAGGAAGAGCGGGTGGAGGGGAGGCTGATAGCGGGCGAGCCAAATAACTGTTTCCTTTGCCGGGAGATATACGACGGCAAGGGATTCGGTGAAAGGCACCAGGAGTCGCGGGCAAAGGCATAGCGTTAAGTCCTTATACGTCGTGGATTCCGTCGCTTCTGTGCGTGCGGAGAGATGGGAATCCCCCTGGAATGTGTATAAGGGGTGGCTGTATGGGGAAGTAGTTCAGGGAAGGGATGTAGAAGAGGAGAGGAAACTGGGGAAAGACTTGTGAGGTCGGCTGGTTGGTTAATCGCTGCCGATTCAACCGAGGGAAATAACGCCGGGGTAAGGGGGGTGGGGATTTTGGCAACCTTTTAAGTCTAGCGAGAAAGAAAGATCTTTTCGCAAAGGTTTACATTAACTGAGATGATTTTCACCCGATGTTTTCCTCGACCAAAGTAATATCAACACTTGTAAAAAGTTGTTAAAAAAAATAAGAATTTTTTCCCCTAAAAAGATAAGCAAGAAAATGAAGCCATTGCCTATTCCAATTACCGTTTATCATTCCTCGACAGCAAATATGAAAACGTTTCATTTTCTTAAAACATGTAGAAATTAAGAGAAAATATTTACGACAATTCTCCAAGACATCAATCCCATCGTTAATTAAGTCTAGGGATAATTGCTTGATAGATCACTTATTGCCCTGCCATTCTGGAAAGTCATTTTCATTAACGGATTTCGATACGGTCCCAATGTTGGAAAACGGTAATACAATATTCCAATGCCAAAGTAACAAAACTTATCTCAAAAAACTCCTCAAAGGTCCTTAAATTTCTCTTTCAAATGGCTAATTATCTCAAAATGAACGGAATTTAATGAAAAAATAAACAAGTTTACACTCGAAATCAGAGAATAGGATGCCAATAATTGAGTGCGTACCCAAAAACATTAGTTAAGCAATTAAATTTACGGCGAAACTTTCTCTCTCAATTAATGAGTCATATTTCTAGGCATAATATCTGTCAATATGAATGGGTCAAAATAAAGAAACCTAGATCATCGACGCTTTCCAATCATATTTTCCCCCGTACCAAAGTGAGATGATCAGCAAAAAATTATCATCCTCAATTAGTAACAACCATATATTTATCTGGAACTTGAAAAACTATATGATGCAAGTTTCACTTAAACAAAATCTACGGAAAGATGGAGAAGATCTTAGGAAGGACGAGAGGAATTTCAAGAAAACCAAACGAAAAATGAACGGCAACCACCGATCATAAAAGCTCCCACACTGAATTGTCGCTAGTCCTTATGTAATGCCTTTAAGGGAAGCTTTAACATAATTTTAAAACACTGAAAAGCCCAAGATGCCGTTTATTTGGCACAGAATTCTATCAGATAGGAGCAAAATACGCTAATCTCTGGGCGATATGCCAAGGCAGAGAATATCTCTTGCTTGCTTGCTCAGCAAAAAAGCTTTATCATCTTTAGCTTAGACTTTAGCATCTTTCAGTAAACCCACACAGTAATCATTATCAAGTATTTTCCTTGTACGAGAGGAACTGTTAATTAGGGTATTAAGACAGAGATTAGAGTTAATATGATTGCTATCTCAACTGCAAGAAACTTTTTGGGTAGAAAATTGCGTATCTAGAACAAGAATTCGTTCGGTACATTTTCTTGCAGTCCACGGGTTGGAGGAAATGGAAGCAAACAGCGATGAGATCCGGCCAGCGAATCAGGAACAATGCTGCTAATCAACTCAAATTTTGACGTTTAACATAATAAATAAAATGAAAAATCAGTAAACATGATTTCAGAAACTTCAGAGTGATTTGTAAAAAAAACAACACTGACGGGGTAAAATTCGCTAATATGATATCGCGTCCCGCGTCACAAATAAAAAAGTTACAGCGTCGTGACATTCCACGACATGAAATCATGTGGGTGCTGTCCGAACGGCGCATATGTCTGTAGAGTTACTTATACTCGACATTTTCCCCTTAGACTTGAAAACATTGAAATCATACCGTCACGCAAATTCAACTTTCCATGTAAAAATCATCATTTGGTGATGAAACTTACTTATTCATGAATTAACATTGAACATACAGTTTTTCAGTTTTTTCTTTCTCCTGTGGCAAGCATTCTCTCCCTTCCACTTTACTTTCTTCACTTCAAGGAAATTCGGGAGGACCACTTTGAAACAAAAGGGAATCATTAAAATTTTATTTTCCTATTATGGGTGACTTATTGTTGACAACCACAGCGAAGTCATCCACGCAAGGGAAGGGGAAATAGAGTAGACGATGATGCGGTGGAAAAAGTATTAAATTTGCGTTTGACTCTTGATAACACTTAGATTCTGATTGGGGCACGGACGTCAGCCAGAATTAAACAACATACAGCAAGTCCTAAATTTACGTCGGAGATGCGTGTTGAAGAAAAGCGACGAAAGTGGAAACAACGTACAACGGATCCAGATATTCATGACCACTTTACTCCCGCGATAAATCAAGGAGTTAATTTCAAAATTCATTTTTTGCCTTTATCCAGGAAAAAATAGCTATTTCATATTGATAATTATATCTCAATCATCAACAAACGTGAGCATATGCACATGAGGTCTATTTTATTAGAATAAAGCAGAGAAAAAATTTCCGACGACCCTTGTCAGCATGGGCGTACCATCGAATCAGACGTAAATTGAAACGACGCATAACGAGGAATTACTGTATTTCCCGTAGAATATTTTTAAAGAATTCTACCCGCTAAGTTTACTTTGGCTGAAAGTCAGAGAAAATCCATCCAATTTTATGTCCTTTCAGGACTACCACCAGTATTTCCTTTATCGCTACAGCATACGGTCCACGATATTATTCTTCATCCTTTCTATATAATATTTACTCTCTCTTCTCCTTCCCCGTTTTCCCAACATCCTCCCTTCCATCATTGTCTTGAGCAATCCATCGCCCCTCATTACTTCCTCCAGCCACCTATTCCGAAAATCTCTGATTTAACTCAGAAGGATCCTTCCCACCATACCTATTACCAATGTCCACTTCCTCGTTTATCTTCCTATTCGTAAACATTACATTCTCGCCAACGTCGATCACGGGTGTAAAAGAACCTGACATCCAACGAAAATTGAGGAAATTTAAACGACGGAGAATAAATACTTAAATGATGACAGAGGCACAACGACGGCAGAGGAGAAAACTTCATCTATCGTAAAAGATGTAACCAGCAATTAATACCGTTCAAAACGTTCGGATGGAGGGAGAAAGGGAGAATTAAAAGGAATAATTAAAAAATATGAACTGTAGATAAAAACACGTCTCAAATTTAACATGTAACCACAAGGGGGTTAAAGTACAAGAAGCATGATATCACGCAGTGTGTGCACACCGCTCCGAAACACATTATCAAATATATGTGCATGTTATTTATTCAAGCGCACCCCTTATAGTATGCACTTCCTTTCCAAATTACGCATCATGGTTTGCACAGGACTCGCCGAGGGGGAGAGGGAGTGTTTTAAAAGGGGGTTGGGTGGCGGAGGAGCAATGGAGAAGGGCAAAGGAGGGAGGAATGGAAGGGGGTGGTTCGGGAATTGACGATCCGAAAAAGGGTGGGGAGGGAAAGGAGATTGGGGCTTGAAGTTGGTGTGGACGGATGGGGACGGATAGAAGTACGGAGGAGGGGGCGGGAGGGTAAGAGGAGTACGTCAGGGTTGGACATTGGTCACTGGCGTGGACTCTCTCGTTACTACGCTGAAAGCCGGGAGATTCAAAAAGGGGTGGACAGGGGTGGCAGCGGTGGGGTAGGGCTTTCCGAAGCGGTTGAGCGGTGACTCACGCTTGTCACAATGGGAGCGGCGTCGCGGAAAGAGGGGGGGAGGAGTGTGGACAGCAGTGTGCTGGGTGAGAGTAGGGGTGGGTGGGACGGGAGTGGAAGAGGGGGGAGAGGTTGGGGGGAGGATAGAGTGGGGGGCGGGGGACGGAGGGAGCGAGTGATGTGGGAGAATTAAAGAGTGAACGGGGTTGGTTGCGAAGTGGGCTCAGGTTGGAGGAGCAGATGGCAGCGCAGGGGGAGGGGGGGGGAGGGAATTAGTGGAGAGAATAGGGGAGAGATAAAGTTATTGTCACTAAACGAGGAGACGAGATTGAGATCGACGGGACCCATTCTTTGTCATTAAAGTAGTGACTGAGGAAATTAGACCGGTAAATGAAAGATACCGGCTAACAAACTTTTAACTCCAAAGAAGAAACCCTGCGACCTAAGGAACAAGATGACGAAGGCAAAATAGGAGAAATATACCAAAATAAATAAGAAAATTTTAGTAAAAGATATTTTCGTAAGATCAATCAACTGTGCTAGAACCTCCAAAGGAGATATACAGTCTAAAAAAACTGAAGGTATAGGAGAGTCAATAATTTGATAAGGATTTACATGAATTAAAGACAGATTCAAACCATCGGCTCTAAATACAAGAAAATTGATAAACACCAACCTCTCTATTGATGAATAGTGTCAAACGGACGATTGGGAGTCTAGAAAAATTCATAGAATATTGATGATTGAGGATTACAATTCGCATCGTAATAAATGTCTAAAACGGTTGGTTTTCTTTAGCTCAACGACTGCAGCATTAATGATCTACAGCCCACGGTGAATTCGATGACTCAGTGGAAGGAACTGAAGTGAGAGTAGTGAACCGTTGGGAAAGTGAGTCACCAAGGGTAGTAAAACAACAGAAGGATCAGAATGAACAGTCGAAATAAACGGCAGTTTCGTGTACAAAATGTTACAGTTGGTGAGGGGAAGGAGAGCGAGGGTGACATAAAATACGTGAGTGGAGGTGGAATCAAAGTGATGGAAATACGAGGTGAAAGACACCTGCTGCCATGAGTTATTCAACAAGGAAAGGACTTTCAACAGTCATACATTGCTAATATCTTCTTCACGAAAATCAGCCATGATCCTCACAGATGGAAGAATTCAATACGCACTTTAATCGAAATAAACGTTTTAGCATCATGTTTTGAGTTAGTCGAACTGTGTAATTAAATACTGAAGCCATGATAATTCGATTCTTGTAATTATATACCTATCTGCAAACTTACTTCATGCGAGGAATTAAAATCCATCGCGCATTTGTATACAGTTATCCGAATCGCCGAAAGAGGAAGGAAAACTTTCACAAACGAGGAAAAGGTCAGTTTGACGTATAGTTAATTAATTCTCTTTCATCGTATTGAACATTAATTTGAAGTTAGCCTGGCACATTGGTAAATTACGTTTTTCAACCGGACATGATGATCACGTCGACGGACACCGCCAAGAATTGCGAGACGGATTAAGCTGGAGAGAGAGGGAGGAGTGTGGCGGGGTGGGGAGGGAAGAGAGGAGGGACGGAGCGAAGGGAAATAAATATACAGGAGCATGAGGATGGAAGGGATTCCAGGAGTGTTGGTAGGGGGGGGAGGAAGCGCAAATATTGGAGGTCTAGATAGAAGGGGGCGCGCACACGATGCTAGGGAGGAGACGCGGGTGCGCAGGAAGTGCAGTGGGACGGGCAGGGAGGGGAGGGAGGAGAAACAGAAGGAAGAAGAGGAGATGAGAAGAGAAAGGGAAATGTTTTAGAATGGACGAGATGGAGGGCGAGTGGCTAGTGAAAGAATAAGGTTTTATCCGATGCGTGCTTGCGTGCTCCGCTCCCATCGTGTGACGGGACGGAGAAGGAGAGGGGGGTGGAGAGAGGAGAAGGGAGGCGGCAAGAAAAAAGAGGAGGAAGAGGGAAGAGAAAGGGCAAGTAAGTGGGGGAGAGAATAAGGAGAATAGCGCTTAGGGGTGAAGACGGGAGGGGAATGGGAGAGGTTGGCTCACACTGCCGCTAAGCTTTGAGTGACAGTCAGCCTTCCGGGTGGGCAATGGGGGGGACGCCTTGTATTGGGGCGCATTCGTCGGGAGTAGAATGGGATGATGGAAAAAGGCGAGAGGGTGGAGGGATGGTGAGGGGGTGCAGAGGAGATGGAATTGAGTGGGGGTGGCATTCTGCGGGAGAAGAGTGACAACGGAGATGGGGGGCGGGGGATGAAACGGATCGCGGGCAGAATGGGAGGAGACAGGAAATTATTGTTCCCACCGGGGCGAGCCTCCGCCAAAAAGCAAAATCGTGTGAACGAATATCTGGGTTATACAACCGCAAATTCATATTTACAGCTGCTAGGGGCTCGAGGAGAAAAATAGCATGGAGTCAAAGCACCGACGCGAGTTTCAGCCAACGGAGGGGGGACGCAGACGACAAAAGACAAATGATTCCTTTAAAGTGAAATCCACGATTTCATAGTGTTGCATCTTTAAAAGTGGATGCACGCAAAAATTCAACAACAGACTTGAAATTGCAAGTTTGGCGAGCAAAGCAAAGGGTTTATGCTCTGCTGGTTGATTTCACAAAGTACTACCAGGATTTCTACCCGCAGGAGAACTCAGTTTATCTCGATATTTTCTGAGTACTTGAGGTGAAATGTTCTGGAAAAAATACTAAACAGCCCAATTCCATTTCCGTTAAAAAAATTAAATCTCGCAACATATTTGAATGATTTCAATGAATAAATATGTTTTAGTACTGAAAAATACAATTGGCGCTGGAAGAGAAGACAAACAGGAAAAGAAGTGTGTAAAGGTGGTAAAAGGAAGCATTGGTTTCTGAAGGAGAAACAATTATTTTTACGTATCTACGATTAAATGGATGATTAAGGTGTTACTAAAGTACTAATGTAATATTTGGTTTAATCAATGATATTTTCGACTTACGAAATAATTTTTAAATAACCACAAGAGCTTTTTTCATAATGCTACAATGATGGAGTTAATTGGCCAGAAGGATTGAAAATTGAGAGAAAAAAACAAAAAGTAGCAAAAAATCACGAGGAACAGAGGAAGGTCTATTTGCTGGGGATCGGTGGTGGAGCTGACAGGGAAAAGGGTCTCACCTAGGGTACGACACGGAGAAGCGTGAGGTATGCCGTTAAAAGACAGTTGCGTGAGCTGTGAAAGGGAAAAAGAGACAGGAAGGTGACGGAGACGAACTTCCGTTGGCTTAAGGAGGACAAGAAAGTGAAGAGCACGTAGCCAGGATTAATCAGCCCAGCAGGGATGGAGTCCACAACGGAGTTAATATTGACTCCAGGCGCTCAAGTAGGATAGACGTCAAAGCATCACAGTGCGTTAGGGAAAAGAAAAGAACGGAAATAGAAAAATTGGATCAGCTCAAAAAAGATAAATCTTTTGTATGCTGAAAACAAAACATCCAAAAATTTACCAAACGACGACCAACTCCATCAGTCTTATGATTCGGGTTATAAAAAAATGCATATTAGGTATGCAAAGTAAAATTCATGACATCGCCAAAGAGTATGAATTAAGATTCTAAGTCCTCTCGCTTCTATGACGACACATGGAACAACTAGTTTCAGTCTCAGATTTTCCAGTCAAACTTTTGTATTAGAAGATAATATAGCTACATTTATGGTGTCTTAGAAAAACCGCAGGAGTCCCTAAAGAAGTAGCACATAGTTTCAGAATAATTGGAACTCATATTTTACATAGGGAGACATATACCCATTGAAATGGGAGCCTTTAAACAATCACATTTGACATAATCATACATCACGGTGAGTTTTTTCTTTATCACGGTTGCAGAGAGGAAGTAAAATTCAAGAGCCGAAGTTTCCAGCAGAGATTGAACTTCTTTTCCTCATTCTGAAGGCGCTTTAGTATCCTTGTTTTGCGCATTTTTCTCAAGCCTGAGACACATTAAAAACAGTGTGGTTTGCTAAAACGTTATTACAGCTTTAATCACCTCTACAACGAGACCGAGCTTGTACCGGTGCTTGATCAGCTTTCATTGTTTTCGCTCTTCATATTCATTGGAAGTATTTGGAATTAATATTTTCATCATACGGAGAAGAGAATCTTTACACGTTATTTAAGTTGAATTTTTTGGTGATTTGGAGATTTATCGCACGCTAATTCTTTACTTAAAGAATCTAGAAAGGTAACTGGATCAAAGGGCTGATCAAATTTGAAGGGCCACGGATGAATGAATAGGTAGCAAGGTCCTATCAACTTCAAGAACTTTCTCTTATAATATTCTAGAATAGGAGCGTGATCGATTCTCCCGACTCTTTACAGACTCTTTCCTAGGCCCACTCGGAAAAGAATGGGAGAAAAGAGGGAATAATTCTTGCCATTAGCAGTGCTGTGCGATAGTGACCTGAGACTGAATAGGGAGGGAGATAGAGACAGGGCGTGGACATGAGATAGAATAGGAGGGAGAGACATGAAGAGGGGAGACCAATATGGCTGGATACGACGGGGAAATCCGAAATGCAGACCCTTAGGGGTCGTGGAGGAAGAAGGAAAGGATTACAACCGGAGGCGTAAGGGACAGCGGATTTCGGATTAAAGGATTAACGCGAATATACAAATTAACGCGAAAAAGTCATTAGCAGGGGGAAAGTTTACCGAGGGTGGATTTACTGTCAGGAAAAGCTGATTTTTGAATGATGACTACGAACAAGATGTAGGCATTTTTTTAATTAACAAGATAAGGAAATGAAAGCAGACATTAGCAGTAATCAGCATTATGAAACCTGTAAAACTCATGTGACGCCAAGAGAAAATATTTTACAATATTTCGTACAACTATAATGATATAATGAATGTTTTTTTTCATTCTTCGGTTCGATTGCCTGAAAGCCTGTTTCTTAACTGGAGGTTCCATGTCGTATCGTTGGAAGAGGCTCATTCCCAGATTTTGTAAAAATTCAAGAGATTAAGCGGCGTATACGACAAAAAGAGGGCTACAGCATCTTTAGGATATTTATAAATTTCATTTGTTGAAAGCATTAAGAGGGTAAATTATTTTATAATGGCAATCATGGTATAGAAGTTAACGTATCATTTTTAACAACCCATAAAATACAGATTCAAAAGTATTGACTCACGAAAGCTACCAAGACAAGCGATCACAAATCTAGCTGTGACCTAAAAAGCTATAAAAAGCGCCACGGGTACACGCTCCATATAGAACGACCATCTCGATAACACATGCAGTACGTGGAATCGACTCAAATAATTTATAATCGAGATCAAAACTCGTTCAGAAAAGTAAAAGGGAAAGAGCAAGCATAATAATTTTCTTGGTTGCGCCATTACATCGTCGCATGAAAAGGCGGCAACTCTAATTATCCAAGGACGATTTTACTTAATAAGATTGGAACAGTTAACCTTTAGATATTTCTCGTGAAGAAGAAATCAGGCTCTTTTTCGACAAATTATTTCCCAACATATTTAATTTCTCTACCTCGGCGGATAGGGATCATCGAGATATACGGTCCGGAAGAACGTGAGTATAGCCTTTTTCTACAAGAAAAGAGATTCCCTCAACCCATTTTTAGACGTGGTATAACTTACCATGGAAAAATAGGAAAAAATATGATGCAAGTGTAGAGTACGAAATAAGAGGGAAAAATACGAGATCATAAGAAAAATTAATAAAAGCAGATAGGGTTTTTGTTATTCGTGACATAAGTCATTTATTACGCCTGTGTGACCGCCCTTGTCCGTCAGCGCAGGAATGATTCATGCTTCAGTCAAAACGTGAGCTCCACAAAGTTACAAGTCATTTTCCATCGAGAGAATGAATCATACTGCCCATGTTTTGCGAAAAAAAATATTTTGAAACCGTAAGAAAGCTTTCGAGCGAGGAGCTTAAAATTTTTGGGAGAGACTATAGCGAAAAATTAATCGGGATTTTCGATATTGTTCATCGGAGACGGGAGGGTTGCATCAACGAAAGAAGGCTGCGTTGAAGGAGTGGAAGATGGATTAAAAGGAGAGTGAGTAGCCGGGTGGGAGGGAGAGGAGAAAGAGGGGAATGGGGCGGACGGAAGGAGAGGGGTTGAGGAGAATTTAGGGAAAATCGAACGATAAAGCCGCAGGAACAGCTCAGGGTGGAGCGGAGTAGTGAAGAGAGGGGAAGGGGGGGGGGGGCCGGAAAAGGGGTAAATGTTGATGGACGGAAGAGACGGGGGAAGGGGACTGGAATAAGGAAGTGCAATGCAGGATTAACGCCCCGCACGCGTGTACCGAATACGGCAAGGGGGAGTAGCATGAAAGGGGCGCTGGGTGTGGGATAGGGTCGCAGACTGTATGTGCACTCGCTAAAACCCTTTTCTCTCCTCTCTCTCTCGCCCCTCGAGGGTGCCCAACCCGTAGAAGAGAAGGGGTGCGGAAGGGAGACAGGGACAATGGCGTCCGAAATTGGATCCCTTTTTATTTTTTGTCGAATTTTTGACGGGTATTAAAAAAGAATACGGGAGGCACCCCCATCATATAGGGAAACTCTGGCATGTTTAATCAATAGTGCGCACCATTCCCGCAGTGATAAGCTTCGAAATGGATTAACTGAGCATTATTCCAGCATTAAGTCCACTCCCTGCTTTCCGGATACAGTAGAAATCGCAGCGAAAGGATGCAAACGCTAAAAAAATTCGGTTCCACTTCTTCCGGGGTGCATGAAATAAAAACGATGTTCATGGATTAGACCATTAAGCTCGTAACTCACTATGGAATTGCACGAGACACGGGCTTTTGAGAAAATTCATATGAAAATAGAAATGAGGTGAAACGACTCGCTCGCGTATTATTGCAAACAAATTTGGTATGAAAAAAAATGGAAATATCATTCGACTTGAATCAGCTCGGTTGTTCAACCCGGAAACGCTTTCTCGGAACCTTTCTCATCTTGGTGAAATACCTTTCTGCTAAGAATGACCGCATAAAATACCGCTGCGGCCTTTCCGACGGCTATTAATCACAAGATAGAAAAGGAAAACAGCCCAAATTTCTTTGTTAACATGCCTGATAAAGACATGTGAAACGGGTACTCCTCCTTGCGGCGAGTAATTAGTATGTTATCTTAATTGATTTGAAATACAACACCGATCAATCCCTCATCAAAATTTACAGATCATCGACAAAAATGAAAATAGATATACGAGTTCATGCTTCTTTAAATATCTCTCCTCCAACATCCTTTGACGTAGATACAAAAATGATGTTACAAAATTTTCAAAACATACTTTTAAATTTAAACGGAAATTTGTTTCCGAATTTGAAGAAAAACGATGGCTTCGTGGGAAAGATCAGTTTTAGATACAAATGCTGCAAAAGACTACCCAGACTCGAAACGAAGAGATTCATCACGTGCACAAACCCGCCCAACGAGGAAACAAAAGCGGCGGAAGTTGTGGTACTCGGGGCCATCGCTTTTCCTGAATCAACCGGTTCCGCGCAGACCACGGGTAAACACATGCAGCGCCCATCGATTCGCTTGGCAAGGCCGCCTTTCCAAACCCGCTGCGCCAATGCCCAGAGCTGAGAGGAAAAGGCAAGTGTGAGAGAGAGAGATGTATGAATATGCATCCATGCGTTAATATGTGGCAGCATTGAACGAGCGGGCGTGGGCCGACGGGTGCAAAGGGTTGATTCCATCCCAGTGCCCCGCAACCGACTATGAGTTAGTCGCCGCCTCTCTTGGGGGAAATGGGCGGGGCGGGGGAGGTGGGGCGCCGGTCGTTCCGACAGATGGATTCACCGCGAGCAATCACGCCATCCTCCCGGTATAATTACCGATTTTGCCGAGAGAGCCCGTCTCGCCCCCCGCCCCCCTCCCTCCCTCCACTCTCCCTGGACGTCGAACGTTAATTTCGATTGAAATTGAGTTATAACCGAGGTTGGGAACGAGAGCCGTCATGATTCAAAGCTTTCAGCAAGCTAACCACGAATGGCCGCTTTCTCACGAAGTTTTACGAGCACAAGATATTTGATTCATAAACAAAGTAATAGAGCATTATCAATCACTAGATGACCCGAGCGAATATTTCGCACAGTATGCAGCTTCTTCCTGTTTCTTCCTTCTTTCTTCCTGTTCTTCTACCTGTCGAATATTTCTCACAGTATGCAATTTCATTCTGTTTCTTCCTACTTTCTTCCTTTTCTTCAACCTGTTTCTTCCCCTGGACAATTATATGTTATTTATGTTTGTGTAAAAGATACATAACGTAAACGTAAACAGTAAATGGTTACACTGATTGAACGTAGATGTAAACAATCTAACTAAACGATGTGTTAATAGATGGCGCCTCCTACAGTCTTTTAAGCACGTAACCATTGCCGACATATTTGTTGATTATATTGTCAGCAGATGGCGTTGTATCATTTTTTTAACAAAAACTTTAATTTTAAACAATGTCTATTTTTCATCAATATTGGGTAACATAAGCTTTAAAACGATGTTTGAATCATTAATTTTGATGAATAGTTACGGCAGTTATGGCGTTGCGACAAAAAAACACCTTTGAGAAATAATATACACGAATGTGTGGAGTCGATATATCTCGAGCGAGTAATCGACATGGAAAAATCGAAACTTTTAAGTCAAATTAATGAGTAAATAGTGAAATTTGAGATTGAGATTGTATTTTTCGTCAGAAGCCGGTGATTCAACGTTTAAAATGATACCTCATTTATCACTGTAGGTGCAGTATTAACGGAGCATATACGGAATGACAGAAAAAGACCTTTCTGTAATAATATATATGATTACTTATTCTTAAGTCCGTACCTTGATGGGCCAACCCTATTAAGCTTCCGCCGCCTATCGTGGCTTCGGCCGTCCCAGGCTACTCTGTGACTGTTATGAGTAAGGTGTAATAGAGTACGCAAAGTTACCAGCCTTTGCAGTACCCACACAACGTGCAGCTTTCCCTCCTAACGGTTACGGCGCTCTACCGGTCAGTTTTGGCACATTTTCGTCAGTATGCCACAAGAGAAACCAAAGCAAAATAATACCCTAGATCCGCTTTCACTATTCTACTCAAGCTATGATCCCTTCTGAAAGGACTACCTTGAGAACCAACATACCGTTGCCCGCGACCCACCACTAGGAGGTATAAGCGGTGTATTGACACACCGTGTCTGTCAGTGTATGGGGGTAAATGAGGCAAAAGAGGATTGCAAGGATAGGTCAGTATGGAGGAAATTATTAAAGCTGAGTAAGATGTACAAATATGTATGTATGAGTGAAACTTTGTGACTTTGCCTACCCCGGAAGGGAACGGCGTGATTGGTATGTATGAATGTACGTACTTATTCTGATCCATTGGAATTCATTCCAAATTAGGACTCAGTGAATGCATAAAGAGTAATAAATTAACGAAAAGAATACTACGACTACAAAAACATCCAAAAGACCTGAGATAAATTTTACCAAACTTAAGGGCGGACATGACAAAGAACAACGCAGACATACGAGCCAACAAATAAAGAAATTATATCAATTTTTTAGGGAAAGAAAGGAGAAAATGAAATGATAATGATAGGGCAGGGCTGCGACTTTCGTCGAAGAGGAAACTGCAGCCCGAGTTCCCTTAAATTAGGATGACGATTTGCAAAAATTATCACCAGGGTGGTGAAAAATCAAACCTCCCCCAGAGTTAAAAAAGGAGGAGGCAGAAAGTTTTAATTAGAGCATCGAAGTCATCAAATACTTTTCGATTATTCAAGAAAATGTGACGATCTCTTAGCTTACGGAGTTTAAAAAAAACAAGGAGAACAAAAGGGAAAATAGAGATTTTAGACAGAAGATTTAACCTTCCATCAAATTTACCCAGCCTTTAAAATGAATCCGCAAGAGCTCAACGAGAGATCTTTTTGTTCCTGGAAAATCCTCCCTTTTCCCTCTCTGCATTCATGCCATCACCTCCCTATATTCATCCCTTACTTCCACAGCCGCCCTTCCGCTCCCACGCATCCCAGTGCCCAGAAGAATGATAAAATCGCTGCGCTAGGCATTCATCCATATTTTAAGGTAGGCGAGCAAACAATCCAGGGTGAAATTAGAGGGAGGAAAGGCGTGCGCGGCAGACTGGACGGTGAATCCGTCGAATTCCACCTCTCTTCCAGCGGCGGAACCCTCAATTAATCCACGGGAGAGGAGAATAACACGCTGGATCGACGTGGAACAGTGCGCCCAGGCCCTCCACCGCCATTAAGGGCGCTAAACCATTTCCCAGTCAAACGAATCGAAAGGGCCCTCTATTTATCCGCCTCTCGTTTCCTCTTTGCATAAAAACGAGAGGGCCTAACGAATAGGAGGTGAGTTGCCATGGTGAGGAGGAGAATGAGCGGAGGATGTGCGAGGATAAAGAAGAGGAGAGAGATGGGAAAAGAGAAAGAGAGGACAAGTAAAGATTGAAGGGAAAGAAAGACAGGCGGTTCGCGGGAGGAAGAATGCTTCTGAGGAAGGAGAGAGATAAAGGGATAGATACGTGAAAGAGATTGCTGAGAAGGAAAAAGGGTAGGATTGAATGGAGAAACGAGGATGGCCAGGGAGGTGAGAGAGAACGAATTAATTGACAGAATGGAAAGGGTTCCAGGCACAAGAATAGGTACCCCAGTCTCGATTCGGAACGCTTTGTGATTTCCACAGCGAAATTGAACGGTGATGTGATGGCCATCGTAGGGAACTCGCAAATATGCTCTGAGCCATCCTAACACCATTAACAATGCATGAATTACCACATTGGCACGGCTCAGGAACAGAAAATATATTTCCAACCACAGCACTGCTTAAGCCTCACACATTCGGACCTCTTTTTCGATCAAGGGTAGCTTGGAAGTGTCCTCCACATTATTCCTAATAAACTTTCATGGGGACATTCCAAAGATCGTGTTTAAATCAGTGACGGTTTTCAGGAAGTTCGAATAAAGCGTCAAAAGGTGTTTGGCTTGAAACCTCATGGTAAAGAAATGCACTCCTTGCATTTTTTACTTCTCCATCAATTCAATCTCACCCAAAAATTAAAAACCCACAAGTATATCCTGGTACTTGGCAGAAAAAGTTCAACATCTATCGTGTAAGAATGTCCAACGAAAGTTTATTTTCAATGGGTAGAAAATAGTATTGTAGAGCAGTACATAAGTTTTACAGGTGCAGAATATTCAATATAATGCAATTGAACTTATATTACCGGATGGAGGTAAAGGAGAGGCAGAAGGCTGGATAAGATACGAGGAAGCTAAGATGAGACAGATTTCAAAATACTAAATGATAGAGTCACTGAGGTTATAAGTACTGGTAAGACGCGGCTGATGGATTTGAAAGGAAAAATGAGAAATTCGGAGTCGAAACGATTCACACTAGACAATGACGAAGAGGTGAGGGGATAACAGAAATTCCAAGCTTTTTTTGTTTGAATGCTTGACGGAGAAAACGAATTTGATTAGTTGAGAATGAGAATAGATCTATTCTCGGAGAGGAAGGACACAACTGACAGGAACTTATATTAAGAGTTTATTTTAAACTGAGGAAATAGGTATAAGGTCACTGAGGAATATGACAACAAAGTGCGGTGAGAGAAGGCTTGCCAGTAAGATGGGGGAGACCTCAGTCACAATTTTTTAAAATTCATAAAAGGGGAAGACATATGAAACGGCGTCTGTGGACCAAGACTTCCTCTCTCTCAAGATAGAGAGAAAGAGATAAGGAAATAAATCTAGAAGGAACTGAGACATTCGTTATTCAGGACGGGAGCGAAGACCTATGTCCCTAATTTACAATTCACATGATGCAACGAGAGAAGATGAAAGAATGAAGACAGGCGCCGATGGAATGGATGACGATGGACTCTATCAAGGGATAAGTTTTTGGGACATTACAAAGCTCCAATTACTGTTTCAAAGGAGTCCGAGTTATAATCTGAAGGAGATGTTAAGTGCCCTTATGCAGGACATGCAGTAGCTGGGAGAATTTGGTCCATAGGATTGCGGAGTGACCTCATTTGAGGGCACTTACAAAGCAGACACAGATGACTAAAATAAATGTACTCAGGAGAAAAGAAACCAGTGTTAACATAATTAGTCATTAAAAGTAATTTTTAAAAAACGCAAAGAATTTCCGAGATAAACAGATTAATCTATTATAAAAGTCATACGTAACGCAACAGAAAAGACAAACAGCTCAGGGATGAAATAGCAGGACTATGGGATGAAATACCCGAAATGAATAGAAAGAGAACTACCGAACTAGAGCGGTTAACGCTGGTATTGCCTCCAAAAATACGAAGGATTGAAACTAGTTTTGCTTAGAACGCGGGAGGATTTACTATGACAAAGAGAAATGATTGATCGAGGATATTAATTTTATATGCACTAAAAAAATTAATATGAGTTGATCCTCCGCACGAGCTACCGACAACTCCAAAGAGTAAAAGGGCCTTTAAAAGCGGGGGAGAGGAAAAAACTGAATTAGAGCGTTCCCATCAACTTAACCCAACACCCTTTAAAAAAATCCGGCAGGGCATCAAAATCTCCCTTAACCCTGCGTGAAAGTACACGCGGAAGGGGTCGAGGGTCCGAGGGGCGGGGAGGGAAGGATGGAGGGCATCAATCAACCTTACCGAGGGGAGAGGTTAGGAAAGGGGAAAGAAGAAGTAACTGGAATTGAGGAGAGAGGCTATGGTGGGATTATAATAAAGGGATAGGTACACCTGAAGACAGAGGGAGGAGGCGGTTGGTTGTGAGGGAGAGGGGGGGGGGAAGAAACGTGCGCGGAGATGGAGGTATAATTAGTCGCCGGGAACGGGTGTAAGATGAGTGGGAGGAGGAGGAAGGAGGGGAGGGATTTGTAAGACGATGGTTTTTTTAAGGAGGCGGGGGTGGGAGGGCTTGGGAGAGGAATGGGGTGAAGAGGCTGTTTTAAGAAGAGTAAGACGGGGGATGGAGGGAGATTTTAAGAGGACGGGAAGAAGGAGGGCCCCTTCATAAAATGAGGAAAAAAAAGCTTCTCCAAGAGGGGTGAGGGAACATGAAAATAAGGGAGGGAGGAAAAAGCGATGAAAAATTTACCCTCACGAGGCATCACATAAACGTACGTACCAGCCTCAAGAAAGGAGATGGTGCATGGTTATTAAGCATATAAAGGAGGAATTTAAGCAACTGACCTAGGCTCACTCTGAATATTACATCATAGGATTAAAACGTAGCCTTTAAACCAAGCCACAACCTGCAAAAAATCCTCGCTAGCTTAAATCACAGTGTAGAGCAAAGGGAGATTTAAGAGGATAAATGAGCTTTTCTTTAATCCCAACAAAAATTGAAAAACGGAAGTTGATTCGCTAAAAATTTTTACCGTCGAAAACGACCAAGTTCTTTAAAGGTGGTTTTTAGGCTGATTTCTACAGGAAAAGTCGGTGCTTACTTAGAGAAGATTTCGATTGCAATTGAAACTTGTAAACTCGGATTTGCTGCGAAACACTCATATAGAAATAAACTTCATAAAAAATTGTATTACAAAATTCAGGGCCAAAGACGGGATTACTTGCTTTTCTCAAATATCGCCAATACAAAAACAAGTTCTTTCACAAAATTTGTTCACTACGTCTTTAACTTACAATTATTTCATTTTTCAGGTACGACAGGTACAGGGGTGGCAATAAATAGAGTAAGCACGAAAATTAGCTAAATGCGAAAATCTAGACTCTTATGCTTACAGGAATTGAAGGTGTAATTTTTTTTACGGGGGAATATGGCTGTAATACTATATAAAAAACAGAAAATACTAAAAGTACGCAAATCACGATAATCTTAAAGTAAAAGCGATAAAAAAATTCGCGGCAATCTATTACGCTCAAGCATCAACACCTCTCGCAATTCTTTTTCCCAAAGACCGAGAACTTTATAAAGTTCCTCATAAGGTCCATCGAGGAGGAGGGATGAGAACATAAGGAGTTTCAAAGGAGGATCCTCAAGATCTCTCTCGGAGACGATCCTTCCTCCTCTTGCCACACCCCACCTGGACGCGCGTTCCCCCCCCCCCCTCAAAAAAATCCCCCGCCCTCCATCCACCCCTTTTTCGACTGACTTGCTCCTCCCCGTCCCCTCTTTCCCCTTCACCCCCACACCTCCCTTCCCCATTCCACCCCACTCACGCTCCCTTAATGCTCCGAAGAGCTTTAAAAGTGGTGCCCACTCGTTCCTACCCTATCCCTCCTCCAATGAAAGAGTTGAGGGAGGGAGGAGAGTGCTTTATCGGAGGAAGACCCACTCGCTCTCCTCCTCCGCCGCTGCTCCAGGAGGAAGCGAGCGACGGAGAGCAGTATGGACGGGGAGGAAGGAGTCTCTTCCAACGGGGGAGGCGCAGCGACGAGGAAAATGGAGGATGGCGGGAATACGGGGGGGGGAGGGGAAGAGGATGAATTGAGTGGACTGGGGAGGGCAGAAGAAAGTAGAAAGAATGGAGATCCTGAATCGAATTTTACAGGCCGAGAGGCAATCGGGCAGAGGAAGAGGCCCGCGAAGCCATTATCAAATGGGAATTATTAATGGAGTTACAAAGAAGGATCGGAATGGGTTTCAAGGGATCCAGGGGGGGTAGATGGAAAGCGACATGAAGGAGGAAGATGGAGGAAAATACGGGGGTAGCTGGGAAGTAAAGGAGAAGCCGCAGGGATACATGTGTGTGAAGGAGAGAGCAGACGATGAAGGAGAAGGACACAGGAAGGGAGGAGGCAATCGGATTGCAGCTCGCGGGAATGACAACTTGACGAATAAAGCAATGCAGAGATAATGAATTCGGGGATAGTTCTTAAAAGCCTTCATTAAGTTAAAAGGTGACGGAAAATAGGAAAACGGGAGAAGTTCGTATGAGCATGTAGGCAGAAATATGGAAGGGGTTAGTTTACAGCACAGTAGAGTATGATCTGATTAGGGTTAAAATTACGGTCCCCTATAAGTATACCTGGTGCGCCACGAACTGGCAATATAATACCACATTATTCACACTTATTTTTGCATGTACTCAGCAGTATTAAAATTTATCGCTCACTCAAAATAAAATCTTCCAAACAATATAAAATGCCTACTCTTCAACGTTTTTCACCCATATATCTGGCACATTTGAACGAAAATATACATAATTCAATACATGTATTATCGTTAGACATGTAGTGTATCCCTAGCATAGAAGTTCTCTCAGAAAATGAGTTGCAGAATCGTGGTGAGAAATAACAGCGAAATATAATTCCGAATAATTGCAGAAATACGAAGCATTTGTGAGAGCAATCATATTTTATGGAAAGACTAAGAGCCAAACTATAGAGGCTATGGTAAAACATTGAAAAAACACCCCTCTGCACCTCATTATCTACCATTGAATGGGAAGAGGATGAATTCCGGGAGATATAATGAAAGATACTTCACGAAAAAGAGGAAGAGCAGGCCAACAAACCTCAAGCTGGAGTGAAAACAAATTTAGGTAGATGAAGTAAGGGAGAGAGCGAGCGAAAATCGTGATGGAGAGGTAGTCTTGAAGATGAAAAGACAAGAAAGAAGAGCCAAGCAAATTGAGGAAGAAAGCAAGCCAAACATGATTACGGGTAGACGTCTGGGCAAGATAAGACTATTTGGTAAAAATAATGACGAGAACTTGAAATTGCTTTCCGCAAAGAAAAATTCTCACTAAAAAGTCACAACAATTTTAGTAGAATTGTATTTAATTTCGCCCTCGCAATGCTTTTGGCCGATTTCTTACTACAGTCAATTTGGAGGCCTATGTATAATCACATTGTACAACAACACACCATTCGTTCAGAAAAAACGCAATATTAGATGAGTACACAAGCATATTAAAAGGCACCAAAAAACAGCATTATGCGATTGAAGATAATCGCACACCGAGAAAAACATACTGATATTCGTAGTAAAAAGCATAGCGAGAACATAAGAATTTAAAGATGACTAACGGGACAAGCTAAAGTCTTAAAGTTATATCAATCTTGAAGGAGCTAGTTACTCAATGAAATATTATACCAATAGCAGCTTCGAGTAAAAAGCTATGCTCAGAGGTACATTTATTTTATTTTTAGAGATACAACTTGGAGGACTAAATACGATTCAACTTACTACTGAGCTCGGCAGTAAAGCATATATCTCACCACCCTCAGTTTATTCCTTCGCTTAGTTTGGGAACTCCTTATATACATTTTAGGTAATGGCCATGGCTGATAGATCAAAAAACAAAAGACGAGAGAAAAGGAGAAACAAGAATGAAAACTATTACTAAGGCAAGTTGCTGCGGGAGAACGTATGTTACACTGCCAAACTAAATCTCTTTCTTAAATCCAGCCTCACCCCATCTTTCGTGTTACTTGAACTTTCCAGACTTCTAGCGTAAATAAATCCAAAATAAATGCGTGCAGAATTCAAAAAGTCGAAATTACGGAGTGAGAACGGTAGGATAAGCGTAATTTCCGGTAAAATGCAATTTTGATTCTTTTTTTGTTTCGTTCTCGTTCCCTTGTTTGTCTTGAACTACACCCTTTAATTACTGGGAGTTCATATATGAACCTTTGCACAAAGGGGCAGTAAATTTTGCCACATTTCATAGCTTAAACTTGATAGCTTGCAGTACTCAAATGGGAGCATACAGCATCTTTCGGTCAACGCGAACGAAAGAGACAAACAAAGCAATGTATTATTTAATGAAAACTCAAACCTTTTAAACGACGGCGAGAACATTTCACCGGAATATTGACGCAAGTGACCGATGTTTAAAATGCATAATTAGAAGAAATAATGATCCATTTCCGCAATTAAAGAATATGAAAATTAACAAGTTCTCCCCTCCTCTGCACCAAAAATGGAGAATTCAGCTCCCGCAGCACTCGTGCATGGTGCTCCATCATTGCATATACATGTTTAGTTATCAGATGAAATATTAAGGAAATTTTCCCGGATGATTGGTGATTAACTCGGTAATTTTTCTAACCCGGACCAATACATTTCATATGGGATATTGGAATTTTCGAGGAATTAAATCACGCAACCATTGCGCCGTACAATATCAGCAAGGTATTTTACAACTACCCACGCTTCAGATGCTGCAACGACTGCAACCATGACTAACCTCACGCGGTCGGATCGAGATAGCGAGGAAAATCGGGATGGTGTGCAGGTGGGGGAGTTGAGCAGTCGGTGGCTTCGTGCTGGAGGGAGGAATGGAAGGATTGGGGTGAGAGGAGGGGTGATGCATTTTGGAGAGGGAAGATAAATTGATAGCAACGAATGGGAGGGGTCTGAGAGAAGAGGGGGCTGAGAGAGGGGGAGAACACGGTGGAAAGGGTGGGGGGAACGGGGGAGTGCGAGTTAATGGAGTGGGAGAGTGGTGAGCAATTTGAGGCGGTGGAATAAAAAACAGATGAACAGGGAAGGGAACGGATGAATAGACGAAAGAGATGAATTGCGGAGAGAAATAGTGTTGCTAGTGACGAAGACGTGCAAGGATACAGACGCTCAGTTCAGCAAAATGAGTCGAACGAAGGATATTATGTGGCACGTCAAAAGTCATGGAAACAGAAGTAGACCATGGCCAACTTTAATCCCAATGCTTCCATGTTAAATCAAAAGCTTGTTGTGGAAGGTTACTCGGGTTTTCCATCGGGTCAGGTTCTCCATTTCTGCCAACATTTCTACGAACGAGTAGTCCATCGTCCTCAGGGCCTCCTCCTGCTCTGAGAACAATGGACAACTCGTTCGTCAAAATGTCGGCAGAAATGGAGAACCTGACCCGGTGGAAAACCCGAGTAAACTTCCACGACACCATACGCCGGGAAAGCCTTCGATTATTCTTCAAACGCTTGTTCCCTAGTTCACATTAAACGACACATATCGTTTTACATTCTAACGTATACACAATCTGCCGATATGAGACCAGAGAATCAATTGAAACTTATATAGAATTGCATAAATATTGAGAATAGCTCTTAAGGAAGAAAAGCACAACTAGATTATTCATAGGAAAAAAGCAAAGACGCCAGTTGAAGCGCCAAACGTAGATTGAGTATGACATTAAAAATATCTAATCAGGAGTCGCTCTCTTTAGTAGGATCAAGAATAATTTTCATGGTAATCCCAAGAAGATCACTTACATTATGGATGAGATAAACGGAAGATAGAGGTAGAGTGACTAAATACTTTGAATAGTTGTCATATAAATAGTCTGGCATTTGATTTCTTCAACTCATTCATTTCGTCAAAATTTATCAACTATTAGGCAGCAGAAGCGATGGAAGAGAAATAGCATTATTAATATCAATAGCCACCTTATGTGGTCTCAAATCTGGAAGCACTGAAACCCGACGGGCGCACGATCTAAAGGTTTTAAAGACAGTAGCATATCATTCATTGACATACTATCACACCAAATATCATCCGAAACGGCCGGATTCATACTTTGACTTGATTACAATAAAAACAATATCCATTCGTGACTGAATAACTCAATTACAAAATGGTAAAGGAACAGGAATTCCAAGGCCGAGGTAGAGTGAGCGATAGGGGGATTATTATAAGGGAACAATAGGGATATAAGATCCTCGAAGAGTCATAGGACATTGGGGGATGGAGAGAAGGCGTGTATGCTCAGGTGGCGCTCAGGATGCGTCAACATTCCTCGTTGGGTAAAAGGAGAGGGGGGGGGGGGAAGCGCAGGATACTTGGAGGCGTAGTACGTTCGCTGGCGACAATTAGAACCTTTTGTTTGCGCAAGATCAATTGGCACCGTCACGTAAAGGTGACTGCTCTATAATTTCGGTGGGAGACCTGTCATTTTACAAGACGCAGGCGATATTTCTCCCTCCCTAGAACATATGTACGAATGAATTCATCTTATAGTATCCTCTCCCCCACAACTCTCGAGCGATCTCAATTTCAGACATTCCCCTTATCCCTCCTCTACGCCTCCCCCTCTGACAGTGAGTACATAGAACTCCACTTCCATCGCATCTGTTTGTCTCGCAGAGTCTGGAGAGGAAGAAGACACCAGGCGACACGGAAATCCGATATAGAAATGACTCATCATCTCCTATGTCCCACCCCCATCACCGTCGCACTACAAATTAACATCTTCCCGTCGCTTAATTGGAAGTATGCATTCATCAAACACAAATTAAATCCCCAACAAATCCACGTGTAACTAACAGTTTTGCAGAGAAAATTCCATATCCTTGAAATAAACACTCAGCCTTCTAGTTGAAAGAGAGTGCATGCGGAGAAATGGTTTCCTATCAAGGAAAGATGAAAAGCGAAGTTGTCTCTCATAGTAACTACGTGACCCCTTTGGTTTTCTGTCATTTCGCAACTGTCAAACTTTCTCAACTGCTTTCAGCTATTTCGAGGCTGAACATTTCCAAGGTTAGTCCCACGATTTCCTATGATCGTTTCATTTAGACAGAAAATAAGGATTCAAGCTTTTTCAACTTAACGAAGAATTATCAAGGAAAGCTCTCTATTTGAAAAGGAGTAGCAGGAATGAGCGGGGAAATATGTGCTAATCTCAAATAATTTCCTTTCCCCCATCAAGTTTTTCTCACGCTTTCGATTCCATACAGGGCATACATGGAACGTATGTTTATGCCCGAAGAAATGCAGCAATGAAGATAAATCTTCGGGAGAGGTATGTTGCTCCACTTCATATTTCTCGGTGGGCTTCAACTCAAGTGACCCCTGAGGTGGTGAGCATGCTTTAAGGAAGCGGAAGTGGAGATGCTGTGGGATGAAGGGGACAGAGTAGAGAAAAACAGAAGAGTGATCGAAGAAGAATGGTCCACACACCTAATTGAGCACGCTGGGGTTAAGATTTTATTTTTATACACAGTAGTTACAAATACGATAAGGAAAAGATAAAGTTAGCATATAGAATTGAAAGAGAAGAATTTATGGAAACCTCCGAAAAAGAGAGACGAAGAGTTACCTCTGGCATGAAATAACTTGAGTCTTTATTATTTAACATTCTCACGGTAATTATATAATAAATATCCATATTGAGTAAAGAAAAACAAAAATTAGTAAAGTCATGATTCCGAAGTGATTTTAAATGTCTGTGTAAAACAATGAATAAAAACGAAAAAAACACTCAACGAGGGGATAGCCGATGGTATTAATTCACATAAACGGGTAATCTTCCTCACGATTCCATACATTTTCTAACGCGAATATAATTGAAATAAGTAGCATACATTTCCCTGGTTGGTATATTTTGTGGGGAGTCAACCACTCAGGTTGATTTTTTTTGTGATATCATTAAACAATATAGAACAATTTGGTCTACCGTGAGATGAACTCATTTACTGTATGAGATAAAATCATTTTCTGTATAGCTGTGAGTTAGTCAAAGAGATTCTTAAATCAGGAACAAAGTCTTTCCTTGAATTCTTCTTTCGTCATCAATAATTGAGAATTAACACTCACTTGCGTGGCACAAATTCGGAATTTGAAGAGATCTTAAATTGGTTTATCTTCGTATTCGCCGTTAATGTTCCCATTGGACGGGAATGAAGAAAGGGCAGAATTAATAGATACTATTAAATCACATCTAGAAATGAAGGGTTCACTTTCAAACCTGAGCCGGCAATATGAAGGAAAGCTTGAGGCCCCATTCCGTAGACAGTGAAGAATTCCTCTAATAAGAAAGTGGTAAAGCGGCACATCGACGCAGCATAATGTCCCGGAAAAGGTATAGCAATAAAAAACTACGGAGGATATCATGTGCTGTGTTGTATAAAGGATTAAGAGAATAAAAGGGGGGTTCAACAGGGGACACGAAAAACATAATAAAGGAAATGGAGCGAAAGAAAAGGTAGACCTATCATTGCCTCTGCTCTACTTACGCGGCTAATAGAAGGAACTGGTGGTGCAGTCGTATAAAATAGCGTTAATTCTTCCCTTTATCGATCATTTAGATGTATAAATCAATGGTAGTTCTTGGCGAGGCCAACATTTGAGATCAATTATCCTGAGTAGATAAAACATACATAACTGTTGCCCCTGCGGTGATAGAACTGAGTCCCAGTTAAAAAACTAAAAAAATAATAGCAAAAATAACGCATTCAAAAGTACTACTCTGAAACTTCATGCTAAGCAAAATTTTTTGGTCATTCAACTCCGGTGGGGTGCAACACAGCCAGAGAAAAACTTTCTGACCCAAATCCAACTTCACATTTGCATTCCTTCGTCTGCTAAGCGTGCTCAGTATGAGAGGAAGTAAGATTTTCCTATACTACCGGTTATCTATTCAGTTGGAAATCTAAGCATTTAACCACAAACGTAATAGCTGCACGTCTTTGTTCATTCTTTGACAATTTTTTTGCACTTGGAAGCATCAGCGGTGAATTTACATTAACGCTTTCTGCGAGAGGCGAGAGAAAAGTGGGAAAAAAACTTAAAAGCGGAAGAGAAAAGGGTGAGGTGTGTTGAAATGTATTGCACTCAAATTCTCTTGAAAATCACGCCTCCATCTCCGGTGACAACCCATCTGAAAGATTGCGCAGAGGGTGCGAGGGGGTTTTTAGGCAAAATAGGTGCCGGACGTCCACACACACAACTGGAGACGAATTTCCCAGCGAAAGGAGAGGGAGAAAAAGGGGTCAAGAAGATCTAATTTCTTCGAAAAGGGTCCTTTGTTTAGCTGCACAGCCAACTTTACGCGAGATGTAAACTGGGAGCAAGGTCACGTGGAGAAAAACATTTCATTTCCAACCGTGGCTCCGCTGATGGGGCGGAAATGACCCCTTTCTCTTGATAAAAGCGCCTCTGCACTCTCGACAGCCACACATTTTTTTCGAGTTTCGATTCTCTGAGTGAGGGGAAAGAAGGGAAAATGAAAGCAGCAGACGAAATAAAGGAAGGAAAGGTTAATGGAAACCTACCGATGACGAAGGGAGGAGTAAAGAATACGATATGCAATAATGAAATCATGATGGGACTCGACAATAAGTATTAGGCCATGCTTTATACACCATTTACAATGTGTTTAAAATTGATTTTCTTCCAAAAGTGAACCCAAGTCGAAAAAATTCTAACCTGACGACACCATGCAAATATAAAGCGATATCTACAAACAACTCAGCGGGCAGGCCATATACCATATCAACGAGCTGACACAAAAGATTTTATATTTTTGAACCACCTGGAATGCCATAAAATATTAATTTGCATGGTAATCTCATTCGGCTATATCAGAAAAAGTTTCAACTGAATAACAATTGTTAATTAAAAATAATTTATACACGTTAAAACTACTCTTCCAAGTCGACGAATATTCCCATGAAAACTAACACTATATCCATTCACCGCAATTGCCCAAGCTATCATGGAATAACCATAAAATCGATTAACATTTCTTAATTAAACTATTTCTTTGGGAGAGTATCTCACTTAATGAAGGATTATCATAGCACATTAGTAGCTTTTTCAAGAGCATATGAAAATCAGATAACATTTAGATTAACTGAGGATGCGGTAAACATTTATTACATTTTATGAGAAATTACGGAGTTACTTTACCATTTTATATTAATCATTACATTTACAGAAGAGTGGAGAGAAATACAAATTATCGTTAAAATAAACAAAAGGGGTGTAATAAAAGAAGAAGATAATGAAGCTGCTGTTATGGAGGCAAGAAGAAAGGGACGCAGGAATAACGTAGACACCTTGGAATGTGAAATAGCTATAGGAAAGGCAGCACGTGTGCCCCCGAGATTACGAGCGAAGAAAAAGACAAAAATACAATCCGGTGCAGCAAAACGGAAGAATTGTGACTAAAAAAATGGAAAGAAAAATGCGATGAAGTTCAAGTATGGAGCGTTGCGGGCGAAAATAAGGAGAAGGAAGTGAAGAATGGCATGGAATCAGAGGGGAAGGAGGAGGGGTTATAGGAAGGGGGAAAGAGGGGAATGCATGTGGACTTCCTTGTTTGGCGTACTCGGTCCAGTTGTTGAGGATCTGCAGAGATAAGGAGAGGGAGGTGGGGAGGGGGCGCGGATGGAGGGAGGGAAGTGTAATGAGGAGCCGAGGGTGCAATAAAATAAAGGACTCGGGATGAGCCCAAGGAGAGAAGAGGCCAAGGAATGGAACAAGGGCCACGTGCCGGAAGATGCCGAAGATACCGAAGAAACGAGACAAAAGGACAGAGAAAACATGAATAAGGGAGAAAGGATGGAAAAATGGGTTAGAAATGGCAGGATAGCCACGGAATGGGAGAGTATAAAGGTTTCTTCCTGCCTCAAAAAACAACAAGGACAAAATTATTCAATTCATAATTGAAATAAAAGAATTTATACTTGTATGTTAAGTTTGTAGAAAAGAATTATCGTTTGAATTTCAATAATAAACATATTAGCTTCTGCGAATTCAAGCCTGATATAGTATATTCAAAATAATCGAAGTAAATTTCCCGAGAAGAAATCCAGGCCTTTCTGTAGGTCTGACCTGAGATTACTAGATAAGAGCAAGAGTACTGAAGCAAAAAAGAATCAGGAGTAAGGAAAGGCTTTCAGATATTAGGCAGGCTTCTAATAAAAATTCAATCTTTGTAATGAATGCCATATACATGTGCCATATATTTTCATCGAATCTGAAATAAATGCAGAAAATAAGAAAAGAACTCATTAAAAGCATTGCAAAAAAGAGTTGAAATCTTTAAAATCGAAATAAAACGGAGAACGGTTGAGTGAGAAGAAAGGTAGATCTACGGAGTTCTGCCACTTACGAAATTTGAAAACTTTCGGAAAGAGTTTAAAAGAAGATTAAGGGAGACAAGGAGACCCCGAGGGAAATTACGTTCCCTGAGGGATGGGAACGCGGGATTGCGAAGGGAGAATGGCGGGGGGGGGGGGAGAAGGCAGGTGGGGGAGAGGAGAGAAGGACATCGGCAGACACGGGCGGAGTTCCCGATTAAAAACAAGGGGAGCGATAGCGGGGACATAGGAGATTGGAGCAAGGACATGAGGAAAGGGCGGGGAGGAAGGGGCGCTGCGATTGGAGGAAGAAGAAGAAGGGGACGGAGAGTCAGGCAGTGGGGAGAGGGTGGGGCGTGGCGAGGACAGGAAGGAATAGGGGCAAAAAAATGAGGACCTGATAATTGAATGAATAATGCAATTATGAGAGGAGTTTCGGATGGGTTAGGAGGGCGAGAACCCAAAGGCTGGATCTCGAGGAGCATTTTCTGGAGACGGAATTGATTGGATATCGGAGAGACAAGAGCAGAAGGCAGAGCGACGGGGTGGCAGGGGGGAAGGGGTTGGGTGAAGGCCGAGGAGGGGGATGAGAAAAGGGGTGAGACGAGGGATGAATAACTCATGACCCTCTCTGGAGTTTGGTTTAAAATAAAAGAGAGGAGGAATTTTTGCCCCGGGAGGGATTTTCAGGGGATCGAGATGGCAGGGGGCTGATTCCGCGTCCGGGGGAAAAAAGCTCTGGAAATAGCCTCACTGGCGGGCACGGTGGCTGAAGTTCGGGGGCATTTGAAGAAGAACGTTTCCCGTAAATGCAAGATAAAAGGAGAAAAAAGAAAAAGAGCGGCAGAGGTGAAAGAGACGAAATTGTTATTTTCAAAGCAACAATATTTTAATTCCTCATCCCCTAAAACGTTTGATACCAACGCCATGAAGTTACATGGCAACGAAGTCCCAGCTAAATTAAATAATGGAATGCATAAGGCTTTGTCGTGAAATCACCATTTTAAATACAACAGATCCTCGCATTTCAAAGCTTTAAAAATTTACGTGGTCCAAAAATTCTCTTCTTTAAGAAATGGAGATTGCCTCTGCAGACAAACTTGGAACCAGAAACCTTGTATACCCACGTTATTCAGGTGGTTAGTTCAAAATCCATCAATATCTCAAATGAAGTAAGTTTTTACCTATTATTAAAACGTTTTCAAGTAATAATATTCTTTTTACACTTGTAGGTATATATAAAATAAATGTAACCACTGTATTTTTTGTCTTTCCCTATGCAGATAAATATTTTTTAATGAAAAAGAACGATATTTCATAAACCACTATAGCGCAAAAAAGGAATTAAAACGAATAAAAGATTGATCTAAAATTTGATATTTTAAGAAAGGCTATTGAATTATGTGTCTACAGTTCGGATTTGAGGTAGCATTTTTTAAGAAAGGAGAAAAAATAGATGACCTAATAAAAAAGCAGCCATGTAATTCTAAAAATTAGAAATCCATATAATTCAATTAGATTTGAAGAAAAACTCATTGCCGCGACGTTATAAGAAGAAGAGTATACGCAATCAGGCAGCTATGAAAAATTAATCAAGCATTGAAACCGTCAAAAATATAAAGTAGTTACATGGCTTTCAAAGGACTCTATCAACCCCGAGTTGATGAATGGCCAGCGAGGGAAATAAGCGAGAAGGTTCGAGCTCTGCTGAGAAGTAAAGGAATACGGAAGCCCGGAACATCTGAATATCGTGTGTTTTGAAGCCGTGACTACGAAGATTGTTGATTACGCATTAGTAACTGTATAATAAACTTAATTAATAAATACATTCGCGAGCGATGAAACTCCATCCGCTCAGCGCATACGACCCTCATTATCTCCGGTTTAGACATTCATCTGACCCGCGCAAGATTCATTCAATAATGTACATGGCTGAAAAAATGAACGGAGGAATTTTACAAAAGATAGCTGCTGGCTTGTATAAAATACCTGAGAAGAGCATGAAAATTTGGATAACCCTTTAGCTTTTAGAAATATGTAATGAGGTCACTGAAAAACCAAATGTTTCTTACTGAAGTATTCGTTGAGGAAAAAACGTAACGATATCGCTATTCGGGCTGTTTTTTCATGCTATTTGAAAAAAGTGAGAAATTGAGACATTTTTTAGAAAAACAATGATTTTTTTACAATTTTTTTGAGAAACAAAAAATTGTAGGCACGCTAGTTTTTCTAATTAATAGTACGATACAAAAAGATTATTTTTCCAACTCATGAAGTAGCAAATTCCCTTAATTTCCCTTCTTTTTATCTGTATTTTTCAAACTTTTCTCTACAATCTGAAAAGAATTAATTACAACATGGCCAACCCATTTCACATTTATTCTCAACCTTTAGGAAGCAGATTTAACAATTGCTTCCTCATTGATACAAATCTCCATATCACAGAACGTAAATCGACGCTAGGAGAGAAATATGTCAAAAACGATGGCGGCAAACAATTAAGCCATTCTGGCATTTTACGTCGTTTTTTTCCAACCCAGGGTCAACATCGTTGGGAAAAGACAGATTTATGGCGGTGCACGAAAATAATTTCAATCTAGATTGAGCTATACAGGACTTCTCCTCCATTTATTAGGAGTGACGCAAACTAAATCGTAAATCAAGATGACACAGGGTGAACGATGTGAAAAATTTCGAGTGTCACAGTTTCGAGCTTTTCGTAACTTCATATTCATTCCGGGGGAACTCCACAGAAAAAATGATAAAACATATCAGGGGACCTTTTTTTTGGGTCGGGAGTAAAATCAATCCCAGGGCTAAAATTTTGCACTCTGCATCACTGCTGCAATCACGACATTTGCGGCGGAGTGTTCGGATAAAATTTTAAACGAGAATTACGACCACAGCCTTCGCTTCACCCAGCGTTCCGGGGACTAATGAAAGCATCGCTGTTTAATGACATCAGAGCATTTGCGTTTACTGCCTCGCCCTCAAATCGACATAATTACAGCAAAAATAACTCATTCCTCTCCGAAAAAAAACCTCTTCACTTCGGATATTAATATTCTCACAAACCGAAACTCAAAACTTCACTCGAAGAACGAATGATCACAAACTCTATTAATCTGTCCACATCGTAAGCAAGTGAACTTTTTCCGGCAAAATATAGCGACATTTTTTTATTAATACACTCACAGAATTTTCTATCCAGATGATTCTGGTAAAATTTTGCATAACAGAGTCATTTCCATGAAAATATATAAATCCCTTCACGTTTTTTAAATATATTTTTTTCAATTTCATAATCAATCAGCATTCCGTACGTTAAAAGAAAGGATATGATATTTACCTTATTACCTAAACGGGATTACCTTAACATCTGAGGCAAGAGATATATGGAGCAGACCCGCACCAAAATAACTTTACCAATATTGTTTCTCTTGTTTTATACCCGCATTCAATAATTTGTAATTGAAAAATTTCCCAACGTGTTTACAGTATGATAAAAATGAAATATTTCCTCCTCCAAGCTAAATGAATACTTTCTCAGAATTGAACGATGGCATTCGGTAGCAAAGCTTTCAATATTGGGAATGAACACATGTATTTGTAAGGCATGTTAAATAATGCTTATGATATTTCACGACTGAAATGTTAATGTTTATTAAGAATAAATAGCAAACACGCCATTTAAAACCAATGCGAAACATGAGATCCATAATCATAGTACTCAAATAAAAGATCAAAGTACTTATTTTCAACTGGTTTTCATATACCATATGCTCACGGCTAATTGACAAGTTCGCGTCATTCGAACAATCGATCGAGAGCGAGAAGGAATAGAAACTCTTTTTTTTCCTCATCCAAGGCATCCAATCAAAAACCATTTCGCCTTCCACCTTCGAATACCACACTCATCCTTTTCTTCTTCTCCTTCTCGTCGTCACTTATTTATTGGGAAGGGGGAGCCCTTTTACAAAACGGCAGTGGATTGAACGGTCGTCTGGCTTTCAAGTGGTTGAGTGCTGCGGGAGAATGAGGGCGTTGTGGGTGGGCGTGGGACGTGAAATCACGAAGACAAGACATCACAAAAAGAAAAAGGTCGGGGGCAAAGTGGTCCTTTCGCGCAAATAAAAAGAGGAGGAGGGAGTGGAGAGAGAGGTGCACTTTGCGAAAATACGGTGTGGAAGACGAGAGGAGCGAAAGATGGGATGGAGTGTCCACGGGAAAGGGCACATGGATGTATTGATAGATGCACAAAAACGAATATCAACTTACGTTCCGTCTAATACGTACAAGTTATCTACACGAATAAGAATAATGTCAGATAAAGTGCAAGAGAGGTTAGCAGCTAAGGGATGAGCAAAATGAATTCTAATTCTGAGCAAGGACCTTTATACTAAGCCTATCATTGACAGACATAATCCTGCTAGACTTTCAAGATCCCTTTCCCACTTGAATCTCGACGTTGAAGATCGATGTTAAGTTCTTCTGTATGAATTTTCCCCACTCATAAAGAAAGTACGACATCGACCTAGGAGCCTACCGCCACACCTACCGTTCAACGTTGCAACTGGTCACTCTTGTGGTCATCTGAAAAGCCCAAAACATTTAAATGGCAAAATAGCAACTTCCTTCAAGATCTCGACCCTTTCGTCAACTTTCTCACAAGATACTGTGTCTGTAGCTCATAAATATAGTGTGAGGTGCCTATTCTAGATGGAAATGGATGGGATTAAAAATTACCCTTAAGATTTTATGCATATTCGGATAAACTTAAATAGATGTGACACGTCTCCTGCCACGATCACGTCCGTAAACCTCATCAGTATACACGTCTGCCACAGCAGTTGAACGTCAAAATGGCTTCTCCCACCAAAATATTCGAACTAGAAAACATTTCGGAAGATCTTGCCCGCACGTGGCAGCATGAACTCAACAGGGGTCCTTTTTTTCCTTTTGTGATCCCCTCTAAGGCCTCCGCCGAGATATGGGGAAAATGGGTGCGAGGGAAGAAACTCGGGGAAGAAAGGACAGGAAGGGGAACGAAGGGGGATTTCGGTCCCTGGCCTGAGGGAGCGTTTGCGGGGAGGCGGCGGTCGGAGGCGAGGGGTCGGTGAGGCCAGAGGGCGGGGCAACGAAAGCCTCGCCCTCTCTCGCTTAAGTTTGCGGTTTGGAGATGCGGAGACGAGAAAAGGAGGTGGTGGGAGTTGTTTCTTCCTTCGACTCCCTCTTCGCCTGGCGGCCTTGGGAAATAAAAATAGTAGTGTATTATTTCTTGCTCCTTAAGGTGACATTCAAAACAGTAGAGCTGAAAAGAGGAGAATGAACTTACAAGGCCCAACGAGTACATTACATAAAAACCAAATTGCTTTAATGCAGGAAAAATCGAAGCATTCCCATTCCATAAAACGTCGCCACGCTAAAGAAAGTAATGAAGGATGGGAAGGAAGGGAAAGGAGAAGTGGTAACAGTAAATATAAAGAGTTAGGGCACTCGATTGTGGAACAGAAACTGAAAATAGAAGTGCTAACTTGGAACAGCTGAGGTACAGAAAAGAGATTACAGATACCCGAGAGTTGCAATTGGACATCTCGTCCGACGAATACACGTCATTATCCTCAAATGTCACCGTCGACGAACGTTTCCATTAAGATACCACATGGTTCATGAAGACCCAAAGATTCCAAGGCTAAAACTTTGCTGAACTTCGCTTCAATCTTCAAATAGCTTCAATCAATTGCCTGAAAGAAGCAATCTTCGAGCGGAAACAGACAGTTCCATGATTGAGCAAATAGGTACGCAATAATGACAGATCATGACATAAACCGACATAGGTTGGGAAAATCCGAAGAAAACTGAAAATATTTCGCGGAAAAGGTGAGTGGGGTAATGGGTGGACTGACAAAAAGATGTAGAGTGAAGAGAAGATCTAGCAAGCTCCGGTGAAGAGCAGAGAAAAAAATTGCAAGCGAGATAACGTGTGTTCTTCCACGTGCTTGTGCGACGTGCGGGATCTGAATCCTCTGGGATTGTAGTCGTGCGGTCTGGATAAAAGAGGGCACTCAAAAAAACTGGCTTCGACGAGCGCAGCCGACCAAGCAGACTTGAAGAGGCCTACTGTAGGCAGACTCGCGCTTGCGTCTGTATGCGTGGAGCGACAGTGTGTGTGTCCCGCGACATGCGGAAGCTGTCGCCGCGCGACGTGACGTATTATGTCGTCCGTGCCAAGCGGAGAGGAGTGAGTCCCACTAGACTGACGGACACTGACTGTGCCGGTTGCCACGGAGATTACGGGGTGTCCGATTCCACCCCTTCCCCTTATGGTACAAGTGTATCTCTTCCTCCAGCCACTCTCCCCACTCCCACATCTTCCCATTCCCCATTTCTCCCATCCTCCTTCCCCCCCCCTCTCACTCTAATCTCCATACTACGCGTGTGAGCCAGTGAAAAACGAAAAAAACATTCTGGGTTCAAAAAGGGAACGCTTTAGGCAGCGGCTCGTCAGTGAATAGCCACAGATTCATGCCTCCGTTCAGCTGTACTACTGTCGCAAGCAAAGTGACGCTTATATCTGCTAGATTTCAATGAAACTTAATTTGTTTCGGCAGAACACTGCCCGCTTTGAACATTTGTAAATTCACATAAATCCCCGTAAGGCCGTGAGTTTTTTCAGTGCACCATTTATCAATGGGAACTCCCGATGACGGGACGAAAGGTAGAAGATAAAAAAGAACTAAAACGGGACTTACTGTATTAAAAAAGGTTTTTTAAATGTTAGTTATATGTGACCCCAAGGAGGAGGCAAACGAGAAACAACTTAAAAATAGACAAGATACATAATTAATTAATGCAAAATCAATATGTTCATTCGCTCTACTGTTTTACATGGTTTACCGAAAAATATAGGTGAAGCACGGCGCTGGTATCGATGCAAAGTAAATTCTTCAATGACGAATCATTCAAAGATGCATTTATGAACGATGTAAAGTGCATTTTCCTTTAAGTCACATAATGTTCACCAATCTCAAGTAATCCATAATCCAAATCGTTTCTTAAAATGTTTTCCCAGCAATTTCTGAGCTACCCAAATAAAAAAAAATCAGTAATAAGCTCTTATATTCTACTCCTTCGTTAGCTAAGGAGGCACATAGTAATAGAAGGGAGCTAATGACGGGGACGTTGGGTAAAGATGTGAAGAGGCTGTTGATGAGCATATTATGGAGTGTAGCGTTGTCTGGGACAGATACTTGGACCCTCAAAAGGAGGACGGGAATAGGCTGCAAGCTTTCGAGATGTGGATGTGGAGAAGGATGGAGAAGGTGAGATGGATGGAAAGGAAGACTAATTGTAGAAAACTGAGACTGGATTCTCTAACATTCAACAAAACCTATCTTTACTAGTAGAAGGCTTTAGCAAGAAAAAAAAGTTGTTCAATAACTTATTTGCCAAATAATTAACGAGCAACTATTAAACCCAAGTAGTCATAAATCCGAAGAACGGGCTATTGTAGCTCTCCACTCCACTCTTAATTCATCCAGCCGAATCACTGGTACACAATTTTTAACTTTGACGCCCTTCATAATTAGTCTGACATACTACATTCGTGGTCATTCGCTGTAATTTTTCACATCCATTTCTCGTTGCGTTATTGATTTTGATAACCTACTGTGCAGAAAAATGTGGTCAGTAGGAGTGCCTTTTCTTCTTATTGGGGTTTTCATTAAACTTGTTTTCTCTCCAGCTCTTCATTATATTTCACAATATCCATGAAAGTCTGATTAGAGAACAGCAGAGTTGTGGCTGGCTTTGCACCTTTTCAATTAACACAACAAAAACTATCTCCGACCCTGCGTTCTTGGTATTATTTTGTCCTTAACCGTAGTATTAGTAGTAGTACACGAAGACTGAAGGCATTTAGATTACCTTGGCATTAGCCCCTGTAACAAGGAGCGCTGTGGTTTAATCAACTCAATATATTCCTCCCAAATAAAACATTTGAGGGCACTCGACTACGCTGCGTGTTAGCCACGAATTGCGGGGGAGGAGCGACTCGACTGGCGAACGAGCGAACCTTCTATTCGGCACGAACGACGGTCCACAAAAGCCGCTGGGAAGCGTAATATGAGATGTGTACGTGAGCAAACATCGGAAAAATTTCCCTAAATGCATATGTATGCCTTTTTATGTGGTCCCCGGCCTCGGATCTCGGGGATTTTAATGGATTCGGGAGCGAAACGCCAAACCTCTTTTTAATCCACGCTGTGTGTGGGTGTGTACACAATACCTTCGACGCTTCTGCAGGACCCCCCTCTTTTACTCGGTAGAGAAAAAAATGAGTGCGGGAGACGCTCCTCCAAAAGAAGAAAAAAAGAGAACACGGTTTTTTTATACACACAGGAAAAGGGCGGTCGGTCAATAGCAAGGTCCAACAGAGGATTTGGAGGGAATATAAGAGGGAAGGCTTGGAGGAAAGGCAATTGGAGGTGGGAGGGGGTAATAGGTGCACTTTATCAGGGTCTGAGGGAGAACGGTAGAGAGCTGTGGGATACAGGTAGCATGAAGGCCAACAATGAGGGGAGACAGTTGAGATAAGAAGAGGACGAAGAAAACATCATGCTGTAATGTGCTTCAATGGACGGAGAAAATTGCCCGAATGTAATCCTTAACATGAAAGCAGTAGTTTGATCATTCCAGCTCCATAAAGAGAGCTCATCCGTCCAAGAATACCCTCAACTTCAGGAGATGAGGTTTTATTAAGGGCTTATGAATATAGCGGCATGAATACAACATTCTTTGCGTGCCCCAACCGAATCTCGGGTTTTCAATTGTAAAAAACGGACGCCGTTGACTCTCACTTTTGGATTTCTCGTAATTCAAGATGTCTAGAAATAAGTACTGCTTACGAGCTTAAGTAAAAAATTTAAAGAGCCACGGAACTTGCCGCGCAGTTACTTTAACGGAGTCACCCGCTAGTGATCACACAATTGAGTGAAATTCACAGTGGAAAAGTCATTCGCCTGGACTGGGAATCGAACCCGGATCCCTCGATTTCGCGCCGAGGCGCTTGCATACGTGTACCTCTGGTATCATATGCACGGTACCTGTTAGAACAACTCGTTCCTTAAAAGCTCCCATGAGATTCACAGTGGAAGAGAACGCCTAGGTAACTTAATTGGTTAGAGCACTCAGCGTGTCGAGGAATCTGGGTTCGATTCCCAGTCCAGGTGAATGATTCCACTGCAAATTTCACTCAATCATGTCAATTAAAAAATGTAAATTTACCGAGTAATTACACTCAGAAGTTTTTACCAGTGCGCCACCAGATAAGCATAGCCAAATGCTCTTTCATGAGCGATGCCACAACTAGTTGTCCTCTTGTGTTGGTTTATGTCCTGCAACGTATAATTGAAAATTAAATGCCACAACGCCAGTCCAAATGTGGCGGTATTATTTTACTAACCGTAAACTATTTTGATTCTGTGTATGTTTTTAGAATGTACAGCTACGATATATTAGAGGGTGGGCGTAAGTGGTTTATGAATTCAGGAATTCTTGCCTTCTCATAAGCTCTTCCTAGGACCCATGCGATGATTTTTCGGTTTTGCAAGTAGGACAATGATTCAGTAGGATGTAGCGTGAAGACTAACGCTGCGATTTAATGATTAGAAAGGGCAAATCACCCATGGTGGCTGAATGCGAGGATGGGACCACAGCTCAAAAGCCAATAAAACCGCGGGTCACGGAAGTCATGCTTTAAATACGGCTCAGTGCTGACAACAGCACTAGAATACACAAGTTCCGCATACTGTTCCAGTATCATATACATATTCAGGAAATATGCGGTCAAGCACACAGCAAGCTAGGCTTTATCAGGAGAGTAGGTACTGGGAAAGTGTGATGAGAAAGTGAAAGAACGTTGTTATTTTTCAATCGTTAGGCCTCATCTGGAATATGCTGTTAGTGTATGGGATCCATACGATACGGGGTTGATATCAGAGTTAGATCGCGTAGAGCGAAGAGGAGCCGGATTTGTGAAACGATGCTACGATAATTTGGGTAGTGTGTCTGGACTGTTAGAAGAATTAGGATGGGAATCGCTATCACAGCGTAGATTAAATTATAGGCTTAACCTCCTAACTAAATTTCACGAAAATCATTTCTCTGACGACGTAAAAAACATACTATTAACCCCCTCACACTACGGCAGATTAGATCGCGCCAATAAAATTAGAGAGCTAGATTGTAGAACCGATAGGTATAAAATTTCATTTTTTCCGTGTACCATTCGGGACCATAACAGCTGTGATGGACGTCATGAATAGTTCAAATTGTGACAATAGGCAGACAGTAAGTCTTTTTCTTTATATTCTCTACGTTCTTATGTCCGCATGATGTAATTATTGATGTTCTTATTTATGCATGATATTTTGAATATGTAGTAGTAGTCTTTGTATCCCTTGCACGTTGGAACGATTGACGATAGAATGTTTCTTGGTTAATAGATTGTTAATTGCATGTGTGGTACGCTGGTTTCAATGTAGTTTCGGTGTTCTACCGTATCATTCATGCATGCCTGGTGTGGAAGCACCCTCTGTCACACACCCTTTGGGTGGCTTGCAGGGTATCACGTAGATGTAGATGTATCTATGAAAATAAAAAACTTAAACATGGAAAAAAGAGGAAAAATGCGCAGATTACAATGGTTCCGTTAAGGTGCAAAAGGTGCTCGAAGCCGCTGAATTAATGAGTCGCATTTTAACGTAGAAACTAGTTTTATTCGAAAAAATAATCAGTGGGAGCTATGTGAATACATGTACTTTTGGGTGGTGGTGATTTTGGAAAACAATTGCAACGACAAACCATAGGATTGAGTCGAATTATGGCAAAAAGCAGAATAGAGTGAACTTACAAGAGATGGCTTCGTAGGAATGGAAATGAAGGAGACTCAAAGGTGCGGGCCTCTTCGATCCGTTCCGAAAACTTACTTCGACCCCAGGTATTACTTGAACGCTAACGGCGGCCCTCGGGCAATGTGAGGGGCGGGAGGGATTGCAAGCATTCGGAACGGAAAAGGGGATCTGGATGATGTTGAATAATAACAGGGGGAGCAAATTCGTTTCATAACATAAAAGAGGGAGAGCTCAGTACATGCGGTACTCCAGAAAAATTAAAAAGGACGCTGGTAAATCGCATAAAATATTAAGTTTCGATCATGTGCTGAAGACACAAACTGTTGGTTCCTTACAGTAGCCTGCCCCGTACTTAAATTTCAATGCTAGGGGGCTGAGGAAAGTGAAAGGGTATTTAAGAGCCTACGATTACTCAGCCGAAATGAGTAGCTTGAATGATAATGAATTTATAATCACTTCTGTTACTGAACACACTGTTTAAATCGATGAAATAATAGCCGAGGATTTGATAAAAAAATCAGCTCATAACAAGTCTGCGCTTGAGGCTATGCGTGGAGTTTTTTTGGACCACATCCTCAACAATTATTTGTTAAAAGAAATTGTATGTTGGTAAATAATATATTTTATAAAGCGTACAATAAAAATGGAGCATGTATTCTAATGCATCGAGTATTCTACAGCAGATTAAAGGAAATGCAGGTGAAAAACGCAAGGGGATAGAATTAATTCTGGTTGCAGGGATTGATGAGATTTATTTATTTTGGATGCGAGCCAGACCCCGCTCCAGTTTCCAACTCGACGGCGCAGATGTCGGCCCAAAGTTTACAGTGGCGCCACTCGGGGGGAGAGGTGAGGACCGTGGGAAGGGGAGCAGTCAGGAATGGCAAATGAAGTGCGCACCGCTCCTCATTAAACGACGTAAAAACACGCACCACCATATTACTTTGCGGAGACGTTGATGCACTGCCACGCGCGTGAAAATGGAACAGCTTCCGGCCATTACAGTCAGACCGCGTGGAATGACCGTTATGATGCCAGCGGTGATGAAAACCTCGGTAAACTAACGGAGCCCCGATGAATTTTACGGTAATATCGGTGCTTTCCTTTCAACCATTTCGCCTATATTTTTTATCCAGTTCAACGACGAACTACAGTGGGCAACGATTCCGGTACCCGTAAGAATTCGCCTGCTATGAACAGCGCGCATTTCAATTTGAGGTAGCCATTAATTTTGAAAAATTTTTAATATATAAATGCATTTCCTTCCCTGTACTGGCTCTCAAAGGTAAACGCTGACGAGAAAAATTACTTCCACAGCAAAATGGGTCGATTAACTTTTATCTATGACAGAAAACACATGAACTCACCAAAATAGTTATCATCCAAATCACGTGACTTACATATTGACAATGCATTTCAAATAATCACAAGGCGTATTAAGCAACAGAATGAACTAAACAAGGAGAAATCGGTAAGTAAAGTAAAGCGTAACTTGGAAGAAAACAAGAAATACTATAAATGAAAAAACACCCAAATCGAGAGTACGATAAAGAATTGACGATTCATGTTTATTTTGAAAGAAAATATCTCTAAAAATGTCCTCATATTGTGATCCAATGAATATTCCAAAGCAATAATAAAATTCAATAAGGAGTATCCAAGGAATAGTTCCATAAGCAAGCGAGCAATTTTCAAGAAAATCATCACACCTTATACGGTTAAACCACTTTTATGAGAAAAAAGTGATAGGAGAATGAATTGGCTAAAAAATTGGACAAATTTACGAAATTTTAGTAGCCACGAAAAATACTAGAAATATATAAACCGCTGCTGATATTTGCTTGCAGATTGCATGAGTAAAACGGCAACCAACATTTTTTACATTACGAAGATTACTCACTTTCGTCAGTATCACTTGGTGGTATTCCCTCATTAAATAAGAAATAGGAAAAATTTAATTAAAACCGCTAATTTTATAATTGTTTTGCAATAAAATTAGTGGTTTTAGTAAAAGTTGTCCTCTTTCTTATTGACATTTTTTTACGATAGCCCATGCTTCAATCATGGGGGAAACTAGAAGCAGGCACGCACCACTGCGTTGTTTCTCCCAGTCTCTCTCGAGTTACTCCCTGCAATGCTACGCAGCAATATACTGGAGAAGCGGGAGCTATTTATTTAAGTAAATATCGCCTAGAGAGGGAAGAAGTTTAATAAAAATTTATGAGAGAAATTTTACGATAAGGTTAAATATGTCTTTCAAAAAACGCAACGAATATGTGAGAAAGCTACGAAAGACCCAAAAGTCTGCAGGATTGCCAACTACCACTCAAGGATCGAATGGCCAGCCAAACGAAAAACCGCAGTCCTCCGCCTCCTCGCCAGTTCGACTGCCTCCTTTCCCACGCCTTATCAGCCTCAGACGACCCACCCTTCGGACTCCGCTCCCTCCCGCCCCCAAGGCCCCCAGGAAGGGTCCGCACGTTTTCACAAGACCGGTCCTCCATTTGGAGCATCATTTTACGTACACCACTCCCGAATCGCCAGTAATGCGGGCTCACGGGCGCCCCAATTTACGATGCGTTTCATGTTGGATAACAGCAAATGAACACTGTTTGCGAAGGCAAAGGGACCGAAATCGGATGGAAACACAAAAGAGAAAAGAGCGTGAAGTCAGTCGCAAATGAAAACGAGAAATAACTTCCCGTTAGAGTTCTCATAAGTTTATGCATACATTTATTTACTGTTAAATAAAACCTACGAAATTCATATACTTAAATGGGCAGCTTTCTTTCTAAATAACCCAGTTAACACCCCTACTTTAAAAAATAATATTCTCTTAGTCCAATACAGTCAACAATAGTTAACACTCATTCGAAAATAAATTAGATCAAATAGTTTGAAGTTCTTAAAAAAATAATTATCCACAAATCTTAATAAGAATCAATGACATTAGTATTCGCTGAACTAATTTTATCTCCATCTATATCCAAAAACAGGTGATTAAATGAATACGTCCCTAAGAATTCTATACATTATCATTTTACAAGAAATATAACCATATAAATAATTATCCAATAGAATGTAAAATAAATTATTCAATTCGAATGACTGAGCACGCACAATTTACTTTTTTTTTGCAAAAACTAATGGAATTCAGGAATGTGAATTATGAAATAAAATCATGGTAATGGATAATTAATATCAAATGTCTAAGCGTATTGATGAAGCTCATAAACTACAGCAAAATCCCATATTAGTGAAAATATGAATGAAAAAATAATAATCAATTAGCTTTTAATGAGAATCGGATGTGGTGTGAAAAAATTTGAACGAAAATGAGGCGTTTTGTCGGACAGAAATATGCAAAACGAAAGGGCTGAATCAAAATATTTTTTTTTCATATTTTCTCTCCAACCCATATCACAAATTAAAATCAAACGGCATGCATTCGGAATAACAGTTGCAACAATAAAACTGAAGGCGAGCACTTATTTCTTTTATTATTCAGTGAAGCTAAAGTTTAAAACATACATAATTCATTCGAAGTTGAAACCTATGAGAACAATAAATAACTCAATAAAAATAGAATTTTTAGGACCGATGAATCTGATTATGAACCGGTTAAATTACTTTGTAATTCAACCTTTAATAGCCTGTGGAGTCAATTTATGCAGCAATGATTTCATTTTAAATAATGGAGTACCGTCCGACAATTATGTGAGCTGTTGCGATGAGGAAACAAATGCAAAATATCTCGCATTTTCATATCTCTAATATATTTTTTATCTGCTGTAGACCAGTAGTATTAATTTCCAGAGGCAGTATGAATGATTAAAACAAGTGACCACTCCTCTTCATGGAAATTGGGAAAGTAAAACCTGAACCAACCGCGAACTAGCTCAAAATTAAGGCCGACTTTATGAGTTTAAACTTAACGAATATATTTATCAATAACAGCGGCAGAAAAGGAAATAGAGTTTACTGAATGTTGGACAAGACGAATTTCCCGGGAGTGGACTTCCATCCGCGTCAGTCAATACCAAATCAGATGCCCCGCAGTCTGCATCTTTAAAGTATATTTAAACATATGGGTTCGAATACCATGAAAGAGGCACATATTGAAGGAACTTAAATGAGAATCCAAATCATCAACAAACTAATGATCCAAATACTTCTTATCTTTTGATTCTTATGACTGCAATATCTTTTTCTTCACATATTGCCAGTCTTACGCTTCTAAAACCTTCTCAATCAAATGTTTTCCTTAAAACAAAATCGACTTAGGAATCCCATTGGGAATTGACTAGGTCAAAATGCTTCCACTGGTATCTGATAGTAATTTTCAATACACAACCGATATTTCTCATATTCTTACTATATAAAAAGGCCACCTTCACGTAATACACGCATGAAACCGACTACATCAAATTTTTCTTAAAAAAATGCGAGCATAGGGCATTTGCTAAAGACCGAAATGCTTCCACTGGCGTCTGATAACAATAGCAACACACAGCTGCAATTTCTCACATTCTCACCGTCAAACAAGGCAACCCTCACGTAATACAGTTCTCCTTGCATGTGAGAGCAGGCTCTCTGTACCACAGCGGTGAACATACGTGGCCAGCGGAGGCGGAGATATTCTGCGAACGCAGGCGCGCGGGTGAGCGGATCCGGACGTATAATGTTCGCCAGGGAATCGGATCCCAAGGGGGTAAAATGAGAGGGATTGGGGAGGGAGGGGGAGGAGAGGCTAGGAAGGGAGAGGTCGGCGACGACGGGAGTCAAAGGGTGAGTAACCCCCGTCGGGGCGGACTAATTCACGGCTGCTGCTGCCGCCGCCGCACGTATGTGATCGATTAGAGAGGGGGCGTAATCCGCGGAGAGGGGCCTTCCTGCGGCGGGCGGTGGACAAAAGGGAAGTCGGGGAACGGGATTTATACTGCACTCTGTGCGGCGGGGGTGGAAGCGGAAGGGGTAATTGAGGATAAGGGCGGATGGTGGGGGAGGGGAGGAAGGTGGAGTCGGAGACATGAGAGGGGTTGCGATGAGGGAGTAAGGGGGCACCAGAAGGAAGGACGAGAGGCGGTTAAGAAGGGATGAAGAGGGGCAGGGTTGAAAAGAACCGGGGATGAGAGCGAAATGTGGCACACGATCAAAGGCGCACAGGGAGGCGGCAGGGGGAGATGAAGAGGGGGATGGAAAGAGGTCGAGAGCGAAAGAGGATATGACGAAAATGATGAAGAAGCAGGAGTGAAGCACGACATCATACGGTATAAGCTGAAATTTGAACCCCTCTTGGTCACGACGAGAAATGTCCACTACACCGTTTTGCCACAAGTGGTTCACTAGAGATGATACCCATTGATATATCTCCATAGAGCTTCAAATGCATTTCTGAGACAAGTAGACCCAAAAAGAGACAGGATAAAATTGTTTCTAGAGTTAAACCAAGCATGACGATAAATCTTTTCCAATTAGCAGGTACCGACGCATTAGTAATAGAATAACTGACGCCCAATAGCTACATTCACTCTTCACTTGATAGAGAATGATAAATGAAAACTTAGCAATGGGCTACGGATAATAACATAAAGACAATGGTGATCTTGGTTTCCTGGAGTAGAACGGACTAAGCGCTTGATTCGGTTAGCTAGCCACTTAGACAAAAATTGTGTCTCGTTCAAATGTTATCAACAGCGATCCGGCTATAGCTACCTTTGCCTCATTTAAAGTGTGCCATACATCGGCGAATTTGAAAATAACTGCAGAGGTGGGTTTAAACTGGTTACTCCCGTGCGTTTCTTCGGCAAGAGTAAGCGGAAGATTTTACTAAGACCAAAAACAAACATTTTCACTACTTGTTAGTACAGTGTCAGATAAGTTGCGGTTTACGCAATCAACAATACGCTCTGCGAGAAATATGCCGAACCTTTTATAAGTTCCGCAATTGGACGTGAAACGTCATCACAACAATTTATGTTGGAAGTCGCTTGCTGCAAATGACTTGCCTAATAATCTGTTCTTCCTTAACCCACCTTCGGACAAACGCCAGTATACTACGAAGTATTCCCTCTTCCGCAAGAGAGCACGGCGATCCGTCCCAAATTTAAACAAATGTCCTAAATTCAGGGATACGAGATGGAAAAACATCCTCTATAAATTTACAACAAAGCAGCTGGCGCTGGGGCGGATAAGAGAAATCATTAAAGAACATAATGCTTATCCCACTTCCTCTTATTCGCACTAAAACAACTTTTAAATTATACTGCGAGTGACCCAAGATTTATGTAGAGAGATAAGTAAAGGAACCGATACATCCACTGCCGGTAAGCATTGACCGGTTATTATATGGCGAACTCCCACTGCCTAGTGTCATACTAACCCATTTCACTGGGTAACGAAAGCAATTAAATCAGCATTATTTATTAAGATATCCTCCATTTTTCATCCAAAATATGAGCAACTAGCCACAATAAGTTCATTAACGAACCGTTGGAGTTAAATATTTTTATCAAAAATACTCATAATAAGTACTGATCAATATTAATTATTTCGTCAAAATAATTCGATTAAGTAAGAAAAGCACGTGAATCCTGGGACAATTTAGGGAAAGATTATTTTTTCCTACGAGTTATTGTAAATAAGGTGCAATTTCTTATGGATTTCTTCGCTTCTCAAGAATGTATTCAATTCTATACAAAAGACTGATTGCCCAAATAATTATTTCACGATTCCCTGACATTACAATATAGTTGGATACGACGACGGTAATTAATTCTTACGAGAGATCAAAAACTTCCAATATGAGACAAAATTTTACAAAAGAGCCATGAGTATAAATGTCTTTTGGTTAATTTCAAGATTACTCAAAATGGGAATATAATAATAATAATTATAAATTAATCGATATGAAACATATGCATAAATATTTCTGTGACACCTCCACATAAATTTGCAAATATTACGAACAAGAATTACAATAAATGAAAAAAATGCAATGTGAGCTCTAAGTGTTACTTAAGTTGAGATCCTGGCTCTAAGCCCTTAAATAATACAGATATACCAAAGCGGGAAAAATTCCCTTCGTCTCAGAAAAGGGCAACAGGACAGCTAAACAGTCAATCAAAAGGGAAAGAAATTGCAAAAAGCCAGGCAAAAGACACATTGATAAAATAAATCAATTCCAGAGGGATGCACTCAGCATCGCCAAGGGAGTTCTGGAATACGAGAAGAGGTCACAACGTGTATGCGATTGAGCCTTACCTCCCCTCCAGGGTTGCGTCTTGGCTGGGTCCCAACAGATGGAGGAGAAAACACTACCGGATTCTTTATCTTCTTTGGAGTGGGGAGAATAAGAAAGCACCGAAATCACAAGGGACAGAGTTTTTTCTCCGACATACACAATAAGGAGGAAGGGGGGGAGGAGAAAGCACTCGTGAAATTTTGTAGGACAGAAGACCGCGAGGGTCTTCCCATCTCTTCTGGCCGCCCTAAGGTGACCGCCTCCTGCGATGGCCGCTGCGGTGGCACGTCTTCCTTGCTCTTCCCGGGGGAGTTATTCCCTAGACGGGGAGGATCGAGGACACTTTGCGGGGACTGGACGTCGCACTGACCTGCCCGAGGCGTCACCGGGCCAACGAGTGAGACGACTCAGGTTGGACAACACCCACACGAGTATCATCGCTTCCGAGTAATTTCTCCGTCATGGGACATAGACTTCGAGGAAACCTGAACCAGGCTATGCCAATATCGGCAAATACCGACGGAGGAAAGAACAATCCCTATAAACTCGACCCAATTGAAAACGACGCTGGAGGCGACCCCACAGTAAGAACCACTTTTTTCTCCTTTCAAGACATTCCGGCGTCCAATTAAGGGAAATCCTTTGATAGTGGTAATTCACAGTGCCTGGTAGTCTCCTATGAGCTACAACGGTCTAGACTCTCTTGAGAATTCAATTGAAAATGTTTGTCCGTATAAATTGGTGCAACGACTCCACTTCCACGAAAACTTAGAAATACAGTGTCTGAAGTTCGGTCAATTACCACTTAGCATCTTGAAACTAAGTGCGCCTAATGGCAAAAATAGCCAATCTCAAAAATTTTCGTTGCCACAACGTCTAGTACAACAGTTGCCAATATCGATACACTAAAGGGAGCTGAACTGGGTTTCAGAAACAACTGGAGTACAAAGAGCCGCGAGCGAATGTATATATATTGTCTCGAAGAGTATTGTTGCGCTTAGAGATAAGCAATTAATTTCTATCCTTGAGAACATTCAATGCCCATTGAAGATAAATCGGGTAACCTGGAGAATGTCTTCGCTGAAATCACACTGCAGAAACCGGGCTGGAAAAAGACGGGACAAAAGCTGAAGGCCAACGAAGCGAGTAGAACGATAAGGAGAGAAAGAGAGGGGATAACTCGGTTCGCCAACGTGGAGTGTGCTCTCTAGTCGAGGCCGCAACCAGGGTACAAAAGAGCGGACAAGTACGAGTCCGCAATCTCTCGCGAAATCAATGGCGCTGTCTGATGGTCGAGAGAGCCGTTTTGAATCGCTGCGGCGCCGCAAACACAAGAGGGAAGAAGCGTTCAGACGACTCGATCCACTAGTCGGTCACTCAGTACGTTCATTTCATGTTCTCTTTGTAAGAATTTGTAAAGTTATTCACCTTATATTCAATGTAATCTCGCACAGAACTTCTAAATTCGTATCTTCAAAAGTCACTGCTCACGAACGTTAATTAAAAGACTCAAGTTGTTATCAGTGTGGAATATTTCCTGTTATCTGCTATAGGGATCACCCGAATCATTCCTTATCCAGGCTTAACGACGTAAAAATATCAGAAACGAATTTATTTTTACCCCAGTAGAGGATAAAATTGTGTTTTAACGATAAATTTTCCCAGCGGAAGCTCTTCTAAAAATAGCAAGAGATTTTCTGCATGCCAGTCCCTCTTTAGCCCAAGGCGGAAAGGTTAACGCTCAAAATTCTCGCTTTAATTGTAAGGAGGGAGGCGATGGGGTGTGCAAGGAGAGCGGGTTGATGGGCTGGTGGCTCGAAAGGGCAAACAGAATAGCCGCGAATGAGGGTTCTGTCGGAGAAAGAGCTACTCTGCGATGAGTAGGCCGCTCTCCGAAAGAAGAGGGAGAGAAAAAGGAAAACTTTTAGCTCCTCCCCGGAGAGAGAGGGAGAGAGCGCGCACGTGGAGTTCTTTAAGGGCTCACAGGCGAATGCTTTCACGGAGGCCTTTGATCACTTTGGTCCCTCCGAGGGTATTGGGTGCAATCAGGACTTCCGGATACAATAAAAGAGAGAGAATTGGAAGATTAATGGAGAGAATTATGAAAGCGTCAAGTGGAAGGAACTTAATTTGCAACAAAAAGGCTCTGAGAGATTAAAGTTTTTGCCTGTACTGAGATTTCAGTTCAGTATTTCTATTTCCTATCAGAAAAATGAAAGAAACTGCTTGAAATAAATCACTTAAAACTGTAAAAAGAATATTCATGAACGGAAATTAGAGTAAGTAATATTAGTTTAAAGGACTAAACACGAGGGCGATTTAAGGCAAATTGATTAAGAAATTGGCTCATCAAGGCTTTCTGAAGGGATAAAGATGAAATATAATTCCTGGTCTCAATATCACATCGACCTCAATCAAGCCTCGTAAATAATTGCTTACCCTATTCACTTCCCTTCCGCTCCTCGGGTTAGCAGCGTCGTAAAGCGCTTATTATTCTAGGGAAATCTCAAGTACTGAAAGCTGATTGGAGGAGTTCAGGAGCGAATATATCCCTCGCTATTTCCGAGTAGTAGAAGCAATCAAGACTTAGGTCCAAGAGAGGAAGTCGGGGATGCCTCCTGTTCTACTCGACCGGGTATAAAAACCGAAGCAATTAAGCCTCCATTGATGATACAGTGGAAGACTCGAGCTGCCAGAGATTAATTTCTTTGAAGTCGACAAATTCAATGCCGTGCAACGTGGCGGGATAGAAGGAAAGCCAATGATATATATACACAAGGAGAGACAGAGCTGATTGAGAGAAGTTCCGCTTTTATTAAGTGAACGTGATATGGAGCCTCTAATCAGCCTATTGTCTTCACCAGGCACGAGGAAACTGTGTTATATTAGCAGATTAAGCCACTGAAAAATTAAATTCTATAGGGATGGCAAAGTGATGTAATGGAACCGCTAAATTTTCATACGAGCCTTTTAGGAGAAAGACGTTACAAATCTCTACCAAACGCTAATCAATTAGAGTATCCGCAATAAGACAATTCGGTTGGTCAGAATGAGCTACGGCACTGGTTACCCCAAGCACGAGTTCGCATCTTATCTAGTAATTCAACCTTACAGCAATTAGTCCAGACTTCGGTTTGCAAAGCAATACTTAAGACTCTCGATAAAAATTATTTCTTCAACAATACTCAATGATGCCAGTGAAATATAGTAAAGACTCATAAATAAATTATTCAAATTACACTTCTCAGAAAGGCTAAGGGAAAAAGAGCCTCAACTTTTGAGATCAGAAGGATAAATATTCACAAATAAAAAAATATAAAAGTCATTTAAGCTAAGATTAAACACAGAAGCGCCAGTGCAGACACAATGTGTTGTACCTTGCGTGAAAATTTTTCAGGTCGAAATAAAAAACAAAAATGAGAGCTTTAATTTAAAGAGGTCTATTGGAACCCCGGCGAAAATATTACGCAGTAAAAAAGGAGACGAGGGAGAGAGTTGCCCTTGGCTACGGAGGTGAGGGCGACGAAATGGAAGGGTTTCCGGGTGGGCGACCTCAGGATAAAATGCTCGAGCGGACAAGCAGAAAAAAAATTAAGAATGAATGGAACTATAAGAACTTGAACACCGTGGGAGGGGATCGCAAAAAGAGCCACCGCCCGCGAATGGAAATGTTAACACAAGCGAGAAGACTTCTTCGGAGTGGTGTTGTAGAGCGGGGATTTGGATAAATTTTGAATTTTGAAAAATTTGGATAGGATCTCACAAAGTTGCGATCGTGTTTTGAGGTAAGGAGGAGTTTCGAGCAATAGGAGGGCGGTTAAAGAATGGAGCGAAGAGATTGGGGAGTGGTTATGAAGGGATGCGCCGGAGAGAGAGTTATTGTTGCAGGTGCAGGGAAGGCGAGTCGGGGAAGAGGCAATAGAGGGAGGGGGTGAGTTTCGGACTAAGGGAGATGGCAGAGGAGTTCAGTGGATGTGCGGAGGTCGTGGAGTGGAGGTAGGAGGGTGGGCAGGTAGTGCCGGGGAGGGGGGGGGAGTGAAGCATGTATCGATTCTGTGGGAGGAGGTGTATTGCCCTCCAAGTCCCTCAGTCTCCCAACACAGCACCGCCCAGGCCTTTGCCTCTTCGACACTGTCGAGGGTTGGGGCACGTGGAAGGAGGAGGATGACGAAGTGAAGGTTATTAAACTAAACGTTCCACCTCATCCCCAAGCGAGACCTTCCCGTCTCACTCCTATCTGCCGGGCAGCTAAGCATACCTCTTTCACAAGGAGACAGTGGTTAAAACAAGCGTAAAAGGGTGAAATACAAAACTACGATGCTGGATATCTTGAATAGAACTATAACTGATGCAGCAGAGAAGGACAGCGTTGTGTAAGGTAGACTGGCAATTTCACGAAAATATTAAAAAAGGAACAACTGAACTTTCGAATATCAAGAGGAGAGGGAATTTTCAACTTGACTGTATATCAGCAGCGATGAAAAAATGATTCTAGACGTATTATCAACTATGAAGCTGGTATTCGAGGAACTGGGGGCACTGCACTATAGTCTCATCCTAATTGTCAATGAGCTACTACTCTATGCTAGGACAGGAGCACCGACACAAGACATCCGTTCCAGGTGTAAGGTGGGATGGGTACGAGGGAGATACGGAAATACGGTTTTCAGCAAGGAGAGAGGAACGGGACGAGAAGTTAAGACGGGAGGGTGTCTTGAGATGCGAAACGAGCAGTTGAGAGGGGATGGGCACACAGAAGGGGGAAGACGTTTTATGCTTTTTTCTTCTTCTCCGGCGTTAAGGGAAAGGAGGGGTGGGCGAAGGGTGAGATGGGATGGGGACAGGGGGAGAGGTCGGTAGGAGGGGAGGGGACCAAAGGGGATCGATCACAGCTGATTCGATGCGCTCCGTACGGACTCAATGGGAGGGAATGGACATCACGCACGCAAACGAGCGAAAGCCCGGTCGGTCTCACACCGGTCCGCGGCGAGAAATGAACAAATACGGACGAGGTGTCGATCGAGGGCTTTTATACTGAGAGCACCACCTTTAACAAAGAAGGACAAAAGAGGAAGTGTAGACGTCAACCTCGTGGGCATGTGCGTAGGTGGATGAATGTCGAATGAAATGAACTCAAGAAAGCGCTCTCGCGCGAACCACCACGTGAAGAGAATAAGAATAAAACAAAACAAAACGAAAAAATTAAACGCACCCCCTAACGAGTGTGCGCGACGATTTTTCCAACTGTGCCCGACGAGATGAAAATCTCAAGAGAGGAGATTTAAAAACTTCAGGGGGAGCAAACACGGAGATATCTTTTGTTCCAAAAGTCGTACACGGACTGAAAGGACACCTGGGTATTCCTCACGAGTCTCCAAAATAAAACGTACAGCTCAGATATAAAAAAAAGCCCACAGAGATCCAGAAATTAATGCACAGTTAAGGCAGGATGGAATGAAGGATGAGACGCGGCACAAGGCGAATCTTGGGATGGAATCACAAGATGCAGTAGTCCACATGCAGGTGACCTTTGTCCACTGCTAGGCGGCAGGCTGGCATTGTGAAGGTTTTGTTAACGTGGTTTTCGCCTCAGATGGAATTGGTCTGGGGATGAAGGGGAGTCGGGCGTTTTCTGGAGGGGGTTGAAGCTAAGGGGATGGACGAGGACTGGCGGACGAAGAGGGTGTGATGTACTCAAGCACGGGTTTCCAGGAGGAGACGCAACACGCTACCGTTCCCCGAGCACTCTGGAACCTCCATTGGGGACGACGGACTCAGCCAGATCCTCCTCGAACGGTGAAATAAAACAATATCAACCGGACCAACACAATGAAGGCACACGTTCACAGGAGTGAGAGCACGGGGAAGTTTCCAGTTACATGGAAAGGTTAGGATGAAGAGGAGGGCGAGCAAAAGTGAATCGGGATACAGATGAAGTGGCAGAGGAATGAGTACCTTCCCAAAGTCACGAGATCGAGCGAAAGTTCCCCTTGTCACCACTCCTATTGTTTTTCACCCGTCCCCTCTTTTATTTGCGACTCTTTGTCTCTCCTCTCTCTTCCTACTTTATTGTTCCTCTCTTCCTCCAGCTTCTCCCACCACACTCACCGACTCATACACGAGCACGCACAACACAGCGGCGCACGGATGAAGGAGCCGAACGACAACAACAACAACACGAGCTCTTCCCCGCTAACGGTCCAGCGGCGGTGGTCCTCCTCCTCCTTCCTCCCCCTCCCAGATTCAGCGCCGTCGACAGCAGCGCCGCTACGCCACCGCCCCCTCGGCACGCATCGGGGGAAGCAGGGAAACAGGCGAGCATCGCTGGGCGCCCCGTCGATAATTCCCTCGAACCACTTGTTTTCTCGCACGCCCTTATCCCTCCTCATTCATCCTCCTCCTCTTCCCCCTTTCGTCCCCACGAAAAAAATACACAACCCTCGCAACCGGTTGTCACATTCTTCCTCTCCCATTCACCACTTTCCGAAAACTACGTCTATCGGCTCGGGACTTTTGAGGACACTCCTCCCGGACGGATATTGTTTACATCCCCTACAAAAAGTCACCCTTTCGACACCAGCTTGATGAGTTTTTAAGGATAATAAAACCCAGGTTGTGCTATCGGAGCTTATGACATGAGTGTAAAAATGTTTTTAAATCACGTCTCATTCCTTCAACGTCTCTTTACGAAGTCTAGAACTGTTCCACCGCACAGGGTCGCCGTCGTTACGCAGGGCGCTCAGTGCTACGATCCACTCGCGCAGCACTGGCGTTCGGCGGATCGGCTCACAGGACAGGGCAAGGGGAAAGTAGTCAGTCCCTTTCCCAGGTGCGGGATGGCACACAAAACGCAAGACACGAGGAGCGAGGGAAGGCGAGGGCGGGTTCGGCGTCCGGCCTCGACGTCCCGCGTGGCGATGCGGACTAGAGCGCCGTCGGCGACGATGGCGGAATCTGAGAGACTGAAAGTTCAAACTCCCCTCCCTCTCGCTCTCGCCAAGCCTTCTCCCCTCCCCTGGCATCACACCCCCTTCCACTCTCCCCTTTACTTTTCCCTACACCCCCCACCTCCCCGACTTTCAGGGGAGGGCGACGACGACGGTGGCGCTATTCGAGTGTGGGTTTTGTTCTTCCACAACTACCTTCCCTCTCTCTCTCTCTCCCGCCCTCGCGTGCACCTCCCTCCCCATCCCTTCTCGCCGCTGCACCCTGCTCGCCCTCGCACCGCCGCCTGTCGTCGTAGTGAGAGGGACTACGGGAGCGAGAAGTCCTTCCTTTCCTCGCCCTCTGTCAGTCGCATCGGTCCCCTCGCTCCGGTGCGGCTGCACCCTGACATGCCGGCGATGCCCACGGGGAACGCGGCGAAAAAGGGGCGAAGAAAGGAGAATCTTTCTCTCATCCGCTAGGACCATCGTTCCCACCGGGCACACCGTTAGTCCCGAGTCACAAGTATTGCCAAGAAGAGAAATATTTTCAGGGGTTCAGCGTGAAGTTATCCATCAGATACAACATTTTGTTTAACAACCCTGTCGATGTCCATTGGAATGACCAGACATCTGACCTCAGGACGCCAGCAGGATGGATAGGGAAACTGTTGTGACCACAGGAAATATTCCAAAATAAGAACTCAGAGCGTCGCAGAATCCTTAGAATCCAGATTTTAATCAGGTCCTCTCTTGAAAATCTGTACCAGCGTTCTCAAACCTTAAGTTTTTGGGTTACATCTCATTCCAGAGTTAATTTAATAAGAAAATAGCGCAGCTCATTTACACTGACGAACAAAGCCTGGGTCGAGACATTAATCTAAGAGGATTTAGAATTGCCATCGAGTTTCGCGGGATAGCAAACTTCAGAGAAGCGCTTAAAAATCTGACTAATGCATCAGCAATATTGCATTAGATTCATATTACAACCAATAAATAACTGGGAAGTCGCAAATGTTTCAGCGGTATTGATGGAAAGATACTGCAGGCCTTCCCTGAATTCTATAACTTCATTTCCACACATATTTTCTTTCTCTTGGCCAGACTGTGAGCTCGTGATGAAATTTTGGTTACAATGGCTGGCACACTAAGGATACATTTCAAGCAACATACTTTGGAGTAAGGATTTAAAACGTACAGTCGCAAGTTCAAGATGTTCAATATTTACTAAACACACAATTAAAGATTATGAATGCACATACTATCATACGAAGAGGGAAAAAGAAACAGCATTACTTGCAGAACTCACGCTGATAGTTCCAGTAATCTGCTGAGTGGTACATACTGAGAGAAATTCCTCTCAGCCGCCACAAGGATCTCCGAGAAGATCACCAGAGAGGAAAGAGGCGGAGACGAAGGGGTCTTAAAGACGCCCTTGTCCATGCCCCGGAAGCAAGTGAAGATTTCTTTACGAGAGGAAGGCAAGGGGAGAAACCCTCCTCTTCGCAGTGTTTCCTTCTCCACCCACCCCTTCTTCCCGCATGCCTGCCCGCACCTGTTCCCAGCCGCTCCCAGAGATCCCTGTCCATCCTCACCCCTTCGCCGGCCCAAGCCCCTCCCCAAAGGAGAGATTCCGAATTTCCATTTTCCCTCAAACGGAACTACGGCCTCCATCTCTTTCTCACTCCCTCCAGACTCTTCCGCATCCCTGCCTCCGCGATCCTGGTCCAGCAAGTGCAGCGCGAAGGGCGAGGAAAAGGGGAGCCCTGGGACGTTCTTCCAAAAGGGAAGAGTTTCTACCAGACCACCGGAGGTGGAGGAGGAGAGGAAGAAAAGGGAGGGGAACAGTGTGAGATAAACACGGAGACAAGCACACAACGACCCATCGCGTTCCCTCGTGGCTGCACTCTCAAGGCAGGGGTGGATGCGCGAATGAAATGGAACGAGCGAATCCCTTCCCCAGAGCTCGGAGGACCTTAGAAAGGACTTTTCATAGCCTACTCCCTCCGAATGAACTAAAAAGACGAGCAAGATCTTTCTCCGCGCTCTCGAAAGCCTAGAACCTACCAGTTCATGAACTGCTCATTACTACAATGGTTAAAAGCACCGCTCCGACCCGACAGATACGGCAAGGAAGACAAATGCGGGGATAATGCTTGAGAAAATTGAGATTTATGATTTTGATAATTATGGATATGATCGCGATAATATAAAATCGCAGCATAATAAACAGGACTTTAATTAAAAGTCTTTCAGGCAATGAACTAATTCACGAGATGGAACAATCTCAGAAAATGTGCAAAAACCAAATATTCTCTTGTACGTTCTTTGAGAATGTTTGTTCAAGAGCTAATTTTGTTTCGAATGTACAACGAAAATTTTGAATACGCTCAAGAAATATCATTCTTTACTTCCTCATAGCTTGGAGAGGACATTTGACATGCATCACTGCAAAAAAATTACAGTATTTATGCATCTCTTAGCACATCTGGAGGTGGGGTGATGAGGACGACACTACTGGCCCAATGCAAGATGAGAGAAAACAGAATCAACGGAGTAGCAGGAGGAGGACTGTACAAAGACATACGAGAAGATGGCATTGGCAGCGATCAAAGCAGAAGAAAGGCTAAATTTAAGTCATTTATGAAAATTCAGTTTGAGTTTTGAAATCAAATTTCAAGTAACTTAAAAATAGCACAATTCGACTTCAAAGGTAGAACAGAAACTGATGAGAGTAAAGAGTAACTAACTAAATAAGATTAATGACCGCATTGATTTCATTGTATCGTCAGAAAAAGGAAAAAGATAAGCATTTAAGTTACCGATCACGCATTTTGTCATAAAATAGGTAAATAAACTAGTTTTTCTGAGAATACGAGAGGATTAATAATAATTTTATTACAGTGTTGTCTATAGACAATGACGGCCTTAATTCAAAACACTTAGAATATACGTGCGTGCATTTGGCTAATTTTTATTGGAGACCTTTACGGTTAAATTTCCATGGCTAAAATTATTGAAAAATGTTGAATAAAGAGGTATTCACACAGAATGCCCGTGGGTAAAATGATTATTTACATGGAGCATTTCATGGATGGCAGAGATAAGACATAATGTTAAGCAGCCGAGGAAAATGTATCTGAAGAGATGTGCGAGAAAGGATTCGAGGGAAGAGAGGGAGTGCGGAGAACGGTGGGAAGATATGAAGCGAGCGGTTGTTCACCGGAGTGTAGCGACCACACGTCGACGGCCACGGTTTGATCGAGGGGAAAAAAGATCTTCCGGAGGAAAAGTGAGAAAATGAGAGAGAAGAAGAAGAAAGAGAGGGGAGAGATATCACAACGAAGACAACGGAAAGGAAAATAACAAAAGAGAGTCTGGGAAATGTTAAAGGAGATGGCGCAGTAGGTTAGGAAATGGAGTTTCGGAGGAAAAAGCAAGGGACAGAGCCAAAAAAATAGAGTTGAGACACTCGACGCATATCCACCAGTGTGTATGACCCATGGGTGGAAATGTGTGCATAAACACATACAAAAGTATTAAAATCCCACTTATTCTTCTCGGATAGACGTTTTGTTTCCGTGGTGAGAGAGCAAGAGGGGGAGAGAGTGGAAAATGGAGGAAATAGAGAGGAGTATGAGTGAGTGAGCAGAAAAAAGAGGGAGAGGATGGGCTGTAAAAGAAGAGAATGACATAAAAAATAATTTGGATGGATTGTGAACGAGTGGGGAGCACTCGGATCATTTTTTTCTGTGGGCGAAAAAGCAAACAAACAAAACTTTCGGGTTGGTTCCATTCGGTTCATCCTCATTGCTTCCCTTGATCCATCCACTTCCTGCTCGACAACCCCTTGGGTTCCAACGGACGCGAACAAACACACACGGAAGAATATATACGTCCGACCATCAATATCGGATGGGGGGAGAGAGAGAGAAGAGCTCTGAGAAGGAGGAGAATAGGGGAATCGGTAGAAATGGGAGATGAGAGTGAGAGGAAGCAGGAAGTATGGGAAGGAGAAAGAAAAGGGAGGAGATGAATGGGATGGGAATGGCGGTAAATTGGCGTTCACGCCGTGTGGTCAGGATGAGGTGGATAGGTGATGGACACTTTTGCCGGGCCATATTCCGAACCACCGCCTGAGAAACTTGAGTGACGTAAGGATGCGAGGAAAGGAGCATGGGAGAGCGATAAAGCTTGATCTGACAAGACCGTTCGGGTGCCTTTTCATCACGCAAACCTTTAAAGTGTAAAGAGATACAGCCTTAGCACCAATTTTTATCAATTAATATTAACGGCGATACTCTCATTCAGGATACTCCTCTGCGAGTTCTACCTCCTTTTTTCTATTCTAATACTATATCACCCTAGCCTCAGAAGAATAACTGATTTTATAAATTTATCTTTTACTTAAATAACAACAGAGATCAGCCACAAGACACGAATTTTTCACCTACGCACATGACCCAACTAACAAAAATTTACAAATGCAGCACACAAATTCGGACGCAATGAGATAAATTCCTGAATGCCTGCGGATTCAAAGAAGGAAGAAAATACGAATGGAAACGAGGAAGAAATATTTGAAAATGAGCCGTTCATAAGCTCCATCCATCCACGGAACGCAAGAAAAATAATTACAAGACAGGTTATTGAATTTTTGCCCATCATTATAAAAGAGTTAAGAAGGAAAAATCATCTTTCCCCGTTTGTAAGGATCGCACTGAGCGGGAGCCACAGAGTCGACAGATTTAAAGTGGAGGAGAAAGAGACATATTTAACACGCATTATGAAGGGGATGAAACGAACGATGCCAAATAAAGGAAAAGAAAAACAGTGAAGAGACACGTAAGAAGACAAGGAGAGGGTAGGGAAGTGCGAGAAGAGAGGAGAGACAAAAAGAGGCAAAGTTGGGAGAGCGAGGAAGAGAGAGAGAGAGAGTGATGAAGACGAGTGAAGAAGAGGAGGTGGGGAGATGGGTGTGAAGCTGTCTGGGAAAGAGGGAAGGAGCGAGGTGGCGATGCGGAGGGCGACGATAATAATGACGAGACACTAAACGAAACGGAAACATGAGTGCGCTCGAGAAGAAAGGGAGAGCAAAAGAGAGAGAGAAGAGGAGTGGGAGAGGAGAAGAGAAGGAGAGAAGAGAGCTGCCACTTCCAGAAGTGGTGCACGGGAAGGTCAAAGGGGGATGAAGTATGAAGGAGCGGGAGGCATGAAGGATGGGTGTCGAGGAGAGCTGCAAGGACAGGAAATGAGCGATGAAGGAAAAGGAGGCGAGGCGCGAGGGCGGCAGGAAAGACTACGCGAGGTGAAGTGAAGAAAATAGACACGAGGTGAAGTGAAGAGGGGACAATTCGCAAGACGAAATTCTCTTATTAGGCGAACATTCACTGGGATGACCAACTTAAACTATCCGACAGAGAGATACTCGCGGAAGTTCATCCAAACTTCCACAATCAAAACTTGGACTAGAGTACTTTAACGTAATCATAAACAAGAGTACTACGTACACAATCCCTTTGGTTCATGCTATAACAATTATGCCACTCGCAGTATAAAATTAGCTCTTCACATCTTATAGAAAAGAGAATGGACAGAATTTTTTTTGTTAGAATGGTGAAAATGGTGAGTACATGGACCACTTATTTTGTGGGCACTAACACTTAAATAGTGATTTCCTAAGAGCGTACCAGCAACATCACACGGTTGAGGTTAATTTTGTTTACGTAAGTCCCTCAATAAGCGACTATTACTACTCGACGGCGTACAAAGTCCACGCTTATCTCGTTTCCTTTACATGCCATGTGACCATCCACTCATCCACTGTCTCTTTAAATATGTCATACTCGTGACTGTTATTTCTGCGATGCTCGCTACCGGAGCAATGCAAAAGTAGCGGAACAGAAAAAAAACATTGGAATGGGTCAGATAAAGTAGATAAGGGGGGTAAGACCGGAGAGAGAAGGGTAAGTGGATAAGGAAGGAGAAGAAGAGGGGATGAGCGAGCCAGTCAAGGACGAAATTGAGACCATCCGGCGCATCTCTCACTATTTCCACCCTCACGGATGGACGGACAAGACTCCTCTTGCAAAGGAATAAAGCGATGGCTAGTGGATGGAGATGGGGCATTAAGAATCCGCGGGGAGAAGGAGAGGGGGAGAAAGAGACAGCCAGGGGATGGAGACGTGAGAGGGATGGATGAGCAAGGGAAGAAGGAAAATGACGCACATACAAGTATGGCTACGAGGCTAAAGGCAGCCAGATAAGGCGAATATGTTTTCATAAACACACAAAAAATACACAGAGAAGGGTAATGGATAATGGGTGATAATAATGGATATGTATAAAGAGAGATAAAGCGTGAAGAGCAACAAACGGTGAAATTTGAACAAAATACGAGAGGAAAGAGATGTAAGCGCAAAAAGTCCATTACGAAGGAACTAAGAAAGAGGAGACAAAACTAGACGAAGAAATAGGGGCGGAATTAGGGAATAACATGGATGTATTTTATGCATAGAAAATAATGTCAAAAAAGGAGTAAAAAAAAGGAATGTGTCTTATATATTATGAGAAATGCAAGCATAATTTCGTATTGACTTCAGACAAAGAAATGACACTTTCAAATTGTGTGGACAACATTTCAAACGGTAAATAATTAGCTCTTCGAATATTCCATGCATCAAGGCTGGTCCTTAATCCGAAAAAGAAATACACATTTTTATTGATCACGACGATAAATAAGCGTTTCCGTTTAACTAGTAGCCCTCTTCAACCAATATACTATTGCATTCCATCTCATAAGGAGAAAAGAGCAATATAAACTACATCAAATTCGACGTTAACATGATAATATAAATTACTTCCATCAAAGGAAAACACTCATCAGCAGTTTTGATGACTTAAACTTTAGTGGTGTATATCCTTCACTGGAAAGTGGATCCAATGGGTCATCATACACAAGAAATAAATACACATTTTATCATCATGGATAAGTGATACTTAAATGAAAAAGGTATTATAAAATCATCAATACTGTATTTTTTGTGAAAACTTCCAAATAAATTCAAAGTTTCCACAACGGTGATAAATAATTTACCGTAAAAATTCTCGATGGAGTTTCCAGTCGCATTTTTTTTCCTTTCACTCGAAAGAAATCCACAGAAAACCGTGCACCTATTGTAATCTCAACAATGACGCGTTCGGTGACAAACATCAAGGGATGTGAGCACAACACGTGTCGCCAGAGGAGTGTAGGTGTCAGGGTGAGCGCCTTTGGAGAGAATCCCGTTACCACGTGGACCCAGTCCTCAGAAAAAGGAAACGACCGAGGAAAGAGGGAGGGGGAGAGAAAGAGTGAGATAGGGAGACATCTGTGCGCGCACTCAAAGAGATGCTGGGAGAAGAGGAGGGGGAAGGCGCGGAGGAAAGAGTAGAAAAAAAAGAGGAAGGATGAAGTGGGATGAGGGAATGGTCCTTTGCAATACATCTTAATTTGAATGATCCCTCGCAAAAGGCCCGGAGGGGTAAGCACCGAATGGAGGGCGTAAAAGTGAAGGGTGGGTAGTGGGGGGGGGGGGGAGGGGCATTGGGGAAGGGGAGGCGGGAGGGAACTCACAGAGTTATGGGGGCCGCGATAAACATTTTCAACATTAAAACCGAACCGAATCCGAGGATCGGAGACGTAAAACGCTGTGCGATACGAGGTGGGGTGGAAACGGGCGGACGCATAATAAGTTTCGGATGAAGTGGAAGCAATGAAGGGGAAAGGCGGACGGGGTTAATGTCGGGAACGACCCCGGCAGAAGAAGGAACGGAAACTCCGCCGAAAGAGGAAGGGAAATGAAGCGGAGGAGAAAAAGAGGAAGAAGCGGGAAAGAGTGAACGGTAGATGCGTCGCAATTGGGAAAACCGAGAGGAACGGATGAGAGTACAAGGACGGGCGACTCAGAGAAAAAAGCTTGAAGAAAACAATACGAAAAAGGCTACAAGAACTAGAAAGTATTATTCAATTGAAACGATTGACGAAAAGGAATGAGTTACAGTAAGCAAAAAAATGAGTGAGCAACATGAGCCGAGAGCTTAATTACACCGACCAAAGCCTTTAGAAGACAAGAATTTTCATTATTAATGCCTCAAAGTACTGAAACCCCTGGGTGAAATACCAAACCCAATCACCTTTGATTCAACAAAAAAACACAAAGAAGTAAACGCTCTGATGAGGACTTGAATCTCTCACCACGGTATACATCCACAATACTACCTAGACTCTTAAGACGAAAAGAAAAGGTAGAAACAATGGAGCCATTCGGGAAATATCAAAGAACTTCTCGGGAAAAAGCCACTGAAGAGGGAGAAAGAAAAACGGAAGCAGACGGAAGCAAGGAGAATGGGTGAAGACGAAGAATTAGGGCTGAATTGGATGTACATTCAAAGGGAAGGTTCGGAGGTTCAAGGGACAAGGGACGCGCAGAACTGCTATGATTCCGAGTGTCCCAACAAAATTTCCGGCTCTTCTCTTTCAAGGGCAGAAGTGGGATTCAGGGGTCTTGCTCCAGAATGGAGGTAAGAGGATCATGATGGAAACCTGCTTCAGCTTAGTTTAGGGATTACGCTTCATTACCAGCAGAGGTGGCAAAAGTTTCTTGATTACGCACGCCAGCGTGAGAGAAATTAGCACAATAATCTTGACTTTACATGGAATCATAGATGAGAAAAATGAGCCAATCCCAAAGGAGACGCTACAGACAAATACGAGTTTCAGCCTAGAAGCATAAATTAGTAAATGCCAAGTTACTTAACAAAAAAAGAGCTTGAACAAAATTCATAAGTTAGTGTTCACTAGCAATCAATACGTCCACATTTATTATGTTCACTCCTTTAAAGAGTTACATGCCTGGCCATGTTACGACATCAAAGCATCTCGTACATGAGTTTGCAAGAAACGATTTTGTATATACGTATAATAAATTTTTAGGCTTCACTTGGTGGAACAACACTACGATGGTTTGTAAATAAATTCACTCTGTAATATTCCACGATGGTTTTTATTATTCCGACCTAGGTTTAGACTCAAGTTGTCATTAACCTTGATGATGACTTGAGTCGAGACCTAGGTCGGAATAATAAAACCACTGTGGAATATTACAAAGTGAGGAAAATTAAAAGTAGAGAACGTGAAAAAAGGAGGTGAAAGGCTGATAATTAGTAAAATAATAAATACGAGCGTGAAGTCAAGAAAAACCACTAAGATATGTATTTTACTGGCCATGACATTCGGTCGTAAGGAAAACTATTTTGTATTTTAAGTCTGTGATATCTAATGAAAAGAGAAAGACCGGACTTCACGGCTTCACAGAAATAACACAACCACTCACCGTCGATTTAACCTTTCACCCTCCAAACGGTGAGGTCTCTTTGATGTGTAAATGAGGGAAGTAACAGGGACGGATCAAAGACAAGACAACACCTCCCCAGCCGTCGGTGTGATGTGCCCTGTCTTTCCGCACCCTTGCCTTTTGCATGGTGAAAATACCTAGTCTACTGCATGGCAACCGAGACCCTAACACTTCTCCAAACAGGTATGATAAATTTACTTACTATTGGGCAGGCATAGAAAGGAGTGTTCATGGAAGAGAAACTATCAAAAGCTGTAAACTCAGAGGGCTGCTTTTGGATTCATGTTCCTTTATTGCGCGAAGGACACCATTTGTCTTACTGTAGAAATCAAAATCGCAAGGCGCAAGAGACTTACCGCAACAAGAAACGTGAATTTATAAAAATGTATGATCACAAAGATCTTAAGCGTGAATTTAGAAAGAAAGCGCGAGTATTTGGAAAAGAAGCGTGAATTTAGAAAAATGTAAGACCACAAAAATTAAGCTCGCTGAAATTGCAGCGTGCATGTCCCGGTGAGGCCAATTCTCTGAGGTAGGACACCAAATTTTCATACACAAAATTTTTCATTTTGCGCGGCACATGGAATAATTAAAGCAGTAACATTCCTGGGACAAACGAGCTAACGCGGCTCACTTGTATGTTCTTATCACGAATAGATGAATTTTTCTCGCAGCATGGAGGGAAGTATTTTAAAAAAGTAAAGCATTAATTCTAAAATAAATTCAATATTTCTAAATATTGGGAATAGGCACTATGGCCGGCTCTTTTAACATTATAACAAGCGCGCAGCAAGAGGCATGGAATCTCGGACAATTAATTGAGAATAAATTGATGTTGCTCAATTACGTTGAGTGGAATAAAAATATTTTGGATATCTGATTGATAAAAAGAGAACAAAATGAAGGATAGGACTGCTCAAAACACAGTCGATTGAGAATTAATATTTTCTCAGCGGGACACTGAGGTTTTAAAAAAAAGCACTGCACCTATCCCGGAAGCCCGTGGCAAATCAAAATAAACACACAAGATAGACACGCAAAATAAACAGAAGAGATCGCATAGGCCTCGGAGAAAAATGTGCAAAGTTTCGCCGGGAAACATCATCCTTGCGTGATACGAAAATAAAAACTCTCACATGGGTGGGAGTCTTCGAGACTAGGTGCAAATGAGTGGTTGGACACGCGAGACGTCCGCATCTCCACGCGTACGACGGTGAGAGTGTGAGGGGATGGGAGGAAGAGGAATGAATGGGCGCGAATACATGAGGGCTGAGGGGTCGACTAGCTCGTACACACTAGAGCGGCAGCCGCGAGGAGAGGAAAGGGAAGGGAGATAAGGCGCGATTGGGTGAAGGGCTGAAGGGTGGTTGTGTGTGTGAGAGAGAGAGAGAGGTGGGAGGAGAATGGGAGGAGAATGGGAGAGAGAAAGGCCTAGAGGAAGGAAGGATACTGGAGTTCCAACGCGAGAGGAACACGCGAGGGAAAGGGGAGGACAGGGAGGGCAAATGGGGGTCATAGGTTGGGCGAGGGTAAAGAATTGAGGGAGGAGAAAACTGAATAGCCGGGCGGAGAGTGGGGAGGAGGAGAGAATTGGATTGGGAAGAAAAACGGCGAGAGGGAAAAAATGTTAAGAAAAGTTATTCCTGAGGAAAGAGGGGAGAAAGGAATACGAGGCATAAAAGAGGGAAAGAGGGAATAAAAAGAGAGAAGAGTGGGTGGAGAGGTAGACGAGATAACTGGCCAAATCAAGGATGAGAGTGATACAATTACACCACCACGTACATCGAGATACGAGTTCACCAATATTGCAATCCATAAAATTCAGATGAAGAGAAAAGAAACCAAAATTCATAAACAAACAATATAACAGTACAAACCTTAGTTATTAAAATATCTACTCAATCTGATTGTTGTAAAAATAGGTTAATGATCGGTAATTCATTAATGTTGGAAGAAACAACCTGGGGAAAAAATCCATTTAAATCATAAGTTTAGCGCTAAAGCCACTCACATTTTAGAGCTTTCAACACAAATTAAAAACAGACGTGAACTGGTACGAACTATACTCAACAGATCAGGACGTGGGATAGAGTAATACTCCTAATTGTAGGAAGGGGACAAGAGGGGGTGGTAACTGGGCTAAGGTGGGATAAAGGTTGGGGGCGACAAAAGGGAGGGAAGACGGGGAAGACAGGATGGTGGGGTTGGGTTCGGGAAGGAAAGGGGAGGGAGAGAGAGACAGGAGGGAGGGAAGGGGAGCCGTGCGAGGGGAACGGTGGGAGGAGGGAGGATGAGGAGGGGGATTAAGGGGAAGGCTTCATCCCTTCGCCCTCCCCTCCTCCGCCGCTTGAAATCAATGTTTGTCTGAGTTCCGGGCGCACACTCCACCACGCACACGGCTAGGCTTGCCAACCTGACAGCGAACGAGGCTCGCTCTACACCACGGGCTCTCGTCGTCATATTCGGCTTTCACCGACCACCTTATCAACCACCCTCGGCACAAAGACACGGGGACGCAGGGGTGCCAACGCTGCGGGAGCGCACCCGGAGGCAGGGAGGGGGGAGCGGCTGAGTGGTGGTCGCGTGCGGCCGACAGAGGGCGTGGCGTGGGCGGTGGCGAACGATTGGGAGTCCCACACCCACCTACCAGCACCCCCACCCCCCCAAGTCACCCACACAACCATTAGTACAACTACACGGGACATGGGTTCATTTCTCCGAGCGAAAGATGATAATATTGGGTAAACGACACGTATCTATAAGTTTAAACTATTAAAATAATTTAACCATATTATTACACACTATTTACACAGCGCACGAATAAAGAGCCCGCGTACCCGAATTTAGTGAGCATGGTTGATTTCCGAAAGATTAGGAAAATCTGTAATTATCACATCTTCCTGTTTCCGGAATAAGTTTTGAAGTGCCGTCCAAATAAGTTATACAGTATTATGATTTGATTTGCTAAACTTCTCCACAGAAGAAAGCGTTCCGAACACCCGTAAAATTCCCTTGCATGGCATTTTATGGTAAGAAAATGTATCCCAGGACGGATTGATGATCTGAACAAACGATTGCTAAATACAGAGCACTCAATCAGAATGCGCAGTACCATCATAACTACAATTATCATAATAAGTACACAATAAATATTTTCAAAACACTGTCAACGGAAATAGGAAGCTATCTGCGTTCAACTTAAATCTTTATATCGAGTTTATTTTTACAAGGAACCAGTCACCAAATTGAGCGAGGATATCCCTTTTCAGCGAAGAATATTTTGTCAAATATCAATTTTACTTTCCTGCCCTGCAGTATCGGCGAGGAAATATTTACAACTCTAGTGCTATAATCCAAATGACGAAATAAACCAAATTTCTCTCATAGTTATTCATTTAATGATTAAGTATTTATTTCAAAATTTACTGTACAAAATAGGAGCATTGCCTTTTTCAAAGCATCCGGTCTCTACAGAAATCAGCTTCTTATAGCAAGTAAAAACCATTATCTATGTTCACGAATTTGCCGTGAAACCCATCGCAACTGCATACAAGGCTCATAAAAAAGAGTTTGATCCCTACTGCTACCATTTCTAAAGTCAATTTCAGTAAAATATACAATTAATATAAAATAAAACAAATGTATAATAGAAATACACAATAAAACAATATTACAAAATACGATTTCTCTTTTTAATTTAATCACCATAAGAAGGAGTAACGCGATAAGAGTACTACAAAATATTTTAATACAAAATAATAAAAACAGTCGATTCATGTTTCAACGCTCAGTTAATCCTGTAAGAATGGAAGGCCTAAACTACCTCCTTCAGCGAGAGGTGATACTGAAATTGATTTCATTGATACATTGTAATAGATAATACTAGTGTAGTAGTAACCAAAAAGAATGCGATCATCAAATTCATTTGGTCAAAGCAATCGTAAAACATAGAAAGAAATTATCAAGAAATAAGTTGGATACCGAGAAAGGAGTGAGGAAGAGCAATAGAGAAAAAATAACAATAAAACAGAAGTACAGTATTTCTCCGATTCCACAAACAATGAGTGTACGCACGCAAGGCAAAATCGATGAGGAAATACACTACTATGGACGCGTTGTCCAAAACGGTGACAACTTTCCGTCTTGGGGAGCAAAGCAGAGAGATGATGCATGATAGTCAAATAAGGTAAAAAAATGGAGATGAATATAAACAGTAATAGGAATGGTTGGTGGAATCGGAGAAATACTGTACTTCTGTTTAATTGTTATTTAATAAACAGGTAGTATCATTTTCCTGTGAAACAATACCGAATATTGCAAATGGGCTAACGGATGGGGAAATTATATTTTCGTAAGTAATAAACTGCTTGCTTTTTACTTGCTCGCTTTTTTTCCAGGAAAAAGCAGCGTATATTTACGCCAGTGGCTTTAAAGCATTACCAATGCATGCTGGTTTGTTTCACTATTTAGTGCATAGTTAGTAGAAACGAGTATCAAAGGAAATGGCAAAAGAGAATCGGAGCCAGAGTGGATTGTGGGTTCCCTAGGTCGTAGACTTTGTTTAAAGACCTATTTCGGAAGGTGGCGGGGCAATCGTTTTTGGGAAGGTCATGGCCAAAGTTGCCACAGAATTTCGACCGGGCGAGGAAGAAGCCACTGAGGAGAGGAGGGGAAAACACAGCGAGGACCTTGAACCTGGTGGCGATAGAAAGATTTAACATTTCGAACACAGAAACATTTCAAACGGGAAGAGTAATTGACCATTTTTATAAATCTACATTTTTGTACAGGGCACTGATTCATTTTTTCATAGTTTTTGGTGTCACTTGATTCAGATCCATCAATTTCATGCATCGGCTGGAATTTTATGGATGATCAAAAGTAATAGACAAAAATCACGACAATAAGGAAAGCAAGGAGACATCATTAGGATATGTTCACAGCTGTTTTAGAGGCATCATCACGCCAAGCAGCGATGATACATAAATGGTATTGCCATTTAGGGATTGCAAACACACGTCTTGAATTGAATGTTGGAGAATAGAGCGCAAATATTTCTAATCGCCTAGAATATTATTATAGCAAAAGGAAATTAAAATAAGGCATAAATGACGCGATGAATTAATTCACATATAAAACATTTCATGGATATGCATTTAATGAGTTACCACACATATTTTTTGTTGTTATAATTTTCGCCTTATGGACAACATCGAAATAAAGAGGAAATAAAAATGGGAATGACAAATGACGGGTTGCTATAGTTTCCGCGTTTCATTTTACTACCGCTTCCAATTTCAACAACTCTATTTAATAGTTAGCTCTCTACCAAACATTTTTAACTGAGGATATTTTGCTAATAGCCACTATTCATGTACTTCTCTTCTTCCCTTCGAGGTAATTTCTTGCTCATTATTATTCGATTATTTACATTTATTTTTTTCATCTGTATGTGATGAAAAATCATTGTCTTTTTCCACCCAAATCCAACAATATTAATGCCATAGTCAAGTAAAAGCGAGAGCATGGTCCCCTTATTGTAATATCGAGAATAATCTCTGAATAATTCCAACAGTATAAGATAGCGATAACATTTCAACTACATTACAATGATTCTCCGATACTGTCATTGAATTTTATGTGACAAAAGGATCGGAAACTTATTGCAAATGATTATAAAATTGGAGACTTTGAGAGTGTTAATCGCTAGAAATTCGTAGATAAAAAGTTTATTACGCGCGAATCATCTACAAAAAACTTGACATACCGGGTATTTTAACCCCGCGAAATCTAAAAATTTCCGCAGGAATTCGATCGGTAGATGAAGTGAAGGGATGCCAAAGCAACAGGTGAAGATAGGTGGACAAATATTTCTCCATAAATTCCAAGTCATAATCCGCCGAAACCTTCACAATTGAAGCCGAGTGGATCTCGGGGACCAGCGACCAACGTGCCGGCCCCTGGCGGGCAATTTCCCTCATATCCCAGAAGTACTGCGACGTTGCGGCTCTCTGTGTGCCTAGGAGACACAATCAGTGCGCTGAATATTCATGACATTATACGGCCCGGGAGGGGGTCGAGACCCAAGCGAGGCTAACTGCATGCTCGTGTCCCTTAAATTCGATGTCCATGCACCCACCACGACCTTGTATGCCTCAATTATTGGAAAGACATGACATAAATGGAGGGATATTAAAAGCAAAGCTTGAAGAAAATTGAGAAACGAAACCAGATAAGCTGGTCTTATATTTCCTGATAAACCGAGTCTTTCTGCTGACAATATGATGGAGAATGACTCACATAGTTTAAATGTGGAAATGCTTATCCAGGGTAGCTGAAGTAAACATGTATGCAAAAAATGCATCCAATAAACGTTAGTCAGAACAATGATTGACAGGAGAATACAGGGAGAGGCCCGTAATTTCATCGGCTTCAGTCCCTAACTATTCATGGATGTTTCTCAAAATAAGGTTGCCGAGGCAGATTAAACAACATCCACACCCTTTCCAAAAATATAGCTGGGTTAGTTTTCACCAAACAAGTTAACTAACTTTCCCAAATACATTAGATTAGGGGCAATGAACACTGAATTTCGAGACATTAAATTTGGTGAACACCGGATGAATTGCACAGGTGGTACTTTGGGGGCACATTTTGAATATTTTATCAGAGTTCATATTTTTCATTTATTTTATCAATACATAAGCCGTTTGAAATTATGTTAGTTTTTTTCATTAATCATTCTTATTTTTTTCTTGTCTATCACTTCATATCCAATGCTGAGCCTGAGGGCAACCCGTTTGACCTGGCTCACAATCACGTCAAACGGTACTTCTTCGATCGATAATTTCCTTAGCGAAATCCGATAGATAATTTCCTTAGTGTGGCCGTCTCTATTATGGCATGGCATACACATGAAGGAACGGAGGCCATGATTTGGCAGAGGGGAATAACTTGGGAGAAGATGAAAAGAAAAACCAAATTGCTCCGAACTCAAACTGTTAGTAACCCTAGTTGGTTGCTGCATCGCTAAGCGCGCAAGCGTATAGCTTACGCATTACTGGCAATGTCCTCACTGATTCAGTTCACTATGCACCCTCGAGCGGGATTCTGTAAAGCGACAAGTGGACAACAACCTCGAGTTTAGAGTAGTACACATCAAGATAGACGAAATAGCTGGAAGATAGAGAGAGACTGGTTTGCACAGAGAACTCAGCACTCGCCGAGAGTAGACGCTCTTGCATACATGCAGACGCTCAAAATACACTCAACCCTTTGCGCAACCCGCGGGTTGTTTCTTCTGAAAACCACCTGTACCGCCGCCCAAAACTAGCCCCCGCCTCCACCTCCCCCCACCCTCGTCGGCCACTCTCTAGAGCGGAGGCAGGAGAAGGAACGGAGACGGGAGGAGACTAGGAGGCTCAGAAAGACACGTGGGACGGAGGGCGGAGCAAGACAAATTAACGCGAACCATTAGGGAGTCATTGAAGTGGACGAATTCGGGTGGAGAGCAATGGAGAGACACAGGGGAACCTTTTCCCTGTATATCTCATTTCTCTCCACCCCAAGCCGGTCCCGTCGCATTCAGGCGGTAGACTGCGACAATGAGAAAGAGAGAGGTGGAAGCATTGAGGTGTAAGGAGAGGGTAATACGTCATCAAACTGAAGCCTGACAACCAAAATAGCAACCATATTGTTTAACTCTACTCTCTCCTTACTTTCACATGAAGAGCAGGACGGAATGGACAAATTAGCAAATGTAAAGCAAGCATATTCACCATCTGTTTGACATTTAAGGCAAGCAACTATTGAAACATATATTAGCTGCTTAGTGCTATGGATTCTACTCGACTTTACAATAATTTACTTAAGGATAGCGAATGTCAATATTTAAAGTGTTCTACCGGTTAAGATAGGTTTTATTGAATGTCAGAGATTCTCCTCTCATTTTCTATTTTTTCAGGGGCCTATCTCGCTCTAGTATATATTTTTTTCGCCTCAGCATACGATCTGCCCTTCTTCATCCTCTCCATGAAACCTATCCTCTTTCTTCCCCTTCCCCGCTTGCCCAACATCCTTCGCTTTATCACATTCTTGAGCAATCCCTCGCCCCTTATTACATCCTCCAGCCACTTACTCTGCCGATCTCGAATTTCATTCAAAAGTTTCCTTTCCTCGCCCACCATCTCAACCATTTGCTCGTTAGTCTTCCTCTCCGTCCACCTCACCTTCTCCGTCCTTCTCCACACCCACATCTCAAATGCCTGTAGTCTATTCTCGTCCTCCTTGTTGAGGGTCCACGTTTCTGCCCCATACAATGCTACGCTCCATATCAAGCGCTTCACCATGCCTCTTCTTCATATCCTCACCTTATATTCCCGTTATTAGCTCCCTTCTATTACTAAACGCCTCCTTAGCACTATAAATTAAAATCAATACGCAAAAATTGTTAGTAAAATGCATATTAAAGAATTTATTGCATACTGATTTCAAGTAAGTTTTCGATGGAAAGCGGTAAAATTGCAAAATAAATGCATTGGTCCGAAAGCGCAATAGGAAAATGAGGGTTAATTAAAACGGCGGACTGGCATCAGCTTCTACTATTGGTTGGCACAGAAAGCGTCCTCTCCATCCACCTCAATGGTGGAAGGGAAAGAGTCGGATTAGAAGGAGATATAGACACCATACAGTTCTGCTAGCGTTTCGCAAGAGTCCTTCGCTGATCTCCTCTTCCTACTCATCGCCTTCACTGCCACACTCCACTCATTTGTCGCTCCTCCCTCCCCTGATTTCCTCCAAATACAACCCTCCCTCACGCCACCGCCCCTTGCCACAGTGCCCCACCAATCCCCAAGGCGCCTCCCTCCGGTCGACTCGATGCCGCTGTACTCTCTCCCTCCCTCGATCCCAAAAAAAAAACGAACGGAACTTTCCCACCGGGGACTCGTGGCGCGCTTTCTTCCTTGCGGAGCGGCGGAAGGGTGAGGCGACTGTGTTTCGAGATTGAGGGAGAAACGGCAAGGATGCCACTCTATGTGGAGCACGGGTGTCCAATATACGAGCCTAATTTTATAACGATTGGTTAACTTAAACCTCAAGAGGACGTGTCCTTATTGCTAGCATGATGTTTTATTTTCTGTATTCTATCCAAGTGTTGGTTAGTAGAGCGTCATCAAAGGGATAGCGAATTTACTCTGGTTTACGAATCGAGAACTACGCAACCAGAGATTATTAATATTCCATTGCAATATAAATACAGCGACACGTTATACCAACGCATTATACAGAAATATAAACTTTACCTCGACTTTACCCGCGAACACTTCGACACAACGATATAAGTAGCATTACTGCGTGATATCCTATACAGTATTGATACAGTAATACATATTTATTTATTATTTTGCCTTATCTTCACTTCCTCGAATACAGCGCAATCGGCCAATTGATGTCGGGTGAATAACAGCAGCAGCATACGAACACAAACTTCCATGCCCAAAGTGGTGATAATTCCACCCAGGCTTGATTCGAATCCGTGACCCTCGGTTTGGCAGCTGAGGACTTTACCCCGTCGCCACTATGACCGGCAATCAATATCTTTATATTATCCTATATCACCAATCGCATTATCAGTAAATGTCAAATTATATCAACTAATGGCTTAAAGAACAATGTTGTATTATTTTGTATAATACCATTTAGCATCGTGTAGTGATATAGCCCATTGGTATCACGCAGCAGCTTTCCCCATATCGGGTTGGTACGTCGTATAAACATCTCGTGCCTGAACCGATATACCGCAGCAATGCACTTCCCTAATACGGAGAGCCCGATTGAGTAAGGTGCCCGGAAATCCTGGCTGAGTTACGGGAGGGGAGAAGGGGGAGATGAGGAGGGACGTAAAGCGGACGCAAGGGAAGGGGAACACTCTGGAGTTTCCCTCCTTCCACACATTCCGCCACCGAGCACACACGGAGGGCGCATCACGGTTCCCACGGGAGTGACCGAGAGGTGAATCCACCTAGGAGGGGGTGGAGAGGAGGGAAGGGGTGAAAGGGGAGAAGGAAGAGGGGGAGTGCTTATGAGAGGGTGCGGTGCGGGTAAATATGGCGGATCAGAGTTGCAGTGGGGACTAGAAGATTCCCACCATGAGATAACGGAGTGACGTCGAACAGCCACCATCCCTTTGCGGCAAAACCGTCCTCTGACTCTCGACTATCTTCCCAGTGCCCACCAACCGCCTTGCTTTTCCAACGAACACCCAACCCACCCCCCGCTACAAGCTAACCCTCTTCGCTTACGGAGAAAAAACGCCCCAAACTTAAGCGCACTATCGAATTATTACGGATCCTTCCCCCGACCATCGCTTGGTTTCCGAGCGTCCTTAATATGCCACACACACCCTCCTCCCTCTCCCAACTCACTCACTCCCACGAAGCCGCTCCGACCTACGACTTCCTCTGTCTCTCTCACCGTTCGACTTCAAATGAGACGTTTGCCCTTCCCCAAACCACAGAACTCTCCTTCTATACCTCCCCCACTCCAATGTACTCCGGCACTCCAATGCGCTTAAAACCATCCTCCCCTCCCCCCCAATGCAATGTGGGGAAGCACCAAGCCCCCCGAGGCGTCAGAAGAGGATGCGACAAGTTAGATTTTAGGAAGATTTACTCGAAACCCGTTAAGGGAGTAGAGTGTCGTTTACCGCAGATATATACAATGTGCAAGTACACTGGAACCAACGTAGGTACATATGATATAAATGGAAAAAATTCATTACTAAAAATTTTCCCTCTGCTCAATATAGTTTTTGGCAAGAAGCGATCAGAATATTTGGAACACCTTGTGAAATAGAGCAGAAGGGGAGGCGGGTCGAATCACTGGACAGGAAACAGCCAACAGGAACAAAAGAAGAACAGATGGAGGCGGAAATCACTCCCTACTAGAAAAGTCCACTCCTCAAGAGTTCATTCCGCGAGAAGTGCGTTCTTTAAGTACTAAATTTAATTTTATTCCGAAAGATTTCATAAATAAAATATCTAAAATAACTGCGAAATGTGTATTCCCCATTACTAAGTATCATACATAGAACGTGACCACAACTGACTTGACGATATCCCGAGACGTAAATTAAGAATATAAAACTTAAGAATCTAGTAAATGAACTGGCATACTTTTTTAACTTATTGCTCATTAGATCGTACGAAACTCCGGAGTATATTTTCCCTGGTCCTTCCCAGAGCAACTCTTTCAAAAATCAACGATTATATACACGAATGTGCGACCAAGAAGTTAGGTAAATGCTTACTATTGTCCACTGAGGATATAGTCTCTCGGGGAATCCTGGAGAGTAAGCAACCCCAACTCCCAGCTGTGATGTCGCAGCGTTTAATCCAGCCTCGCTCGAGTTCGTGTCCAACGCTCCTCTGTTGCCTTGAGCGTTATAGCGAGACGGCAAATTTCCTCTAGTTCGGTCGAGGCTAGCTTGAATGCTGTGTAATCCAGAAGAGCGAGACAAATTGATGTCCTTGGCTAGTCCTCAAATCGTACACTTTTAGATAGTGCTTGACAAAGTTACTCCTGCAGATAGTTTACCAATAGCGTATTCCTAAACTGACCCAGAAAAACCTGAGGAAATTGGAGACTTTCAACTACAAAAGTTGTTTTGCCAGACACGTGTGACCCGAATGGAATCATTTCAATAAAATCAGTACGCTTCCACCACGAAAATCCCATTTCATTTCTCCATGGTATCACACTTCAGATGAGAGAGAAATAGGTGTGCATTGCTAACTAATTTTATTATGACGAGAAAATAAAATTAAAAATAAAAATGATCGTCGAGAGAGGATAAGTGCGCTATGAAGGGGTAATTTTTTATCGAACGTAGATGATTGAGCGGAGAGAATCCCCTTTCGCAGCATGGACTGCATTTTGTAATAATCCATTGAACTAAAACATAAAGATTGCATCAGATAGTAATTGGGAGGTAAAATGAAAGAGCAATGAATGGAACATAAAAACAGTTGGAGCGAAGAACAACAATAAGTACGTAGGGAATTAAGAAAAGAAATTCCTATTTACATGTGTTTAATGAAAATCAACTAATAAGAAAAAAAAATACTTCTCAGAGCATGAAGATAATTTCTTTCCTCTCTAGGCTAGGAGATTATTAGAGTTCTAATATACATTAATCAGTATATTTCCTTTCAAAAATCCTATTATGGAGGCATAGCCGTCAAATTTAACACTTGAAAAGAGTCAGATAATGATTTTACGGGAGGATAACTGTGTTATAATTACTTTACGTATCTCTTTTAAAAGCAAATTAGAAAATATATTACACTTCAATTTTTCCCAAGAGAAAAATAAAAGATTAGAATACAACTCTTCCAAAAAATAGGCGTATGATTGACCACTTCGTGAGCTATTTATGCTCGCCTCGCCGTCAATCCAAATGGTTAGCAGTAAACCGTTAAAGCCGTGACCTTCCAAAGGAGGCAAGCGCTTTGAGGACTGCCTTGAAAGAGGGCGGGAAGGACTATTGTAAGAAATGGAGCGGAAAAAATAAATCTCATACAGCGGATGTAGCGCATCTGAGCGAAGTGCACCCGAATGTGCTCTAGGGTGAGGGACGTTCAGGAAAATAAATACGATATGAGCCCACTGGAATTAACGGCCTTCGACATTAACTGTAGCATTCAGGGAAATGTCAGCGGGTTTCTTTACGAGAGGAGGAGAGAAAAAGGCGTGGAGAGACAGCTAAGGGAAATTTCGGGAGAGAATCGTAAAAAGAATCAGTGGCGATAGGAGTAATTTATTTCTCGTGGGGTTGGGTGGGGTGGGGGGCAGGGAAATCGCACCTCTGCTTCGCCCCGCGATGGCACTCAACTTTCACGAGGAGCCAAAGGAGGAGGAAATTGTGTAAAAAAAGACATATATCTCGCATAGGTCAATAAATTACTCTCATTTCTTAAGTGAGAAATGCTGTACGCGCGGAAAGCGCAGAGTCATGAGTCAGGGGAATATAAAGCCTTCGCGCCCTTTAGCCGGTGGGGGGATGGCGAAAGCAGAATGAAAATGAGAGGGCAAATGGGACGGGCGGTAGATATGGAGATAAATGGAGCGAGAGTGATAAAGACATATATGGATGAAAGTTCACACGAAAAGCATACATTTTGAAAATGACAACCGAGAACAGACGAACGCTCAAAACGACGAAATAAATGCTGGAAATAGAAGATGCAAATAGCTAAAGGGGTTGAATGGCACCACTTTATGGTATATTTCACTTAGCAAACTAGCAAAAGCAAGTAGCGCAGGCTTTAAAGTGCTACCGTGCCAAGGATTCAACACGCTGGGTCTTTATTGAAAGCATAATTATCTGACAATAATAAATATCCTGATTAACAACTCCACCGATCATCATAAGAGACCTAAGTATAAACAACGGTTACGGTCTTTTCGAGTTTTAGGGCATAATTTGGACGGTCCGGATTAAATTAGCAATGCACGTTATAAGATCATAGCCGAAACTATTATCTTCCTTAGGCATAAAATTCTATTCTCTTCATCTTATCCTCAATACACATTATTTTAATTCTCCTTCAAGACCAGCTAATGCTTTTCAACCAGTGCAATGAAACTGAGAGCGTCAATGAAGTAACTGTCGGCTGGATTATTTTCGAAGATGGCGAAGAGATAATTTCAAGTGTGAAAACCCTTAGCGTTGATCTTTAACGGGAAATGCACCCCAACACCATTCTAAATAATAAAGAGACAGGACACAATACCATGGATGAAGTAAATATCAATAAATCGTATACTTCAGAAAACAAAAGGATGATTTATCAATGCATAAATTAAACCTTTACAGTAATTGGCTAAATATTTATCAAACACGTAGCTGGACGATGTTCGAGCCAATATAGAAAACACGCGATAATTTACCAGTAAATATTTTGCAAATTAATTTTATTACGAACTATTTAACAACCACAAAAATACGAGTCACGATAAAAATACGAGATAATATGGTGCTTTTAAAAGTGACGTGCAAAGCGAATAGCGGATCAACAATTTATATTCACGACCACTTCCTCTCCCAGTAGAGGTACTCAGGAAAAGAGCTAATACCTCGTGTTTATTCGAATTAATTGAGGGATTACGTGAACTGGAATAAAATTCTAAATAGAAAAAAGTTTCCGGCACGGAAGAGCAAATAATATACCAATTCCATGGTGCTTGAAACAATCATTCCAATGACATTATTCAATATAGAAATAATTTTTGAGCACAGGATACGTTTTCTATCTAAATAGTTAAAAAATAAACAAAATTTAAGTCAACAGAGAAATAACAAAAATATTAATGATGCATCAAATTAATCCCTGCCTTATAGTATTAATTTAAAATCCCAGTCCAGACAGTACATTGGCAAACGAGTTCGTTTATTCAGTTGCGTTTTAGCTTTCATAGAGCGGAAAATGGTAATTGATTTCATAAATGCTAGCGTCCTTTCATTAAAATTTATGGATCATGTAATCTTTCCATGAATAGGAAATTATAAACGGAGAAGTGATTCCAACAGGGGTATCATCGCACTACCGTATTATACAGCCAACGTATACGCAACGAGTAAATAAACTAACGGTTAAAGCCACCGAGCTTCTGACTAATATAGTACTCCAAAGTCTCGTATTAGAGACGTGGATAACCACGAATATTTATGAAAGCAGAGCATGATAGGAAGAGCATAGTTGGCGGTATCTGACAGGGTTCATCCAAAACTATAAAGTCATAAGCACAGTAAGAGGTTATTAATAATCTCTGTTCCACGAATATTATTATCTATCCACTCGTATAACTTTATCTTCATCGATTGGAGCGTAGCTGGACACATGTAACGAACTTTTTCCTCTCGAAATATTGTTGTTTACGGCTTAAAAAGGATTTGTTATTACCTAAATGGAATGGATGTATATAAATCAACGTGCTATACATTTTTCCAGTGAACATTTTGAAGTCCAATTGGTAGTTAACAATGCGAGAGGAGAGCGAAAAATTTAATCAAGTTATGTGGCCAGTTTAAAAGTCAATTAAGTTCTCGACAACGTTTAATTGGCCCCGTATTGTCTTCTTGTTTCCAATATCCGCGCCAACCATTAAATGCATTGTGAACCGGTGGTGGCGGGGTTAAGTCCTCGCTTGCCAATCCGAGGGTCGCGGGTTCGAGTCCCGCCTGAGTGGTTTTTCACCACTCAGGACATGAATGTTGTTGTCTGTCTGTTGTTAATGTTAATAACCCGATGTAAAAGGCCTTTAATGTGCTGTTTTTGTGATTATGAGAATAAATAAATAAATCTCTGCTAACTGAAAAAAAGCTTTCCTTCCAAACAAATGGATGGTAAAAAGTAAAACTGCGCGGAACAGAATGTTATCCTATTATTCCCTTATGATTCGATTTGGCAGACTTTTGTAAAACGGGATAACACGCAATGATGCTTAGCTACATTTTAACGAGGAATAAATTTCACAGCCAAAATGAAGAGCATGACCTCTCCTTGAATTCCCGGCGGTTGCCATTGTGCACGGTATGACCCGACAATGATCTGCCTCGCAGACGGTAAAGAAAGGGTAGACGCCATTCGTTTGGTCGGTGACCCGGGGGGGGGGGAGGGAGGAGGGGCGTAAGGACCCTCCCTCTCCTCCCCCCTCCGCCCCCTAAAATGCCCGCCCTTATTCTCCCATTCACTTCTACCGCTTGCGTTAATTACCTCCGACACGACCTCTGCGATCATGCATTTTTTGGAGAAGAATGTTTTACTCTCTCGCTTCTGAAAAAGTTCTAAATAAAAAAAATCTCTGGGACGGATGTGAGAGGAAGTGCCGTTATTTTCCGCAGTCCCTCATTCCAGCTATCTACATCCTATCCCGACATGCGAAATTTCTGAACAGCATTATCCGACCTGCAGTGGCCAAAACTAACGGCAGGATACAAGCATAAAGAGCATATTAAAAATGACGACGAGAAGCCTTGCCATTTTTTATCGAATATTCATTCATCATGAAAAAGGCAGGCGATGAAGTAACGTCACAGTGAGCCCTCTTGAAATTCACCACATGGTCAGGGCAGATAATTACCCAAAGAATAGAGATAAATGTAGCAGTGACGGCTGAGTCTCAAACGGAGTGTAATGATATTCTACAGATAAAATATTTTCTACTATACTCTTTCATTGAAAATTTTCACTTTAGAACATGTATTAACGTATGTGGTGCGAGTAAAATGTTACCCTGACATGTTATCTTCATGACTAATCATTGAAATTCAATTGAATGTAATTTACGTAGTATAAAATGGACATGGCACTTCATCTCATGCTGTATGAATTCGCATTCGAATACGGGCCGGTAATTCTATTCTAGCACAGCAACTAAATGGAATACCCTCCAAGAAAGCAGTTATTTTAATGTTTTTGAAACGTAAAATATTTGACTCGCTCGTCCATAGAGGGTTGTGACTACCTTCGTGCTTGGTAACATTCAAAAGGACCAGACCTCGGAAATAGTTCTCAGTTTTAACTCTATTGATATCTGTATCTCCATCTTCGATCCGTTTCCTCTCCGCACTTCTTTCATCGCAAATCTCCTTCGCAGAGGGAGATAGAGAGACGACGAGCGCCAACGGAATTGAGATGAGAGACAGAGAGAGAGAGAGAGGAGACGTCTTGGAGGAGCGAATAGGATGCAACGAGTAACTCGACCGCAGTGATGAATTAACACGCGGTAATGCCGCTCCCCCACTGGAATTCGCGACATCGCCGCGGGAAGGAAACCCATTCTCATGGAGACGACTCAAGTCTCTTCCACCTCGAGACATAAGGGAGTGGGGGGGAGGGGCGGGCGTCTGGAGGTGTCAAAACACCCGACTCGAGAAGACCATATCAGAGAGTCAAAAGAGATTACAACGTTAAGACTCACTTCCCTCTCCAGACAATGAGAGATGCCCTCGGAAGAGTAGAATTTCCACATGGAATTCGCATTCAAAGGGTCTTAAAAAGCGTTCAACGTCCTCGGTTGACCCTTACTTTTGCCATCGAAGTCGTGTATATTAACGACGCAAGTCCAGACTGCTTCTTTTTTTATACTGGTTGGTATCCAATTAGTGGACGAATGAATACTCTTTCGAGACTTAATCTGCGGCACCACGAAAATTCAACACAGAAATTTATTCGGAATGGAAGTTTGTATAGTGCATATTTATATCACGGAAAGTTATGTGACTAGCGCTTTGTCCATATTCCAATTCTAAAGCATCCCTGAATGAATAATTGACAACACTAAATTAAATGTTCCTTCCAAAAAAGGAATCCTGAATTATGTTTTCTTGTAATCCGTAAGGTATTCTCCTTCTTTATTTTTAATAGCAAATTTGAGAAGTGAAAATTCATTGATGACTCGATTGTAATTCTGAAATAATTTACCCATTTTTCCTCACGTAATGCTAAACTATTGATGACGTACCACGCAAAGTACGTGGATGGACAGATGCGTGAACAGATTCTCTAAATTGGAACAGGGGTTATTTTCTGGCCACGCATCCAGCTAGTGCGTCATTGATGGCTCACTTGAAATACTGAAATTGTGGCACCACGGAAATTTAACATTGACATTTATTCGGAATGGCAGTTAATATAGTTAATTATGATAGCATGGCGGTGATGAATTAAAAGCTAAAAGGATACTCGTCTTATTTTTCTTGAAATCTGAAAATGGAAAAGTTTCACCCGCTAAAAGGTACGTACTTTCTGATAAGATAACACATAAGAAATTCCAGTCGGTGTGCGATGTCATTAACTCAGGCCGAATTGAATTTGGCGCCAAAAAAATTGCATTTTCGCGCCAAAATAACCCCCTTTCGTGTTAAAATGCAATTTCGCGACCCTTTGACCAAAAATTTCATTGAATCTCATCTATCTTTAACCATTTAAGAGCTATTGGAGGCATAAGCGAACGCGCAAGGCGGTGCCATGTCGGCGCCTGCACAAGGCACCGGCCCCGCCCCCTCTCCCTTATGAGTCCTCATAAAGACGGCGGCAACAGACTGCACGTTAATACTATTCAATATTCCAGGTGAATTTGTTCACGAATCTACTCGAGCGTGTGCGTGTATCTTTCAAACACGGCTTCATGGAAAATCTATGAGTACTTATTAAAGTTAACGACTAAAACCACTTAGACCACTCATCCTACACCGGAGTAGTCGCGTGGAGCACGGTCGGGTCTTGCGAAAGGAATCCACATTCAAGAGGATAGTGACGGCCCCGAGGAAGGAAAGAAGGGGGAATCCCAAAGGATACTCGTCAAGAATAAGAACGACGGGTTGAGGACGTAAATACGCCCCACCACCTCGGAGGAGGCGACGAAAAGGATTAGCTGAACGGATGGGAGAGCGTTTTGGAGAGAGATGAAGGCTAGGAGTGCCGTCGGAACAGAGGTGCTCAAGAGTGTCAGAGGTGTGTACCTAGTCGGAGATGAAGGGCTGAGAAGGCACTAACGGCATAGTTCTTGAAGGAGCGCTCTCACTCGATAAAGAGAGCGAAATGACTTCGGAGGCGGCGGTCGCTTAGGCGCAAGGGTGAGATCGGAAAACGAAGGAGAAGGGGGTTGGGAGGCGCATTGCGTCTAATGGATGCACAGGTGTGGCAACGGGGAGATAAGGGGTCGGGAATGCTCGGGCGGGGAAGCAGGGGGGGGGAATGCGGGCGAAATTAGATTTCGAGGAGCAATAGGCGAAGGGGAAGGTGGAAGGGGAAGTAAATAGAAAGAGAGAGAGGTCGACTAGTTCCGCGGAATAGGTTTTCGGGAGGTGAAGGGGGATGTCTTGGATGAGGGGTAATAAGAGCAGGCTAAGTGCGAGAGAAGGGGTGGAAGGGTGTGAGAGGCTGTGTACAATGAGGAACACAAGGCTATAAGCTAGGCAGGGTTATTTCAATAGGGAGTTGCACTCGCGAAACGTGTGACTCGGGTAGCATAGTTGGGCAATAAATTCTGTCGCAATTCCTTGAGTTTTCCTTAAGAAAAATTGATTCGAAGGGCTATTGTGGAACGCAAAGCTAAAATAAAAAGCATAATCGTAAAACTACTCCCGTATTCGATTTTGGCAAACATTTGAATAATGTTACTTCGCACAATTATTTTTTTATTTAAATCCGGGCTGTCGTAAAGAAGTGACTTTGTTTTATATCTTTCGATAACTCTCCTCAGTGTCCTTTATAGTCTTGAGATTAATCAACATCGATATCTTAAAAATTTTGCCTCTTAGAGTGTTCATTTTTATTTTTCCTCCCTCGACCAACAGTGAGTCAAGAAACATATTTTTTCCTTACGGCGCAAAATAGATGCACGTGGCTCTCATTCCCACTTTCATTGTTCATAATATTTCGTCCTCCTCCGAGTTCAACCCAAAATTAGAGCCTTAAACGCATTTACTTCCTCAGACTTATTCAATGGTATATTTTTAGCACGTTAAGTTAAATGTTTGAGAGAATTTCACTAAGCGCCAATATACGATGACGTTAAAGAGTGATCGAATAGATCATATTTTTTTAAGGTAAGTAAGTCCAGTGTTGTTTAGCAACCGAAATAACAGGGACGAGTAAAAAGAGATAATGTGCAAGAGAAGGAGGTAGAAAAAAAATGAAAAATAATGCATGACAAAGTAATAAAGGGCGCCGTCGATGGTGCGGTTTTGAAAACAAACCAAATAATATTCGATTCGCAAAGGAGATGAAAATTTTCTCCACCTCCGAGAGCCATAAAATCTCGTTATCTAGTAAAAAAAATCAAAATGTATACATTGTGGGAAAGATTTATAAGATGGGATTGCACGCAAACAAATTTAGAATAAGTGTGATAAAAATCAACACGAACACCGTGAATGCGATTGCTGAGATAACAAAATAAAAATCTGAATTTGTATCAGAACAGATAGCGCATAAAGGCTATAGAAGTCAAAATTAATATCAATGGAGACCGGGAGTAACTCTTCAAAATGATGGCATTTTTTTAATCGCTTTAGTGGGTTTATTCGGGTGTTTATTGGAAGTCTCCCTAATTGAGAAATCATTAATCATGGAAACCCCAACATTTCCAAAGCCACTAAACAGGAAGTCAGGAAACATACCCCGGTTCTATCTTTTATTATTTCGATAATTGGTTGATGAGGGTGCGAACAGTTTCTCATTTTGATTCCCCTACCATCTGAACACATTTTTTTAAGATCCCAAGTCTAATAGCGACTATATTTTGAAGGGAAATTTTTAACAGCTTCTAAGTGATAACGGCTCCATATTAATAACAGCGAAACATCGACGCTCCTCCACATTTTGGATTTTTGTGGTGTGTTTTACAGCAGGTCATAAAGTAAAGAAACAAATGCCAAAAAATACTTTCCTTCTCTCGAAAATTTTTCAACCAAACGCACCCTTTGCAACTAAGCTTATTAAGGTCGGATGGGAGCACTACCTCGAATAAATATCCACGTAGAGAAAAAAGGAATAAAGGCATCAGAAATGATACCCCGTTTAGAGCGCAAGCCGATGAGCATGCACTAAATTAACTGAACTAAGTAAAAGTTTATTGATTTTCATTTTACCTTCGTCAGTAATTATTAACATTACATCCAGCAAGTGAGATTAAACATCCAATCTGCCAATACAACCTTAAAAAGGCTAAACAAATCAAGACAAGGGTAATTTAAGTTCACGTGAAAAGAGTGTATAACGTTATTCAATTTCTTCTGATACGAAATTTTGAGAAAAAATACATAACATAGTAACAAAAAGCTCGTCTCAATAATCAAAAGCTCGTTCATCTCGGTGGGGCAAGAAAATCTCACACAGACAACTCACAATGATGAAAGAAAATCAAAAGAATAGCTTGATTACACAATTTTAACGGCGGTCATAAGAGATCTCCCACTTTAAGCAGCTCACAATTCGGAAAACATTTACCCATCAAAAACACCAAAACCAGCAGCACTGAAAACTATTTTCAAGGTTTGCCTTTGCTCAGGATTCAACAAACAATTTAATTCAAAATTACAGGAAAAGAAAGGAAAACAAAACAATAGTATTCAACAAAATATAAGGCAATTTTGAGACGAGGAAGAAGAATTCGACACAGTGCGTATCATTTTGGAGGGAATGGTTCAATGGAAGCAAAATCTTTTAAGCATCAATATTTTACATATTGACGTACACATAAAAAATTCCGCAGAAATACCAAAAAATACGAAAAGAGTTCAGAAAATCACTTCCAACATGTTCACCCAATGGTACTATTCGGCGTGAACGGGTTGATTCTGTCTCTTTATCCCCCTCTCTCCTAGATGAAAACATACGCGAGGACAAATGACGGTGAGAGGAGCGAACGGCGTAATATTAGTTTGGACACGAAGGCGCTTGGAGGCACTCGGAAGCGACGCGAGATAGAGAAGAAGCAGAGCTGCGATTTCTTCCACCCTTGTTATTTCCTCCGCTTAACGATATGCAAATTTCGCTTTTTTAAGGGCCTAACTACTTGCGGGTTCTCTTAAAAGAGGGCGTAAAAACACTTCCTGTCGGGAACTTGCGTGATGGAAGCAAGAGAAAAAGGGGAAAACACTGATAAGGGAAATGCTTGCGAGGCGTCAAGAGGATGGAATGGAAGAAGCTGGAGAGACGGCAGAAGAGACAGGGAAGTGTAAGAGATTTGATTCAAGTCTAACTTAGTGGAACCACTTGACGATGCTTGATTAGAAATGGTCAACTCTAATTATTTATAACCAACTTTCGTTACAGGAACGGAATACTACTATTTCCACTTTACTGATTACACCATGAAAATGGCTTACAGTAGCTGAGACCATTATTTTCTACGTACCTATGAAAACGGTGGATACGAGCCATGATGGGAAAATAGTAATTGGTACGTGAAAAGTGGAATGAAGAAAATAAGAGCTGATAGGCTGGTGAGGTTGTTGTGGTGGTTGGATTACAGGATTTGCATCTCGAGGGCTTGGGTTCGGACCACGACTGTGGTGGAGATTTTTCAGGAAGATATTGGTCGTGTACTAACGTGTCATGTAGAGAGTATTTCTCGCGTGATAGCGAGAGTGATTCGCCCGACGTATGTAATGTAAAGGCGCCTTAGGTACCGCAGTTTAACGTACGTTAAACTGCGGAACCTAAGGCGCCTTTACATTAGATGAGGATAATGCTGACGCTGGATTTCTCTCCTCCATTCCCGCCTAAATCCTTCCTTCCCAACCACTTACTCATCTTTCATCACTGACACAAACGACCTCAGTTTTCCAACGCCTCACCAAATAGGCCACATATAAAGCATACTTGAGGGATTAATATCAGAAAATCGTGCTCATCTGAAGAAGAGGCGACACTTTTCGGGAATATGGAAAAATCTTGGCTGGGCATGTGAAGCAGGAGGGTGGGAGGAATGAAAGGGGCGCGGAGACAGAGCCCCAGCCACCCCTCAGCCTGCACCCTATCATCTATCTGGTACCCTCATCAGAATTGCAATACCCTCTCGCCTCCTCCGGGCCCTTTACTTCTAAGCAAAGGGGAGATAGGGCGTTAGCAGGAGGAATTAAAAACGTGGGTGTGATGGGGGAGAGAAAGGCGTTCGTTCCATCGGAAGATTCAGATATGCGTGAAGAGGGAGGGAGGGGTGGGGAATGAGGGGGAAGGGGGATTGCAGTCATCGAAGGTTACGGAATACGAGGGGGTATGGGAGATAAGATGGCGGACGTGGGTGAAGATATTTCGACGGGAATGCGATGGTGTTGTTGCACTAGGGGTGGCGCATATTGGAGCGGATTCGACGCTAGGGGCGATGGGGAGGGGCCGTTGCACCCCCAGAGGGAGCATAAGATGCGATTTGCTAGCATCAGACGCCTTTTTCAGAATCTTTTCGACTGTGAACGTAATTATTACAAAGGACCTCAATATTCTCGTAAAAGATATCAGTGGAGTAAAAAGCAATCCCTCACAATGAAAGGGAAAGAAATTCTGCGAGTATTAATTAGGATAACCTAGTCTAAGATATCAGTGAAGTAAATAGCAGCTCCTTACACTGTAAGGGAAAAAAATTCCGCGAGTATTAATTAGAATAATGTTCCGGCTGGCCGGTGACAATGCTAGTAATTTGCATCCTTAACAGGATAATTGTGGCACGACAGACATAGGAGGCAAAGATACAATAAGGCGCGATAATTTCAAAGTAGCCACTCGGGAAGGTTTGCCGGGCAATCACCAAGTCTCAGCCAGAAAATGTGATGTGTGGTAACAATGAAATCAACATTATAGATACAGCAGTAAATCACATATAGATTAAGTAGCTTATGACTTGTACTTATTTTTACTGTGGAAGAACATCAGAACAACCGACAACATTATTAATTTACAGCTAAAACATATATGTATGCTCTAATTGTTCTGCTATCATCCTTTATTGCGACCAAATAATCTGTAAATACGCCAAAAAGCTGCGTTTCCTTTCTGTCATTTAAGGAGCTCATTTTGGAAAACCCACAAGAAAATCATTTAAATCTTTGCTTCAGATTCAAAGCGAAGTGAATACAAAATGATACCATAGAAATAATTATATCACAATTGAACTACCTTGCATAAATCTACTGTGGAGCACATAAACCACATCCACTAACCATCACGCATTCAAAGAATATTTATTCCAAAAAATAGCAACAAATTTGTCAGTATAGGTATGTTCAAAGTGATATTGTTCCTAAAGATAACAAAGAATACCAAATGCAAATTTTCGAACCGATTTTGAGTTTCCCCTAGAGAGACACGAAAACTGCCAACTTGGAAGTACGGAAGAGCCGTCAGTACTAAATAATGAGCCACGCCAGCACCTGGGATAATACAGAATCTCATCCTTTCTATTCAAACCCTGGCTCAGGAGTAAAGGTACACAGAGAGACGAGAATCTACGGGAATATGAAAAAAACAATTTTCCATGCATCTCGACCTCAGCCCAGCAAACACCTCATGAGAATATTACAAGTGACGTCCTCACCACCGCTTTGAAACGGGAATGTATCTTTTCCACGGGCATGCTGAGGCAAATCGGAGAGAGCTATCCCAGAGTACACACTTTTTTTACCCAAGTCTTAAGGCGTCGACTTCCTCCCCAGCGCACAAAAAAAACCTACACAGCACGAGATGAATTAGCATACAGGGGCACTGGGGGTCTTTACGGAAACTACGGAAACATTTAAGGTAGCATGTCCAATATAAAAGAAAATAAAAAGCTTTTACATAAACGCTATGGCGAGGGACGCCATGGGGGAGAGGTTATTTCTTCCCGGAGATAAGAATGAATAAGAGGCTATGAATGTTTCCTTAAACTGTTTTGGCCATGAGGAATTAAGTTTTACAATAAATCGACGAGTAGCAGCTCCTGACTAAAACTTGCACTCGATTGACTAAAACTTGCGCTTGCGACTAAAACTTACGCAATACTCTTAATTTAAGGTGAAAAAACTATTAACTAAGATTGATATGGTAGACGTACGCAAAACAGCTTTCAGTCCAAAGTAATAAATGTAAATAGTTTTTGTTTTACAACTCTTACCGTGCCTATTGCATTTCAATTGAACTTTCCGGGTATTTAACGGACAGTACAAACAGCAACTAAATTGACACTTTCCATTAGTATCACTAATCCTAACTAAACATTTATCCACCAGATTTAAATCCTCAAGTGCTAGGCTGCCGGATTGAAATTCTAGGCATTAAAAAAAAGAGAATCACATCTTTATAACTTCGGTGCATCACGTAATAATGAATGCATTTTCACAAAACAAAATATATTTTTCTTCAATCTAAGCAAAACTAAATTTGGAATATGAAGTCACGGAAATGGATCATGAGTTACAAAAGAACCGCTCCAAAATAAAATTGCTTTCCTATTAAAAGCTACCACACAATGAGATAGGAAATGAGCGAAGAAGTTTCAATATTGAATGCCAAATACATGTAATTTTCCACCGTCGTAAGATAACATACGATTCTCTCATAATTTTATATTATTGATTTAATACAAAAATACAAAGGATTATATTACCTGCCGATGAGACGAAAGAGAATGGTCAACATCAGTGATTTCGTAAATGGAAGGATTAAGCAAAGATCAACTCAGAAAAACAACGCAGGTTTTATTCATGCGGGGATCGATTTTTTTCACTCTCAGGGAATACAGCACCGGGGACTATATCCACATTATTCCCCCGGCATATAAGCTGGAGGGGTCCGGAGTGTCGAGATCCACTGTAGTCGGGGGAGTGGGAATTAAAGTAGGTTGGGGGATGGGGGAGGAAGCAGGGTGCCTAGAAAATAAAAAAGGGATGGGCCGGGGTTTGTCGTAGGACGACGGGAGAAGGGGAAAGAAACAGAAGAGGGTGGGGGGGTAATGCAGCTGCCAACCTTGAAGCGAGAAAAACAGGAAGATTCTCTCCAGAAACATCGAGGTTTCTCGCTCAATTTCCGAAGAATACCTGGCTGCAGGGAGAAAATCGACCGCGCCCCATATCTCAGGCATTAAAAACACAATGATCTTTTTCAACGAATCCCGCTCCTGGTCTAGAGAGGATATCTTCCACCAGAAGTTGATTCAACTGCTATCGATTCGCAGAAAAAAATGCTCGCATGAAATTAGCAGGACCAACAAAAGCATTACTGATCTAAAAATGAAAACGATGCCAATAGTCGGAACATCGACAGCAGCCACAATTTGGTCTTCAAAGCACGACGTCAAAAATATTAAAAATAGGTGAAATTATTTGCGGTAAAACTCTTACTGGCTTTTTCAAAGGCACCACCTGTTTACGCCCAGTCATTTTTTTATATCCGACTTTCAAGAATATGTACTTCAAAATAGTGTTTACACTGGAGTAAGATTTTCAAACTCATCTTTCATTTTAGAATAAAAAAATTGTGGGGATGAATGAATACATTACCGATTTCCATCGCTCCATAAAGGATTAAATTTTTTTTAAATTATACAAACCACTTACATCATACCCAACAAAACCATATTAAAAAAAAAAACGTTCTCTACATTTGAAAATGAGAAAATAACGATCTCCCACTTGCATTGGATTCAATTTTTAGCGAACCCAGCCAGATCTAATATTTCGGGGAACGTTTACCGTTTTTCACCGGATCGCCTTTTTCATAAACCCCCGGCTTAGGGGTAAACGGATTGCGGATTTTTCTCTTTTCCACCCCCGAGTCATGCTCTCCTCCCTATTTGAGTAACATCAAGAGTTTGAACCTTGGAGAGTTGGCAAGTATGATTAGGGGAGGGAGGGAAAGAGAGAGTGTTAGAGAGATGGAGGCGCTAGGAAAAAAAGACACGTTGAGGGGTGGGGGGGGGGTGGAACAGGTGAGAGGGGTGGACGAGGAGGGGGATAGGGGAAAGTGGATGTTCCTCCAAGACGTGTGCAATGGAGGAAGTTTTACGATGCCGTATAGCAGCACGGAGAATATAGGCAAGGAGGGGGGAATAGGGAGGGGAGGAGGAGGGACGGAGTTGCGTGGCGTTAGGGAACGGGGTGACGTTAGCGGGGAGAGGGGTGTGGGTGGATGAGAAGGGATATGAAGCACAAGGGGGGGGGGAATTGCAGCAGCAGCGGTAGATCTACGCGGGTCCCCTCCGCCCTACGCCTCTTTCCCAGGGGAGGAGGAATAGGGGTGGGTAGAGAGTGGTTGGATGATTTCGAACGGGGGAGGGGAGAAGAGACGAGGGTTTGCAAGGGAGGGTGCGGCTGCACGGCACAACACACGAGAGAGAGAGAGAGCAGCACCACGAGAGAGCAAAGGCATAGTATTATACTGAATCCACCACGCTCGACTCAAATCCTTTCCTACGTGCTTTCTCCATCGACCCACACCGTCACGGAAAGTACTGAGGGTATGAGTAAGAACGAGGTAGATTAATCAAGCACCGAAATAAGATAGTAAAAGTGAAGAGAATACGTTCTGAAGAAGCAAATTAGAGTCGGCAGAAAGAAGAAAGGATTTCGCAATAGCTCTGGATATGGCGGAGCGGAGGCGATTTGGGCGGACTTCGGTTCCCTGGCGAAAAATTCATACGCAAGGGCCCCCGTCGTGTGCACGAGCGGGTGTCCCCGTGTAAGGGTAATACCGTGGCTATTTTTGGCAAATCTTTCTTTTGTTAACCCATTTCTGGCCACCATAGCCATACGGCTACACCCTGACGTGCGATTATATGACGCTCTGAAGGAGAATTCGCAAATTTTATCGCAATCAACTGGTCAACACTGCATCGTTCAAGGTCACAATTACCAAGATATTTTGCATGAGTACTTCAGGTGATGAATGAGTACAGTACCAAAAATTCAAAAATCGCCAACTTAAATATTTCTGGGCAGAAATGGGTAAACGTATTTCTCCCTCTTATATATTGATCTCTCTTTAATCTCCACCCAAACTCACCACTGAAGTAATTAAACTATTCTACCATCTCTGGTACATGCCCTCCTACTTATATGATCAACCTTATGATGGGAGACTAGAATAGGACAATGTAATCGGAGGGAGTAAGCAGCGGAAATGAGAATGGAACAGGTAGGGATATTGGAGGCACCCAGCCATGCCCTACCCCGTAGAGTCACACCTTCCACCGCCAAACCCCTCCAATATCCCGATTCCCACAGGAGAGGGAGATGGGGGTTGAGGCGGCAAAAAATACTGGGGTGGATTGGAGGGCGCGTGGAGGGTGGACAATTCCAGGGGAGGAGGTGCATGTGGTGGGATACACCTCAAGAGGGTGGGGGTTGGACTGGTGGGTTTTTGGAGAGCGTAGGCGGGAAAGAGTGAGGCCCGGGGAGTGAACGGCGGAGGACGGCGAGAAAGCGGGCGGGGGGAGTCGGCGTGTTTGGCGAGGGATAGTTAAGGGGGCAGGTGAGGCGGCACGACCCACCGTTGGCAGGGAGTTCATTGGGAATGGTGGAATGTAGGAATAGACCATGAAATGTTGATCTGAGTCTACTTCGGTCCTGGATTCCCGCATTAACGATGGTGAACGAACTTGCTGGTCTAAATTACTGACTGCGAAAAATGAAAATATGAAAACAACCAAAAGAATACAAGAAAGGTATTATGGTGAATGAATGGCTCAATTATAATACAAAATGATATCATGAAATAAGCGTTTAGAACAATCGACCTATCACCAAATAATAGTTAACTGAGTAATGATGATCGAAGAAATAAAAACATCAAGACTCCAGTGAAATCATATCTTTGCCTGTTAGAGAACGATTTTAAGCACTTGTTGAAAGGGCAAAAAGACCCTTTTCAGAGTCGTTCTTGCGCAACCTAAAACTACTGAGCTGCCACGATAGTTAATATTCACAAATAATCCAGACATAAGAACTTCATTAATTGTATGATCTAATTCTCCAAATAATGAATCTATTAGGTGGCTGAATTTTTGTCATATATTAATTTCGAAGCAATTCTCTTCACGTTGGCAGGAGTTGCGACAAAGCCAAATTCAACACCGCACCGCTCTATTCAAGATTAAATTTTTCACGTACTAACATGATAGCAACCTCGTTTCATGTAAGTAAAAAGTTAAAATTAAGTGCTTCATTTGGCTATTGGAGTAACTGACTACGGCAGTTATAATTGACCTTTCCCAATTTACTTATTCTTATAAATATTTGCATCTGCAGCACTGCAATAACATCACTACGGCTGGGCAAAAATAAACCATAGAGGAATTTTAGTAATCTTAAAAAGACATATTTTCGCTGTGAGGAACATCTCCATAGAACATTCATTGAAAATATCCATAAATTTTATCTTTCACCCGAGAATTTTCCGTGGCTAGAAGATAATTACCTGGACGAAGAAAAGCCTTAATTTTTTTTAACACCAAAAAAAGTCTTTCCAAAGAATTCACCCAGGTAGCATCTCTCCGAAAAACACTCATAAGTGAAAACATTCGTTAGCACGGCTCCCGTAGAGAGGAATTCAAATCATTCTTACCGTCACGTTTCTATTTTTTTAAACTCCGTCTTCATTCTCTTGCATCCTCATCCTCCTTCCCTCCACATGAAGCAAGGCAAGGAATTCCAAAGTCGTAAAAAGAAAAGAAAAGGACCTAGCGGCGCACAGAGTTCGTGCAGGGTGAGGTGGAGAGGAAGGGAAAGGGGGGGGGGGAACTTTTAGAATAACGGGATGGAGGGAGGTGGGGGGTGTCATTGCGCGAGGTGAGGGAAATGAATTAAAAGGAGAATTTCTGGGAACGGTGGATTCGTGTTTCCGTGCGCTTGTGTGAGTGGAATGCTCCCGGAGGTGAGACGAGACGAGGCGGACGAGGGGTTGGCGGTCGGGGAGTCCCTCCTTTAAGTTCGCGCCGCGCCGCTGCACAAATAAGCCCTAGCACACGAAGGCGTAGAGACACACGGATTTAGGTGATTTAGGCATATGGAGGGGGAGAGACGTAGTCTCGCCGTATTCACCTCCCTCCACTTCGTCTGCACAATGATCCTCGGGGTGGCTCCATTCCCAACCTCTCCATGTATACATAACATCTCCTCCCCGCACCCCGCCGCGCCTAATTCCTCCAGCTCCCACGGCCATTCCATTCATTCAGCGCATGATAACACACGTAGATAGGCACCAATAACGCACAAACACAGAGACTAACCTTGGCAGCACGAGGCTATTTCATAGTTCTTCCTCGCATCACGCAGTAATATCTTTCATGCTTCAATTTTTTTAATAAAAAAGTCCGTGGAAGGGTCATAAGTTGGATGGAGACGATGTTACATAAAAAACAGGTATTTCTGCAAACATAGGTACTATTTACATAAATATTCATCTCTCATTTCATTTCGTCTCATACCTCCCTTGTTCTGGTCCCGGCTCGGCCACGACCTTTTCCCTCTTCCGGCAACCCTTTTCCACAGAGCATTAGAGGAGGGGAATTTTATTTGCGCCCCTACTGACTCATTTTTCACCCCGAATTATTATTGGCGGCGTTATTATTTCTATGACGACTGAAATTGGAAGGACGGAAAGAAGGAACGGAAGGAAACTTTCCAGAAAAAAGGTACTACGTCAATTTTTCGCAAAGCAGTCGTCACCTTCTTTTATTGCGCGCTGCTCGTCTGGACGAGGAATAAGAATGAACCAAGATAGGAAGTATCCCGAAGAGTTCGCGAATTCACATTATATTCCATTCCAGTTTGCTCCGGAAAGGAACGCTGATTATTCAAGCCAAGCCAACGGAGGAGTTTATTCTTCTGAGAATGTAGGTGAAAAAATTAGGAAGATTTTTTACTCGGAAAAGAAAGAAAGGACACTCATCAAAGCCATGGGAACCAAGGCACGGGCACTAAGAGCTCACGAGATCCAAACGGGAATTCGTAGTTATTCATCAAGGTCTCGTCTGGTGCTTCGAAGAGTTTGGATGAAAAACATTTCCGCCTCTTCATTTCAAACTAATTACCCAGGAATGAAATAGCATACAAATTTGGCACATTTACTTCACTAAAACGCCCTCCTCTTCATTTACCAAAAGTCTGCATTGTTGCTGAAAAAATAATTTTTTAGCGCCTAAGTAAGCAAATTCGTCTTCATTTTATTTTGATTTGAAAACTAAATTCGTGTACGCGAGAAATGCTGATGGAGAAACGCATTTCATCGTTTAGTTACGGATTGTGAGGGGTTTCATCACGCAAATGGAGCCCTGAGTCTAGGGGCGCGCAAATTATGCACATTCAGGGCAGAGCGGCCAGTTTTTTCCCCCGGATCGGCTTAGGCATACGACGGAGTCCTGGGGACCATGAAATTGCAACGCATAAAATTTTCAAGCAACGATGTCCGACGAGGCTTCGCGTGAATTTTAACTAGGAACTATTAAGTCCCAGACTCCCAAGCCGAACCGAACATTCAATTCTCATTTTTAACTCGACATTCCTCTACTAAAACAGAGCATTAAATTATTGGGTATTCTACCACATGTTAAGCAAGTTTTTGGGTAACTCCTGCGACTTGAACTTCTTACACTCGCGGTCATCTTTAAACTTTCCTAGCCATAGTTTTTCTTTCTCACCCTGAATTTTAAGTCCCTTAAGCCTACAGCCTCAAAAGTGCCAGATACAAGCCTCAGAAATGCACACAAGAAAAGGGTCATCTTGTAAATGATCATTTGTGTAGAGAAGGGACTGGTATCGTGACTCAAAAGTAATGGCTTTCCATCCTGAGGGCTTGGATTCGAATCCAGGTAGTTTTAAGCCGATTCATGTAGGGGCCTCAAGTTGCAGAACCCAGATTCACGCTTGAGTGTCCAGCGGAGAGTACTGCGTTCATCATATGGAGTACTTAATGGCTCACCCTTTAGAGGCTCACCATGGAGGACACTCGTACTGACGCCAGGTTTCCGTCCGCCCCTCCCTTTCATAAATCTATCTCCACCTTCCAACGGAACAATCTAACACGTAGCAAAATTGACTCCAGTGGTCGATCACCTCAACAGCAATCGACTGACCACCAAATTATATGAACAGCAAATAACAATGAACTACCCATCAAGTTTCTCTGGAGTTCCTCACGTCTACAACCTCTCAAGTAAGATTAATCGCGAAGTCGATTATCCGTGTGATTAAGCACGGGCCAATCCTGTTCCGAACTGTGACCCGCTATGCTAATTTTCACACAACGCGGATATCCGCACCCACGCTGGAGGGGTCATAACCGTCACCCTAAAACCCCACTCACCCTTCCCCCCCCTTTCACCCCACCCACCCCATCGATCCACCATCGCCACCACCACCACCCCTCCCATCCCCCCTCTCACCCCACCCCACCCGTTTTGACGCGGGTATCGATTCGCAAAAGAAGGGGGAAGGGGAGTGGAGGCGGTGGGAGGGAACGAAGGGGTGGGGGGCGGAATAGTGGGAATGGAAACGAAGGAGAAGGAACACGAAAAAGAAATAGAATCGAAACTCGGCTTCTCTACACACATAGGATCTAACCTGATCTTCTCTCCCTCCTCATTTGCCAGTTGTTTCGCTATTTGGGCAGGCCAACGACCATCTGTACCATTTAGGATATAAACGGAGGTCGAAAAACACTGAAAGGATGGAGAGGCTCCTTTGCGACGGAATCAGCCTGCTCTAAACAGAATTATTAGCATGAATAACTAAGTATATCCACAAAAAATGTTAATAAATCACAGCCTTAGTTTCGTTGTATTAGGAAAAGTACCATCATGGTGAACCACACACAAATGCCATACCACAAGGATACCTAGGCCATGAATAAAACATTAAGGTGGACACACTGCGTTATTAACTGCCATTAGTGCAAAAGAGCTCCACTAAGTTAGGCTAGAAACGATAAATTTTAATAGTTCCGACGGACGGAGTACTTCACTTGAAATGATCTCCATGCGGCGCCAAGGAGGGGCTTGAGATTCCATTAGTGGAATCCGAACCAAGGTCCTCAAGATGCGAAGCGGGTGCAGTAGCCACGTTACCAACCAGATATTTATGAATTTCTCTTCTTTTCAAATCCCCCTTCACCTGAAACGTATCACAACTCAGTACTGATTGGAATTGCCTAAGCAACGCAATGATATTTTGTCTTTCAAACATGTCGTAATGACTCGGAAATCAGACGCGATTTTTTAACGGGACATTTATCCCACGAATGATGATGATAACTGTAAAAGTAATATAAATAGCTATATTGGAATTCATATCGCGATCATACAAAAGAATATGGCAGCCAACTACGGGTCGCACAAATAATATCACGCGTCACCTCCAGCGTAACACTGGCAGAGCTCGGAGTAAAACCCTGAATGGAGTTCACAAATTGGTTCATTTGAAAGCGTTACCTAGCTCTGACGGATAGAATCGTGGAAAAAATGAGCTCATTAAGGTAAAACAATTAAGAGACTTCAGTTGAGAATTATGGAAGTGTATTCAAATTCCAGAGAAACGCCAAATGACACCAAGACTAGAAAGTAAATAATTGAAGAAAGAGGTTCCACATTTGTAGAGAACCGGACTATCGCTTAATCGACGAAGCCAAGACTGTCATCAACAAAATATTTCAAACAAATTCTGGAGCGGCAGAAGCTAGAAACGACTGCTTAGACAGCGCATTCAACAAATGTGCAAGCAGTGGCATCTGACGGCGACTACATTCATTTCAGTTATCCATTCCATCATGTGGAGGAGCTCAAGGTTTAAGAAAAGATTTTACGCAATAAACACCAAATGCAGTGTCACGATCATTAAATGTTTGTTTCTGTGAGAAAGAAGGCTTTCGCGGTGCTCTACGCTAATCTCCTTCATTTTTCGGGATCAACCGCGAATTTTTGCTGTGAGTGACAAGTTTCGCAAATATCGCGCCACAAAAAACGGTGACATTCTACCCTCGGCTAAAGACAAAATCCAACAGGATCTACACGAAGGAGTTAATCAGGTGCCTTGTTCCTGTGGGAAATCATATATCGGTGAGATTTGCCGGTCATTAAAGGTACGAATGCAGGAACACCGGAGAGCAACAAAAACTGGACAATTTCACCAGTCAGCCGTATCCGAGCACACCCGGACCCCGGGGCATGACATAAAATTTGACAAGACCAAGGTAATAGTGAGAGAGAGCAGATATTACCATGGGCTAATTAGAGAATCCATCGAGATAGTACGCACGGACAACTTCAACAGGGACAGAGGATACCACCTAGACGATACATGGAGGAGAACCCTGAAAATGACCAATGAGGGAGCAGCACCCAAAATTGGCGGGAAATAGGTATCCTCTATTATAAACCGGGAAATAGGTATTGGGTCCTATATTATGAGGGCCAAATTCATGAACCGGAATGAACGTGCTATCAGCTTGTGTGTGCTCACGCATGGACACAGGTAGCATCGGACCGCGACAGCCTAGAACGGGGTCCACACCATTGTTTTTGTTATTTGTTATACTTGTATTTGTTTCGGTGTGGAAATAAACATATTTTGACTTGACTTGACATGAACCGGCATCTTCGACCTTAAGACGCTGACAGTAGTGTCGGCGAAACTGTTTTCACTCACAACAAAAATACGCGGTTGATCCCGAAAAATGAAGAAGATTAATGTTTGTTTCTCTTGGCAGGCACGTACAAAATTACTACACATTTTCTTCTCTCCCTACCTCAATTCTTTATCTCTTTTCCTTTCATTCCTGAACAAGTGGATGACGGAAATGATAACAAAAAAGAAAGGATTTGGAGGTTGAGGAGGAATGGGGACGGGGAAGGGGTATGCCAAGGGTCGTCGCTCGCTCGCCCCCTCGCAAGGAGTCAAGGGGGAGGCTGACGGGGGTGGAGAGGCGGAGGACCGCGGCTGGGGTGGGCCGGAGTACCAATGACTGGGGGTGAGGTGAGGGGAAAGTCTTCCCACCCCCTCTATTAGGCACATCGTGCTCGAATAAATGAGAAAAATTTACGAATGGACTATTATAATATTCCACGACGCTTCACAATCTCTCCAGTGCAATTGTAATGAGTACTCTTATCTACGAAGAACAGGGGGAGTTGCCTTCTGACGATATGGTGCGATGAACCTGGAGAAAATTCAAGCACGTAATTTTACTCGAGAAGCCTAGATTGTAAGCATCCTCATCATCTCATCTCAAAATCATCTTAAATAATGGGAGTGAAATAAGACGGGTTGACTGGAGAACGGACATAGGCTACGAGAGTGGAAAACATTCTTACTAAAGTAAAAATTGAAATTTAGTAAACATTTGCCACTGAATAAATCTGTATATTAGAGAATACCAGTACTTACGACAGGAAAAGTCAAATTGAGCAAAATAAATTCTTTCAAGAATTGCTTTTGCATTGCACAATTCGCGATCTCCACACAAAAAGATATAAGAATAATATTTGGCTATTTCTTTTTTCTTTTCTGATCTTAAACTAAATACATCACCTTTAAATCAAACACCCCCGCGGCCACTGCAATATGTAAAATATAATACATGTTTACAATAAGATACGACAACCCTATCCTCACGATAAAGGTACGCTCAATTCATTCATCAGCACCGACTACCTCATTTCTTTCATTCAAAAAATAGCATTGTTTTGACCTCTTTCCCATGTATTATGACTTAATTTTCCCCTCCCTTACCCAAAATTTACATTATCTATCTATCTTGGATTTCAGTTTCTGGTTTTCTTTTCAATAGACATACTCTGCTCCTCACTCCATTGACTTTATTTCTTCCAGTGCTTCGCCTAACGCCACTAATTTGTCATTCCGTGTCGCTTTCATTATCCTTCCGATTCTTAACTGCATGCCGTATCCAGAAAAACACTGGATGATTGACGTCATGCATGAAAATAATCATCGCTCCTGAAAATCGATTAAATAAATAAAACTTTTTTGCACCCGTGCAAATTCCAGCCATCGATGTTTTCGACCAGGGGGATTAAATAGCCAGTGATCGTCAAGCTCAAATCGTTAAAAACATATCAAATGCTAATAACTCAAGCATAAAGAAGAGGTAACGTTCCACTTTTATAAAAACATCGGAAGATAATCCTGAAAGCGTATATAAGAGTGTCAAAATGAGCGATGATTAATTACAGGGATTGGAGGGAAAAATTATAGGCATAAAAAACGAGATTTTATCGACTGATCCGCTCAATTTTCACAGATTTTTAAAAAACGTTTTTAGTGTTCAAAACGACATATACCCAAATCTACTTGATTCTCGAGACTTCTACTGGGAAACGACTGAGAAATTCAGAACGACGTGAAGACGAAAGGAAAGCGAATATGAGCTTCTACATTTTCTTCCACAAATAAGTTCGAAGACTATTTCCCCCGAACCGTAGTAATTCATAGAAATATTTGTTCCAGCCATCTTTTCCCTCGTTCTTCCAACAGGCCTTCTCTTTGTTCCCAAATCAACCATTATAGTTTCCCCGCTCAGTGTTGGCGAATAACATAATTTTCAATTGCGTCAATTGAGATTCAGTCTGGAGGGCATAAGGGAGCTCATTAAATGACTGCTTCATAAAAAATTTGAAACAGAGCAAAATTTCCAACTTATGATTATCAATACGGCCGATGCACAGAATAAAAATTCGTCGATACACGAAATATGATTTTTTCCACCAAATACTCCGATTTTCCATCTTCATCCCCCGCGTGCTTCGTACTTATTTTCATTCACAGTAAAATGTCTTCCATTTTCTTCCCTCCTCTCCGACTAATCGCCATCGCCTCCCCTCTCATCTCTCTTTATCGCGACCTTAAACACCTCGACACTCTTCTCATTTCCTTCATAAAATTTCTACTTTGTCCCTTTCATTATTCCTCTCACGTTAGAAAAACCTCCTCCCCTGACGCAATCACTCGCCAAATACTGCTACTGACTTGGTCACTGCTGAACAAAATTGTTTCAAATTGGCCGCAAAGTTCCACTGCTGAACAGATAAAATTAATAATTAAATGTGCGGATGAAACTATTCACGAATACATGCATATAATGCATAAAAACCACCAAATGCCTACGTTTTGCGCTAACGTTGAAGTGTGATATCACAGAGAGTCGCGAAAAAGAAACAAATAACTAAGTCACATAGGGAAACAACCAAGTTGGTTCTTTCCCAACGTGGATATTCATCGATTCCACCGAGCCAGGAAGCCTGATTCCATCACTTTTATTGCAAACATTATGACTTTGGGCTCAATTGATACGCTGACCCGCGTTCATATTTTATGAAAAATTCCCTAGCTTTGGAAAAAGTCAAACAATCGAGTTTGTGGAACCAAACTGCCGCCTAAGGGCATAAAAAAAATTGAAACGAAGCGTAGGAAGGAGAGGAGGGCGAGGGTGAAACGGACGCGGAGAGAACGGGAGGGCGATGGAGACTAAACTCCCGAGGATCCGGGGGCGCATTCGGGGACGGGAGGGAAGCAAATGGAGTGGGGTGCTCCCTTTCCCCCCTCACCTCCACGCAACACCGCTCTCTCCCCATAACCCTGCTCCAATTGGAGGGAAGAGATTAACACGCGGGTCTCCCAGCGGTTTCCCTGGAGATTAAGCTGATCTCGATGCTTCGGATGGGTGACGTACACACACACACAAGAACAAACACACGAGCAAACACGGTCCTGCTCCCACAGAGCGGAATGCTCGGAGCGTAATTGAGGTGGAGATTTTTAAAAAAATCCCCGAGACAAAAAAAAAACATTTGAAAAACGACAGGAAGAGAAAGGAGAGAGAGAGGTGAAAAACGATTTAAAAAACAGAGAGTGAAACGGAGGAGAAGAGAGGTTCGAGGAAGGAGAGGGATAAGGCATAATTTTTTTTCCTCGAAGAAAAAAGCAAGATGGAGAAATACGTTATCACACGCTCCGTTTCGAAGGGAAGGAGAACTCGGGTAGGGCGCGCGAGACAAACCACCCGACCGCGAAAGGGTTTATAATCGTCGTCGGAGTGACGAACTCTTGGGATATTGAGAGGCAGAATAAAAACCCGACCAATGATTATTTCCGGCAACGAACGCGGGAGCAGGACGGGAAGAGGAAAGAAAGAGAGAAATATGGAGGGAGGAAAAATGAAAAGGAGAACACGATGGCTTTTAAAAAACGGAGCGATATCTGAAAAGGCCTGAGGCAGCGACGAATAATCTCTCCGGCGTCTGACTCGGCTGCCTCTCGGAGAGATTTTGATATAGGTACATGCCTCCCCATTCCCTCCATTTCCCTCAATCTCGACGGGTAAATAATCATTCCAAGACTTGGGGCGTTGACATGACACCCCGACGGTATGCAGATTTTATTTCGAGTTTTTTTTTCACACCCGCGGGTTTTGCTCCGTGACCTCGAGCCGATCCTTGACCCTCTCCAAGAGTTAGGCTGCGGAATCGATGATGAATCCACGAGATAACCTGCCTAAAGGCAACGCGAACATGAAATGAATTGTGACCTCTGAGAAGTGACGATGAATCGAAGCTGGTTTCGTAAGGAATGTGGTGAGTTACGGGGCATATCGTACCTAAGGGATTTAATGTCTCTTCAAACGAAAATAGTAAAAAATAAAACATTGAAATTTACAGAATTCTCTTACAAAAGATCGCATTGATTTACATACTTTTATAGGCAAAAACTGTCTCAGAAGTTTAGGATTGGATTGGATATTTGGGGAGGCGACCGACGGCTAAGGCCATTTGAGCCATATGGGATAGGTAAGGGAGGAAGGGTGGATAGACACCTGGCGTTGGCATTAGCCTACTCTTAACAAAAGGTGCCAAGGAGACCACGGTTTAATGTCTCATCCAACAGATAGAGTACTCCACTTGAAGTGTCCTCCACAAGACACTCAAGTGATCGAGTTCCTCTGAAAAACATCCACCTCTGCCTCAGAAGTTCAGCATGCAATCCATTTTTTTCTGATTGTTGTCATAAAGATGCAATTCTATAATTTTTCTCAATCTTAAACCCTAATTTCAAGCAAATAGCCCAATGAAAATAGCCAAGAAATTTCAAGTGAAAATCATAATGAGAGAATTTGCAGCCAATTATCACCATTGAAAAATATATGTTGAAATGTTGAAGTTTATCTTTAAGGCTTGTGAGCTTTCACAACACACATGGCATGACCAGAATATAACCATTTCGTATGCAAAGAAATTAGATTCTATGATGCTAACAAATTCGTGATTGAATACATGAATATCAAAATTTTAAAATATTTTTAGGTATTCAATGCCAGAAATCATTCCCATCTTAATTCCACTGATGGCATGAAAACAATGGTATTACAAGGATCAGATTAGAAGGCCAGTAAAAGACATTCTTCACCTAAATAATCTCTAATCGAGTACAAATAAGTGCTACCTAAATCATTCTCATATCAATAACTGTACCTTGCAATGTCAGAATTATGAACACAATTTTTTACGATAAATATATTGATATATGCATAATTTAACAGAAACGATGAAGGTAGAGGTTATCTGAACCTGGTATACCTGGAACCTACTTATGCAGTTCTCCATTCATCTGAATGAAAATTCATCTCTCTGCACTAATTCATTTTCAGCAATACTCGAGGGTCTGCTTTCCACTCCTGTTTTACAGTTTGCCCAAAATAACACTGCCATTGACAGTAATGCAGCCAATGGGTAGACACATCCATTGGCATTTGGTGAAGAGAATCACATAGCCAAAGAATCAATGATGGTGGCCTTTCTTTGAATCACATGCATGAGAAAAAATTCTTTACTTTTCATTTCTTCCCAAGTCAAATTGATACATTTCTCCTGCACTATTATCGCAGGACTTACGTGCAGCACTCAAATAACATGAAGGTGACGAATTCCTGGAAATATCTAACGGATGATGTAGCACTATAACACAGCAGGCATTACCAGAGCTAAGATTTATCAAATAACTCGTGAAGACAAATAAATTGCTCTCCTAAACTTAAGTTGTTGCCTATCCAATGAATTCATAAATATAATACAGTTCACCATGTAGAGATCAATTCAATGAATTATATTCATGTGGCCCTGGCAGTATATTGAATCCAAAACCACAATTTAACCATGTACTGAATATTATATGGCTGTTTGCGACTCTGAGAATATTCATAAAGCCTCTGTAGCTATAACATCAACATGACCAGCATTAATAGAAATTCAAGTAAGGATGCCAACAGGAGAAAATGAATAATAAGAGCTTCCTACCTGTCCTCCCTGATGAGTAAAGGCTGTCCTGAAGAAGAGTAGCTGGCTTGTGCCTTCCTTGCATAGAGGGAAGCACCTCCTTCCGACATGTAGCCATCGTATGCTTCTGAGTAGCCTCTGTTGTTGACCCGAATGGCCCCATAGCCACCATTTGAGCTCATGGAGGAGCTCCCATTGCCTCCTGAGCAAGAACCCAGGCCAAAACCACCCCCGCATCGAAGGACATCACCATCAGACATGTATCCTATTTTTTAAAACAGAAGCAATTTATTTGGTTTTAATAAGCACTTTAAATTCTCATCTTTGTAATGAAATGATTATGCCTTCAGTAACTTAAAATAAGATAGAAATTTGTTAAGTAAAAGAGAATACTTAATGAATTGTTAACTCAGACTCTGGACAATGTTCATATAACTTATTTCAATTGAAAATCATACAATTAGGTTTTAGAAAGATATTTTAAATAAAAAAGTGTAACCAATAGGCCATTAAATATTATTTAAATCAAAGTTTTTTATTTATAATTAAAGGAATGGTATTTTTCATTATTAAATTAAAGTCATTAGGAATCAAAATGAAATTAAAGCCAAAACACAAAATCAAACATCAACAAGTGATAATAATGAAAACAATTTTGATGAAGTTACATCATTAATCACTTAAGATTTAGGATCAAATCATGTATTACCTAATGTGGATCACTGATAAGAACAAACCAAAAATATGTACCAATTCATGATTATGGCTAAAAATATACCATTCTCTAGGATACTTTGCATAATGACTGAAATTTTAGACATCATATTCAACTCATTCAATATCTACTCATTCATTATGACAGTTTTTGGTGGATACTGAAATTTTGTTATCCTTGCATTGGCAGATGATGCTATCTATCTTTCCCCATAAAGTGTGAATGTAAATCATTACAAATAAAAGCAAATAAATACATGAATATAGCTGACTTCCTAGGATCAGTTTTAAAGAAGTATGACAAATGCACATGGGAGACACAAATCAATGAACATTATGAAAATTATGCTGTAACTGTCAAAATTGATTGGTCTAAAACAATGAGTGAGAAAAGACAAAAGATTTTTTTGTCATTACGGAATGTATAACATGCATCTACAAAATTATGCCTGAATCCGTAATGTCTATAAAATGCAAAACTATGATTTTCTTAAGCCATAGTATGCAGATACCAGAGTAATCAAGAGTGAAAACTGCCTACCGATTAAGGAACTGACCACTCTTAGCCTCATGTGTAGCAATAAGTAGGTCTTTTCTGATAAGTGCAGTCTTAATTACATCCTTGGAAGTGCTTGCACTCCAGCAATATGATATCACATTCTGAATATTTGAACAAAACTTTTAAGCAAGGTCACTCTATAACCTCTGGTCTGTATGCAACTTAGTTCCTAGATTCATTTTACAGCTAAAAAAAAGTGGATCTCACATCTTACATCAGTCACCCACTGCTAAGTCTGAACCTCTGGAGAAATATTTTGGAATATAAGTCAATATATCAAATTCATAGTTTTGTACGACTGGCTAAAATGAAGGTTTTGGTTGGGCTCCATGAATGAGTGACACTAGCTCATTACTTAAATTCTATCAAATCTCAGGCTCCCTCTTACCTCACATCATAGAAAGCATACACATTTTTTAGTCAGTAGGATAATATTGATTTTTGGCTACTTGAACATGTGAAGTATATTTCTAAAATTGCTCATTTACAGTTCCTTGCATAAAAAGGGGCAAGAATTGCAATCAGTTCATTAAAAAATCTAATTACTTAGCATTTAAAGAGGAATGACTCTGGGTGTAGTTATCCTCCCTGCTGCAAATATGGTAAAATAAGTAGGTGAATATAACACCAGAAATGGTCCAGGTAAATCTTATTTCTCATGTATGGGATTGAAGCCAGGTGCCGATTGGTATCATTGGTGAATCTTATGTTAATTTCAGTTCAACATGGAGTTGCATTTGAAGCTCTGACAGTTTATTAAATTTTGTATTAAAGTATTTATTTCACCAGCGATGCCCTGATAGATTCACCAGATAATTTCATAGAATAAATTGGCTTTTATCCCACATGATGGGCAACATTTGCTAGGGTACAGCACCAAGTTATCCAAGAACAAGGTAAACCATGAGCATTCAAGAAAAGTCATGGAAAGATAGGTCTTGAAGTAAAACAAAGAAATAGAGCCCATGCCTGATGCACAAGAGGAAGATGACCGTAAAAGAAAGGATTGGTAAGGTGGCCCCTTACTGAAATTAAAATGTAGAGACCAAAGTGTAATTCTAGGTGGATATTTCACAATATTTATAGACTGTGGTGTGGAGGAAAGAGATTGCTAAGTATTGGAATATTTTACTCAGAGTTTTTGTGATAATTAGGTGAGGACTTAGATAGCCCAAGGGTTGAACACAAGGGAAAAATCTACAAGTAAAATTCATTAAAGGTTTAAGAAATTTCACTGTGCACGGTCACTGCAGCACGGCCCACAGGTGGGTCACGCAAATCCAACAAGCGACACTGCCATAAAATTCATTGAATTATCTTAACTTGCATGGAGTATTATGTGAATTGGAATTGAGAAGTACTGTGACCCACTGGTTGACCACGCCGCCCATGCAAAAGGCTGAGTGTGACCCACCGGTGGACCACAGCATGCTGTGAGGGGTAGGGCTTTGATCAGCCACACAGTGAATGTGTCAAATATATAAGCAAAATGTATAATAAATGCATAAGTCAATAAGAGATGAAACATGGGAACAAGTCTCAAGGTATAGGAAGCCAATAGATATTTGTACATATTTCACAATGATGGGTTGTTTTAGGCAAAGTTTTTTGTAAAATTTGAGATACCTGAGAGAGTCCATCCAAGCTAATAGAACAGTTGAAACCTACTGATTTGGCTAACAAAGAAATTGAAAGTAAACAATTTTTTCATAGTGAATCTTTTAAACAAAGGATCCATCATGAAATTTTTCCCTTTCTTCAAACAAAATTGGACAAGTTTACTTATTGGCTGCATTTCTAGCTGTCAGCTGCACTATAATCCTCGACGAACAATAGATACCATTAATAATACCACCATGGTCATGTGAGGCATAATTTTATCTCCATAATCAAAAGAGGCATGTAAATTCTTTGAAAGAGATCACTACAGTTAATATTTGAATAATGGAATAAAATTGCTGCATTTAAAATTAAAGGTTTAAAAAAATGCATTAAATAATTGTACTATAAAGGTCACCCTGCAAGGCATTTAAGTACTAAATATTTCAAACTAAGTAATGAACAAAATACACTCCAACGCTGAAAATTATACACTGGCTTTTGCATCACATTCCTACCCAAGAAAAATATCCATGAATGAAATTTTTCAAATGCTGCATTAGTCAACTTAATAATTACTGAAGTATATTTTGGAAATTAATTAATACTGAACTTTTTTTTAGCTATTTTGTAGTCAACAGCTAGACTTGAATTTACAATTTCTATCACCCAATCAATGATGTGACTGCAGAGAATTTATATCAATTATGACTACAGGAACTCAAATCGGCCACTTTCTCATTATTTGGGAAATATAATTCAACACTTAACAGCTAGTAGCAGTGGGGATATGAGTCTAAACATTATATGGACCACATTGCACCAAAAATGTAGCCATATATTTTGTGTAATCACTAGGGGACAGTCTCACCCCAGAGGAACTGATGTCAAAACTAATTACAGACTACATTACAATGAAAATAGATACCACAATTAAGTACCAAAATAGGATTTTAGCATCTATGACCATAGAAAACCATGCAACAGAAAATCTTAGTGATACAGGGAATAACAAGTCAACATTAGCTCTTTTACAATACATAATCCAGTAGCATTTCACCAGTGAGAATATTCTAAGTAACTTCTTTCATCAGCCAATAATTGATTGCTGCCCAGGAATAGAAAAGCATTGGCTGCTTCTGCAGGGCATATGTGCTTAGCCCGGCCGAAAGAACTATGTAGGAGATACTCATAATCAAAACTAATGAATATATAATTGAAATTCATATTCCCTCAAGTTGGACTAAATAATTTCAAGCCACTCATCACAGATTTAGCTATCTTTATTGACTTTCATCAGGACTCGAATACATTTTTCCTGGCTATTTACTCCCCTGTGCCTCTAAGTACTTTGAATAAAGAACTCAAGATAAGAAAAATAACACCATTTGCAAACCTTGATAGAAATAACTTACTGGTCCAAAATGTAAATTTGTTGGTTTGATTGAGTATACTGTGAGTTATTGTTTAGCCTTCAAGGCTCCAAAAAGAGAAAATGAATTTATTAAATCTGAGAGCCTTTATGTATGTTAACTGAGGCTAACACTTGAACACCTACATGCATCATTTTGACTCCTCCGCTTAGAAATATGGCAGCTATTTATTTAGTTTCATTACCTATCCCAATTCCTCTCATGACTTTTCCAATATTCTGCTAATATATTGTGTTCAAAGTTGAGAGCAATAACTTTTAAAATGTACATGTCATTCACAGATCTACCAAGAATGTTCCAGAGACATCAAATTCACTGCGTTATACAGATAGATAGCTTGAATGAAGTCCATTGTCACTCCTAAGTGCCAATAATTGCTACACATTGTCATTAAGGAGTATTTCCAATGCATGCTCCTCATTTTGAAGATGCCTGAGAGCCTCACTCTCACTCCATATTCCCCTTCCCCCTCCTCCATCTGCCTAACAGTGTCCTGGCACCCTGTCATGAGGTGAAATACTGTATGAGGGGCAAAAAATGTGGAAGGAGTGGAAATCAGATTGTTAAGAGGTGGACAGTCAGCCGGCCAAGAACAGACTTGTGCTTCTCTTACACTCCAAGAGTTCAAGAAGCCAAGTGTCCACCATCGGAGTCAATCAACTTTAAATTCTGACAATGGGACAAAAAAAGGCTGACAACCAAGAATATATTGTTGATTAGACATGCTCTAGATATTACTTTGATATTACATGTCTTTAATGATTGAAAAACTGTACAATATCATAGGAAATAAAACAAAGATGTGAATCAAATGCTTCATATCTGATTAGACTGCTTTATCATTCGAAAAAATAATTTTCTTTTATGTGGAGCCAAAATGATGCCCCGCAAGTTTTCTAGGAGGTTACAAAGTCCAGGCATTCTAGTGTTAATATTAGACAGTCATAAGATTTAATACAGAGGGCTTAGGGTGAGAGGAAATAAAAGAGCCTCACCTGATGCTAGGTCACATGAGTCAAGGTCACTGTAGTCAGCAGAATCTCCCCCATGACTGCTGCTACTCATGCCTCTTCTCCCAGAAACACTTCTCAGCGGAAGACAAGGGCGTGCATATGGGGAACTCACACAGCGGCCAACACCAGAGTCAGTCATATATCCACCACCTACAACAGAACATAAGGCAGTGATGATTTAAGCTTAAATATTATCAAATAGTATATCAGGTTATTTTCCATGCACTATTTCACTAAACACTAACCCTGGTATGAGCACTATGTATGATTATTAAGAATATTTTACTTTTTGGGGCAGGCCTTTGAGATGATAAATTGTAAAATAGAGCATCATGTAAAATTTTACACCACTTGATGTCAAAGATTTCCCCTAAGCATCACCTGAGACTTTCCATAGCCGTCAGTAATGTCTAAATCCACTAGCATCACCATTATTCTTTCAAAAGCAGATATGGTACCGATGAATTAAAACTCGAATCTAATTTAGAAGTCCCATATCAGTTCTAGGCTTCAATGATGCATCTGGTGAATCAAAAGTAGGATGTGGCCTTCATATACACTAGAACTTTCTTAAGCATATTGGATGATATCTTCATCCAGTGATGCATCAGGGGCATCAAAAGGAAGCTGTGGCCTTTGCAAACACCAGAGGTCTCCTAGCAAAATGAATTATAGTATTAAAATAGCCCCGTGAAAGTTCATATCATCGCTAAATCAACCTAGGAAATGTCTGTTAGATCAGTCTGACTGCTTAAGTAAAAGAGTAAAATGAAAAAGAAGAATAACAAAAAAGATGAATCAGAAGTAGAACTAAAAATTGTCACCATATCTTCACCACCCTCCATTTCCCCTTCAAGCATCTTTCACTACGAGAGGACTAATATTGATGCTACATTTGCTTCCTGTTTTCCCCCATTGCCCTTAACAAATACCTGGCTACTCAATCCATGAACCATGAATCCATGAACAAAAAATGAAATGGTGAAAATGGCCTCATTGTCTGTGGCCTCTCTTCTACATCTACGCAAACTACCACATTTCTTGGCCTAGCAGAAACAGATCATTAAGAGGCACCATCATTTTTGGGTTTAATTTTATATGCAGAATAAAATAATCCATATCCAATAATATTAACAATAAACAGGAAGAAAATGATGTTGTTAATCAGTTACCAAAAATAGCAACTAAATGGCAGATATTCATTGTAGATTCCAGGAAAATAATGAATTATGGAGGGCACGCCATGACCTAGCTACTACAATGCAGTAAGCAGAGTGATTGGCACCACTGACAGCAATGAAAAAAGAAATGCATGATAACAGAGCATTACCCTTGACCTATGAGATGCTGGCTGACTCAAGAAAACATTTTAAAGAAAAAAGTGTGTCTTTAGACAAGATTTGTGATACTTTCCTTGCAAAGAGCATTCCTGGCAAATAGATGATGTATATTGGTACTCAAACCTTTTCCTACTAGGATATAAAAAAAACTAACAAAAAGATTGATAATATGAGAGGAAAATTGGTAAAAAATTGAGTAACCGATAAGTATAGGATATGGTTTGAAAAAAGAAATGGTTGGATAAAGTATAAGGAAAGGAAATGGGCAAATTGGAGTGCAGGTGTTAACAATCATACAAATAGTAAGAAGTAGGTTTAAACAGTTAAATTGACTTTCAGGTTGGTGCTCATAAGAATATAAAATCTTATGAAAAATTACGTGCTAAGAAAATTGTAAGGAGCATGAAAATAAGAAAATAGTAGTAAAACCTAAGAAGAAAAAATATTTATCGATTAAAAAATAGGTCAAAGTTATCAATGGCAAAGAAGATGTGACAGAAATGAGAGACTAATGCATTATGGAATTTCCAGGGATAAAGAAAAGCAGATCTGAAGCAAAGAAAGTGCTTCATGGCACTCTGCAATCAAGAGAAAGAATTTTTGAAATGAATAAAGGTAAATTCCATCATGTAATTGGAAACATGATGACATCCAGGATTTAGTAACTCTTCGAGCCATTTCGAGATTTTTTGCCATTTAACAAATGTGACATGGCATTCAAGTTTTGCCATTCCAAAAAAGAAAAGAAGGTCAAATGGAGATGGACAAGGAGACAGCCTTGGGAGTCCAAGCACATGATACAAGAAAATATGTGCTAATGTAAACATAAGAGACAAAACAAAGTTTGTCCTTGAGATTTCGAGTACAATCATCCAGTGCAAGCTATGCTTTGGGTTCGCGGGTATCAAACTGTTAAGAAACTTTTTAATGGAACATGGTTATGGGGGTAGGAAGAGTATGAACACTTGGTATGAACTGTAAAAACACTTTTTGAATAGCTTAACATAGTAATGAGCAACAGGAATTATATTACTCCTATTTAAAAATAAATCACATTACTCCTAGGGATTGAAATATTGATGAGCCAAAATCTTAAACACCTCGTGATTAAACGACCACAAGAACAAATGCTCATCTCAATTAAAAAAAACATAAACTTACCTATCCTATTGGAATTTGAAGAGAGATGTACACTTGGAGGGGTCAAATTCCGAGCAGAGGCTGAGAAAGTGGAGAGTATGGGGCGTTGGTTGGGTGATGATGTGAACCCAAAGTGTGATGAATTCGGCCGGAAGTGGTGGAGCGGCTGCATGGGTTTCACTTGCATGGCAGCATCTTCCTCGCCTCCACCTACTCCCACGCCCTCCTCCTCTTCCTCCTCCACGATCTGTGAGCCATCCTTGCCCTGTTTGGATTGTACAGAGACTGAAGGATTTGCTTCCAAGTTCCCTTTCTCCTTTGCCTCTGGGCTAGGGAATTCACTGTCCTTCCCTTCAATCTGAAACATCAACAGCATTTCCATGGATCCAAAGGTAAATGTCAGAATTTGAAGCAGGAATTTCATGCTTGCATGCATGTACTTGGACAGAAGAAGATGATGGTGATGTTTCACTTCATGCCACAGCTAAAACTCTCCCCAATCTCCAAGAAATCCATGCCAATACATTCAATTTTATTTGCTAGTCACATGGCAATTCAAACACCGAAAACACCAAAGTGGCACATTTATGATCAATTCATTTTGTTTCAATGTTCTGCATAACTTTCATAATTCAAAAAAAATATCTTTCCCAAGTATGAGCAGGACAGAAAATTCATGAAGGTCAATTTTCATCATCGGTTCATGCATTATATGTTTATATCAGATATAATGTTTAAAAGTAACTTTGAGTAAAAGAATTTGAGTAACAGTTAAAGTTACCACTGTATTATAATCTTAGCAAGTATGCGTGTACATACACTTTCAATTATTCATCTAATGCTTTATAACCCCAATAAATTTGGAGATATCAAACTTATATAACTTAGGTAAATATTAACTGATTCCATTCAATTTCCTGTCAGGTAAATTGGGATGAAAATTTGGTTATTTCCTAATCCAAAGACCATCTGGATAAAAATTTTAAAGACACACAAGAAAGACACCATATGTAATTACATTGAATGATAGCTTCATGCTAGGATAAAACCAAGATAATATTATCATTACTGACCTTTCCCTTCTCGTTGTATGCCACAAGTTCTGCTTTCCTCCGGCTGGATGGGGTACCAGATTTGGTAAAATGGGCATCAGTTGGGCTCCCTGCATCACCATTCCTCCTGACCACTGAACCATCAGGTGATGCCATGACATTTCCTCCCCTTCCATCAGAGTTTGCATTCTGTGGTGTGGGCTGCTGCATCATAGGAGAAACCATGGCAATGCTGACTTCATCCTTGGCACCCCCTGGGCGACCAAGCCTCCTCTGCCGAGGAAAATTCGTAGTTATCCCACTTTCAGACATCAGGTCACTGTTCTTCCTGCTACCCATGTTCCTCCCATCATCCCCTGGATCTGACTCCACCCTAGTGGGTGGGCCTACTTTGGCCGTCCCTTTGACTGCAGCTGTGGGCTTCGGGATCCCACTGCCAGGCCCTCCAAGCATTGGGGCCTCCTCCTCCCTAGGAGATGTGAGGAGTGCTTTGGGTTTAGGCCTCTGAACTGGACTGGGACACGTGATTCTTGACTGCTTTGTGGAATTGTCCACATCCAAGGGGTTTTGCTGTACCCCCTGGACCTCAACTGAGCCATTAGTCCTCATTGTGGGATTCTGCTTCTGACCACTTTCTGTGATGGGAGAATCCTGCTGGAGACTCACCTTTGTCTCTTCCGGTGTGCCACTTATTTGAATGACTTCTGACTCTGATGTTAGGCTCTCGAGACTCTTTTCCTCCACTGTCTCCAAATGCCTCTCTCCACTCCTAAGCCCATCCAGACTGTTTTCCTTCCTCAACTCAACCACTACTGGTGATGACCTCTGGGAGGCTGGTGTGCTGACAGGTGTCCCAGACCGAGATCTGTCCCTGCCATCTGACTCCTCTTGGTTTGTGCGTGATTCCACATTCACATTCTGTGACGCTAATCTCACATCCACTCCGTTTTCAGGTCGGTTAACCTTTCCATATATGCCACCACCGATTACTCTACCAGAGGAACCTATCACTTGTGGCTCACCTTTACTATACTTTTCAGAAACACCGTGAGAATTGCCATACCTCGTCGCAGGATGGCCTCCTGTAGTCCTCTCAACAGTTTCTCCTGTCCGATATGCAACACCTTGAGACCCTTTAACCTGTTGCTGCTGTCCACTGTTCACATTACCAACACCACCATCCAGTCGACCACCATTCCCTCGTGCATCCAAAAGCCTCTCCGAGAGGTGGTGGTCCTCCTGGGCATCAACCACTCTCTCAGCACTTCTTTCCAAACCCCTCTCCCCTCCCCTTAACACCTCGCCTGCCTTGAGCAGTCTGTTTTTATCACTTGGGGCACTGATCACACCAGGTCTGTGGGACTTTGGAGCCGAGGTAACTCTGGCAGCTGAAGAGGACTGCCTCCCTGGGGGGTTCGAGGCAAGCCTCGTGTTTGACCCGGAGAGTGACTGAGACTCCCGTGACAGTCTGCTCCCAGGGATGACTTCCCTCCTCCCTGAGCGTGGGTTTGGGATGCCACCGGGGTGGACTGCATTGGGTATACTGGTATTGCTGGCTGATACGTTGGACGGGGGAAGATCCTCCCTGCGTATTCCTTTGGGAGAGTTACTCTGCTGTTCCTTCACTAATTTGGCTGAAAATCAATGAGGATGCAAGTTAAACTGCTGCTGTATCATGGTAAAACATCTTTTCAGTAATATAATATGATGATTGATTTAAAACTCCCCAAGAGAAAATAAAATGTGCATAGAGTATAACAAAAGTGTGCAGAAAAATGTGTGGGAAATGTAAATGAAGTGACAAAAGTTTGCAAAAAGTGTACTACAAGCATGAAAGAAGCGACGAAAGAGTGATTGGTAAAACCTAAGGGGTGAATAAAGCATGGAAGAAAGTGTTCAAATGGAGAGCATATGATTGTGCATGAAGTGTGGATGGCATTCTTAAAGTGTGAGCAAATTGTGCTCAATTAAGACAAAATGATTAGTGATATCTTTTGCCTGATTAAACATGGAAGAAAATGGGAATGGAAAATGATAAGAGTGCTTTTAGTCAAACAGAGACCAGAGTGATCAAAAAGTGAGCTAATATTGTGCATGAAAAGAGAGCAAAAAGTGTGAGAAGACTGTACATATAATAGTTACAAAAAAGTATAAGGAAAGAGTGCAGAAAGTTTGCAAAGCACTCTAGAGACATTTTCTGCATGTCTTTTTCACATTTTATGCACATTTAATTTTAACGGGGGCCTCCCAATCACCAGAACAAAATTCAGTAAGATTACCTCATAATATCATTTCTTCAGATAGAGGTTTATGACAGTTATCTAAGCTATCAATTTTATAATCATTAAACACTTTAATTTTTAATTGCACCATCATACTAAATTTTAGAAAGCTTTCACATCCCAATGAATAATTAGAGAAGGGGAGGCCCAATGCATCTGGCCAGACAAACATAGGTATATAGTCTCTCTTACACTTATTAAATCAACAATTTACTAATATGTAGAATGTAATGAAATGGTACATCTCTATTCATTTCAAGATTTTAACCAACTAGATAAAATTTTAATGGGATGAGAAGGCGATTCATATTTTTCCTCTCGTGATTTATACACAAAATTTCAAGCGTAACATTGCCAACTCCCATGCTTGGTTTCTATACCCTGATTTGCACCTAAATATTTCATTCCAACTCTTTGATTTTCAATACAGCTAATCTCATACCTCAGGGGGTTCAACATGAAAATTTGTACGCAGCTTTGAAATCCATTTGAAACAAATCAAAAACATTGACTCCTTCAGGATTTTCAACTGTACCTAGATTCTGAATGCAAGCATCGATAAATTAATGTTCTGAAATAACAGGTAAGATTTTTTTTTCTTACTCTTTTCATCCACACACAGTTGTGCTCAAGATTCCCTCCTGTGGTATTCCCCTTAGTGGCAATGTATCCTTGATGGTTATCTCCATAACCATAAAAGATGAAAGATTATACCAACCAACATGCTCCAATCTTAATATGAAGAAACATAATTATCTCACACAGTCCTAAATTGAGCATAGTCATTGTTATCATTACAATGGTCACACACTGGTTTCATGTATCCAAGCCCTTAAGGGTACTGGCTCTGGAGGCAACAATCACACTTGAATGTCAGTAGAGGGAGATGTACATTTCAACTTCTCCAATCAAATAAATCTTCCAGAATTTTACAATTGCAATATAATAGTACACTATAGAAAATAGATGATAAAATATGAGTGACAATAACTACAGCATGCTATTTACCATGACACTTACAACAAAAATAAAAATTTCATGAGGCTGTATATCCAATAGTATCTTACATGTCATTAGATCATTTATAAATGAATCAAAGAATATTCAGAACTGAACTTCATGAAAGATATTGAAGTGGAAAATATAAGAGAAAATATAAATACACAACTTTGAAGTAAAAGTTTCTAAATGTGAGGTAGATCCACTAGAAAAGGCTGCTCAACAGTTAACCACACATTTATAAATGTTTAGAACTGAATAAGAGAAAAGAAAACTCAATTAACATAGAATACACAATGACTGTTAAGGATTGACAAATTACCTATTTCCTTTCCACTGCCATTGCTCGCTCGTCCAAATTTACTTTTCAGACCTCGAGGTGCAGAACGAGGGGAATCTCCTCCGGTGGACTGATTTTCTCGCTGCTCAGCATTAGGCCTGCAAAAGAATATTTAAAATAGAATACAAAAGCTGCACACATTGTATTGCAGAATCTCAAAATCACAAGCATTTATATGCAGATGGGTGGTAATTAATGCTAGGGAAGCTATTTAATTATAAAGTCATACATGACATATAACTGGTCACTCAAAAAGGGAGGATTGGGATTGAAATGAACTCAGCATACATGAATTTGAAGCATGCAAAACAAAAGATTTCTTCCCTTTAAAATGGCTTTATTGGGAGTCTTGTTTCACGATATTTGATGAGTTCATTAATGGAATAAAAGTAATTTACAAAATTATCCTGATGTAAAAATGTCTCAGAGAACATGAATTACATCGTTATCAGGATTCTTACACAGGTATTTGGTGAACAATTTGTTTTCCTCCTTGGTTAGTAGCTGCAGCATCACTACAGAGACTGGTAGAGGAATCACTTCGCTCAGATCTTGCAGAACTAAAGCCACTAGAGCTAGATGTTCTCTTGTTGCCGGAACTGATCACAGCACCTATTTAATGGAAGAAAAAACAATTCACACTGTTAATTCTGGTAAAGTAGGTACAAATTTTTCCCATTCACGGTATATCTCAAACACTGATGACCTTCACACGAGCATTCATTGCAGTAATTTTTTCCTAAATAACTATGAGAATAAAACAGTCAGCAATTGCACTGACAAAAGAATAATGATGTAATATTAATTAAAGTGACCTTAAAGTTACATTTTATTTCATTGAGATGAGTAAGAACAAGATACATGACAGATCTACTCACTCTAAACCATTTTGACATCATGCACAACCTGCATCAGATCCCCAGCACTTACCTCACACACATAACACCATACTTGTAAAATCATGAAATCACCTCAATGCCCACTTAACACTCTTTCACGGCTCATAAGTGCCCCAAGGACACCAGCAAGGCTGGTACCCTTAGGATGTCTATACCAATCCAGACAAGGAGAGAATAAGATTGCTCTTCTAAAATCTGGTTTAATAAACTTGATTGGACTCATAGGAACATTTATAAAAGGCTTGTAAACATTCCTGATTGACAGCCATGCCCCAACGTCAAGCCATTTTTATAATAATAGCCAATGCAATACCTAGAATCTGAATACATGCAATGAAGCTCAGAAGAAGATCATTAAATATTGCTATCTTAAACTAAACCTTAATTTTAGCACTACCCAAAACTTAACAATGCACAATAAAATAGCTAATCATACAACTTGTCAATTCTGGCCAAATATTACCTCAAATACAATAATAATTCATCATATGACAGAAATGTGATAAGATGGTAAATGAATCTGTCACTGATCATAAATATTTGCAGTATCTTGCTAATCGCTTTGTTTTAATTATATCATGCAACATATTAACGCAAGGACATATCTTTAAAAAAACTGAACACCTACCATTTTCTTCAATTTTTACTTATAAAAGTTGATTCATTACAAGTTTTGCCCAAAACAAACTTAAGACAATGATATTTTTCAATGCAATCCACCAGAAATAAAATAAGAGGGAAGATAAAACTGTCTCACCTCCACTTCTATTGCTCCTCTCAGAATGTCCTTGTTTGTCCCTGCCATTGAAGAGCTTGAACTTGTCTAATACTGATGATGAGTTCCTGGCACCTTGCCCAGCAGTCACTTGCTGTTGCTGTATTTGCTGTGCGTTTGGATGATTTTGGATGTGCTGCTGGTGATACTGAGGGACAATATGACCCTGCTGCTGGCCAGGGTGGCCCTGGATGATTTGCGAATGGACGGGGTGGCCTTGATTTGGAATACTGTGGCCACGGGCAGGAGATGCTGCGAATCCTCCAGAAAGCCTGGCTCCAATTATCACTCCATTCCTACAATGGATGACCAGTCATAATTATAAGATCAATCATCGACCTTATAAAACAACACCTTAGGACAAAATTTTTCTTTCAATTAATTTCATATCTTCAGGAACAAGTTCTATTGAACTCTCTTCCATGTACATTTTTCATTCATGGCTGTTATGTTCGTTGTCTCCTCCATTAGATATAAAAGCACTTGGTGAGTATGCCATACTGTCACACTATGTTAAGAATCCTTGGTGTCATCTAGAATGAGGATGGACCAGAGTATTGTATCATGGATGGAGAGGAGATTGAAGGGTTGCATGTCCTTTTAATTGATTAGCTGCTGCCTTATTAAATAGGGGTCATAGTTTTATGAAATGCTCAATAAGTTTTGTTGGTGTTTTGCTCCCCAAAAGATTTTTAATTAATGAACCATCCATACTCAATCGGGGCCCTTGGCCAAAAATGCTGCTGCACCCAGACACCCTGTGAGCTATTCCCTTGGAAACTTTGCAAAAGTCTCCTCTCACTCCACTACCAAGTGCCTTCAGGAGCATATCAGAATAAAATATAAACCCCAGAAAGCCCACACAGGGCGCAGTCTCCGGCCTATTCTGGAATGAACACTTTCAAACAGCATAAACACATGTGAGATCACCCTTTAGCGTCTGTTCCCTTAAATTGGAACTTGGGCCTAGCCACTCGGGTAAAAGATTCGTCATTATTCCATTCTGGCTCTTAGATCACAACATGGTAACCAATAACCTTAGCCATTGGAGGATTCAATCAAAATGGCTAGTACGAACATTTGATTCATTTGCCTCTTGATGAACCAAATGAAAATGAAACAGCCATTAAGAGGATACAACTTTAATCAAGTCGTTTATTTTCTCACCAGCTTTAAAAGGATATGGGATAATTTTGACCCAATATTCCCATTTCAAAAATCAATAAACCCCGGATAATGCAATTACACACTTCAAAAAGTAACCTGAGATGCAACATAAAAATACAAATGCTGAGACGAATAAGTCACAGACAGAAAATATTGGTAAGCACTGCTTTAACAACTATAGTCCTCCCACTGTACGCCCCTGTAAACGATAGCATGACTGCAAGACAAAGATCTTTAAGAGCAAAAATAACATGTATAGCTCACCAATAAAATTGTATCGGAGCAAACACGAGCACACTATGAAATACGCATTGAGTGTAAATAATGCAAAGCAACCGTCGATTGAAATCCGATTCATAATAGGAGCAAAATACAATGCAGCACATGCGAGGTAAAATGAATTCCTTGGAGGTGTAGAAAATAAATATAGGAACTAGCACATCAAAGTTGATGACAAGATTAATCTGAATATAGAATGCTAAGTATCATATACTAGTGAAAGCTGAATCACCCTGAGCAATTGCACAGGGCACTAAATTCATGGAAATGAATTAGAAGACCAGAATGGAGGATGAAATTGGTCCTAAATTCGGGCTTAACGGGCTTAACTTGTCACCTCGATCGAATAGAAATACGAAATGTCAAAAGGCGGGATAAGCTGAAGTAATTCAAACTGGGGTGATTAGCTTAAAAAAAAACAAGAAATGGGTATGCATGCATAAAATAACTAGGCTGATGGCAGTATGTTTTGAATAAGGGCAATATCTGACGAGAGACAATCAACCAAAGAGTGTAGAACACACGGTCCATCATAATCTGCAAGTGACCACATCCTTACCTCCCCTGCTGCAGCTGGTGGAGGGCCTGCTGCTTGTCGGCCGCCGAGTTGGCAGCGCCGGTCACGCTGCCGGGGGCGGCCGCGGAGGTGGCGGAGGGCACGCCGCTCCTCGGCGTCGGGATGAAGGAGTGCTGCGGCGGGGCGGTGGCCGAGGAAGGGGACGGTTGTGGGTGGCTGACGGCAGGACTCGTTGACCGGGAGCTGCTGGCGGACGAAACCGGGACGCCTGCGAAGTGAAAGAGGGAGGATTGGTGAGAAAGACGTACGTGAGTGTACTCCTATTTACTACATGAGAAGGGCTGTAAAATGGGGGAGAGGATGGCGCCGTAGAAATAGGGTGACCGACGGTCGTAAACATTTCATAGTCGACTCGTGATTCCATGAGAGGAGGCGGCGTAGAAGGTGCAGGGAATGGTCGGCGTTTTACGGACGGCAGGAGTCCTCTTTCCACGGCACAAACTGTCAAAATCCTCTAACGCCTTGTCCGACGAACGGAGTAAAAGGAACTTGTTATCACAAGGAAGAATCGGATTGACAGTGTGGAATATCCCCCCCCCCCCTACCGTGAATCGAACACTGGCCCTTGATGAGGGAAGCCAGTAATGCAGGCACCACTGATTCTGACCCAAATACTTATTCGTCTTGTAATGTTGGCGCACAACACGCGTACGGTGCCGTGGAACTTGTAAAGAAGTTCGAGATTAGATAGAATCGAACCTCTGCCTAAACCAAATAGGCAGTTGAGTAAGGGGGTCTCAGCTAGGGGACGAAAAGAAAGTTACACAATGAGGGAAAGGAAACAAGACACTTAAAGATCTTCCGAACTCTTTCCATTTTCACCCTTCCATAGCTCTATCGTTTACCACGGAGGCATAAATTCTGTGATGACCAGCTTTATCAATACTTACTTGATAATATCAGGTTTTCTCTTCATCTAAATTTTTCTGACAGTGGAAATTGCTTGTAATCAAAATTTTAACGCCAAACAAGAAAGAAATCTCCTTCATGACAAAAGAGCGTGTCCTATAGCAATTATACAGTAGCTGACAGGGATATTTTTTCAAGTATTCTGCCGGTAAAAGGTAAGTTTTGTTGAAGGTTAGAGAAAAAACTCCCGGTTTTCTATGCTTTCAAGGTCCTATCTATCTCAAACATTTCTTTATTCGTCAATCCATACGATGAACCCTTCTTCATCCCAACAATCAAACCTGTTCTTCTTCTCCTTACCTGCCTACCCAACAATAAAACAATAAAATGAAGCAAATGATCCGTTGAACTGACACTCAGCACTACAACTCTAGGCACCCACGAGTTGAAATTCAAGAACCAGTGTTTCATAGATTTCTGAATGAAGATCATTCATCTGATCACCTAACAAAAGCGTATTAAATAGATATTACACAGGTGTGAGAAAGTCACATTGATTTATAAGTATACCGAAATTATTTTTAGTTCTCCATTCGCATAGAGTACGCTGAAACCCTACCTTGCTACACACCCTCGTGGTGGCTCGCAGTGTATTACGTAGATGTAGATATTACGTAGATGAAAGACGATACAGTTGTCACTCTGATTGAGAAAGATAAAAAAAAAACAAAAAATGACCCCAGAACCACAGGACATCTGGCTACCTCCCTTCGGAGCGATGAAACCACGAGATATACCGATAAACATTTCCACATCATAGTAACATAGCAAAGGAGCAGCTGACGTTAAAAAATGAGCGGATCGTTCGGAAACAGCTGCCGTTCGCTGAAGAGTGCGAACGAAACGAAAGGGCAAGTGAGAAGGAGGCGAGAAGTTTTCGGCAAAATGGATTTGGTGAGCAAAAATTTCTACGTACACACATCTGGCAGCTTTGTGTGGCAACAACTGATGAAAACACGGGGCCTTTGGAACATATTTTGTATTTATGTTTCTTTAACTTGCTACGAAAGTAACAAGGTAGCATGCCTCCGTATATGACATGGAAGTACCATAACCCGCAAACACTGTATTAGCCGGCTTGATAGAAGTCCATTCTTGAAACATGCTTAACCTTAACTGCCTCTATCCCAGCGTCTGAACATCCGCATCCTTAACTCACACTCGACGCTAAGTTTGCCGGGCATTATTTCCGCATTAATCCAATCACATCGTCAACCATCCATCACACGATCCTTTCTTTTCCTCCATCCCCCACTTCCCCTTTCAACCGACATTCTCCCCTCCATCGCAACTTCCCCTTTCCCCTCTTCGCGTACTTCATCCAACGGAATTCCGCACACACCCACTTCTTTTTCAACCACAGCATGAGTAATACTTCTTAATTTGTCTCCGACTCCACGCAGCTCATTTCCATGATCTGTCTCCAATCCCTCACTCCAAAGGTCTTGGAATACCCACACCTTCTTTAATATCAATTTTCGCTAACAAAGATGCTTGAAGACTGAATTTGAATGAATACTAGAATGGAGATAGGAATAGAAGGCACGGCATTTCCACATAAAAGTTCTACACATCTTTCCTATCTCCATGATGGATAAATTCCACCAAGTGACGCCGGAAACCGTTACCATTATGAAGACTAGAAGATGATAATAAAGAAGACCCCCCTGCCAAACACCCTTGAATTGTCCTACAGAGTAATATGCAGATGTGGAGGCTTCTATGACTCGGTTAACTCCTTCTTAACTCCTCTGATGGGTCACATATTAATGGAGCAGCAAGAACGCGGGGGGGAGGGGGGAGGGGGGAGGGAGATGATAAATGAGGAAGGGAACATGGAGGATGGCGCAGGATTTCAAACTCTCTCGATTTTGGACAATAATTTACAAAATCTCTCTCCTTCCGGAATGAGGCCTTTCCCCCCCATTAACAAAATAATCATATGAAAATCATACAATGCATGAAATATTCATTCTATTAGATACGAAGGATTTCGCGGTGCGTAGAATAAAAAATGCTGCACTCTCAAGCTGTTTCCAAATGACGACTATTTTTACTTGAATACAGCAACTGAAGCGCTGGCATAACTCTTGTCAACATTAAACTTATCAATCTTTACTCCTCATTATGATTGGCAGACATGTTACCAAACATTGTGCTGTAAATTATTCGCTCAAGCATAATCTTAAATACAATCATCTGGTAAACATTTGACTAGCTTTTAATAGAAATTGTTGAATTAATACTGCCCATTTACTGAGAGTGCCTATTCGACTATAGATATAACCAACCACCAATTCTTTTAACCTAATCCGGATTCTCCCATGATCTCTTGCGCTTGGAATGGACTTCCTCGGGAATGAACTCTCCATAAGTTGGTAATCCGAGGAGGTTTCCAGGTTTCTGGGGAGTGGCGGTACCTGCCGGTAATGAGGAGTGGGATGGATGAAAAGATGGGAGGCTCGCATCTAAATGACACAGATTCATAAGATCTCGCATTGTGAGACTGCGGGAGGTCACAGAACAAAAATAACGGACGCCTTTTATTTTTAACGGGGAAACGTGGAAACATACTTAATGAGGAATCTCAAAAGTGCCTGGAGTGTGTAACAAAACTCATAACCGTCTCGAGTTGCCTCCTCCGTCTCCTTTAAGAGTTACTTGAAGCTCAGTGCGAGTTTCAATGAGGGAAATCTTGAGAGGAGCTCGTCTCCTCAAGTATGTAAGCGGTCAGGGCAGGAAATGACACACGACCAAGTCACGACCTTTTTTGATGCTGAATTGCATCGATTCAGTTTTCCTCCCAGTTCATCCGAGTCGACCTTGAGACGGCGTCCACTCACATCGGAAAGACTGGGAACTTATTTTCGGACGCCGCATATCACAAGGGACGGACATCGCTATTTTCATTGCTCTTTTGAGTTCTGAAGAACGAATGACAGTCAAAAGTACGAAGTGTAAACATGAAATTTACAGGACATAGTACTAGAATGCCTCAGGTTTAAGACCTGCCGAGAAAACATGTTACCAATGATGTGACCCTTCTTTGAATTGAGGTGGTTGGAGAGAGAGTTGTGAGTCGTTGGGAGCACATTTCAATAACTTTTCAAGTAAGTCGGAACAAAGTTCATAGACCACATTTCATTCAAGTAAATCTATTTTAACGACGTAAATAACCATAGTTTATTATAAATGACGCAAGAATCGTATTTTAAAATTATTGTCTCAATAAAAACATTGTTAATGGCTTGGATTTACGGCGCGAAATTCGAAATCCAAGCGAAACTCGAACGTAAATCCGTTTTTTATTTGGCATAATACCATGATATTTATGAAGAACCGTTGTCGTATTACGAAATGTATGTTTTCGAGTTTAACAGAAAATCCGTGCATATGTCATTGAATTATTTTTTAAAAAATATTTCAAGTGCCATTCTGCCCTCATAAGCTAGATAATAAATGACAAAAGTTCATATTTTGAAATTATAGATAATTCCCATTTTTTTAATCTCGAGGATTTCAGAAACCCAAACAAAAAAGCCGTATTGTGGGGTATCCAAGATAAAATGTTTCGATTTTACCGTATCTACTGCATAATTTTGTTTTCTAGGCCAGAAAACAGTAACTATTAGTTTAGCCAAATAACAGTGACAACCAACATCTAAAATATATAAAAGATTCCGGAGAAAGGTGATGCTCTGATATTTTCCTTCCAAAAAAATATAAAGTGGAAACAGATAAAATAATATAAAAAAATATTGACTAAACAGTTGGCAATGAAAGAAAACAAAAGCGTGCCGTATCTCAGAACCAAAAATGATGCTGTTTCTGTCTTTTAACTCAGCAGGGCAGCATGAGCTGCGTGTTAAAATATCATTAAATTGCCAATAAACCAAATTGGTATAATGCAAATCTTTTCGTTTATTTTTATACATATTACAGGAAAGTACAGGTGGGAAACGTATCACGCAAATATCTACATGGAATCTACATCTCTACATCACAGGAATAAGATTCGGGAAATAGACTGCAGAATCGATAGATTCAAAAATGTCATTTTTTCCACGCACAATAACGGACCATAATAGTTGCGATAGCTCAGTTCTAGGATACTGACTAGGTTAAATGGGTTTTTTCGGTAGTGCTAAATATCTTAATTTTAGATGATAATCTCGTATGCAATCTCCGGCATGATATACTCTTGCATGTTTTAGTACCTTGTAGGACTATTTATCTGTCATATTGATAATCCTGACCAATATTTGTATCTTGAGTAGTGTACTGAATGGTAGCATGTTCTTCTGCGTATCCCTCTCCTGGCTTCTAGTCTCACTGCGTACCGTTGTCCTGACTGCTTTTTGCCTGCGCCTGCCATTCGGGGGATCGTGCGCGGTTCTGCTTTGAACTGGGATGCGTGTTGCATGCCTGATGTGGAATCACCCCGTGCCACACACCCTAGAGGTGGCTTGCACGGTATTTCGTAGATTTAGATGTAGATGGATGTAAACCCCTACAATTACCTTACGCTAAAATAATTTTGATGAGTAATTTTGATGAGCAAATGAGGCAGACATTTTAACAATGAGGCGCTCGATCAAGCGCTCATCATCTACAGCCTTCAAATGGATGCCGCATTACCCAAGCACGCAACAGGCCGGAACTGACCTGGCCTAGAGAGGTAAAGAAACGCACTAGACGATTAGGTAAGAGGCGATATACGGAACTCAGCAAAACATAAGGTTCACATTGCCATCAAGCAGAATATTAAGTGGAATGAAAGATGATCACGCAGCTGACGAAATTTTCATTTGTAAAATAAACAGGAAACGTAGTGACTCCGCAGACTCGACTAATGGCCGTCGCCGACATTAATGTCCTTACACGGTCAACTTTTCAGCATTTTCTCCGTGAAAAACAGGCAAAAAACACTTAATGAATATGAGAAATATCAAACGTTGAATTATAGGGCAAGCAAGAAAGTGAAACTAAATCCAGATGAGTGTTTTAGGCCGGCATTATAAAGTTTTTAAAGCCGGAACACAGCCGGATAATTTTCCTACATCTTTACCGCAAAATATCGTCAGTAATTGATGACACTATAAATGCCTGATGTCGATGAAGCTAATTATAAAGCATACATTTCCCAAAACGATCCCTTACTACTTATGTAACGTTCTACTGAGGAAAATTGCAATAAACAGCGAAAGTAGTATACTTACTTTACTTCCTAAAAATTCTTTCACTCAAAATTAAATTTGCAATTTCTATTGTTAGACGTTAATTACAGTAAGCTAAGAAAAATCAAGATTTTAAGTAAAATTAGAACTATCTTGATTGCCATTTAAGTCTGACCTCAGAGTATATTCTATGATCCAACATTCCTTACGACTTCCTCAACAATTCTGTTTGGAGCATTTGAACAGCGTCTTGTTGTCACGGTGATTTTCATTTCTTTCCTCAGTGTCGACCGCTTATATTTTAAATTTAGTTTTTTTTAAGAACGCAATTAGAATATACTTTCGTATTGGTATTAAATTTAGACACCACAAGAAATATAATAAAAAATAAATTTTGGAAAATTATTCACGGGTAGAAAACAGTAATGTTCTTTAGTTGGTAAAAAAAACTTTCACTTCATTTTCCAAACTGTTCACTTTTTTTAGCCCTTAGCGTTGGAATTCGGAGTAAATTGAAAAAAGTTTTTTACCCGCAAAGACCAACCAAAAACCAGTTTTACAACATACACAGGCTCGATTAACAAGTAATTAAAAAAATAGTGTCTGGGAAAGCGCTAGATTCAGGCTGCTGGAATTATTAAGGGTCGGAAAAATGTTGGCTGGGATATTTACTTGAGGTCGTAACTGCCAGAGGTAGGAGGCTACTTACGAAAAAATGAAAATACCACGGGTGAGAGATAAAACACTCGCGTCGGGAAGCAATATTGGACTTCTCATCCCTCTGCCCATACTGGGCTTCAGGGCGACATTTTTGGGGCGTTTCATTGGCGGAGGAAGAGGGGGTTAAGTGAGGGGGAGCGGGGAAGAGGGGCTGGGAGGTTTTGGGAAGGGGAGGGGAGAGGGAGAAGGAGCAACCAAATATGCAAACGTGAGTCACTGATGGCCTTAGGGTGGGGGGGCGACGATCTCGCGGGTGACGTCAGCACGGGTATGAAGAGGGATAAAATCCAGGAAAAAAGCGTTTTTTTTTTTTCAATAATGGGAGGTTTTTCTGGACATTTAACCGCGCGATTATCGTAAAACACAGGAGGAGAGAATTAAGGGACACAATACGGAGGATGAATTCAAATTTCAACATCAGGATTCCCCACACCCTAGAAAAAAATAAAAACCTCTTAATACAGCAGCTATAGGATCACATTAACCAAGGGTTCATGAGTAAATTTTAATGAAGGAAATACGTTGAACACACCTCCTACGGTTAGACTGAGTGCCGTTAAAGATAGTAAGCTTAGTCCTTTGGACACTAATGCTGTTGTAAAATACATTATCACTCGTTTCTACTTTTTTCCTTGAAAAACGAGAAGCGAAATAGAAACTTCCAGTATAGATAAGGCTAATTTGTTGAATTATTTTTTTCAGAACGTTTTTAATCAATCTAAGCATAATTTGCGCGAAACCATACCAGACCGATTTCAACAACCAAGGCCCCCGATAGATATATCTTGTAGCGGAATCGTATCCTTACTAAGTAACATTAGCCCGAACAAGTCCTCAGGTCCTGATGAAATTCCAGCTCGTGTTTACAAAGAATTAGATCTCGAAATGGCTCCGTATCTCATATCCCTCGAAGAACAAGCGGTTCCCAAAAACTGTAAGATAGCAAACGTGACCCCAATTTTTAAAAGCGGCGATAGGGAACAGCCATGTAATTATAGACCAATATCATTAACGTCACTATCATGAAAATTATAGAGCATATAATAGTTACATCAATAATGGGACACCTCGACAGCCAGGATTTATTGATAACAAACCAACATGGGTTCAGAAAGGGACGGTCTTGAAAAACTCAATTAGGCCTTTTTGTTCATGATATTTTAGTTTCCGGAGAAGGTAACGTACAGGTAGACGCAGCGTTTCTTGACTTAAGAAAAGCTTTTGACAAGGTTCCCCACTGTAAGTTACTCGCAACTGGAATAAACTAAATAAATAACTGGAATGGGGATTAGCCAAATAACTGGGAATAATGGGAATTACTATCAGAACGCAGGTTAAAATTTAGGTTAAACCTTTTAAGTAAATTCTAAACCGATTTGTTCACAGATGACGTTAGATATATATTGAGAACCCCTGCGTATTATGCTAGGTTTGATCATCTTAACAAGATTAGAGAGATACATTGTCGTACCGATAGATTTAAAATGTCATTTTTCCCGCGCACCATAAGAGAGAACAATAGGCAGCGTAGCAAGGGGATAGGTAGGTGAAATATAGATAGAGTAGTCTGTAGTGTATGATGCATGTAATAACAACCAACAATCCCTTTCATATTATGTAGATACTAACCACCTAGCTGCATGTGACCCTATTATCTAGCATGTCTCCATTAAATATCCTAGTTGCATGGCAATAGTGCATGTTTGGTGATCTGCACCCCCTGCCACACACCCTAGCGGTGGCTCGCAGGGTATTACGTAGATGTAGATGTACTGGTCATATCTAGCATGGTGCATATTGGTGAAAAATCACCTCCTGACACGTGGACAGGATTTTACGAGGTGGAAGTTATACTATGTTAGCCAAAATAGGAAAACAAACAAAATTTTTGTGACTATTAGCGAAAAAATAAAAACAAACTTATTTTCGCCATTATGGTTAATACCATTTGACACGTATTTGCAACTTTTGCTAATGCATCAATATTCATAGTTTCAAAAACATTAGATATTGTGAATTGCAGACTCGTGAAAACATTGGCAGTGGTGAAGTTTTCGAAGCAGGCTGTCTCTCGAACATTTTAAGCATTTCACCCGCGTTGATGCGAGCATCTTCAAGGGTGGAGTGACCCCTGACGACGCTCGCTGCAGCGCGGGTGGAACGTTGGGCAAAAAATTGCTCGAGACGCAGCTAAACTCGAAACTTTACCTCTGCCAATCAATACTTGCGAAAGCCCAGACTCATAAAAACACTAACTGCCACACACCAATTATTGGATTTTTTTAAAATAAATAGAAATCAAAAGTAAGGTATTTAGGGTCTAAGCCATTTATTGATTTGCCGTAAAAGTTAATGCTTTAGCTTTCAACAGTCCTGGTTACGAATCCTACCGAGTAAGCTAAATCATAAAAGTTTTGACGAAGAAGTATTACTTCCAAGCATATATATTTCCATGTTTCAAAATTTTTTGTTGTTAACTTTTGAGGAATATATCCCAAGATTTAGTCCTCGGGTTTGATTATTGTATATACCATGTTGTCACCAACGGTAATATTCCCACTGCATTTACCCAACTCAAGATGAAAATTCAGATGATGTGGAAGCGGTAAATATCTTTTTAACTTAACCGTCTCGAATACTTCCAGTAAAACAAGAATGATTCTTGAAAATTCCCGTAATTATTATCTCTTGTTGCATACGTCCTAGTCATTTCCGAAATTATTTTTTTTTCCAAGGAGTAATATGAAAAAAAAACACAAAAAGATTTTTCTAAAAAGAAGAAGACCGCAGGAGACGCCGTGACAGTTGGTATGTGTGTACTCACTCATGAAACGAATATGAAAATGTTGCCTTTAAAAAATAAAGGAAACGAAACGAGGGAGCGACATAAAGAAACAGCGGGGGGGAAACGCACAAGAACATCCAAAGGTCAGGAAAGGGGGTAACCGACGATTTTACGACCCGCGAGAAGGGAAGGGAAAGAAGAAAGAACAGGAAATAATGAGGCTCACCCGATACTCGGGCGATGAAAACCGGACCGCAGGGGGGGGGGGGGGGCGCAGGGAGGCAAGAGGAAGGAGAGGGAGAGAGAGGAAAACAGGCGAGGAGGCGTGGAGTGTCGGTTGGGGTAGCAAAGGAGAAGTGGAGACCACCGCGGTCACAGCATTTCGCAGAGAAAACCTCAAAAGCCACCGTTGGCCGTAAACTCGTAGCAGTAAACAGCAGTTTTCTCGAACAGCCCATCCATTCCTCGATTTTTCGCCAAAAGAAAGCAAATAAACGAGAAAGGTGAAGCAAATGCAATCTCCTCATGAGCTTCCTTTGCGCCAAATTAAGAAAGAAATATTTTTAATATCATTAGAAAAAAAACTTTTCGAAACCTTTTCCGGAGAAGACTTTTCACAGCTAAATGATTTGAAGGTGATTTTTTTACCAAGTCTGTGTTATTTATAGGAAAAATTTACTTAATATCTAATCTCTCCAAAGAAAAAAATCCCAACATTCTACCTTTTTTCCACTAAGTAAACCGAATAATAAATGGCTTTTACAATGTTTGGCTAACATTCAGGAAATGTATATTTTTCTCAAATCATTCCTAAAATTCATCAAATGAAATTAAATTAAATGAAAGTCATTTATTAAAAAAGTGATTTGATAGGCGAATTCGAGCAAAAAAATGCCGTTAAAAATGCATCAATCAGTTTAATATTTTGAGTTATAGGTTAATTATTGCTTTTGCCGAGATCATTTTGCATCGGCTAATAAGGCATAGCGCCCCAATCTACTCCTCGTACTGGTAAAAGTTTCCGATAAAAAAAGTCTTAGAAAAAAATTAAATATTTCAGGAACTTAGTTTTGCTTGTCAGTCGTTTTTGCAGCTTAGTTTGGCTTTGCAATACATGCCATTAGTGAAAGCCGTATTTTTTTAAAGAACCCACTCTAAAACGTTATTTTATTTCTAATTTGTTTTGCCTCATGCAGTAGTGAGGAAACTTTCATAATGTGAATCCATATTGAAAACAAACCTCGTACTTTTTCACAATTATTAATAATAAGTAATTACTGTGGAGAAGTGGAGAAGTACAAGGATTGTTTTCAATATGGATTCGAATATAAAATACTTCCTCGAAGTGACGCCCGAAGGTGTAAAGTGTATTCCATGATGAGATTACATGATGGAAATGAGACACAGCCGCCATGCGACTTTCGTCGATGTCCTTCCTTTTCGTTTTCTCGTGTCCCTGCTCTCTTTTTTTATTCTTTTTAGCGCAAGTTATTTTTCTTCTCTGGCTTTCGAACGACCGAGCGCCCAATCCTTGGCGCCTGGTGCTTACAGAGTTGACCGCGGCGAGAGTAATAAAGAGGTGAAAGGCGACGCCGAGGTGTGTGAAGGAAAAGGAAAGAAGAAGAAGAAGAAGAGAAGCGGAGACGGGCGCGCTTCCCCCTTCGGAGACGAGAAGGCTCACGTTAATTAGTTCGGCCGCAGCCATTGCGATCTCTGATTGGCTCGTCCAATTTTTTTACCACAGAGAAGAGAGTGCAGCAGCCGAATGAGTTAAAGTTTCAGAGACAGAAGTAGGAAACTGCTAAGTTTTAAGTTTCAAAGGTTAATATGCACTGATTTCTACAGTTGGCACAAATAACGAAATTGATGCATAGCAGCCGAATGAGTTAAAGTTTCGGAGACAGAAGTAGGAAACTGCTAAGTTTCAAGTTAAAAAATTTAATATGCACTGATTTCTACAGTTGGCACAAAAAACGAAATTGATGTATGTATGTTGGTTTTCATCCTTCGCACTAATTGGCAGACAAAAGGTAATCTCCTCGTTCACCGGATACTTCAGAGGAGCTCTTCAATAAAAACCATGATGAAGTCTTCAGTGGAGCCGTGGTAATGCATGACCGCGTACGATGTGGGAAGCGTGGTAGTAAAAATTCTATTTACGGAACAATGTGGTGACTTTCCACCCACATAAACCAGCAAAAACAAATACTCATCATCTTCTCCTTGTGTTTCTCACTAAAGCCAAAAAAAGTAGTGTGATTTTAAGTCTCAAGTCATCACCTGGGTGAGGCAAGACACCGTTCAGTTTTCAATATCGCGCAGACAAACAAATTCCAATCAAAACAAGGCGCATGAACCGCATTTAATTCTCAATTAAGTGAGTTGTCTAATAGTTTGAGTGAAATCCGCAAGGATCAAAATGAAATCCGCAAATCCATATCCCAATGGGAAGAAGCTTTTGGAGCATATGGCAAGTCATTTGAGCTGATTAATATTTCCCTCACCAATATCAACGATTCCTTGAATCATCTTCTGAGTTAAAACATGAGTGTGAAGAAAGAGTGTGAAGGGTTCTAGGCAAATGCGATGAGAGAGTACGAGAAAGAAGCTATTTTACACTTGTCAGGCCTCATTTAGAATATGCCGCTAGTATATGGGATCCGTACGAGGAAGGTATGATTAAAGAATTAGAGCGCATGCAAAGGGATCTACTAGATTTGTTAAAGGCCGTTATGATAATTGTATAAGTGTTACGAGCTTAATAGAAGAACTAGGATGGAAATTACTATCAGAACGCAGGTTAAAATTTAGGTTAAACCTTTTAAGTAAATTGGAAACCGAGTTGTTCACAGATGACGTTAGATATATATTGAGAACCCCTGCGTATTATGCTAGGTTTGATTAGATTAACAAGATTAGAGAGATAGATTGTCGTACCGATAGATTTAAAATGTCATTTATCCCTCGTACTTTAAGAGAGAACAATAGGCAGCGTAGAAAAGGGATAGGTAGGTGAAATATAGTTAGAGTAGTCTGTAATGTATGATGCATGTGATAACAACCAATAATCCCCTTCTTATTATGTAGATACTAACCATCTAGCTGCATGTGACCCTATTATTTAGCATGTCTCCATTAAATATCCTAGTTGCATGGCAATAGTGCATGTTTGGTGATCTTCACCCCCTGCCACACACCCTAGTGGTGGCTCGCAGGGTATCACGTACATCTACATCTACATCTACGTAATACCCTGCGAGCCACCACGAGGGTGTGTGGCAGGGGGTGAAGATCACCAAACATGCACTATTGCCATGTAAGTAGGATATATAATGTAGACATGCTAGAAAATAGGGTCATAGTTTATTAGTTACTACAGTAGATTATTAGTTATTGCAAGTAATTGCAGTAGTTATTACAATAGAATATTAGTTACTACGGTATAGTACAGGTTAAAATCTACATAATAAGGAAGGGATTATTGGTAGTTATTACATGCATCATGCAGTACAGACTACTCTATCTATATTTCACCTACCTATCCCTTTTCTACGCTGCCTATTGTTCTCTCTTATGGTGCTCCGGAAAAATGACATTTTAAATCTATCGGTACGACAATCTATCTCTCTAATTTTGTTAATATGGTCAAACCTAGCATAATACACAGGGGTTCTTAATATATATCTAACGTCATCTGTGAACAAATCGGTTTCGAATTTACTTAAAAGGTTTAACCTAAATTTTAACCTGCGTTCTGATAGTAATTCCCATCCTAGTTCTTCTATTAAACTCGTAACACTAATACAATTATCATAACGACATTTAACAAACCTAGCAGATCTCCTTTGCACGCGCTCTAATTCTTTTATCATACCTTCCTCGTAGGGATCCCATATACTAGCGACATATTCTAAATGAGGCCTGACAAGTGTAAAATAGCTTCTTTCTCGGACTTTCTCGTCGCATTTGCCTAGAACCCTTTTTACGAATCCTAATCTACGGTTTGCTACACTAGTTATTTCCCTGATGTGTTTCCCCCATGACAGGTCTTCACTGATGGTGACGCCTAAGTATTTAATTGATTCTACGTTACATATTTTGTTTTCTTTGACGCTATAATTATTCCGGGGAAGGCCATTCTTTTTCCAAAAATTCATAATCGCGCATTTCTTCAAATTTAATTCTAGCTGCCATCTATCACACCAATCACAAGAAGAAGTTAAGAAGCAAGATACCTATATTTCATCTCCTTATAGAGAGTACTAATTCTCACATAATTATAGGAATAGAAAGTTGGTTAACAAGCGATATTGCTGATAGTGAAGTTTTTCCAGTAAATTTTAGGGTATACAGGAGAGATAGAGAGAGTCGACTGGGAGGGGGAGTATTTATCGCAGTTAAGAACACAATAGTCAGCAAAATAGAAGTGATTCCCCATAATATAATAGAAAGTGTATGGTGTTCCATTCAATGTGCTTATTCGAAAGTAATATATGTTTGTGCCTACTATAGACCACCCCATTCCGATGTACACTCAGTATTAGAACTCGAGAAACAGATCAGGTCCATTAATTCCCATAGTAACGAACGACAGATAATTGTAGGTGGAGATTTCAATACACCATCGATAGATTGGAAAACATGCAGTCATAAGTCTGGAGGTAGGGACAAAGAAATCTGCGAGTCATTGCTTAACCTGTTCGCATCACACGCACTACATCAAATAGTAAATTTGCCTAATAGAGGGGAAAATGTTCTCGATTTACTTGCCACAAACATCCCTGAAAAAGTAATTAAAGTTGAAAATGTCGATGGAATAAGTGACCACAAGGTAGTATACGTAAAATTTTCCCTCAACACTGAAAAAAAATTTAAATTAAAAAGAAAGATTTACCTTTTTAGTAAAGCAGATTTTAACGGATTTAAGCTTGACTTAAAGACATCTTTTGAAAAATTCGAGAACATTAGCAAAAATAGCAATACAGACAATACATGGAAAGAGTTCCTCCAAATTACACGGTCACTTGTCAACAGATATATACCTCATAAGTATAAGAGCGAGAATAGGGAACCAAGGTGGTACAACGCGGAGGTTAGAAAATGTTTAAAACGCCAAAGAGTTAGCCATGCGAAACTAAGAAAAATGAAGAAAAATGTAGCTAATAGCGACCTAAAAAATACCATCGAGCATTATAAAATTTGTAAATCAGCCGCAAAAACAGCCCTTAGAAAAGCGTTTAGCGAATTCAAGAGAAAAGTACTTGGAGAACAACTAGAGGGAAATCCGAAAGCATTTTGGTCATATGAAGGGGAAGTACAGGGAACTAAAAAGTCAACGGTTAATTCCTTGAAAAACGATAGAGGCGAAATAGTAACTTCCAGTTTAGATAAGGCAAATTGTTTGAATTACTTTTTTCAGAGTGTTTTTAATCAACCTATGCATAGTTTCCGCGAAACCATACCAGACCGATTTAACAACCTATGCCCCCAATCGATATATCTTGTAGCGGAATCGTATCCTTACTAAGTAACATTAACCCGAACAAGTCCTCAGGTCCTGATGAAATTCCAGCTCGTGTTTTTAAAGAATTAGCTCTCGAAATGGCTCCGTATCTTAAAGTAATATTTAACAAATCCCTCGAAGAACACGCGGTTCCCAAAGACTGGAAGATAGCTAACGTGACCCCAATTTATAAAAGCGAAGATAGGGAACAGCCATGTAATTATAGACCAATATCATTAACGTCACTATCATGTAAAATTATAGAGCATATAATAGTTACATCAATAATGGGACACCTCGACAGCCAGGATTTATTAATAACAAACCAGCATGGGTTCAGAAAAGGACGGTCTTGCGAAACTCAATTAGGTCTTTTTGTTCACGATATTTTAGTTTCCGGAGAAGGTAACGTACAGGTAGATGCAGCGTTTCTTGACTTAAGAAAAGCTTTTGACAAGGTTCCCCACTGTAAGTTACTCGCGAAGTTAGCATCATACGGAATAGACAGTAATATAGTAGGCTGGATAGGAGATTTCTTACATGAACGCGTTCAAAGGGTGGTATTAGATGGTGTCAGCTCAGGCGAAGTAAAAGTTACATCGGGTGTTCCCCAGGGAAGCGTGATAGGCCCAATTTTATTTCTTCTGTACGTAAACGACTTGAATAGTGCAGTAAAAAATAGCAAGCTCCGTCTTTTTGCCGATGATGCAGTAGTGTATAAAGAAATTAGAAATGAAGAGGACAGACAGTGTTTAGCTAAGGATTTAGATGCGATTGATGATTCATCTACATCTACATCTACGTAATACCCTGCGAGCCACCACGAGGGTGTGTGGCAGGGGGTGAAGATCACCAAACATGCACTATTGCCATGTAAGTAGGATATATAATGTAGACATGCTAGAAAATAGGGTCATAGTTTATTAGTTACTACAGTAGATTATTAGTTATTGCAAGTAATTGCAGTAGTTATTACAATAGAATATTAGTTACTACGGTATAGTACAGGTTAAAATCTACATAATAAGGAAGGGATTATTGGTAGTTATTACATGCATCATGCAGTACAGACTACTCTATCTATATTTCACCTACCTATCCCTTTTCTACGCTGCCTATTGTTCTCTCTTATGGTGCTCCGGAAAAATGACATTTTAAATCTATCGGTACGACAATCTATCTCTCTAATTTTGTTAATATGGTCAAACCTAGCATAATACACAGGGGTTCTTAATATATATCTAACGTCATCTGTGAACAAATCGGTTTCGAATTTACTTAAAAGGTTTAACCTAAATTTTAACCTGCGTTCTGATAGTAATTCCCATCCTAGTTCTTCTATTAAACTCGTAACACTAATACAATTATCATAACGACATTTAACAAACCTAGCAGATCTCCTTTGCACGCGCTCTAATTCTTTTATCATACCTTCCTCGTAGGGATCCCATATACTAGCGACATATTCTAAATGAGGCCTGACAAGTGTAAAATAGCTTCTTTCTCGGACTCTCTCGTCGCATTTGCCTAGAACCCTTTTTACGAATCCTAATCTACGGTTTGCTACACTAGTTATTTCCCTGATGTGTTTCCCCCATGACAGGTCTTCACTGATGGTGACGCCTAAGTATTTAATTGATTCTACGTTACATATTTTGTTTTCTTTGACGCTATAATTATTCCGGGGAAGGCCATTCTTTTTCCAAAAATTCATAATCGCGCATTTCTTCAAATTTAATTCTAGCTGCCATCTATCACACCAATCATCAATCGCATCTAAATCCTTAGCTAAACACTGTCTGTCCTCTTCATTTCTAATTTCTTTGTACACTACTGCATCATCGGCAAAAAGACGGAGCTTGCTATTTTTTACTACACTATTCAAGTCGTTTACGTACAGAAGAAATAAAATTGGGCCTATCACGCTTCCCTGGGGAACACCGATGTAACTTTTACTTCGCCTGAGCTGACACCATCTAATACCACCCTTTGAACGCGTTCATGTAAGAAATCTCCTATCCAGCCTACTATATTACTGTCTGTTCCGTATGATGCTAACTTCGCGAGTAACTTACAGTGGGGAACCTTGTCAAAAGCTTTTCTTAAGTCAAGAAACGCTGCATCTACCTGTACGTTACCTTCTCCGGAAACTAAAATATCGTGAACAAAAAGACCTAATTGAGTTTCGCAAGACCGTCCTTTTCTGAACCCATGCTGGTTTGTTATTAATAAATCCTGGCTGTCGAGGTGTCCCATTATTGATGTAACTATTATATGCTCTATAATTTTACATGATAGTGACGTTAATGATATTGGTCTATAATTACATGGCTGTTCCCTATCTCCGCTTTTATAAATTGGGGTCACGTTTGCTATCTTCCAGTCTTTGGGAACCGCGTGTTCTTCGAGGGATTTGTTAAATATTACTTTAAGATACGGAGCCATTTCGAGAGCTAATTCTTTATAAACACGAGCTGGAATTTCATCAGGACCTGAGGACTTGTTCGGGCTACGTAGATGTAGATGAAACAATTACAGGAAACGGAAGCCCGCCTAGGACGTATGGAACAAGAACAACTCCGGAATGTTATTGAGTTACATGGAATTCCATACTCGAATGGCGAGAAAGAATAAAGTAATGCACGATTATGGAACAGTATTCCCAAGGATATTAAGGAATCTGCCTCTTTATCTGTATCCAAGCAAATATTTTTTCATTATCTACAAGCCCTTGAAAGGGCGTAACTTGTGGTTTGTTTTTTCTTTTTTTCTGCTCTTTTTCTTTTACATAATGTATCTGCCCATTCCTATTAATTTTTGTTAGTAACATATGAGCTCTAAATATTTTATAAATTCTTTATGTTCCAAATGGGCAATGAAAAAGTCCAAGAACAATAAATTATATTATTATTTTTTGTTACTTCTGTAACTTTCCCCTCCGAGTCCCCGGCAAACATCGGGTTTCGTTGCCGTCATAATGGCCGAGAATATTATTACTGTTATTATTATTATTATTATTATCATACATGCTATGACATCGCAGATCACCATACATTGCATTGAATCGCATTTGACGTCTTATGTTGCAATGAAACGGGTGAAATTGCAACTCGATACATGACAGAAACCAAGAGATCGATATCGTAAAGCGATACAGCCGGCATATTGCAGTCGATGCATCGCCAACGTCCCATAGCCCAACATCCAACACAGCACATACTACAAGTACACGACAAGAATCGCCACTCGTTTCCTTGTTGCTCTAGCTTGTCTGTGCTGGCTACGGAGAACCGGTTTCGACTGAATATTGCAGGCAACCATGTCAGCAACGTTCCTAGACGCTCTCCCTGCATCTGAGTTTGCATCTCGTAAAAAAAGAGGGCCTTATGGACCCAGGGCGGTCGCGGCGAAGATGATGCTGTCATGGGGGAGGGATAGGGAAGAGGGGATTGTCTTTAATGCCTTCTCGTATGAGGCTGGGATGGTCGGCGCGAAGTCCAATAAGTGAAGGGGGGCCTTTGACGGGTTGATGGAGGGAATGAGGGGAGACACAAGGGAAGAGGGGACAAAGGCCAATATAAGTGTGAGGGGGACGAGCGGGTGGGAGAATGGGTGGGAGGGGTGAGATGGTTCACTCACGACTGTGAAGGGGAAGGGGTGCGAGAAAAGACAATCGGGAGGTACGAGCGACGGATAAACAGGTCGGCCCTCGACGGGTCTGGAGCGTCCGTCCATACTCGCTAGAAGTGCGGACAACATGCGCTTGCGTGCGCGAATACACGGTGGACACTTCTGCTACACCACGGACGGGAGGAGCCGCAAGAATGGATGCACCGACTGCGTGTAAACATGCGTTATTGGGGGAAGGAGATCGAGTGCTAGATAAAGAATCACTCGTGGGACATATTGGGCGATATTACACGAGCGGCGTGTTTTCTCGTAGTCTCGAGAAGGCACTTAAAATTCGCCTCATTGGCAAGCAGGCATTTTATTATTCTTTTTTTTTATTTGCTCTTATCGAGATGCTGCCTTCGGCAAACTAACAAAGCTGCGGGAATACTAAAGAAGCCATGACTCATTTCCCTTGATGGAACCTCATCAACATAAAATAACGGACAGAGTAACGCTACAGTGAAGATTACTCCGTGCGTCAAATAGCCAAGACATTGATCCTTTATAAATCTTTTGAAATATAGGGGGGAGTAGGAATATAGGGGAATTTTGAAAATACGGCGGAGGAGAATATTCCAGGATCAAGTTTTCATCTCTCAGGATGTATACTTTCGAAGAAGTTTCCGAGCATACTTTTATTTATGAGAATAAAATAAGGGAAGTAGATTGTAGAAAAGATAGGTTTAAAGTGTCGTTTTTGCCGCGATCAATAAGAGACAATAATGGCAGTTATGTTATGACTTAGAGGTAGGTTAGTTGACAGGTAGTGTAGCAGATTAGTTCAATGGCACCCTAATGCATGTTTTTAAATCTGCCGAGTCACGCTAAAACCATGTTGTGCATCTTCCCTGCATAACTTTTGTGTCACGTTTTCATGGTAAATTATGGATTATTTTAGTAGTTTCTGTAGCACTTTCGTATACCGATAGTGTGGTGCTTGTTAGTGAAAGTAAATTTTTTCACTGTAGTTCATGTTGGTGATAAGTCACACCCTGCCAAACACCTTTTTGGTGGCTTGCAGAGTAATTAGTAGATGTAGATGTATTTCAGAGGTTGGTTCGTTGCTGCGGAAATCAAGACTTGGGCATTTTCATAACTTAAAGACAGAAGTGTTTCTTGTACTGACAGTAACCGCTAGCTTTTAAAAATGAAAAAAAAGTCATAATGCATGCACATGTGTGAACAAATATTATTTCTAGGGCTTGATTTTCTCGGCCCGGGAATGGATTCCAAGCCAACTTCAGCGCTCGTTTTATCTCATTAATTCATTTCGCCCACCAAAATCGCAGTAATTGGCCATTAACTGGAATTGTAACTTCGGTGCTTTCATACTGCTGCGGTTTCATTTTCAGGTGAAGTATTTATCTCATGCTCGTTTTTGACCAAAATAACCAAAGGATACGCTGTAAAAATAGTTAAAGTCACTTTTAATACAACGCCACGCCCTCACTCACCATTAAGAGAACATTACCAAAAATACAAGAGGAGAGAAATTACGGAGGAAAAGTACCAACATTCCTTTTGTAACGTGGACGTTATAATTAGGAACTAATTGAGCATTCAAAGCAGTTAAACTGTCAACGAACACGCGAAGGAGAGACACAAATTTTCCAGCGAAAATGGCGGCGAGAAATATCATTTGCAAAGAGAGTTTCGCTGATTCCGACTAATTTGGAGTGGTACTGTTCTGAATAGTGTAGGATAAATCATTGCTGCTCCTCTTATCTGCTTAAGGTAGTTTGAGCGAAATGTCATTTCACCTAGAAATCAATGAAATTGTTCTCAATTTAAAGAAAAATATCTCACCCTTCCAATGACACCAAATATTGAACCCCTTACTACATTGTTTTCGGAGTCATTTGGCAAAATATACCAGCCGTTTCACATGGGAAATGGTACGTTTATGCACTCCAAAGAGACAATATTTACAAAATAAGGAATTTATAACACTGGGATGTCGTAAAAAAACTAACAGTGTGTAGTTTGTATGTTTTCTCACCTATTTTTGAAAATTAAGCATCTCGGCACCTCAATAGGTTCTTGGATATCACAAAAAAAACCTTCCGTTTTGAAGGAGTTTCAAACGCACCGCGTGAAAACAAATGTGTCAAGTTAAAGACTTATTTAGATATTTTCATTTAATTACTTACCATTTCTGTCAGATAAAACTATATTATTGCATCATTAATAAGGCAATATTTTATTCATGTGTCCTACATCTGGGGAAATTAAAACGTATAATTCGAATACGGTATCTATTATGACTAGGGAACTATCTCGCTCGGACTACCTTAATATATTATTGTTGTGTTGTTCATTGCTCACCTTTGATTTCTCGAAAAGAGATGGAGGAGACTCATCATTTCAAATGCGTAAAGATTTAGAAGCGAAATCATACTTCATTTTCTATTTTCACAACTAACGCAGTACCAATTTTGAATGGCTCATTTTCCATGTCATGCTCGAGCCTCGTTAAAAAAGGAGGAAATCAAAAGGTAAGCGTCAACACGGAAGTGAGGAAAATATTAAGGGATTATTGATTTCGCAGGTTCACGACGCAAAACGAAAACAGGAGGGGAGAGAGAGAGAGAGGGAGAAGACCTGGCCAGAGGAAGAGATGCAGCGAGAAGGGGAGAGAGAGGGAAAGACGCGGTTAGAAGAGGAAGAATATCACGAAAGGTCACGGGCGTGAGCGTTCGTGCCTCTTTCGTGCCTCTCTTCGCGAATGGAGTGAGGACCACGCCCCCCTCTTCTTCCTTCCTCCCATTTATATACATATATATAAATATATATATGTATACACCCATGAAAATGCGTTCATGTTCCCCGCGATGGGGGTATCGCGTCAGTGCGTTAGCGTGCTTGAATGTTGCGAAAAGGGAGATGGAGAGAGAGAGAGAGAGAGATGGAGTGTGAGAGGAGATAAAGCGAGACGTTAACGTGCAAGGGAAAAGTTGCCAGAGAAAAGGAGGTAGGACTGCCAACTTCTGAAGAGTTCATTCCAGAGGAACTCCGCACTTGGATTCACGGAATTTTTGGTGATTCTGGTAGATGAATTGAAAGAATGATTATTAGTACCCCTGATTGCACGCCCTCTAAATGAGCAGCTTAAAATCTATAATATTGCCATGATAGACATATAAAACATGACTTTCGATATAAATTCTCTCATTCCGTGATTTTTTTGGGTTTGCCGGACGATTCTGTTGGCCCGTATGTCTCTGGAATCCCGATAGGCTGCTAAGCCTGTCATCAGGTTTTCCAGGGACCGGACCAACAGAACTTGACGTACATCCATGCCCTGGGTGGTGAAAAACCCACCCAGGAGAGACTCGAACGCGAACCGCGATCCTCAGTTTAGCTGGCGAGGACTTTACCCATCCGCCACCGTGGCCGGCGGGGTAAAGCCCTAGGGTAAAGTAATATAGGTGGCAATAAACATTTCAGAACAAATTGTAAATCGCAAAAAACACTATGATTATAATGGGAAACGCATCTAATAAATCATTTTTTTAGACTTGAAGCAGGAGAGGATCGCCTCATTCCCGAAGGTGAGAAGTATTATATATTATTCTCCAATTCTGGGAGTCGCTCCGGGAAGCTTTGGAAGAGTTGGCAACCCTCGCAAGGAGGGAGGGGCAGAGAGATCATATAATGAATGAGAGGGGATGAGGGAGAGAGAGAGGAGCAGAAGTGAAGAAGACTTGTGGCGGATGACGAATTGAAAAAGAGGAGAAGAGAAGAAAGACTGAAAGAAGTGAGAGGGCGTAAGGAGGGGGCGTTGCATAATTCACTGCGGAGCCGAATACGGGCGGGTAGTCTGCCAGGGCCCCGCTGACTGAAGGAGTGGCGGGGCTGTCGCCGAGGAAGGAAGAGAGGGTCCAAGGCGGACGAAAGACGTTCGTCTTGAGAGCGCGAGAAAGGAATGCCTACATGCGGCTGCGAGAAGAAGTCCCCTGGGAGGGGCATTTTATAAGAGCGGAAGCTGAGGGTGGGCGGTTGGAATATGAGGAAGAATGTGCACGTAGCGACGGTGATGCACTTGGCCACAATCAGGCCGTGGTATACACTCGGTAAATCTTCAGCTAACAATTCCACAAAGTTGAACTAAGGGATTTTATGATGGTTTCAAATTCAGTTATCGGAAGTTAATATCGAAAACGAAAGAATGAACGTAGCAATGGAACAGTGGATACAAGCGTGGCGAACGATTTTAAACAATATACTCCGCGAAATAAAACCCTCAATATCGGCTTGGTAATCTTCCGTTAGGAGCTGTCGTCGAGAGGAAGGCGCAATCTCGACTGAGGATAGGCCACTGCGCCCTAACCCACTCGTAACTCTTCACGCAAGAACGATTACAACCACGGTGTGAAGGTTGTAACTGTCGATTGTCGGTGAAACACCCGACAGAATGCGATAAGTAAAGGGTTTTCCGTGATAAATTTAAAATTAGGGGAGAACTTAACAGTATGATCCTAGGAGACAATCCCGATTCTTTTACTCGTGTACTAATATTTATAAATGTTACAGGGCTTATAGGTAAAATATGAGTTACTTAAATACTGCCAGAGAATCAAATGTAAACATTTTATAAAAATATCTTTACATTTTTTGGCACAGAAATTATTTTGATGATAAAGGTGGGGTGCGATATGTCCTTAGCCATCGATGCATCCCGAAAACCAGCTACTACTATTACGAAGTGATGATGATAATTAGAGGAAATATTCAAAATCCAGTTACTATGAAAACCCCTTTGAAGGACACATCTAACAGTGGACCGGAAAAAATACGCCAACAAGTTCTCTTTGATTTCGATATCACTAGGCAGTAAACATCTTAGCTACTTTGTTAGAAGGGAAAACGAACTCACAGATACTCTTATGCCTAGCGCCGTTTTAAGACTCGTTCTTTGGCCTCAAGAAATATTTGGAAAATTTTGTTGTATTTTCAGGTGCTGGAAATGATTATTAGATTAACTTAATTGAGTATTTGGAGGCTGGATATCAATTACAGCCTTAACTAATACTGAATAAATGCATGGTTCAACACCACCTCCAAGCACTTAGTTGCAAATGAACACCTTTACCTAGCACCAAAACTGATTTCACCCCCAAAGAAAGGATGATCTTTGATGTAAAATAGAGAAACACTGAATTAAAATGAAATAAAAGAGAGAAAGCCGATACGTTATTAATCATCCCATTTAAGATAAGCATGCATTTACAATCGAATTAGGCCACTTAATCATTCCGTTCAATATAATGGCTTTGAAATAAACATCATTTTCACCATAACTGTTCAAACTTTATTCCATTATCTTCCGGATATGGTTTAGCCCATTTGATTATCATTTTAAAGCTTTTGGAGTGGGGTCTTAGGTGGAGCCGAGGATACGGTGACTCGATGTTTGAGAAACTCTGGTTTTAGAGATGATGAGTAGAGAGAGAATGAATTTGGTTCGAGTTGGATAATAGATCGTGGAGCGCGATGCGTCAAACACTAGATCATTAGGGACAAACGGGAGCTTTGAGATCCACAAAACAGCAGGAGTGGGGAGGAAGTTGGCTGTCCCAATACAGTAGGGACGATTGTCCAATCTCTTGAGGAGATAGCTCTGGCGCTGACGGTCGATTTTCGGCATCAATCGCCCAGTCATCATAGATATTTTTGCATTGCGCCGAACATTCCCTAGTCCAATACTATCAGGAGAAACAACTCACGACTTCCACTTTTGAAATTATTCGGTCACATGTCCCTTGTCCGACCAATAACCACCGGAATTTCTATCATATTATCTGGCTAAATTCTCCTTAATATTGATGGAACCAGGTCTACTCTGAAGAAATTATGAGTGGAAAGAACAGATTCTTTTCTTTTTTAGCAATAAGTGGGGATAATGTGATTATTGAGACAATTTTTATGTATTTTGTCATCAATGAGAGTCTTAATCCCATTCTCGTTGATTTCCGAGAAGCGTTCGGCAAAGGGAAATAATATCAAGTATATTTCTACAAAAAGGGAAAATTCCTAGGGTATCTTCTACATCAGCACTAATTCTGCGAGTTATTCTAGAAAATGCATGGACAATTTCCCATAAAACGAGTACCGTCATGCATGCATCACGAGTTAACAGGATACATTATGAAATTCAAATAAGCTGTTGGTAAATTACTTCACTTGCGAGGCAATGGAGCTTTGACGTTACCATAAAACGGAATTTGAAGAGCTAATTCCTTTGACGTGAAAAGAGCGATAATTTGGCCGAATGCATTTCCGAATCGCTTAACAATGAAAACAACGGCGCGTCGCACGAAACAAAAGAACACGATTTCCATCTCCAGGAATATACTCGCGGTTAGCGTGAGCTCTAATAAGATAATGATTTTGAACACGGTGACTCAATGCAAACAGCCATCCATTTAAACCGATTAGCGGTGTCTCTTTTGCCATCAGTCACAGACAAAGGCAAGGCAAAGGACGTGATATACTGACGCGTGAAATAAGTTCTCTGCCGGCTCAGCAGACCAGAAGCGATACGCGTGACCCATTTTGCCGCTGTATTTTGAGAAGAGATTAACTATCTCAGTGTTACGGTGCAGAAAACCGTAATCACTTCCAATCTGGGCAATGAAACTGTAGGCATGGTAAACAATTGATGATGCGCACTTACACAAAAGTGTACAGACATCAAAGCACAAAAAAGAGGGAAACTAATTTAGAGTTATCTTTCAAGAGTAGGGGTAAACAAATGAAACTAAAACTTTGCCTTGGCAATAAAGAATCACATTTAAACAATACAAAATTGAAAAATATCGCACTAAAATATGTGAACACCCTATTTTAAATAATGAGTAACAATTCTTCAACTGGATAGTTGCCAGTTAATGATGGAAGGCTATCCATTACCTTTGCTACTGTCTTTCAAGGAGGAATAAATAGCGAATTGTGATATTTAACAAATTCCCATACTCGGCTTTGGAAGCGAGGCTTAAATTACCTTTTCTTTCTTTCAACCTATGTTCAGCATTTTTCAGGAAGAAGAACGAACTGTTAACTCAATTGCAGATATAGAAATGACCACAATCTCAAGAATTCTCATTTGCGAGAGAATTGTCAATCAGTGTGTTTTACACAATATACATACGGCCAATCGAACAAGACAATAGACATGTATAGATGAATTTAGCCATTTTCGCTAAAACCACCAGACAGCAGAAAAACGCGGAACCACGAAGATAAACCTCACGAAATAAAGTAAAGGAAATGGGAGGGGACAGGGGCCGAACAAAGGGTTGCAAAGGAGAAAAGAATAGAAGCTTACAATTTAAGGGTACAATTGGAGACGAGGTTAGGAAGACGATATCCTATGAAAAATTCATCGAGAAAAAAATAATACTGGTTTACATTAGAAAATAATAAAATGATTGCGAAAAAATTTCTTGTGTGCATCACTGCAGTCCAGAATCTCTTCATATATAGGCTAATTAACTTGCATAATTAGAAATACCATTTCAGATAAAGTTTGTAAATTATTTATAAAATTAAATACATGCTCCAGTAATGGACGTGTATGAAAGGAGTGTGCTTCGTTGGTTTGGCCATGTTGAGAGAATGGATGAGAGTCGAATAACGAAACAGATATATGAGAGTAGAATGAATGGTGTGAGAGGTAGAGGTAGGCCGAGGAAGTTGTGGTTGAGGAAATTCTTAGGAGGAGGAATATGAGGAGTCTTAAAAACAGGAGGGCGTGTATGAAACAGTGTATGGGGGTAAATGAGGCAAAAGAGGTTTGCAAGGGTAGGTCAGTATGGAGGAAATTATTGAAGGAGAGTTAGGTGTACAATTATGTATTAATGAGTGAAACATTTTGACTGTGCCTACCCCGGAAGGGAACGGCGTGATGGGTATGTATGTATGTATTAAATACATAAAATACATTTGATACATTTAATTATGATGGAAGAAAAGTTACATCAATAGAATGTTACACCTTACAAGTTAACTTCAGATGAAGATTCCGGTAAGTCCTATTGTCAAAAATAAGCAAAAATGAGGTGAAAATATTCGTGAAAGGAGAGAGGAAAATAAAAAGAGGATAGGCAATGCTACTCATTCAGTCTCCGAAAACTAACAATTCATTGGAGGAGAGAAGGATGAAAGGAGGATCGAGGGAGACGAAGTTTCTTTGGGCTTCACGACCTGCACTCCTCTTTCCCACGCGAGACACAAAAAAGGAGGAAAGATTGAAAGGGATTGGCGGGGGAAGGGCAATTCTCCGCGTCGTCCGTACAAGTGTCTTCCATCTTCTCGGAGGCGGAAAGAATAAGAATTGAACGAGAGACAAAGGATGGGAAGGGGGCGCGATTGTCGAAGGATGCGACGGTAGTTGGATGCTGGAAGAGGAACAAAACAATTTGCGGACGCTATCTCGGCGGACCAACATGGATTCTCTAAGGATGAAGGCTCTCCGAATACAATATATATACCTATACAGTCAGAAGGAATGTATAAAAAGCTGCCATTCAGTTGTCTCCCAACCCCAATCCACTTTTTGTCGATGACCCGGCCCTTCCCTAGGGCGAGACCTCGCGCCGCCAGAGTCATACGCATCGACGGGGAGTCAGAACATGACTCAAGAGATGCAGAACCGCGAGTTGAGGACAGGAGAATACACGTGCCGTTAACTTTTATTACTCAGGGCAATCAAAATACACCCTTCCCTTACTAGGAACAACGCTCAAAAACATGCGGAAAACATAGCAGAGGAAATAAGTACCAAATCGTTTTAGATGCCCGGCATCTTCAAGCAAGACGACCCCTGATATCATATCAGACGGGGCCAATGGCCCCACGATTGCACGAATATATAGGAGGTTTTTTTTATTTTTGAAATAAAATTGGTCATCAGTTAAAGAGCGAAAGCCACTTTCGAATGAATATTCCTAAGATACAGTATATTTGTCATAAAAAAATTTCTTTCAAGCCGTAGGTGTATCAATGGCTGCGTACTAATCAGAGGCTTCTTGCAAATCAGACGAATTTAAAGATAAAATATTCGGTATCTTAAACTGGGAAGTTAGGAAATAAAATCCGAAAGATTTGGGCGATAATTACTTTGTTCAACTGATTTGTTTACGTTCTAAGTACCTAGAGTTTTTTATGATTCTGGCACACGACAATAATTCAAAATGACCATAACACTGGGAAACAAATAAAAGTACTTAGCATTACATAGCACACAGTATTATAATAAAAATAATTTAAAGTTTTTATAAAAACGTTAAATATTTAAATGCATGCGACTGAAATAGAATAAGTCTAAAGAAATATGATCCTGCAGAATCCAGAAAAATGATTCTTCGAGCCCATTTAGTGGACAAAGCTGCATAATTAGCGGCCTTTTTTAGAGCGAGACCATGCACGTACGCCGCAAACCGATTTATATCGTTTTTGTTGAACAAAAATGAACTGATTCATCGGGATGGGTTTGACAATTGAAAGCCGTAAGGTATTCAATACCACCAGTTCCATTAATTGAAAAGTGAGCAAGAGTATAGAATAAAGTTTCACACCTTCCAACAATGAGTGTTTTCAAATTACAATTAGCCCATTGGAGTTTAGTAATTAAAGTATGACGCGATTACAACCCACCAATTTTCTGCAAAAATTATAGGGTTTGACAATCATTCCTCTCGGTCGGAAGGATTAAATAATACATAAAAATGAGAAAGAACACAAGGGAAATGGGATATGAAGAGACAGGGAGGGATGAGGAGAGAACTTTTCCTTCCTGGTTCGTCAGACGTTCCGTTCGCAGTCAACCGTGGGCTGCCCGCGCTCATTCAGAATTTCGAAATAAAAAAATAGGGTTTTTCTCACTCCGGCACGATAGAAAGAAATAGGGAGGTTATTTAAACACTTCTTTCAACTCTTCTTGAGTATCTTATTTCTTCTTTGCCCTCCAGCACTTTCGGCATCCAACTTTGTTGCAGCGAGGGGAGACAAAAGGATGCGATAAGTTGCTACAACGTCTTATGGGTGAATGACACAGAAATATCGGAAAGAGAACCAAATCCGAATAACAATTTAGCAATATACTCTGACAAAATTTTCCATAACATGCGCGATGATCATGTTTTCATTCATATTTTTTTAAATTACCTCAGTATAAGTAGGTAAATATTTCAACGACCTGTCAAGTTAAAGAAATATTTAGCCTAAAAGGCATAAATCACCCCAGGAGCAGTATTCAGTCACGGTTTTTGAAACTGAGTATATCATTTAACGCATTTGTTTTTTAGCTTTCTGAGTAATTCAGAAACGATTAAGGTTTAATTAAGATTAAGAAAAAATGTTGACACAATGGCATTTTTATCACCGGAAATACCTACATAGCTCAATTATTTGTTCAATCATCACAGTAAATGACAGAGACTACAAAACTGCGAAGGATTCCGAAGCTTTTAAAGAAATACTGAGCCCTCTGCCCAAATTATTTCTTATTCTCTTTCCAAACACAGTCACATATTCCTCACGTTAACTGCCGTGAATGAAGCGTCTTGAAGTGACCCCTGGGAATGAAGTACACGAATAGAAAAATTTTGCCTATGGAATAAACAAGGATATAAAATTTTTACAAGGGGTTTTAATCCTCAATGACTGGTTACATGTGTTAATTAATTCCCCATTTTTCAAGAAAAAAAGCCCACATTAAGTATCCATATATCTATGAATGAGTAGTCTTACACCGTTTTAAAGTGACATAACACACTTTTCTCTTAAATTATTCCCATTTATCGTTTTATACTCAACTATAGTGTGTGACACGGATGATAATGCAGTCAGTAGCCCTGCCAATGCGTGTATCGAGGTTCGCCATACAGCGCGTTGAATTCGCGGTGCGTACCAGATTCCGCTGCCGGCGGAATATGGGAGGCGGGCGCGGAAGGGGGAGTGGGTGGACATGATTTGAATGCCGCGACCCGCATGACTGGAATACGGAATCGCCAGAAGGGCTACAGGATGCTGCTTCCGACGATCGCGGGCATTAGTGGAACACCTGGCGGGGCATTTCGCGCATTGTCCTCTCGATAGGAAGGTACTCCATCAATTCTCTCATGTTTGATAGTCTACGCTAATGTTCCATCAGCCTATGGGAATTTTTTCTCCAACGGAACGTCATGCCAGAACAAAACTCGATGATATTCACTTCTTCAAATCTTTGGAAATTTATTTGGCCTAAAATTTCAATCACGAACTAGTCTTTGAAGGACAGAGAATTAACTAGCAGAAATCTCACATTCATAGTGTCATCTCATTTCCTCACTCAGCAAATACAATGCGCTGCTTCCTTGTTCCGATTTAAAAGCAGAAATAATCATATTGAAAAGGAGAACTGTTTGGGGATCCAAATCCTTAACGTCTACAAGCACGACTTTTTTCCAAGAATAGATTTGCTGAGCTCAAACGCCTGTAGGTTGATGGATGAAGACAGAAAATTTGCCTGATTTTTCTGGTGTTACCTACGGCGCCGACACTCTCCTCTGACTAAGATGCGATTTCATAAGAAAAGGAATTTGCTTGGAAATCCAGAGATCTCCGTAAGATTTTCTCCTACAAGCGCTGCATATGGTGCGTTTTAGATTCTAAATTCAACCAACTTACGACTGGGACTGTTATTTCGTATTTCTTGAGTCTTTAAAAAATAATTCAGCGAAAGAAGTGGCGACTCACTACTACCTGTTGGAATAGAGGTTGCAGCTCGTGAAAAAGGGACACGAAAACACCGAAGCACTCACGCGGGTCGCATCGAGAGACATCCCCGGCCTAGCGCACTCTCGAGCCTCATATACTCTAGAGCGGAGAAAACGTAATAAAAGTTCTCCTTCCGCCGGCTCCCTCCTGCCCGCCCCCAAGTCCATATTTTTCGGGACTGCAGCCCATCACGACCCGCCCATCCGGATGGGAGAACTAAAGAGGGTAACAAGAGAGGGATAGAGTGCGCACAGGGAACGGAAGGGCAAAGCGGGAGGGGAGGGTGGCGGGGAGGAGGAAATAATACGCAGGGCTCAACGACTGCGAGGAAAGAAAATTAAGAAGTCGACCGTTTTATTTTATTTTTTTTAGAATATTCTTTCGGAGGAAGAAAAAGAATAAAGGATGATGACTATATAATGGAGATAAAGCCTTGGGAGAAGAAGAGACAGAAGAAACGTGAGGATGAGGAGTAAGAGGGGGGGTGAAAGGATGAAAGAGGGTGGAAAAGGGTTGGCAAACGGAAAAAGACCGCTTTGGATTGGAGGATGGGGAGAGGGCAAAAGTGGATTTATCGCAGCTGATTCGACGCCCGCAAGGGGGCGTTATCTTTACTCCCTCTGACAAATCTGGAAATATGTGGCGAGGACATTAATCTCAAAAGAACTTGAAATTGTGGAATCGTTCGAGCCTTATGAGCAATCTCGTATTGCTCGTGAATTAAATGGAGATTCCTCATCATTGGGGCGGAAGAAAATAGTGAAGAAGATTGAGATTTCAAGATGGGAACTCGGAGTCAATTGCAGCTCCCCCAAAGATTAGGGTTGGAAGAGGTTAAAATTTTTATCTTTCCTGAAGACGGAAACCCAATGGTAGCAAATTTCACTTAAAAATGGAAAAAATACACACTGAACTAACATAAAATTTAAAAAATACTATGCCCGCAATTTCTAAAAAAATTGAGATTCTAGTAAAAAAGTAAAAATGCGCACAATGAGACTTCGAAATTATTACAGGTCAGTTTACGTCATAAAAATGCACAGCAAAATTTTGGATTCATGAGAGAAATCGGTGGTTGATGTCGAGGATGAGGAGGATGTCTAAGGAGATTAATAAATATGTGGAACAATTATACGATGAAGCAAGAAAGTATAAATATGGGCCTTTGTTGACAGTATAAACTAGAGTTCATCCAATGCACGAAGAGAACGAGATTGGAATTTAGGTAAAGAAGACTTTCAGGAAAAAGAAGAGATGATGAAGCAGGCGCAAGATACTGCCCGATTAAACCGCCCAGATGTAATGAGGGAAGTGGATGCTGCTGTATTTCAATAGATTGTTTTCCTCATAGTGCTTCTACTGCGATAGCTTAGAACTACAAACAGTACAGATTATACGGATGATGGTATAGAATGGCATTCAGCTTTTCTTGAGTGAGCGAATGACATGGTTTACATCGACTAACATCCTGTGATATCGACCTTTTGCTGGGTCAGGGGTGTGATTGAGACGTATGTCACTGGTAAATGAGCTAAAAAATGCTTATAAGTTAATTTACAGTTGTAATCATGGTACACCTAAATTATTTAAAACGTGAAGTAAGTAATTATTCACGTTCAGGACAAAACTACTAGTCAAAACCTGACTTCGATGCACCTGCTTATTTCGTGAAAAAAGAATAAATGGGAAATGATTTGTAAAAATAAGTACGTACCATCAAAATCTGGAGTAATTTACGTACAAAATGGCGATCGTGTACATACGATGAGTGGCCTCCGATGAAATTTGTCCATTCACAATCACCAATGTTAAGAAAATTTAAGTTTCGGTTTTCCGGCTTTTGAAAATGAGCAATGAAAATTTAACCTCACAAAACAACCTATGAAACGAATCAAAAGACCATCAAATACCAAATCACAACAGTCAACGGCGACAGTAGTTTGTAATATGATAATGTTTCCCGGGGTAGAGGTAATTTTGTGAACAAGGAAAAAGGATTCCTGATCAACAAAAATCAAGCTGCTGACAGAGCGAGCGATAAAATCACCGGAGGAATTTTGTGCCACGAGTTGAAATAATTGAGTTGAAAACATCCGCTGAAAATTATGCCAGGCCTGGGAGGTCAATGATTCCCGTTTTCCGGCGCGCGATGTGTTCCGGGAAGACTTCGAAAACCAACCAACGTACGGGAGGAGTTTCCTATAACAAGGATTCCATTCCCACGAGGCAATTATTGGAGGAACAAGGGCACTAATAAGCTCATTAGTGGCACACAAGAAAAGAATTTTAAAGGGGAGAAGTCGAAAAATTCACGGAATTCACGCAGATATGAAATGAGTTAAAGAGGTGTCATGTCAGATGGATGAGCTAGATAAACCAAGGAGCCACTCTATTATAGCGATAAAGATTTGAAAATTAAATCACACAGGGAGTCATAACGAGTTTGGAAACATCTATTGTAATAAGTTATTTCCCGCCAAACTCTAAACAGGAAATAATTTTAGCACAAATAAGTGGGTATGTGCCTTTGAGGGCAATGATCCTTTGATGAGGACAATAGTTATCTCTTATTTTGCCAAATTATGTTACTTCACTCCAACTCACTGTAAAACAAACTGGCTGAAAATAATCATATCTCATCTACTTAAACATCAATAACTCATTATTTAATAAGCAGACGCAGACGGTGTTCGGAGTTGAATGAAATACAATATTTTGTTCAAACAAGTGTTTCACTCTCGTCTAATCAAAGATGACTTTCTGGAAGTGATAGTAATGAGATTTCGCAAGATGATGTTAACATAAAAAAAATATGCTGTTCTGAATACGTGACCAGGCCACGCTTTAACGCAAGTGCAAATGTTAAGAGAATGCCACACAAAGGAAATGCGTTCATTAAAATTCACTCTATGGTCGCCGGTTGAGCGGAAGTCACAGCAAATCTTCTAGAAACCCCGCATTTAATGAGTCCGTAATATATGCGAGTGTTCATAGAGTCGATAACACTGTATTTATACTTAAATTTTTTGGTGTCCCGAGAGACATTTTATTCGATTACAGAATTATATGCTTTTGTCCCCAATTCTCTCTGAGTTCTAACTCTAAATATGGTCTTGATAATCAATATATTTCAAAAGGTACTGCATGCAACACACATAAAGCATCCTTAATCAACTATTGCAGCCATTATGCGTCAGATTCTCGGATACAAAAATGAAAAAAATAACCATCTTTGTCGCCCTCATCCAGATCCTCCTCAATAAATAAAATAACTTTGGGAAAGTTCGTCATTCACTTGCAGTGCGATGCTCTTCGACGATGACCAGATATCCACCAGCTTGTGTGAAGTTTGCAGCAAAAATATCATTCACTGGTGCTGGGATACGGATCAAGATCCCCCTATCTCGTTCTGGGTACTTGAACTCAACCTATGTTATCCAAATGTACCTCAATCGTCAGAACACTCTCATTTAAGTACGAAATGAGTAATTGCCGTGGAATAGCAAACCTACCGAAAACAGGAGAAAACATACATCAATACAGTGTTTAGCAACAATGGCCTGTCATCTTTGATGACAAGATGAGGTTGAAAACGTGATTGTGTATTCGGGTTGGGAAAGGAGGCGAGGGCGAGAGAGATTGGAAGAAAGGGAAATTAAAATGGCGGCGCGAGTGACGAAAGAATGATAAGAGTTGAAAGGAGAAAGGTGTCTGGCGGTGGGTGCGTCAGGTGACACACTTTGGCGGAGCGGATAGAGAACAGGCGAGCCACGCGATGGAATCCAGATGTCGAGGAGGAAGAAGAATACAGAGGTTGACGGGGGCTGGAAAGAAAAAAAAACGGAGAAGGGAAGCTTTGCGAGGGAAGGGAGAGACGAGGAACGTGAGAGAGGAAAAAAGTTGAAGACCGGAAAGGCGATCCCTTCAGCGGAGTTTGTGGTCGCGAAATCCGAAAGTGTTCCGGGGAGTCGGTCGAGTTAAATGACGCGCAGCACTTGGTAAACACTTTTTATGCGCTTCAAACGAGAGGCATTGAAGATCTCAAGTCGTTAACAAGGTCTCAAGTAAGAGCCTTCACATGGACTACACAAATGACGGTTGAGCGCGAAAATCTGCAACGGTTGAGCAGTCAGCCGTGTGGAATAATGAGAGAGGGTACAATCTCCAAAAGTCATAAAAAAATTGAGCAGACTTCACGGTTAGCTTCTTCAATAAACAACTGATGCTGGATCGCTTAAAATGTAATGAATTATTCCACGGGGAAGCTGCTTTCAGTCATGTCAAAACCTACCTCATCAATTATGCATTTGGGTAAAAAATTACACTTGTAAAACTTTTCCCGAAGAAATATTTAGTGTTTTCATTTACTTCAGCGCATATTCAATGACTTAAGTTTAACTGGTAAAATTGTGGAGGAAAAAATCTTTGGGTAATATCTATGATAAATGATTGAGGATTATATCCAATTTTTTGTGGCAGGTAATTGAAAAAGCGAGTGAAATTAATTGAAAGGCATTGCATACTTCCGGAGTTAGATCAGGCATCATCATCTCTTTGGCAGAGTCTTTCCTCGAAGCGATTTTTATATACATTCGCTTTGATGATTTAAGGAAAATTTTTCCACAATGCTGGAATATCCTTGGATTGCAGATAACTCGAAATTTAAATGTGCCTGTTGAGGTGCATTACATTGCTATTTACGAAGCTGCTCCCGTAAAATTTAAAAATCTACTAGTGCAAAGTTTTGAGCATGTTACTCAAAGCTATAGCCAACTGTAAACTTTTCGTCATGATGCGGGAAAGCCGAAATTTTACATAATTTGGTTTTTATTTTCGCAACTGAAATTTCGTTCCATTTACCAAGACCCTGAACTCATTTCAGTGGCAGACAAAATTTTGATTTTAATAACATATCTCCACAGCGATGGATCAGTTTCCTATGTCCGCATTGATTACAGAAAATATGGAACTACTTTGAATATTCAATAATAGTTCCAGATATACGCGGAATTAGGTGCACCTTGAGTGTCAGTGAAACATTTTTCAGAACAAAATAACGTGTTTCTGACGGAGATCGGTAGTCATTGAACCTTCGATCTAATGCAGTCAATGCACATTTAGAGGAAATGCAGAGACTTGGAGAGGCTTTGCCTGGTTCGTCAATCCGTCTTTAAAGCCAAAGATCCAAAGACAGGGATCACGCCCGGGGGACCTCGGCGGAGGAAGTGGGAGGGGACGATGGGATGGGTGTGGAGTTGCAAAATAGTAAGGGGTACCAAGAGGAGGAGGGGAGAGGGGGTACCAAGAGGAGGGGGGGAGAGGGAGTACCAAGAAGGCGGCGGGAAGTAAGATCGATCGGCTGAGGGCGTCGGATGGTGAGTGCGCCGATGGACGTTTGTGGTGTGCAACGGAGTTGAAGGTTTCCCGAGAATGTTTTTGACCGAGGGCGAGAAACAAAGAAGGAATGCATTCGCTGTAAAGGGGGAGAAACGTGAAACCTTTTAGGGCACACCCAAGACCTTTCAAACGTGAAAGCTTATGAGTATGACGACGTGGGAATAATGAGCTGCACTTGAAATCGCATCGAAGGTCTTCGGTAATGCACGCGACACCATTGTACGCGCACCTTTTTTTGCATTAAAATATCACTGCCGTACAACATGCATCTAAAAATCAAAGAAACAGACTTTGGTTGAGTTTACACGTTTTATTTCTATGCAAACTTTCCCAATGAAACTTTCCCCATAATTAACGCAGAAAAAAGATATTACCCCTCCCCCTATAAATATAAGTACCCAAACACTGGCTAATGTGGCAAGAAATCAGCAGGATCTCATTCAAAATCAGCTCCTTAGACCAAAGACAAGAAATGCATTCCAATTGGATTAAAGATGGATGAGAAATTCTAGAAGTTGACCGTTGATTGAATCAAAGAAAAAACTTTCTGCCATTAAATTGGAATAAAAAAGAAAAATTCGTTGGATATTTAGGATTTTAGGTTCAAATGGCGATCTGAATGCCGGAGTAAAAAGCCGAATAGAAAAGAGAGGATGAAAGGCAAAATGCAAAGGAAGAGTAAGATGATAGCATGGCTGGATGATACTAATCCATAAACAAAAGGCAAGCTCAGAGTGGGTAATATAAACGATATAAACTTTGGGGCAAATGCAGGTGCAAAAGAAAAAATAATGGCTGTAATTTTTTATAATTCTTTATACAGTATTTTTTGAGTACGAGAAAGTTACCCCCTGCCACACAACACCGAAGTGGCTTGCAGGGTAATATGTAGATGTTAGAGTGGTAACTTGATATGTTAACATTAGCAAGGTCAACTGTCAGTTCCTCTCATCGACTCAATGTTACACCTAAAGATCGATATGAAATGTACCGAAAACCTTAGCTGTGGACGCGTGATTTCAGGACAGAACCATAGCATTACTAGCTTTCCATATCCTGCTGGTAACGAGTAACTAAAAGTATTCATGTATATGCTTATAGGTTGACAGCGAAGTAAAATATGACTCGGCAAAAAAGTAGATATATATTTATTTATCCGTAGGGGACGTAATAAGCGGAAGAAGAGATGGGGTTCTCTTGGAAAGAATATTGGGCCAGAATGATTTTGAGTGCTGGTTTGCGTGGGAGGGTTTTTAGAGTGTGGATTAATGGGGAGGATAAGAGAAATACCGAGGATGAAAGTCATGAGCATTCAGAGTGTTCCCCTTGCCATTCTTCTCCCGAGCCGCTCCACGTTCCAACGGCTGCAAGAGGGGGGACTTATGGTACGGATGAACTGGAAGATTAGGCGATGCATGAGGGCAGGTCTAGAATTGAGGGGGATGCTGGAGAGATGGAAGGAAGAAGGGTGGTTGTGGATAAGGAGGGGGACTGGATGGCAGCGTCAATGGGAGCGCAACGTCTCCCAGCGTTATCCATTTGATATTCACTGAGCATCGACATTTTCCAGATCAGAAAAATGGATATTACCGACCACTGGTATAACTTTGTTATCCATTAGCTCACAGCACATGCTGTAATAATGTTATTAATTTGCTCATGATATAATTGTAATAAAGCTCCTTAAACCAATATGGACATTACCTTGATATTTACAAATATCCTTAAGGCTATATATAAACTTTTGGGAAATATAGCGAGCTAGAAGAACAATTTATACCTTTCGCATTTTATTCGTTTGGTAACATTCTCTATAACTAATAATTTTACGCATTCCTGAGGATATTCATAAATACGGATATGACAGCAATGGTTTAAGTCCAGTCCATGGAAGCACTGCGTACAGTATATATGCTAATCATGGACCAATACAAATGCGTCGACTTCTACGTAAACTGTACCAATATATGCGGGAATTCACGTAATTGAGAAATCATTTAGTGAATTATCGAGCAATATTGAGCGTTAAGCCATGCTAACAAGGTATTTCTTAGTCAAGATTGTGTGTGTGGACATTACTTCGATTGATACTGTCCATACTCATTTTGAAAGAAATACTTTCTTCGATGCACTTTAAGTCATAAAACAGCTAAGCGAGAGGAGGTGATGCATCACAATCACTACACATCCAGCACAATAAGAAATCAATTATTGCAGGAAGCACTCCGCAGACGGAGAGTATCTTGATGAGTAAAGATAATACATGCAAGCAATTAAATTGATAGTGCACATGTTTTCAATTTAAAATGCTCCTCGCAACTCGAAAACAATAATGGAAGGAGAAATAAATGAGAGAATACCTAAGAAAGACAGGATGAATTACATCAGGCAAGCTAATACGGACGAGAGGATCAGAAGTATTCTGCAAAGAAATAGCTATTTGGTAGAAGAGAAAGGTGAATTTCTGCAGAAAACCGAGAGAATAATGAGTAGGAGAAATGCCATTCATAAGTTCTGATGATAATGAAATAAACAATGACTATTTCTCTATGGATTTCACACAAGATATTAGAAGACGCCGATGTTTGGCTGCGAACTGTAAGACATCGACAAAAGTTGATTCCAAAAATACAGAAAAAGGACGCTTCAGCCATCACAGGTTCCTTTTCACATGATCCCAAGGATAAAATAAGTTACTTAATACTTCGATACCACAGAAATGACGGGGGTAGATTCTTTGGCTTTGCAACATTCAGTGTAAATATTTTCGTGATTCAAGCAACATTTCCGAGCGCTAATGCGGAACATACAGCAAGCATTGAGTGATGAATTGAGATGGAAAGGGGGAGTTTGGGATTACGAAGTGAGGAAGGATATGAGAGTGGGGAAGGAGTAGAGAGAATGGGAGGAGTAGATATACGTGTCCAGAATTGAGATAGGTCGGAGTGAGAATGCCGCGTGGGGGAATGGGAGGTTGACGGAGACCAAACCCTCCTGTAATACCTCTACAGACAGTCTGTCGGTTGCCTGGCTTGCCTAAGCCACAAATGAATCCTCCTCGAGACTGACACAACAATATATGAAAGGCCTCATTCGATTTAATATTTTAAATCTAAAACGTTATGTGTAACGCATTCATTTTTGTACCGTTTCAAAAATGTTACCTGTCCAGTATCTGACCACACTTACACCTACCAAAGTTCGACCCATACGTCTCAATCATAAGTCATGACATTGAAGAAAAATCCTTTTGTAAGCCATCACCCCATAAGAGGCAAGACATGCATGAGATATATGGCATACGTCTGCACCGATAAAATATTTAAAAAGTCCTGAAAGGAAATCTGAGACGAGGTAACATGTGTCGACCACAAACGTTATTTCCACGATGAAAACTTCAAATTCCATGGCCTTAAAGGGAAATGATACAAAGAGAGAAAATAATAATATTTTTATATCAATAACCTGTGAGTAAGCGGAAAGCTGATATTAGGAGTCAGTTTTCCTGGGAAATGGATCGTATATGAAACTATGGCCCCAATCATCCTTATATTTCAGCTAAAAGTGAATTACTGCAAATAAAGTAGCCATTACATGTTAATTCAACAGCGTTGGTGCTGTTATTTGGATCCCCAGGATGGGTAAGGTATCCATTTTAAAATATAATCGTCAAATAGCTTGTATTTCTAGGACCTCGTTCTTTGCTTTTCAAGGAGTTAAGGCACCTTATCAGTGAATTTACAATTGGAACGAGTCAAACGAAAACATTGGTATTCATGTTTGTTTTAAAACACTCCGTTGCGAGAGTGTTGCTGTACAGAGTATTTCAAAATCAATATCGGGGTTATAAGGATCAGTAGTATTTATACCATTTTACTTTTAATTATAAATTAAATAAAAGAGCAACTTAAACAGTTTTGTCATACACTTGTACGCATTCGCATGCAGTGTTTCCTATATCTTTCTTTAGAAAGCGCTAATAGTAAAGATGGTGACCAGTTAAATGATATAAACACTACAAAGCCTTAAAACCCCGATATTCATTTTGAGACACCCTATCCTCAATCCGAGAAAGGGAGGTGAAAAGTACTGATTGCTGTGGTTGAGCTCCCTCCCAAGAAACGTAGTCCACTTCCTGCGTAAATTTACGGAGTCTCCTGATGCTCCGCAACGCATTTGATGATCTCGAGTTTGGGGGAGGACACAATATGGCGGATAAGCACATGTTGTGGCTTCGCCCTCTCCATCTCTCTCTCTTTCTCTCCGCAGTCCGTCCGCCCAGAGGCACATTAGTGATGCACGCGATGTCGCTGAATCCCCTTCGGACGCTTCACGGCTTCAAACGCCGAGTGGCCTCATGTTCGCTTTGCTCTGCGGGCGTGGGAAAATCACGAGGCGTACCCAACGGTCAGTGCGAGTTGCAGAGTGCACCGAAGGGATTTCTTGACAAGCACTTCGGTCCAGCGCATAAAAGGGAAGTCACGTAACTGCTAGGTAGACCCCATAAGGTTGACATAATTCCAAAAACAGTATGAATCAGGCCTTATTTATTTTAAGTATCCTAATTGCCTCGGGCAATTTGTTGGAATAAGTTCATTCAGTAAAGTAAAATTTTTCAAAAATTATGTATATTTAATCGAATGGAAATATTTAACTAAATTTGACCAAAGTGTATGGACAAATATTCTTTTAACTCAACACAAAATATAATTACTAAAAATACTACATAAAACTTACGACATACTGACATAAAACTTACGTGTGTTGAGCTGCCTCGAGATATCCTGACCAGGTAGTACGTACAATATAAAGTGAGATCTATAAAGCGAAAGGTGTTGCATGCAACGAAGTTTCTCCTGTAATTACGTAGCAATAAAATTTCTCCCTGTACGATGACATCAATTGCAGTGCCAAATATCAGTGCCAAATAAATGAATGGGAACACAGAGGGAATATTATGAACTACAAATACTGGGCACTCTATTAGCAGCTCTCAGTTACCTTAATTTTTAAATTCATCAAACATTGAGGAGCAATGTCAAAATCCGCATCTCATGATCCATTAATTAAAATACGCTATTCACCGACATGAAAAATAGTGATGCAATTTTACTGATAATCATTAACCCAACGGTAGTGACGTGAACTATCGGAACATGTGAAGTAACGTCATCCTTCTGGACCGATTATTACTTTGGTTTTCTTAAAAAGATGATATCAGTTTTTTATGGATGGTCTTGAAATAGCAGCATTCAAACGTGAATTTAAAAATATTTGTTCACAGTTTTCACAGCAAAGAGAGAAGATACTTCAGCTTGTATTCAACCTTTGTTATACGATAAAATGGATAGACTGGATCATCGTTTTTCTTCATAAGAGAAAAATAATCGTGAAAATAATGGGTACATAGAAAAGGATTCATTTCCATAATATATCAGAAATCACTTTTACATATTTAATATATCCTATTTCATAGAGCACAACAAAATTGGTGGTTTTTGGAGACACGAATGGTGACGCACGGTCTGTGGGACCGGAAGTAGCTAAAATTAGCTTTATTACACAAAATGATATTTTGGCTTGTATATCGGAGGAGCAGTATAAAATAAGAAGCTACTGAATGGAAAAAGCAACAAATTTTCACACTTCGCCTGCGTCGCCATAATGATTATATTGTCCGTCTGAAAGACCGGGCCTCACCAAAAACGGGCGGGTTAAAAAAAAATCAAGTGAGTAACGAACGAGACCTTTTTCGCCTCTACCTCGCATTTATAACTCATGGGTAATTTTTTTTCCATTCCATACACAACATGCAGGGGGAAATATCTCCAACCATCCTTGCAGTCAGAAAAGACGACGGGAGCCTAAATTTCTCCACACCTTGGCGTCTTGTTTCGCAATGCTTGGCCCCAGACTGATATGACGTCACCGATTATCTGCGGTCGCAAGTTTATGGGGGACCTAAGTTGGAAAAGGACGCTTGGCGGTAGTGTTGGGAATAACAAATTATCTTCAAATGTGGAGACAATGGCATTATTACTCACGGAGTATCCAATTTAAAGAATTCAACGCTTATCGACAATCGCGGTAGAAGTTTTCTCCTTTGAAGAGCGCAATAAAAGGGAAAAACTCTTTTCTAAGAGAATGTTGGCCATAAATTATGTTTTTCGCATTTAATTGCGATTCAAATGGATATGCGAATAGTATTAAAACATAACATCATTTGATGCATACAAGTTAAATTATTTTCCAATTCGAATATCAAATATTTTCATTGAGTTACGCAAAATGAAAATCCCTTGCCTATTTCAGCAAAGTGAGCCTCACCACATTCACCTCAATTAACATGAGAGACGTTGTCGCCACGTGGTGACTGACGCGTAAGGATTCAGGCACGAAAGGATACATCTGAAATACATTCTTGCGTTCAGTAAAAGTTACTATTTCAGCTTGTGTTATACATCTGACAATCAGTTACCGGTAGTGGCAATTCAGGTTCACGAATCTTGCAAAGTCTATCGTTTATTTATTGAACGTGATTTGAGGCTAAATGCGCGAGATATTTGACCTTGAAATAGTATATTGGCTAGTAATTGCATAAAATGCTGGATTTCTGTGTTACAATCTTATATAAGTTATTGAGTTCATAGAATAATTAGCGATTAGAAAGGAAGAAAGGGATTTATTTCATGCGCGGTACATATTTAAGCGGGGTCAGCCCAATAGAGCGCTGCTCTTTCTGGGGCAGAAACTCCATCTTGTCTCATCAGTGTTGGCACATGAGTGTTGAAAGCCAGGCGATGGGATACTAAAAGCCCGCTGTTTTTTATTAGAGGGAGATTTTCAAGCAGCGGAGGCCTTATGGCACTCATAATTATACAAAAAATAAGGAAAATAATTTCATGCACGAAAATATCCATCCGAGTCATTTTCACGTCATCGGATATTCGGTATGGGTAGTGAGTGGGATCGTAGCAAAGAGTAGAGGGTAGCATGAAATAGGAAGGTCAATCCTCCTTTGACCAAAACACTAAAATCGCAAATTCAGCAGGGGTATAGTTAACCACTCAGGTCGAAGTCAATATTGGACAGAACTTTTATTACTGCTAAAATATTACTGAAATTGTTTTCCACCTTAGCTTGGTAATCACGCAAATTTGCTGGATGTTTGATACAGAACAGTGAGGATTACTTCAGCCTATCACAAATATTTGAAGTGTTTTTGGTATGACAAAGCAAAATCAAGAGATATATCATGGATGGTTGAAACCGAACATATGGAATTCTCGAGGAGAGGTTTCTTAACTGAGGTAATAGTATATTAATTCATCTAAATTTTTACGATAAAATGAGAACAAGCCCACTTCAATGTGAAAAAATTTTACAACCCAAGATTCTTCTGACCTCTCGTTAATCTCCTAGAAAGCCATCTCCCATAGTGTACGAGCCATATTCGTATTTCAGCCAGCTCGCTCTCCATTGTCGGATAGCAAGCCATCTCGGCGATGAGCATCGCTCATAAAACAACAGCAACAACAACACATCCCGCCCGATTTCCCTCTTGGTTGTGCCCCGCGCCACCACGGGGAACGAGCTTCTCCACTTTTAATGTTCATCTCCGCAATTGGAGAGGTGAAGGAACCGTAAAAATGAAACGAGGAATAAAATTCCACTCCCACGAGAGAAGAAAGGGCAAGAAGATATTCCAAAATACATGAACATATGGATGTGACTGATAAATAAATGAAAAACTACGTAGATAATAACTCAACCGAAGCTGTTGCTCCAAACTCGGCGTTAAAAAAAATTTGGAGCAACATGAAGATAATCCCTCGCGGGCATTCCGTATCCGAATCTCCTGAGAAAATGTCAACATCATTCTTATTATTCTCATTCTATATTATTACCCCTGCTTCCACTTCTCCGCACTTCTTCTCACGAGCGAAGAAAAGTATTAAAGAGGCCTCTCGGATGTCTTCCACATATTTTTCTTTCTCTCGTTCGCCCATCACATTCACCATTCATCCCACCTCCCTCGCCTCTATTCGCTTAGTTATTATTTAGACATCGGTTCCCCATGGAGACGCATCTTATTGTTAGTGCAAGCGTCCGACCAAGTGGGACGCAATGCGGTAGCACGCAGCATAAAAAAAAACGCGGAGCGAAAAAAACACGAATGGAGAAAAGTGCGATGGGCTGAAAAAGAAAGGAAAAAAAGGTTTCGACGTTAAAAATAGAAAGAGAAAGTGAGAGATGCTGAGATAACTAACCGGCGTTCTCGGAAAGGGGAGAAGAGGGAAGGTAAAAAGTTTGAGGGTAAAATAAAAAAGAGAGGGCGGACGCAGGGAGATGGATGTGAAAGACTCTGGGGTTACCTCGGCGACGGTTGTGAGGGAGAGAATGAGGTAATGCTGCGTAAGTCAAATAATTCTCGTGGGATAACCAGGCATGAATAGCATCCCTGGGTGATGTGGAGGTCGAGGGTAATGAATGAGACAACTGATTAAGGGGTAAGAATGAAGAGACGCTGTGCATGATCATTTTTAAACGCCCTGATTCTACCTTTTTGTATAAGACACTTTTCGCTGCCACTCACGCTCTTTTCGAAATAATGTACAATGACTTTTAAGATGGACTGATTTACGGTGTTATTTAATGCTTATGAATAAATGTTCAAAGACATGTATCAATATGGTGATAATTTTAAATAGATCGCGTAATTGTAATGCTTGGGTTTAGCTCAGTCATAATGCTGAACTCGGTTCAGGTGACATAAACCGAGCTATCCCTGAAGATGGAAGACGGAATTTGACCTCAGACGAGGGCTTCGGGAGAACGGGCTCGGAAGAAATAACTAAAGTAAAAGGTGAAAGCAATATAAACGGATAATGGCAATGATTAATATAAAAAGCGAATAAGATAGATGGAGGAGGAGGAGCAGTCGTAATTGGCCATGCGTTTCAAACCGTGATAAAACAAAACACGCGTGAAAACCGAAACCACGAGCGTTAAGTTTCCACTGTGTAGGATTGTGGAGAGGGAGAAGAGTAAAAGAAAGAGAGAGGGAAATACGTGGAAGAAGGAAGGTGTACAGGTTAAGGGAGAAATTTCTCGCGTTTACTTTCTTCCCTTTAGGACAAAGGCATTGGTGATAAAAAGAAGAGGGGGGAGATGAATGGTATTGATGTTTATTCATGTCGAGGCCAAGTAAGTGAGAGGGGATGATGCTGTGAAGGGAAAGGGGAGAAGAGGGCGGGGATGGAAGGACAGCTGGAGTAGGGGAGGGGCGATACTTTAGGAAGACAATAATCTTTCGTGGGAGGTGTGGGGCGAGCGAGTTAAGAAGATCGATATTCGATCCAGCCGACATTGGGGAGAAGGAAACGGCCGAAGAATCAGCAGAGGGGGTATCTGAGCGGATCGTTTGAGGTGTCTCATCCACTTTTCCTCTTTTTTCTTGGCGGTACTTAAGAATCTGGAAGATTTAGAAGGCAAGTCTTGTGGGAAGGACTCAAGTTTGAGTGAGTATATTCCAAATCCAAAACCAAGCACTCATCCTAAATATTTACGCAACCCACGCGTTTGATCTAGTATCCTCACGTGAGTTTTCCACTACTGAATCCAAAATACCCTCTACGGTGGAAAAAATTCCTCCGGCATCATTTCCGTGAAATACATGAAAATCTCCCGTGCATCAAATTAAGCATCGTGGTTTGGGAGATAATTTTTACAATACTTTAAAATCTAGAGTTGTTAAGTTAAATATATAACCTTGAAATATAATTGAAATGATTTTTGATTGCCCAAAAGAGAGCAAGAAAAGTGACTGCTATTTGATTTAATTATGGCTCTTTTATCAGCGTCAAAAATCTTATATAGCAAACCAGATTTAAGCATCTAGAGATTATCAATAATGTCGACATGGCTTAGTTAATTCAGCGTAGTGATCGCCAAAAATACAGTAAAATGAAGCTTTTCAAATCAATAACACCCAGTTTTCTGTAATTCTAAACTGATCATCAGTAAAAAAAAGTGTCCACGTAATTTGCTGATCAAGAGTCATTCTTCCAATAAAAAAATACAACGAAATGTGCACACACTATTATTTAAAAATATTAAAAATTTCTCTCAGTGCTGGACATACATAAAACAAGTATCATTCATAAGTATTATTTCAATACAATTAACCCATAATCGTCACCACAGTCAGTTGAACGTTGGTTTCTAAATTATTCTTCCCTAATACAGGCATTTAGAACAACTGGAAAAGAGAAGGTTCGCAGCAAGTTAATTGTCGCTTTGAGAGTCATGGATTGAGTCCAAGTAATATTTTTCCAACTCACCGGGGGCCTTACACAACAAGCTTTTGGCAAATGTCGAACTTTAACGAAAAAATATTGACGATGCAGCCTCTAAAAAAAATCATGATTTTTACGTCATGAAAAATAGGTCGAGGAAGTGATTCGATGTCACGAGGAATTTCGGTAATTTTATGCCGTTCGGGAATATGATCCAATCTCTTCCTTTAGCGCCGCGCAGACTAAAGGCAATCGCGAGGAAGTAGCCGTGCACGTGCGTCGGAGCCTACGCTAAAGCGACGCGCGTGGCCCTAGGGCTTCGAAGCCAGAGAGAAACCGTTCATCATGGAAGGATGGGGAAACGGGGCTCGGTGGACTCCATCACGCATTCCGCCATCCCGTCCATTTTCCTAATCTTCATTCCGACATTCCTCTCCTCCTCCTCATCTCCGTAAAGGAAGACGCCTCTCATTCCCCCTTACAGGGAACAATGCAACCCACGGGGCATTTACTGCTTCGTCCATTGTCCGCCCAACGACGAAGTCGAGCGCGAACGATGAATTCGCACCTCAGCCAACTTGAAAGATCTTCGCTTTCTTCGCGGAATCGGAGAAGAATACGGGTGGAGAAACCATCTTTTTGTCGAATCCCATTTTCTCTAAACTCGTGAGGAATAAAAAAATGGAAAAGGTTGCAAAGTTATAGAATCCTCCAATATGACGTGGATTTGATGGAGAACAGAAAATTGCCCCAGTTTGAACCTCGGCTGTGGTAAAGTTTTGCAACCGAGATTTGACAGAATACCCCCTGCCTCAACAACAGCTATATGGTTTTTCAAATCAATAGTCAAAAACATATATTTAGAGTTGATGGTCATGATAACAAAATCAAAGGAATGGAATATGTCAGCGTATACGGAAAGGTGATCCCCAATATTGATTATTGAAACTAATGTTGCAGTATTAAAGTTTTTAAATGTTGGTTTCTAACATTTAATATTGATTGAGCAAGATTGAAACATTGGTTTTCAATGTATCAATACCAAAATAGTTCATCACCACTTTAGTGGCATTCTTTGCTATAATAGTCTTCGTGTATTGCTCGCAACAATTGTCGTTTCGCAACAACTCGTGTATTGCAACTTCGTGTATTGCTCGCAACAATTTGGAATCTTGAATATGCAGTTTCAGAGCCTCTCTATAAAACATCGACTTCAAATTTTAAAGTGCCTTCCCCGGAAGGGAACGCCCGGATGGGTATGTAAAATTTAAAAAAATCATGTTTCGAAATCTTGATAGTCAGCATTCGATTTTATTTTCCATTAACATAATCTCCTATCTTTCCTAAGAATTTATCATTACTCAGCACTCTTGATTCTTTCCCAACAATGGAATGAAATGGATCCAATAAGAGGTTAATTTCCATAGGATAATTTTTTTCCAACAGCAATAGCGGTTACTATAGTTTCAATTATTAACTGAAATGAAACGTATTTGACAAGGTCCATAGCAAAAAACTCAGACGAAGATTTTCATGTCTCCAATAAATGAGTGATATATAGTTATACATTGTTAAATATTACCAAGAGTTGTTGAAGGCTAACTATGAACTGACAAAAAATAAATTTCAACGTGATTTTTTATGTAGGTTCTGAGTTAGTAGAACATAGATGGCAGATCTGCTGCATATAAAAGGAAATTGTCTTAGTCCAAGCAAACTCATTTTCAATAGTAAACGAATTTTTTTGACAAAAATTCTCTTCATTCCAAGTTTAATGTAATACCACAAAATTATTGATTATTATGATCCTTGAATGATAGCGTAGGTGCTCTTCACCTGCAAGAATACTATGAAGTTAAATTACTATAAAAATCGCGATCAATGCCAGTACATGTTGAACATGAGCAGAAAAACTGTAAACTCAGGGTATATTAAAACTCAATTAGCAATAAATCTTAGGGATGATTATTAAATAAGCTAACGAACTGCCAGGAACATATTGTAAATATATGTATAAGTCATCACTCATTAGGAATAGTCAAATTTTATATTTCGCCCGCAGGAAATCCGTGGACATATTTCTTTCGGAGAAACGATACCCTTTACCAAAAAGTTAATCACAGAATTAATGACTAAAATGGCATAGAAAAACTGTCCGGATTTTATCGTCAATCAAACGACCGGAAACTAAATCCGCCTTTTCACAATCCAAACACAAATTCCCTCGGGGTGAATTTCAAATTTAGCCTTTGTTCCTTTTTTATACCACCGACGCTATTTTGAAATAGAGAAGTAGGTACCTGAGGTGTGGAGTTGAACAGATCGAATGGGAGTTCCGATTTACACCTTCAGCGGAATCGGATATTCAAGCGTCGTTAGTAGTTTGATGGCCATACCTACAGATGGGACTATTTTCAGAAAGAAATTCACCCGAAGATCCCAGATGGAAGAAGCATAAGTAAATGAAACGAACCTAATAATATTTAATGAAAATGATAGCTCAGCGGAATGGCATCGAAATTTACGAGGAATTATATCAATGAGGGGGGGGGGGACACTCTTTAGGGAAGGATGGGGGCACGGGAGGAAACATCCTTCCCTCCACCGATAAAAGTTTTCCGATGATCGGAGAGGAAAAATTGCAACAAAAAGGATTAATTCTCATTAGAGTGGGGAGATGGAGTGAGGAGGGTTCTACCCAGTCTATTTTAGCCAACTCCATTCTCCATGCAAGGATCACAACTCTGGAGAAGGATTGATCGGGAAAATATTTTAACCACACGTGGAAGTTTCGGAAATATGTAGTACTTCCGAAGACATATCTATGAAGATGAATTTAGAGAGACATATCTAAAGACAGGCATAAAAGTAAAGCCATCCCAAGATTTTCACAGCTATCCGTTGGCCTAGCTAAAAGCAAAGGAAAGAGGCACAGTCATTGATATAGGATAGCATACGAATATGCTTGTGAGAAGCACATTAAGAATTAAAAACTAAGACTACTCCACACGTCTATGGTTCTGGATTAACTAGAATATCACCATCATCGATCGTCATTCCAAAGATTGGTAATCTGCAGTCCCCTAATCCATTATTCTCTCTTTTCATCGTGTTATTTCTCCACAAGTCTCCACTTAAACGTCCGTCTTAATTTAACTTCTGTGTTCCACGCCTTTCACGACAATTTTTCCAAATATGGCTGTTTTCTAGAATTTTCGAAAATAAGTAGGAGTTCAATTAGTTTTTCCCTAATACTTGGCCGAGTTTTCATTGAAATTCTTTTATCCCGAACTCTGAAATGAATTAAAGATTGAAACGAGGAAAGAGGGATGGAAGAGCGGGTAAGGGCGACGTCGCTAATGCGGCAAAATGGAAAGCCTCGTCTGTGATGGGAGCAGGTACGGGATCCCTTTGATCGCAAATGGCCGAGGTCGATTACCTAATAAAGAGAAATTACCGAGTGAACTGAACTGTTTGGATTGGGGATAGAGTAAGTAAAAGGGCGGGTTTAATGCTCAATTTTGCTGCCTCTGTGTGCGTGCAACTGGGATCAGCGCCCCTTGCTTCCAATTCTCCCCACCCTTCTCCCCCTCTCCTCATGACCACTCCCGTAAGGGAGCGCACACAGTCCTGACCTCTCAGTGCTTGAAGGAAAACTTTCTTCCCCTTCAGCTGCAGCTCTCACCCTCACCTCCACCTTTCCTCATGGGAAACGCTTTTCTGTCCCAGCTGGAGTTTTCTCCTCTCCTGATAAGTCCCGCGCTTAAATTTAAAGGGAGTCCAGCGATTTGCTGCACATAATCTCCCTGTTTGCCCTTACATTTTCGAACCGTCTCCGAGAATTGCCGATATTGCATCTCTGCAAAAGAGGGTTTTAGATTTATCTGTATTATTATTATTCTCTTTCGCATTCATAATAGAGTAATGCAACTATTTGGCAATCTACAATACACAGTTAAGAACAAATTTAAAATTATTTATGAGGGTTAGCGTAAATACCGGTTTTTGGAACGCTAAGATGAGAGACTATCGAATCCATCTAGCACTTTGTCAGACCTTTCACATGATTCATTTCTTCAGCCCTCTGCACAGTCCTACATCTATTCATTTAGTTACCACTGTTAAACAGTAACCTAATCCGTGAATAGCACTTCTGTCAAGGAAAAAAAACTCTTTGTGCATCCACTAAAGGCTTAAATAATGTTGAAAAAATTAAGTGGGAAGTGCGAATGAATTTCAAATTTGATTGGCACAAAACACTTCACAGGAAATTAAAATACTTGCTTTCAGTTTTTTATTAAGATTTATCTTTTCCACATGATGTAGAAGACCGCTCAAAGAGAATTTATTAATGCTCTTTCACTACATATTTATTAGATGATTACAACCAAGCATGCGTAATGCCATAAACGATTGATCCCTTTTGACTCGATGATACTCTCCAATTATGTTAACTGTTCAGTCGCCGTTTTTTTTAAAGATCCCCTCAAATTCAAAGCTACAGTAAATTTATTGGTACCTTTATTTTATCGTTCAAAGCCGCAAAAAATGCAGTGGATCAGAAGATATTCCATTACACATAAAAATGCATCACCAAGTGAATCATTTATTAGAAGAAAATACAAAGCAAGCCAACAAAACCCCCGAAGTTTTCTCAATCAAATAAAGTGGAAACGAAATAGCGTTGCTTGGGGATGAAGTCATCACAAATATTGAAAAAACCATTGCATATATCAGCAAAGACCTTTCATCTCGATTGGAAGTCTCGTCATAACCGAACCTTTTTTCCGAAATCATCAAAATTAATACTTTTAGGCCGTAAAACTTTCTCCTATTTAATGTAAGTAAATATACTTCTATATGGCCATAATTAAAGTACCATTTCCTCCTGTGGATTATTAAAACTGAATGGAATCTTTTACATAATTGACTGTTCCTTTTTTCGGGATTCATTCCGCGAGCCCTAAAAATACGCCTCCAAGAGCATTGACGGGCAATTAAAAATAATAATTACCGCATTTCTGCAATAGCCGAACACCATCTCAGCGGCCCCACTAATAATTTCAACTTTGAGAAGACAAGATTAATAGCTAGGGAAATACGCTCTTACCCAAGATTAATCAGGGAGGCTATAGAAATTGCGAAAAGACCGGAGAACGTCAGCCGAAAAGACGGTTACAAGTTGAGTAGCAGTCGAAAACGAATTTTTTCAAATGTATATTCCGGCAACAGTGGGAGTCCAGACTCATATATATAAAGACGAGCAAGACTAAGAAGTCAGTTCAGTTAACCTGATGAAGCTGGCAGGAGGACCAGCGAAATATTGTTGTTTTCTTAAAACATACATCGCGAAATGAATCCCGAAAAAAGGAACAGTCAACACTGCATCCGCGGAAGCCTACGAGCTAATCTTTTACATAACTTTTGAAATTTTTTGTTAAACTCGTGAGAACATTATGAAAGTGCATTATGCATTGACGAAAATTCGATCTTAACTTTCGAATAAAGTAAAAAGTAACGTGCAGACACCGTTCATCTTTATCACCACCTTCCCATATAAGTAGTACTTTAAATGATTTTTTATTTTCGTTCATTGGCTGTTAAATGCGTTATCGCCTGCATCAAGCAGAATATTTTTGCTAGGGTGCGCTGTATGTAATGATGGAGTCATTGCGTCTATTTGGAATCCAGTGTCCTCTTTATTGGTTACTTCTTAAATTAGCACAATAGTGCCTCACTTTCTAAAATTAAAAAGGAACAAATCCCCTTTGGAAAGAATCTATCCTGAGAAATATTATCTCGACCCCTTTCACCCAGCCATCTTCTCAACGAGAGGTTCATTGCTAGGGGCAGAGCAAAACATATTACAGTTACAAACCAATTTATCCACGGGCGAGGGCACTTGGTCCTCCTCCACATGCGTTATATCCATGGCTCGAGTGCCTCTGTCAAATGAAAGTTTGATCTACGAACAAATAATTTCAAGTGCATGCGCGGAGACCCCTCTTATACCTATAGGTGGATGGGATCTCGAAACGGACAGTTTGAATGAGCGTTTGTGTACTTTACGGAGAGTATGAGTGAACGAACTGGGAATGAATGAGGTGCCCTTGTGAGCTGATAAAAAATGTTACGGGGCTTCGCTCTAAAATAAACCAAAAAAATGATTTTATTCCCTCCGCGACTGGCAAAGCGCAGGCCGAACGAATTCTTCAAAGGCGGGGGTTGGCGATGACGTGTATATATCTTGGAGCTCTGCGACCACCTCTCTCTGGACCACCGTCATTGAAACAGCTCTTGTGAATATTCCAAGGCTAATTGAGCGGGAAGAATGAGAGATATAACGCATCCAGTGCGTATGATCAAAATTCTACATTTTTCCAGGAGTGTGGAAACTTCCGTTTTGTAGGAATGCAAAAAATAATTTAAAATATTTGGATGCATGATTTATGAATACGAATGATTTTTCTCTTGATGTACCACCGACACAAATGAAACAACGTGGATCAAAAGTGGTAATAATCGCAGTATGAAGAAAATTAGAGCTAAAATTAAGCAAATATTTGCCAATTAATTTCGAGCGAAGTCAGATATTAACCATGTTTGGCGGCGCATCAAGAGAAAAATCATTCATATTTTAAAAAATCAAGCTTCCACATATTTTAAATACTTTACGTCATGAAAATAGAAAATCTGATGAGAGCTATGTTTTTGCCACTAAGTTTTTGACCAGAATTTGAATATTTAAAAAAATGAATCTATTTTTCTCAAAAAAGAAACAAAAATATTCAGTCCGTTGGAGCTTTTAATCGAATTAAAATTTCTCCTTGGCCACTAAGTTGGCCACTAAGCCATCCATAAAACAAGTTCAGATACCTCTCACAAACGTATTACAAAATTAAATGTGAATCATCAGGACTTTAGGTGAAAATTAATTAAAATGTACGGAATATTCAAGTATGTTACGAATAATGGAAGCGTGATATGGATATTTAATTATCCACAGCATGCATGGTCTAATGTCGGCATATTTTGTAAAGTCAAAGTTATTCTGAATTAATCAAACCATTAATTTTATTGATGCTAAACCTTTTAAAAACATCTACTGAAGATGGCAGCTAGATATAAAACCCAAGAATTGTCACAATAGCCGTCAAAACGCATATCACATAATAGAATTGGACAAATATTAAGGAGAAATTTTAATTCGATTAAAAGCTCCAATGGACTGAATATTTTTGTTTCTTTTTTAAGAAAAATAGATTAATTTTTTTAAATATTCAAATTCTGGTCAAAAAAATCTAATAATAATCTCACTATTCCAAAACAAAAATATCTCGGGTCCAGAAAGAATTGTTCATGACTATTTTAGTAATGAAACTTGTAGACCTATTATATCCTGATCTCAGTTTCAGGGGCAGAAAAGCATGAAAAATTACTGATATTCCATAAAAAGGAAGTTTTTCCTCATTACAGAGTTTTTCAGTTCAGACGGAACGAAGATGTATGTTGGTATTCTTGCGAGAACGAAGATCTCGGGAGAAAATACGGCTGCTAGAACGACCGCCTTTTTGCGACTAAATACGACGAGGAGACGAGTTAAGTGATGAGAAACCAAGAAAGTAGAGCACCTCTCTTACGCTAATTGGGGAATCATTCCAGGTTAATATGCATTATTTTCTAATGAAGCGACTACGTACTCCAGGTCTCACGATTTTGGAGAAGTCTAATGTATTAATCAGGTTGAAACAATGTGGGTCAAAAGTGTTTATAATCGCAATATGAAGAAAATGAGTGCTGAATTTCAGCAAATATTTTCCAATGAATGCAGAGCAAAGTCAGATTTTAATCATGTTTGGTTGCACTCCAAGAGAAAAAAGCAGAGTTAAAAATCACTCTTAAAGCTCCCAGTATCAATCACATAACGGATTCCCACCTGTCCGATATAAATTCCTACGCTAAAATGGGCTAAACCATTCGAAACATGAATAAAATACGTGGTAATTTTTTGGTAGACTTAGTGGACAACTGTGTGACCCTCCCCGTGACTTTAGCATAATGACAGAGACTAACGGATGACTATTATTATGCGAGGGGTCTGTACTATGTAATTAGGACATCGGAATGCATACAAACAATGGATTTTATCTCTAAAAAATTACTATAAGACACGGAACATAAACCAGCTAAACCAAAATTCCAACACATAAAAATACCTTCTGTTTCACAAATGTATGACTTCCATTCGTCGCCATTATGGATATTATTTAGAACTAAGGCAGTTATTAATTGAGTTAGACGTATGAAGCTAGCCTTCACATGCATTCAGAAGGTCCTCACATTGCTATGATTTCAAACTTCCGTTTACGACCTTATCAATCATATTTCAATTAATTTCCCTCCTTCGAAAGAAATAGCGGTGCGATCCTCTCAACTGCGGGACGAGGACACTCGAAACTTCTGTGAAGACGCGACCTTTCGCTTGGGGGTGTGGGCGTGGTGGCCCTTGGCAGTTGCGGCGGAATTTTCCACACTTAATGGGGTGATCGACGCCTTCTTGTCCGCATCAATCAACTCTATAAAGGCTGAGAGAGAAGTGCCACGAGAACTCTTTTGAGAGAGATCCCTTCGCGCAGCCGCCTGGACTGTGACTGTGACTGTGGTGGAGAGGCGTTGGGCGAGGGGAAAAGAGAGGAAAAGGTAACTAAAGAACTACAGCTACAGATAAGAGGCCAAAGTTTATTACTGGTGTTCTTCCGTTACCCTTTCGATTTCGGGCGATGATATACAAAGGTTTAAACCATGGAATTGGAAATTTACTTCATCGCACTCCTTGGCACAAGCATTTAAGGAAACGCTGAGTATCATTAAATGCGCACAACCCGCAATCCTTCCCACCTCTACCTTGCTTGCAAAGAATTTTTTGTTCCATCAGAATTTATAAATCTTATTAGTAGTCCACAGTTTACATTATTAGTCACTTTTGTAACTTCCGCACCACTTCCTTTGCTCCTGATACTTAAAAAAATATTTTTATATCTTACTAAGCGTTTGATAGGTCATTTAACGCACTGAGGTCGAATTCATAAACCGGTTGGAAATTGACATAAATATAGGTACTGAAATAAGCGTATAAAAATTAAATAAGAGGGATATACTGTCAATACAAGTCATTTACCAGCATAACTATTAGAAATAACTGTGAAATTCATTCTTGCGTTACCAAATTTATGGAAAGTGTTTGACCATGGGATTTCGTTCAGGACTGATTATTGGTATGTACTCATATCAAATTTATTCCTTCAAACAGCCAGGCATAAGTCAGTGAAACTTACCGTATCGGATATTCCTTGATCAAAAGTTTTATCCACAGAAACATGGCTTTAGGACCGAAGTCGGAGACTGTGTTGAAAAAATGTACTCGCGTGTTGTTGCGGCACCAAATGCTAAACCACATTTTTCACTTAATCTACGCTTCGTACGATTGATTACTTCGAGGAAAAGGTCAACGAGCCTATCAAAGAACAGAACTGCAAAATTGAAGTCTACTCAAGCTCGAGAGCTTTCTATTGAAAATTCCCTCGGAGAGAAGCGATATGGTTTGAAGTTCTTACGGTGGAGACACATTTTTAAGGAGGGAGCGTTCATCATCCTGTCAGTGGAACAAGATGTTTAATGTTACTCATCTCTTTGGATGGCGTCATCCAAATATATCGTTCCTCGAATCTAAAGTCAACAGCCTTAACCGGCATCACTCCTCGGAATTCGAAAAACTGCTCATTATGATACGTCTAAGGATATTGCTGAGATACACATTAGTCTCAGTGTCGCCGATGCCCTAAATTAACAGGGGTTGAGGAGATAAGAGGATGAGTGGAGAGAAGGAGAATGGATGGGAATAAATAAAAGAAATAGTTAAAGGACAGTTAGAGGAGTCGCTTCTGAAAAATCCGGTGGCATTGCGTCATTGGTCGGGTGGACACTCGCAAAGAGGAAGATCGCTCAGCGTCACGTGTTCGCTGATCAGCAGCAGATCGTCACGGAGAGCGACGGTGGAAGAAAACAGACCTCCGAGGAATCAATGATTGACGTTCCGGGGCCGCCGCCCGCATCAGGAGAACCAAGGAAACACACATGCGAATGTGCAGCGAGCATCGATGGTCTCAAGGAAGGGGAAGATGGGGTCGGGGGATTCGCCCACATCTGCCTTGAATGGGATCGATTCAACTCGTGATGCCGCTGCCGAAGATCGCCTCGGCTCATTGGCAGCGACGTCAGGGGCACTCGGAAGCGGACGGCACGGCGACTCCCTCTGCCCGCCACGATCCCTAACCGGCCTTATAACTATCTATCATGGTCAGCGACCATTGTCGCTGCCTCAGCGTGGCAGTGGGTACCGCCAAAGACTGTTGGGTAAGCCGGCAGCAGAGGTTATTCGTTAACACTCGGAAATTTTGATGAAAACACAGAAAATTTCTAAGAATTAAAAAAAGATATTATCATAGTAATCCTACCGCCAAAAGTATAATCTGACGGACTATTTCCTATTTTCCACCTAATATTCAAACTAAGAGTTCTTCGCAATATTTATCACATAAGCACTGAAAAAGATTCACCGAATTGCAGTCAAATTTACATGGCAGTCTTTTCCCTTTACCGCTGACCCAGTAGTCTCACCTATCCTGACCTTAAGATGCTAACTAAAATTACCAATTATTATTATCATTGATGATTATTGATGCTAATATAATTCCTGATCTTTAATATTAATTGCACTCGCTTGAAATGTGATTCAAAACGATTTCAGGTTCATCAAGTAAATTTTCATAAGGATGTCGATAATAAGAATGCATTCAGCTATTATTTAAAAATATTGAAGTAACGCAAAATTGAAGTGTATTCATTGCATAGTTACAAATGGTCATCAGCTAAAATATTGGCTTCATGTACTTTATAGTCACCCTCTACTTGCAGCAAGCGTAATTATAGGAATTATTCCCGTTTTTTTTCACTTCCATTACAAGCCTGTGATTTTGCTTCGAATACCCAAAATTATATTTTCAGGATGGAATTTCTTATTAGGAAGTATGATATAATGTGTAATCATTGAAATCAACTACTGCATAAACCTTTAGCATCGTAATGAAAAAATCGAGGGAATTTAGCAAAAGGATTAGATAAGTGTCTCGACGAACGAAAGTTAAGCGCACTTCACTGCGAAGAATGACCTGATAAATAAAGACTATCGCAAGTAATAAGTCCATAGATATCATAAGCATAGGAGAGACTTTATGTAAATTATTTTCTTTCCACTTTTTTCTCGATAAATGTTTAATGCACCATGACAGTTCAGCTATCCGACCTATGTTTTCGGCTAACTAGTTAACTGCGAAACTGATTCACTGTATATGACCGAGAGCGCACTTGAACGGTATCAATATTCCTCTACAGCGCGTATCACATGCAGTTCCATCTATTCTCTTCTCTAATCAATGAAATCCAATGAAGAGCTTCGAGCCTTTAAACAGAAGAATGCGCTCCTTGAAGTACTTCCACTGCCAGAGCGCCCTATCCAGCCCCCGTATCTCCAGACAACATTCCTGCGACGGCGGCTTGAAGAAGGGAGAAGCGGCGCACGTGGATCAACAAACTTCGTCGCGTTGTGCTCCCTCGATGAGTAAAACAGCCGATCGCCTCGGTCGGAGTATAGAGATACGGTGGCCACGCCACAAGGGTTTTGCCTTTCGAGTACTTCGATGACGGCTTCCGTTTTTTTTCCACCGAAAGAAAAAAATAAGTGTGCGAGGCCGGTGTGACTAAGCGAGCACATAAATACAGAGATAACTCCTCATGAACTCGGCCGAGAGATGGCGGAGAATGTGAGGGAGAGGAGAGAGTGATAAGGGAGCAAGACTGAGAGGGTGAACGTTGACCACTAGGAACCTCATCACAAGCCGGACAGGATATAACGTACAGATTTAGAAGAGAAAAACATATAGATTTTATGCAAACGGAAATTTGTAGCGAAGTGTTTTAGTAAAAGAGACTTCACAACGGATATATTTGTATATATGTAATCGTTCTCTTTCCTTGCCCCCAAGAATCAGTATAGTTTTCCCGCTATGAAATCCAAATACGACAGATTTATTTCCCCATTCTTCGACCAGATAAAAATATATCTTAGCCGTAAAGACATCCAATTATAGACATATTCGTGAACCTCCCCCGTAACAATCTTAAACTCTCACAAAATGTTTTCCGATCTTCACTGATAGCACATAAATGCATCTACCTACGCCATTTTTCCCTTTCGTCAAAATACCATTGGTGACGATAAATTTAATAAGATCATAAATTATTTAGCAATTTATGGCCTGAGAGTTGAGATACTGGAGCACTATTAAAATATTCACATGGTTAATAGCAATCATCGTTAAAGCTGGCCGTAAAATTGCGGTGCACAGATGTTAGAATATTTTCTCTCATGAAGGCTATCAGCGAAAGTTCAACCTGGGTCATTAAATGCCGACAGTCATAAATAACTTGTCCTCACATGCTAGTAAATTAAACGGGTGATTTCCATAAGGATACACTTGCAGAGCTACTTACCATCGCGATAAAGTTATACCACACCGACCCGCGTGGATACGAATGGGAACTCATGACTTATGATCGAGACTATTAGTTCTTAACTTAAACTGTTATCTGAGTTATCACAGAAAAATATTTCTGCATAGCGTCGCTATTTGTTTACCAATTCAATTAATGAAAATCACTAGAAGTATCGGATTTTGGTTTGCTTTTATATATAAATCATCTTTTTAAAGAGTTCGAGAAGGACCTAGGAACGGATCCCATGACTGCGGCCATATGATCATTCTACCTTGTTGCCTATGCATGCCTCATGTGCTGGTAATATAATGCTGATTGAATACAAAGGTTCCCAGCGCGTATTTTGTCAACATTACCGAAAATGGATCGACTCATGAACGAGGCGAGGAACGAAATGTGATACATTTTGATACAAGGGTATTTGAACCAGAGGATTCAAACATACGCTACGGCTATGAGAATACTCTGGTAAATGAACGTGACTCACGCGGAATATTGCAAAGACTCCTTTCTTTGTTTATCATGGCGACGGAATTTGCGTTGTCACAACCATTTCTAATTACTGCTACCCATTGGGGTGGATGGAGAGGGCATTACACCATCAAACTGTAGCCTGACAACCGACACGACCAACATATTGTTTAAACCTGCTCTTTCCTTACTTTCCTTTGGATATCACGATAGAGTGGGAGAATTAGTGGATAAATAGCAAGAATATCCAACATTTTTTAAGTATTCTACCGGTTAAGGTGGGTTTTGCTCAATGTCAGAGAATCTCCTTTATTAAATCCTTTAGTCATTTGCCCTGTCTATTGGCTACTAAATGCTATGGATTCTACTCGACGGTACCTCAGTTTTCACTGGGAGTGCGGAAAATTATTAAATAAATAGAAAATATATGCAAGAAGAATCCACATTGAAGAAGCAAATGCAGGCTGATTTCAAGCAACTTATCGATGGAAAATATCGTCAATTGCAAAATTAGCGGGTCAGCTCGTAAGAGCTCTAGTAATATCGGGGTTAACATATATGACAGACAGGTCGCGCCCATGTTATAGCTGTAAGCAGTGGCCACCATAGCAAACGCCCTCTCCATCTACCTCAATGCTGCTATCCAAGAACAACGGTCAGCTAACTGAGGCTCGATAAACGCTGTCTGCTCAATAATTCGTTAATATTACGATTCATTGGTTTTTCAATCCATAAGATTGGTGACTGCAGCCCTCCACCCTTCCCTATCTAAAGCTAGTTCCCTTACCTCCAGGTACCTCTACCCATGCACTTTTTATTTGGTCCATGGACTTATTCCTGGATCTGCCTTTGGGGGCATTGCCCTCTATTTTGCCATCAATTACGTTCATTATAAATCCATTGTGTCTCAGGGTGTGTCCAATCCATCTTGTTCTTCTTTTCTGTATGGTCTTCCATATGGTCCTTTCCTCTTCTACTCTTCTGTACACTTCATCATTTCTCATTTTTTCCGTCCATTTTATCTTCAGCATCCATCCTCCAGCACCAGGTTTCGAAGGCTTCTCTTCTTACGATTACGATTAGTGAAGGGAATATAGCCAAACGTCATTAAGTAGTGTGAAATGAAAACACGGCGCGTGTACACCGTATAAGGGATAAGCAGGCACGCGGAGGGAAAGAAATGATACAGAGGTAGCCAAGGGGACGCGACGGCGGTTTCACTACCTGTCTGCTGACTGCACGCCCAGCATAGTGAGCTCTGAGAGCCACGGAGAGCGTGCTCCAGTGACGCCACCAAGGGGATGCATGATACTCGCGTATATTAAGTGCTCCGAAAGGGGAGTGAGTAAGGGGGAGGGAGGGTGTGAAGTGTGGGTTGGGGAAGATGGTGCGAGACGGATAGATGGCGCCATCCTCAGAGGTGTTGGAGGAGCGGCTCAAGTTGCGTCGGGTCTGAGCGAAGCTTAAAGTTTTTATCTCCCGAAGCTCATATATGACGCCCACTCGCTAGACCGGGTGAAAATAAAGCCTGCGCACATGCGCACGATTTCCACCTAAGAGCGTAAGTGATTCTTTTCCTCATCAGATTTAGAATGATAAATCCAGAATGGAAACATCACGAGCTTTTGTCCCGTCGACGTACACACGGTTTCCGATACGCGGACATTTACCGATATTGATATTTACTCTAATTTTAGAAAAGTACCTAAAATATAAGGCGAAGGTTCACGTCTGCATTCCTTAATTTTTTTACCAACCACAAATACTTAAACGGAACATAATCACCGGAAACTATCGATTCTCCAGGTGCTCTACGGGTGGTAATATTTTGCTCTAAATTTAATCTTATCTAGCATTTCCACTCACTGATTGATGAACGTTTTTGGGGACAGTTTTCCGTCCTCAAAAGCAGGCTACGATCGCAACTTGCTATTTCGCCGAATTGAGATGATTATATGAACACATAAATTGGTCGATCAAAACCTCAATCACTCACCCCAACCTACCACACACACGTAATCCACGCACCATTATAAACGGATTAGGCATTTATCTTTCAACACGGCCGTCTTTGAATCGCCACACGCGCAATAAACAGTTGTTTTCCACAGCAAATTAATTGGTATCGAACGTGATTTTGGGCTGCAAGGGAATTTTTTACTGCATTGCAATACTATTTTGACCAATTTCATACTTTGAGGACCAAAGAGAGAACATATATGTTACTCTTGCGACCCTGTGGAAGGATTCTAATCATCACATCTAGGGCTTTTTGCTCAAATTCTATACTAAAGATTAAATTGGACATAGTGGTCAGCGTGTAACGCCCTCGCCTCAGGTGAACTTCGAAGTTTGTCAAGACCTTCCCCGCGAATTGGCCTTTAAAATGACGGGTACCCACAAGCCCAAGTCAGAAAAGATTTATCTTAGGCTAAAAATTAGACTTTCTCCTCAATTTTGCCTCGTTACACGCTCGCTTCTGAAGGAATTTGTATCCACTGTAGGAGAACGCTTGGCATTAAATGCTTGTATAATTTTCCTCTCCAAAGGTCTGAAATGTCACATTATAATTGCATATAAACGCGAGGTATAATCACCTCATTGAAGAATTTTGCAAACTGACAGAGGTTATTCTAAAAAAAAGAAATCGGTGCCAATGTTAGTTACCATGCAAGCACACCAGTAAAGATTTTTAAATGATGTAAAATAAACCTCAATGACATCCTAGTCAAGTAGATGTTAATGATTTAATAATATCGCCCTACGGGTTTTGCCTGACAATAGAGTTATGACCAGTTTGTCGTATATTGCTCTAAACTATCGCATTTGCGTATCACATACGTGAGATGAGCTATATCACAGCATCTTTTTTTTTAAAAACTTACAAAAATTATACTAAAAATTTATATACATTGTACAGGTATCACCGAAATATAATTGGAAATCGTGCTAAAGGCACGCCAATATTTTAGGATTATCTAGTCATAAATTACAACTAATACTCCTTGGTAATTGAACAACACTAACGCCAAATCCGATCCCCTTAACTAAAAATTACTTTACAAAAACTAAAGTCTAATTTTGCTCAGCTATCAAGGGAAAACCCACATAATACCGATCGAATGAAGACTCCATAATTCGCACTGTTATTTTACGGATGATATTCGTTGGCAGACATCCTTACCCTCGATCCATGTAAAAAAAAATTCATCCAACATGCCTGTTCGAAGGTGCGACGACAAGTTTTTATTCGCCATTCCCTCAACGTGATGAGATAATAGCGTACGAGTCACCTCCCTCTTACTTTGAACTTCGAAAACATGACTTTAGCTTTCGTCCTGACACTGACAAGCCAAGTTTGAGTTGGTCCTTTACATTTTTTTCTGAGCGTTGATATCCCAAACACTTCGCTTGAAATGCAAAGAGCTTCCCCAATAGTGTATCGAGGAAAACCATAAATTTTTTTATTTTACGACGTGTCTGGCAATTCGATTTTCTGGCCTCAATACCATGGCTTCTGTTACCTCACTTCGCATTGAGAATGAGACTACTGTCCGTAAATGTTTTAATGGGAACAATAGCCTTACGAAAATACTCAATACTTTTTCTTGTAGATTATAATTGATAGCGATGTAAATATAATTGTAGAAAAATTGGCAGTTTACCCTTAAAACGGTTTAACCTCCCATTGAGTTAGAGCGACTCATTTCAAGACGTCATTATGATAACTGACATACTTGAGCAGCATGAAATTTTGAGCTGCGGGTTTACTGCTACAGTTACACACTTTTCTTACCAATAGGTTAATCATTCAACCGCGATTATATTGCACTTCATTGTCAGATAACGGAGTTAAATTTGCTTGTGTGTAAAAATTATTACATCGCAAAGAAAATATAGCTGTAAGTTTTACACAAAACATGGAAAAATTCAGAGACCCAAGGTGTGGTAACGAAGAGGCGGTAACTCGCCACACTAATCAAATAAATATTATATTTTATAGAAAAAAAAAGGATTGACTTGTCTCTAAAATTATCTTACGACAGAAATAATGGAAAACAAATATAAAAAAATGCGGAACTAAGAATGGCATTTCTAAGATTTACAAAAGTGCAGGAAATGAGTTTACTTCCGTGATAGGAAACAGGAACTCCTGAAGATAAAAGCCATCCTCGTCAAAGCATATTTCTGAGAAACATTTAACTTAAGCGTAGAATAATACTTGGTGATTACAGTTATATTCATTACATCATAGTGCTGTGGAAGGTGGAACACGGAGAAACCTGAAAATATATTATATATGTACTGAACCCAGCATTGGTAAATCACTCGTCAACGCCAAAATCACTCATCGACTTCAAAATGTGGATGGAGAGTAACGAGCACACAATGGGAGTGCAGGCCATCTGGAGGTCGCGGGGACAATGGGGAGAGAGGGAGAGGTTAATGGAAATGAAAAACGAGGAGGCAGGGAGGTCTCCGATGACGGACGGGCCGCAGAGAATGACTTTAAGAGAGTGGGGGAGGGGGGTCACGACCCCTTCACTCCCTCCACCCATGGGACCCGACACACTCTTAAAATGCGTGAGAATACATCCAGGGCGTTGGTGGGTGGACTGAAGCGCTTTGAACTCTATGGCGAGTCTCAGTTTTCGTCGCGTAAAAAACGTCGGGAAACAAATATTTCACAGAACAATCAGACCCATTAACAAACTTCGGATCTCATAAAAGAAGTTAAAGATTTAGCGATATGTTTACCGCCACGTTGAGGAGTGAATGCACTTGAATAGTTAAAAATACATGAACAATAATATATTTATCCTCTGACGGGTAGAACTTCTCAGAACTATCCTGTGAGTGTGCAATAATGATAAGGCCTCATGACCCCTGTGAGTTTTCAATAGGCTCATTATGAGTCATCAAAGAAAGTACGGTTCATAGTATTTACAGCTTACATTCACAAACGTTAACTTTTCATAACATCCTACAGTGGCTTCTTCCCACGCAGCTGGATGCTGGTTAACATACATGTCTCTTTTTCTCAAATCTTTGGTTACTTGAATCAAAATTTATTTAAAGCTAATGGAAATAAAAAGGAAATAAAATATATATTCACCACAGCTCAGGATGATCAATACTTAGGGATATAAAAGGTTGTTGCGTATTACCTACGAAGGAGCAAAAGTATAGATCAAGTTAAAAAAATACAATTTACAAATAATAGATAGGCCCAAGGAAATATGCCAGGGTGAAAGAAATAAATGCTCCAATACAAGGACAGATATTACCTTACTTACGTAATGAAGCTGGAAACTAGCACTATTGAATTGGGTGATCACAATTTATAATCAAAATGGTGTTTATTCTGACATAGATATTGAGAAATTTTGAAATATTTCTTTTCTTTCAGTCCATAACAACCTTTCCCTCCTAAGCAGTGCATTGCTCAATGCCTTTGAGAACTGAATGGGCGTGATATAGCAGCAAACTCGCAAATGCTTTTCCAGACTCCAACCCGGATTTTGAATGGTTATGCAAATTTCCTCTCCAGCCAATACCTCTTCGCCTCGTTAACATCTGCAGAGTCGACGAGGAACTCGAAGTAGCCGGGTGGAGAGTGAACAGGCGTCTCGATCCAAGCAGCGCTGGAGAAGGAACATGAGTTGCAAACTCTCCATACTACCTTTAACGTCAAATTTAACGTATAGAGCCCCAAGTAACGCAAGCATTTTCCGCTTCTTTCCTGGAAATGCGCCAAACTAGTATATCGCTACCAGAATAACATAACTATCATACAGTAGAAAATCAATAGATAATTTTATGATTAAATTTGGACTATTAAAAAAAGAATTTGACTATTGAGGTTGAAATTGGTCCTCAGAAAAAAGATACCGTTGTAAAATGTAGGAATAAATGGGATAAAAAAAGAAACTAAGTCTGGAGAATTTTTATGATAGTTAAACCTAGTTCTTACAGAAACAGATTAACTACAAAAACTTAAGTCTGAAGTATAATGTATTAAAACGAAGCAAAATTAATTCACACATGAGCACTTTCCCCAACTAAATGCACTACTCTATAACTTCTATTGTACATAAAATAGTATTAACTAGAGGTCAACCTATAAATTGCAGCTCTGACATTAATGGGAATAAGCTTTATAAAATCCCAAGAATGAAAAAAATATTTCCATGTTCTATACATTACAATGCAAATGATCCCGTAGGTGAATTGGATTAAAAAAGTCATACATTGCAAAATACCAGTCGTTCCGAGATTTTAAAAAGGTTTTGCAAGGTGATCCACTTAAAAGGAGAGCTCTCTCCATCATAAGGATTTCGTTCACTATCAAGGTTAGCAGCAATGTTAAGAGAAATTTACGATATATCAGCTTGTAATGATAAAAGTTTCCAAAATAGGCCGCTGAATAACTTACAGGATAATTACAGCACAACTATCCCCTGGGTGCTAAAAAATCAAGACCGGCTATGATACTCAACGCTACACATAACGATCAAAGTTTGTGAATAGCCTGAAAACCACGCTCAGATGCAAATCACAATTGGGTATCGTCATTATTTCATTGCATTCAATTGCAACATGTATGACGCGAAGTTATAAACCCTTCGAGGCTTATGGATGATTTGAATAATTGGGGTTCCACATTACGTTAATAAGGAAAAACAAATAAAAACTAATTAACTTAAAGTCTTCAAATATTCCCATAATGCACCACCAATTTACCTTTCTCTACAGCTATATACGCTTTCATATACCGAGAAATTCTTCTTGTCTGCTTCATAAAATATGCAACGAATTTAAGAATTTGGATGATTGTTAAATCGACGGAAATAAAAATGACGTCCCAAATAATATAACAAGCATTAGGAAACAAGGAAATATACTCGTCACCTTATGAGTTTGGGCGGGATATAATGGGAAGATGGGAAGTTAATTTTTCGGATGCTGCAGAGCGCTGGCTCTGTGAGGTATTCTCAGCACTACTTCCCCTTCCCTCCCCCCCCTACACCTCTTCTTCTTCTTCTTAGCTTAAATGCCAATTATTTGGGATCAGCTTTTTGGACTTTCAGCCTCCAGCGTGCTCTATTCAAAGCCATGTCCTATTTGGCACCAATCTCCAACATATCCTTCTTCACACACTCCATCCATGCTTTCCTTGGCCTTCCTCTGCTCTTCCTTCCCTCCACCTTCAGGTTCATTACTTTTTTCCCCAGATATTCACCGCCTCGTCAAACAACATGGCCATACCACCTCAACCTGCACTTTTTCACCTTTTCTGTTATAGGTGCAATTCGCAAACTCCCTCTACTGTGGTCATTCCTAATCCTGTCAGCTCTGGTAACCCCACTCATCCATCTCAGCATGCGCATTTCACTTGCATGTAATACTCTCGCATGTGTACTCTTAGAAACCCAACACTCAGCCCCATAGAGTAACACTGGTCTAATGATAGTCTTGTATATCTGGCCCTTCAACCTAGGTGGCATCCTTCTGTCACAGGTCACACCTGTCACTGACCTCCATTTGTACCAGGCTGCAGATACACTGTCCTTAATTCCTAGGTCAAGACCTCACTCCCCACCTACACCCCCTTCATAAAATACACTTCAGAGCAATGTGGCATTTCAGCTCTCTAAAAAAAATGTCAATCTTATCTCACCCCTCCCTTCTCCACAAGCATCATGTGAAGTTTTCGCCTTTGAAGCAGCCGTGGGAATGAATGTGGGCACCACGGCGATCGTTATTCCGTTAATAGCTCCCGTTCTCCGGCGTTTGCTTCCATAAGTCGCGACGGATTCAAGAGGGTTTTCCGTGATCACCAGCGGCGCTTCTTCTTAACCCAGGGTCGTTCGATTCGATACATCAATAGATCCATCCAAATCAGTGTTTCCCATCACCTCTTCCTCACGGTTGCCATAAATGTGGTGAGTGAGCATTCGCTGCCATAGCACATCCAAGGAAATCAGCGATCATGCCGGCGCAAGTCGTCAGTTCAAATACAAATTCAATGCCAAATCAACAAAAAAATTTTAACAACCAATGCGAGGCTTATAATGAAGAATACAGTAAAATAAGTACTTTTATAGCGGGTTTGTTTACGATGCGAAGAACTGTTTTTTTCTCCAATGTCTCCCAGTGCCTCGATGGCAGAGCAAGGGGTGTTAATTTGGCTTTTTATTTTTCAGGATGTTTGAAAAATCACCACCAAAGTCCACAGGACACTAAGGATGATAAAAATAAGAAAATCAACCAAATTAAATATCAAACAATATCTTTATAAATCCTCAAAATCTTCCAGGATCAAAACATGTCTACTCTGGACCAGCACGACGATCCAACTCTTCTCCGCATAATAATAACTAACTGTTACCAAGAAAATGAAACCGATAAAATCCAGCCAAGTCCCTTCAATTTTATTTAAGGAATTAAAAGTATATACATTCAAAATGAAATATTAATCGTTACACTGTATCGAAGGTAGAATATAGTCGACATTGAACGACCTTGCTGAAAACGGAGAGCGGGGTCCAAATGGGGGATTTCAACGCGAGGGATTGACTGTGTGTCTCATTTCGGAGACCGTGTCTTTCTGTCACGCGCAGAGCGCGTCCATCCGCCCTCTAGATGGCGTCGTGTGCGTACTTGAGGATTCCTCCCGCGTCCTCACTCCTTCCGTGCTGCCATCTCTGAGGCTGAGGGGTGGTGAGGAGCCGTGCTGCCATCTGAGGTCGAGGGGAGGAGTGCGGAACGGAGGAGAAAAAAAGGAGCATTCTTTCGACTGAATCACAAGAAGTCCATGACAACCCTAAAATCACCACTCACAAGTAGCCATGGGACCGCGGGGAAGAAGCTAGCCTTACATGAGGATACGTGCGTGCATGGGACAAGAAGAGGGAATTGACGATCGCGAGGCGTGACAGGACGCGGAGGAATTCGGAGGAACGAAGGTTCAATAGCGTCGGCGTGACGTGCTCTTCCACTCCGCACACCAAAAGCTACCGCTCAAATCGCTCAATAGATACGTTAATTTTTAAAAAGCGAAACTTTGCCGCGAAGAATATTAAAGACATCCTCAGATATCTTCGTAGAGATACGATGTCTACAACAAACTCGATGAAAAGAGTTCTCAAGACGTTATTTCATTTCTTAATTCCCTCTCTTCCACAGGAAACAGGCTTTGATTTTCCTATTTTGTCGAATGGAAATATTGCTGAGAAATTAAAAGTTTTCTTTTCCTAGAGAGAATTTAATAAACTGAAGGACATTCTCAGACAGATCCGTAAGGCTCGAATTCTACAATAAAAATAATAAAAAAAAATTTCCGCGATACTGCACTGTTTTTTGCATATTATGCGGATACTACCGTTTTCCTTTTTTTTTAAACATACCAGTAAAGAGAGAAGTTCAACCGATACTTCAAAAGGGGCTTATAAATAACAGGCAAAAAAATGCCAATGCTCATCTGTTTAATCTGTCAACTTATACGCGAAATCACCCCAAAATGGAGATATAGTGAAACCTGTATTAAGCAATCACCGATGGTTCCGATGAAAAATAGTCGTTCGACAGTTTCTAGGAATACATATTATGAAAATAAACTGGCGGCTGATTTGAAAAAAATGGAAAAAATCTTAATGCGACGGTTTTGTTAAAGCCTATACAGATGACGTTTATTTCCTCATAATTCATAGGAAGGTGCACAGATGAAAAAGTCAAAGAGAGATGCTACTTCGCTCTGGTGAGGCCACACCTTGAATACGCCGCGGGCATTTGGGATCCTGGTCAAATGGATTTAACAAAAAAAAATAAAATACAAGAGAAAGCAGTGCCTTTCATTAAAAACTGCTACGAGCGTATATATAGTGTCTCAGACAATTTAGAGGGGTTCAGGTGGGAACCCCTAGAGATATGGAGGCTACACGCTAGGCTTAGGTTGCTTGAGAAATTCAGAACTGATGCTTTTCACAGTGACGCAGAATATTATCATGATTCCTCACTACATCTCTAGGTCTAACAGAAGTGACAAAATAATAGAGATACACTGCCGAACATATAGTTACAAAAACTCGTCCTCTCCGCGCACAATAATATATATAAGCTTGGTACCTAGGCCGGATCGGGGTTTGATGGTTTGGAGCCGAGTGGAAGGCATAAACCAGAGACTCCGTGAAGTCAGTGGGAGCGAGGGAGCGGAGTTCTTAGATCTCAGGCCAGTGCTGAATTCGTGTCGGGTGCCACTACATCGTGCAGGTGTCCACATATGAGACATCGCAGGAGATAACGAGCAGGATATTGGAGCATACTCGTAGGCCTTTTTAGGACAGAGAGTAGGGTAGTGAGTAGGTCAAATAGTGGGCCATTAAATAACTTGCCATTCACCAGGATAGCAAAGAATAACGAGTTGATCAGACAACACAGTATAGGTTTAGCGGGACGGAAGAAAGCACAGAAAAAGGAAAACATATAAATAAAAACAACACCCATGAATCTCCAAACGGTAACTTTCCCAATAATTTAGAAAACAGAAACCCCACAAATACAATAAGCAGACATATTAAAAAAGAGGAATTTTCAGAAGTGGTAGTTAATTGTCGTAGTTTAAGAAGCAAGATACCTGAATTCCATCACCTTATAGAGAGTATAAATTCTGACATAATTATAGGAACAGAAAGTTGATTAACAAGCGATATTGCTGATAGTGAAATTTTTCCAGTAAATTTGAGGGTATACAGAAGAGATCGATAGGGTCGACCGGGAGGCGGATTATTTATCGCAGTTTAGAACACATTAGTCAGCAAAATAGAAGTGATTCCCGATAATATAATAGAAAGTGTATGGTGTTCCATTCAATGTGCTAATTCGAAAGTAACATACGTTTGTGCCTACTATAGACCACCCCATTCCGATGTACACTCAGTATTAGAACTGGAGAAACAGACCAGCTCCATTCCTTCCCATAGTAACGAACGACAGATTATTGTTGGTGGAGATTTCAATACACCATCGATAGATTGGAAACATGTAGTCATAAGTCTGGGAGTAGGGACAAATAAATCAGCGAGTCATTGCTTAACCTGTTCGCATCATACGCACTACATCAAATAGTAAATTTGCCTAATAGAGGGAAGAATGTTCTCGATTTTACATGCCGCAAACACCCCTGAAAAAGTTATTAAACTTGAAAATGTCGATGGAATAAGCGACCACAAGGTAGTGCACGTAAAATTTTCCCTCAATACTGAAAAAAAGTTTAAATTAAAAAGAAAGATTTACCATTTTAGTAAAGCAGATTTTTACGAATTTAGGCGTAACTTAAAGACTTCTTTTGAAAAATTCGTGAATATCAGCAAAAATAGTGATACAGACAATGCATGGAAAGAGTTCCTCCAAATTACGCGGTCACCTGTCAACAGATTCAACAACAGATACCTCATAAGTATAAGAGTGAGAATAGGGAACCAAGGTGGTACAACGCGGAGGTTAGAAAATGTTTAAAACGCCAACGAGTTAGCCACGTAAAACTAAGAAAAATGAAGAAAAATGTAGCTAATAGCGACCTAAAAAATACTATCGAACATTATAAAATTTGTAAAGCAGCTGCAAAAACAGCCCTTAGAAAAGCCTTGAATTCAAGAGAAAAGTACTCGGAGAACAACTAGGGGGAAATCCGAAAGCATTTTGGTCATATGTTAGGGAAGTACAGGCAAAATAAAAAGTCAACGGTTAATTCCTTGAAAAATGATAGAGGCGAAATAGCAACTTCCAGTTCAGATAACGCTAATTTGTTAAATTATTTTTTTCAGAGCGTTTTTAATCAATCTAAGCGTAGTTTGCACGAAACCATAGCAGACCAATTTCAGCAACCAATGCCCCCGATCGATATATCTTGTAGCGGAATTGTATCCTTACTAAATAACATTAGTTCGAACAAGTCCTCAGGTCCTGACGAAATTCCAGCTCGTGTGTATAAAGAATTAGCTCTCGAAATGGCTCCGTATATTAAAAAATCCCTCGAAGAACACGCGGTTCCCAAAGACTGGAAGATAGCAAACGTGACCCCAATTTTTAAAAGCGGCGATAGGGAACAGCCATGTAATTATAGACCAATATCATTAACGTCACTATCATGTAAAATTATTGAGCATATAATAGTTACATCAATAATGGGACACCTTGACAGCCAGGATTTATTAATAACAAACCAGCAGAAAAGGACGGTTTTGCGAAACTCAATTAGGTCTTTTTGTTCACGATATTTTAGTTTCCGGAGAAGGTAACGTACAGGTAGACGCAGCGTTTCTTGACTTTAGAAAAGCTTTTGACAAGGTTCCCCACTGTAAGTTACTCGCGAAGTTAGAATCATACGGGATAGACAGTAATATAATAGGCTGGATAGGAGACTTCTTACATGAACGCGTTCAAAGGGTGGTATTAGATGGTGTCAGCTCAGCCGAAGTAAAAGTTACATCAGGTGTTCCCAAGGGATGCGTAATAGGCCCAATTTTATTTCTTCTGTACGTAAATGACTTGAATGCAGTAGTAAAAAATAGCAAGGTCCGTCTTTTTGCCGATGATGCAGTAGTATATAAAGAAATTAGAAATGAAGAGGACAGTCAGTCTTTAGCTAAGGATTTAGATGTGATTGTTGATTGGTGTGATAGTTGGCAGCTAGAATTAAATTTGTAGAAATGCGCGATAATGAATTTTTGGAAAAAGAATGGCTTTCCCCGAAATAATAATTTCATCAAAAAAAAGAAAATATCTAACGTAGAATCTATAAAATACTTAGGCGTCACCATCACTGAAGACATATCATGGGGGAAACAACACAGAGAAATAACTAGTGTAGCAAACCGTAGATTAGGATTCCTAAAAAGGGTTCTAGGCAAATGCGATGAAAGAGTCCGAGAAAGAAGCTATTTTACACTTGTCAGGCCTCATGTAGAATATGCCGCTAGTATATGGGATCCGTACAAGGAAGGTATGATAAAAGAATTAGAGCGTGTGCAAAGAAGATCCGCTAGATTTGTTAAAGGCCGTTATGATAATTGTACAAGTGTTACGAGTGTAATGGAAGAACTAGGATGGGAATCACTATCAGAACGCAGGTTAAAATTTAGTTTAAACCTTTTAAGTAAATTCGAAACCGATTTATTCACAGATGACGTTAGAACCCCTGCTAATATATTAAGAACCCCTGCGTATTATGCTAGGTTTGATCATATTAACAAGATTAGAGAGATAGATTGTCGTACCGATAGATTTAAAATGTCATTTATCCCGCGTACCATAAGAGAGAACAATAGGCAGTGTAGCAAAGGGATAGGTAGATGAAATTTTATAGATATATTTTGAGTAGTCTGTAGTGTATGATGCATGTAATGGCAACCAATAATCCCTTTCTTATTATGTAAATACTAACCATCTAGTTGGATGTGACCCTGTTATCTAGCATGTCTCCGTTAAATATCCTAGTTGCATGGTAATAGTGCATGTTTGGTGGTCTTCACCCCCTGCCACACACCCTCGTGGTGGCTCGCAGGGTATTATGTAGATGTAGATGAATAAGTGACCTCAATAAAAATTGAGCTCCACTAAATACACTCCTATAATACATGTCGCCATTTCATCTCCCAGAAACGTACATCTTTACGCGGCTGGTGACCTAACACCCCCTGCCACAGGCACATGCGGCCGCTCGTAGGGTATTATGTAAATGTAGAGAATTTAGTTGCTCCAGGGAAATTTCAATGCGTATTAATTTGATATGTACATACAGTGAGACCTGAATTAAGCGTTCACCGACGGCTCCGCCGAAAAATAGTCGTTCGAGAGGGGTGGTTGCTTGATAGGAGCGGTAGTTAAAGAGGGGTTGCGCGGTGAATGGCTTCAATCGTAGGAGGAAAAGAAGGTTGACGTAAAACCGTGCCACTCTAAAAAGGTTAATGCGCAAGAGTTGAAGAAATCACGACCCCATCATTGCTTTCCCTCCGCCGAAGACGATCGGTTTGGCACGCCGCGAAACTGCACAGCGGCCGCCCACTTGCCTCGCACAGCGGCCTCTGAAAGTAACATTCACACGCAATCGACATTCGGCCGGAGCTTCGCAAATCTTCACGGCACGAAAACAGCGAATGCCATCCCGCCGAACGGGGGCGCCATCCAGCGAGGACTCACGGCTCCACCCTCGCCTTCACCAATTCGTGACATTGACGATCGCTGAGGGCTGTGTGCCGAAGTACCTTAGTTCAGTAAGTTCGCTCAGTCATATCAAACTATCGATAAGTTGGGAGGTCATTTTCTGGAGACGATAGACAGCAGAGGCTATTTGCGCCATCGATGTCGGACGGGTTGGTAAGAGTAGGGCTATATGGAGAATGTAGGAAGGATGGAGAAAAATCCGGCGTCAGTATTAGGCTACTCCTGAAAAATGGAACCTTTAAGACAACAATGAAATGTCAAACGACGGCTTGAGTTCTGCGTGCGAAGTTTGCTCATCACTCTCAAGCTGAGACAGCATTTTCCTCTTAAATACTTCCGTCACCGACGGTGTTCAAACTCGGACAGTACATATGCGAAGCCAGTACTCTAACCACTACATGACCAAATATCCCTTGCCTATCGATTAATCGAAGAATGGTTCAAGTAACAATCGGAATTGGAATGACTCATGCGAGCAAAATTATCTTTTCTCGAAATAGTCTTTTTTAGTGAAAATATTTGTTACACATGATAAATGAGCCCTTGTTCGTTTTTAAAGACGTTCACAAGCGAGCCTAGTCATAGTTGGCCTTCTCAAAAAATATAATTAAGGGTGTGACCGTATTTTTATCGACAAACCGCAATCAATAATAGGGGGAAGAATCCACAGCTTAAGTATTAATGCACGCCCTCAACATTTTGGTACCTGGACATACTCTACCAAATATTTATGACGCAACTGGGATTTCGAATCCGCGGTCACCTCATCAATATTTTATGGTGCGGCCACAAACAGCGTCAGGAATGCAATGCAGTATAGTCAGCATACAGAGACCGCAAAAAATTCAAACGACCTAAAAACGGGCGGATCATAAAAAATGTAGGTACGCTTTTGCTGTTAAGCCTAGATTAATATTCCTTCAGTATCGAATTTCTAAATCATTTATAATGAACTACGGCAATTAAAGTATGATTACCTTGAATATTGAAATAATAATGGATTATTGATATTAATTCTTGATTCGCGTTGTAAAATTGCACAGAGATACGTTATGTATTTATGGGTTTATATGCAGCACTTTAATCCAGCAACGATCGAGGAAAAAGTATACTTAGACATTCGTGTGGAGCGTGGTACTCCATGGATCGAAAGCATGTACCATTAGAAAAACAGACCAAAAATACTGAAAGCTTTCGAACCTTGGTGTATGAAGAGGAAGCTGAAGATTAAATGGACGGATAAAATGAGAAAAGAAAAGGTATACTTTAGGGTAGAAGAGGAAATTGCCTTATGGAACACTAAAGGAAAGAAGAACCCGGTGAATTAGGCTCACTTTTAGGTAGTAAGGGCTCTTGAAGAATATAATTGTAGGTAAAATAGAGGAGAATGTCTCATTAAGGAAAGCAAAGGGTAAAATTCATAGGACACCAAAGAATGAACTACATAATAATAACTACCAGGAGTAAGTGAACTATCATTAGATAGGGGAGGACGGAGGGCTGCGGTCAACTTATCAAAGGAACGAATAACCAGTGAATTAGTCCAGCAAAACAGCAACACTTCGCAACACTGTCTTGCGCCAAGTAGTTGATCGGTGAAAACTCGGTAAATTAGCTGCACTATGACGTTACCCTTTGAAATGCATGGTCCATCTCTCTCGCAACCACGGAGAAGGTATTGGGTTTTTCATTCTCTTAGCCGCTACCCTTTCATTCAATGCAAGTCTCGTCGCGAGTACAATAACCTTATTTTTCCGCCATCACAACCTTTCGATTTTCCACTCAACACTCCCAGCATCGCAGGAGAGGTTCAATTAAGGGCACCGACTCTTAGCCAGACAAATACTAATGCGCATGAACTCGCATATTGTGAGCCTTTTTAATGGCCAATCACATTTCAATCCTCATCCATTTAACCTCTTCCATTCTCTCTTGTCAAGAAGTCAAACCGTCGTCTTCAATTAGAGATGACGCTAACTTCTGCCACAGTACTCATCCTTTCTCCACCCACACTCAACGAGCAAAAATTGAAAGCAACATTTATAAATTTTGCACCTCTAAAGCGTGGTGTGCATCATTTGTCCCAGAAAAAATTCGTTAAATGGAATGTGCAAAATGTTCTCGCTTCCTTTTTAAAAATAATTTCTACCGAATCTTAATAACCGCAGGTTGGTTACAGCTAAGAAACTCATATGTTCTTCCCTCTCACTCAACAGATTTGCTCTAAAATTACATGTACTCATTATTCCAAAACCTAGTATGCGTTAGCCTCACAGCAATACGATACGGGACATGAGAAAAAATGCTTAATGCGTTTCCATTTCAAAAGGGAGAACCACTGAATTTCGATCAGCCCTCAGAAAGAAAGTGAAACTCGGAAAGAAACCGTGAGGGAAACACCCTCGTTTGTTCACGGCACGTCGATTTCAATTAAAACGGGATCGTGGGAAGACTTTAAGTTCTCCGCCTGTCGACACCGTGAGATACTATTACTGCACCCGCGTCCAATTAACGAGGGAAGGGAATGTTGGCGCAAGAGCGTTAAGGAGAGAGTGACCCAAAACCGGGAGCCGTACATCGAAAAAAATTGTGAAAGATAAGTGCGCTTGGAATTATTTCCTCCACCAGAACGAAACACTCTCCTAAGTAAATTACGGTGGTCATAATACTTCCACAAAAACAAGATTGAGTGATGTCATTCAAGATGAAGGCTCGCTCGAAAGTTTCCCAAAAATTTATTAAAACGATGCGCCGCGACGTAGTAATCCCTATTTCAGAGATACATCAGGAAAGCGCAATAAACAATTAATCACCCCGAGAAATTTAATGGTAAAAATAACATGATAATCCAGGTACAAGGTCGTCACATTTAAAGGAGGTATAAGGGTGAAGCTTTCTCATAATTTGGGAGAAAATCAATACCTGGAGATATATTACCTAAAGATGAAAATATAATTCGAAAAAATTCTTTTTCATTAGTCACGGTAATTTTATCATTTTAAGTATTCTACCGGTAAAGGTAGGTTTTGTTGAAAATCAGAAAATCTCCGCCCAGTTACTATACTTTCAGAGGCCTATCTAAGTCTAGTATATACTTTTACGCCTCAGCATACGACCTACCCTTCTTCATCCCGTCCATTAAACCTATTATCCTTCTTCCCCTTCCCCTCTTGCCCAATACCCTTCCCTCTGTCAGTCTCCTGTGCAACCAATTATTACATCCTCCAGTCACCTACTCTGCCGATCCCGGATTTAATTCAGAAGTTTCCTTTCCTCGCTCACCATCTCAAACACTTCCTCGTTAGTCTTCCTTTCCGTCCACCTCACCTTCTCCATTCTTCTCCACATCCACATCTCGAATGTCTGCAGCCAATCTCGTCCTCCTCTCTGAGGGTCCACGTTTCTACGCCAAACAACGCTACGCTCCATATCACTCTTCACCAGCCACTCATGGAATGCGCAAATAAAAAAGGTAATATCGTTGTAAAGTAACTAATTCCTTTGAGACAATCTAGTCAAATCTGTAGCTCTAACTCATCAAATACTGAGGAGCCTTCGATTCTACAGGAGGAGTCTAGCACAAGAAACCAGCTGAAGTGCATCAATTTGTTTTCAATATTGCTACATTTTCCTTTTGCCACTCAGATATACCATTACCTAGTTGCTACTCTGGACCCCAGTACAAAATGAAAAGTTCAACATATTATGTAACCGATTTTCAATTACTACAAGCATGCAGTGATCGAAATATTAAGACAGAGCTCAAAAAGAGGATTTTTAATCGACCGCGGGTCTCATATGTTCCGCATATTATATTGGTTGCCATAAAAAACATCAAATTAATACTAACAGGTCTGGATATATTTTTAAACCATCAATCCTTAATACGTCTGCTAGTTTCTAATCGTGGTTATCTCTCCTCTATTACTGCTTGACTGCGCCTTTTTCGACATACAGTAATCACTTCGATTTGAAAGTGCACTTTCCACAGGCAATCGGGCAAAAATGATAATCATTTCCCCTCTCAATCTTCTCTCCTTCGCCTCGGGTGGGGATTGTCACAAGATAATGACATTGCTAACCACCTGGTTGAATTGGGACGGGGCTGAAATTTCGAGTCAATCTGTCCTTTGATAGTATTCCTTGCGTTTCATAACGCTTCCTAATGCTCACACAAAGAAGGCATTGTCTCCTATAATAAATCTCGTCATATTCCTCATTGTGTCGCTGCATCATTCACTCTGCCCTCGGCCATTCCTCTTCCCGTCACCCTCCGCATTCTTACACTCCTTTTCATCCTTGCTCTTCTCCTTCTCGCCTCTCTTTCTTCCTTTCTTTCTTTCTCACATTATCCCTTCCAAACCCACTCTCTTGATTCCCAATACCTCCATTTCTTCATCCCTTGGGACCTTACAGTGCTCTTATTCACTCAAGTGACTGGATTCGAGTCCTTCCATTAGTCGTATTTCCACGCGCCACTCACTCTTCCCCCTTCATCTTCACCCTGCACAAATCTCCGATCCACAAGGCTTCCCCTCCACGCTACCAAACGCACACACTGCTAGTTTATCACTCCCCTCCCACCCCCACCCCCTCCAATCGAAGCGTTACATCAAGGACCGTCTCTGGAAAGACCGAGGAGGGAGCGAAATGGGAAGATTTACCCCGCCAGCCGATTACACCGCACATCCTCTGATGAGGGTGATACAATTTTACGGGTGATCGAGAAGCCCCTTCAGTCCTTCACGTTCCGTTCCTCACCGTTCATTTCATCGCCAATTGTTCCGTCAATCACTCTCTCCTCCCGGACATTACTTTTCGCCGAGCACTTGCCGTGAGCCTATTATCCCTTTCCGACGTCTTTTTTTCAGGGAGAGTTTCCCTTCACTTTTCTCACACCGTTCAAGGAGGAGAAGCTCATCATCACCATCTCCAATAAAAACAAAGAACTTTAGGTCGTGAGACGTCTAACGTTTTTAAGAAATAATAAGAACTTACTTGAAAACTAAGTTGGGGAAGGTACCGAAAGTAAGATGTGAGAGCCTCCCTCATTTAAAATAATTGATCATATCGAAGAGAGAGACAATTCCTGAGAAGGCCAATGGAGTTATGACTCATTCTGTAATTTCTTGTACCTATTTACAATATCCCTTGCGTTAATTTCTTATGAATTTGAAACAATGAAATTATCACGCCGGAAAAATCATTTCCACCTTCAATCCATCAGTAGATCGTCGAAAATTCGAGATTCGTCCACGGTTTAGTAAAATTGTGTTGTCGTGCCACTTAAAATCCTTGCGTACAGTATATTTTTCGTCGAACGAATTAGATCTATATTTTACCTTTAATTATATCTATATATTCAGCATAAAAAACTAAGGAACCAACTCATAACGATTGATGGCCGGGAAAACATAGCTCAATGGTGCATGAATTATGACGGAATTTCTAGTACAAACATCCTATTGGAAACGACAACAAGGATAAGTGATAGTTAAAGAGAGTAAATACCTACATAACAAATAGCCTCAAGTTTTTCGCATAAGTCGCCGATAATCAATCACGCAATACCGAAGACTACTTGGGCGTCAAATTAAGCAAAGATGGGGTGGGTTGAATGAACGGGAGGGAAAATATTTTGGAGGTGGAAGGAGCTCTTTCGGACAGAGAAGATCTGATGAAACATATCCGCTTTAGGAAAACGACATGGAAAGTGGAAAACAGAATGAGTCACGGTAACAATCGGTTGAAGACTGCTGGCGTCTCGGATTTCCTATCGGCCTTCCTGTAAACGGAAGATGCGGATCCGATAGTGTGTCCACTCTTAATCTCGCGTGCGCATTTGTGAGAAGCAAACAAAGGAAGAAACATGCCATGTTGCGCAAGTTAAAGTGGCAGAATTCTCTCTATCTCTTCCTGCCTCCCCAAATCCAAATCTGAACAAATGCGATAAGATTTGGCGAGTAATATTTGCCTCTTTAAGTACCACTATCTCTTACGGATGGATCAAATACGAGAATGAAACCCATTTCCCGGCTCAGAGCAAGAATCAACATCATGACGAGGGAAAGAATAATACGTGGATATGATAACCGAGGAGGACAATGAGATGAATCCATATGCGGATCCAATCAAAAATAAATCGACAGGAAACCTATTAGATTTTAAAACAGGGAGAAATACAAAATAGTATTATGATGAGCAGGCACATTAAAAGTCAAAAACGTGTAGTGGAGACAATAGGAGCAACATTAAAAATAAAATTATGGCAATGATATGGATACAAGATGAGGATAGAGGTAAGTAGAATGTTAAAAATAACTTAAGATGTACGAATAAAGGGGAAGTAGTCGTGAAAGGAGAACCAGAATCAAGAAGATCAAATGAAATAGGATTTCGAGGATAAGAGATGGGACTAGAAGCTAGTGGAGGAGGAGAATTGCTGTAGCGATAGATATGGAAGAGAGTGTGCCAGACAATCCCCGATTCGGAAAAGTAAAAAGGTTGTGAGAGATAGGAAACATGAGCTTTTCCCCAAAAGATCGGTATCTTCTTATTATAATCATTCGGTTCTGGTAGTCACTACCGGTTGACTTCAAAACCAAAACAACTCATGGTCAACCGTAGAGGATGGAATGATAAGAAAGTGTAGTCTAGCATTTAACATGCGTCCAATATTTACAAAATATGGAGTTATAAATTTGAGCCTGTAGTTTGACAAATTTGAAGAGATGAGAGTTTTTTAAGCCAACGGCAATGATAACTTGGACGACATGGAAACAAGAATAAGCCTAGCGTTCATAATAAAATTTGCAGCAATAAGTCAAATCCAATCTTGTAGAAAAGTTACGAAAAAACACCGGTCTTAGGTTTTAATGGATCAGGTAACAAAGAAATTACTATTCTAGGGTATAAATAGAGGGAAATTATATAATTTCGGCAAATTCACTACTAATGTCATCTATCCAAAAATGATATTACCAATTTTTTCGAAAATTGTACAAGTGTGTACGTATATATAATCTTACCCAATGAATCAAATCACGGCATCACATTTACATTTCTGACAAATATGAGGCCATTAAGATGGTAAAGCAGGTTGACGATCAAAATACTGTGGAAGATTAACCAACTTGCAAGTATTGCGAAATCAGTTATCGAGACAGCCAAAACAATATTCGATGAGAAAGAGCATCCATATTTAAGTTTTACTCAGCAGATTTTCAGACAGATGTATCAGTAACAATGTAAACCGAGCAGTTAAGCTCATTTCGTAGTAGCGGAGTGGCAAACATTATGCAAAACTTATTATAATGAACATACCTGTTGAAAAAAATACCACCTTTTTCAATTGCAGGAAGTGAGCTTTAGTTCATATATTTTACTAACGGATGAGTGGATATGACTTACCACGAATTCCGTCGTGGATTTAGCCCCACTAATCCCAAAACAAGTTTTTGGTGATGAAGTGGACAGTCGTGAGCAAACCCAGAGAGTAAAGTTATTTCTAAGAATGCTGTATGCGGTTCAGCTGAACAATTTTCCACGACACCTTAGACATCTTTCCGAAAGATAATTCACGAAATCATATCCCGCTTGGTCTGCGGACTCAAACCCCCAAACTGGTCAGGACGCTTAGACCGATTTGTAGCGTGGTTGCCTTTGTCGACAGAAATTTTGTCTCCGAGCAACAGATTATGTCATGAATCTAGAGAATACGCAGGAAAGGTGAACAAATGACGATAAAAGTGATTGGCAAATATATTCTAAACACTTCTTACATCTAGTTCAACATACGTCTTACAAAAAACCAGCATTCTCAAGTTTGTCTAGGTGATTTATGTATTATTGTGTCCGAAACTCCTGCATTTACTCTTGTATTGCAAATATAAATGATCAATTACCTTTTAAGTGAGCAATTTCGGTTAGTTGTTGAGGAAAAAGTTTTATTTTTTAAATCAGCTGAAGTTGGAAAAATTGAAGATAATTTTTCACGGTTTGACAACAAAGAAGAAAAAGACTTTCCAAAAGTCATGTCGAAAACTTTCAGGAAAGCTGTTACATTATCTACGAAATAATTAATTAGGCAGCATCAGCGTAATAATGTGATTACAATTGACTATACTTGCAACGAAATGGGATTGATTGAGTGATAAAGGAAGGAAAATATAATAAATGGGTTGGGAAAGCCAAAATCCGCAGTTTGCCCTTGCATCGTAAATTCTATGGAATTTACACGTCTCACTTAATGAAGTTTGCACACATTACTCCTTAAGATGCTACGATTCGGTAGCTTTCGCGCAAATTTGGTATCGCAATAATACTCGAAAATCGGACCTCCAATTTCCTAGGTAAGAGACAAACAGAAGACACAGAGACACCAGGCGAGAATCCAAAGGTCTAATCTCCACTATGTGTCGGGGCATCTGGCCCTCAACGACAAACGGGGACGCGAGGCAATCCTCCTCTTTCCCACTCCCTCCAGAGCGACCACGGAACACTAATCCACCTCCTCGTAAGTTGTACGGACGCTCAACCTCGTCAAGGTATATACTATATGGCCACGCTCCGAAGCGCGTATCCCCACCTCAAAAAACTCTCTCCCCGTCCCTCTGCGAAATCCTCTCGTCTGATTTCTCGTCGCCGCCGTCCCAAAAATACGTGAGAGCCACCACTATCACTTCGCCTCTCCTCAACCAGCCTCAGAGTGTGTATGCGAATGCCGGGATATTTCTCTTGCCCTCTCCCTTTGGGCAAAAGCCCTAGTTCTTCGTCATTAATTCAAGCGGAGACTCTTCTTTAAACAAACGAACGTCCAAGTTTCGGGCGCCGCTTTAACGAGTCGGGACGACGCCCGGGGGAGGCGCCTTCCACCCCTTGGGGGGGGGAGGACCGAGGGAAAAGGGTTAATGGTCGCGACGAGGCGAAAATCGGCGGCCCGCAGGTCCTAGCGCAGACGAGAAAGTTCGGGAAAGTTGAACCCCTTGAATCTGCGGCGGTAATCCATCCATCCATCTGCGGGAAATATCCTTCCCCACATCTTCCGAGACTTCTTTCTTTTTCTCTCGAGAATATTACAAATGTTTCATTTCAACCTTTCAACCAAGCCGCGAAAAAAAACATCATTTAGAGGAGAGAGTAAACAGAACGAATTCAGGTGCTTAAATGTTGTAAAAATCCATAAATTCATGTCCATGATACTTACCACCTCATAAGAGATCAAATAGATACAGTGAAAAAAAATTGAATATATTTTCCACAGAGAAATTTCTGCAACTTATCAAGTTCATGATAACACATTCACTCAACTGATATTACTTTTCTCCCATAATTCTCAAGAGATAGTGAACTACGCGAACGGTGATTCGGCTCGATATCCTCCCATACGCATAAGCCTTAATACCCACAAAACTCCACTATAGCCCTTTGGTTTACCCATACAGAGGGATTCTCTAAATGCTAGTTGCACCTTTGAGAGAGCGACGAATTTCTTGAGTAAACGACCAAACCCTAGCATTTAATTACGCAAGCAGAATGCCGGACCAAATTCGTTGGGTCCGCTCGTCAGATGAATGAGGCACATCCTGTAAACAACCACGCGTGTATAATTAGGGGAATGCAGGTATGAGGCAGCCGACTGAGGGTGGAGGGAGAGAGAGAGAGGGTCGGCGTTGGCATTCACATATGTTTTTGGAGGAAAACTTAAAGAGGGGAGAGCAGAGCAAGCCGCATCCGCCCGTTGGCGTACTAACAACTCCCGAGAGATGTTACATCTTTTCAATTCCATTATGATTCAATGACATAACCTTTTTTAATTTTTACATAACATGGTGGAGAATCGTGAGGAATAACTATGAAACACAAGCCTGACAGAAAGACGATTTGGAGGAAGACGAGGCGGTCACTTCCACATGTGGAAACTATTTTTTTCCAACAGAGTTGCAGTAAAATAAGAAGTATCCCTAAATACTGTAACATGCATAGGAGAGGGCATTGGGTCGTAGATTTTGGCTCTGATTTATTCACTAATCAACTCAATAAAAGAAATGAAATAATGATGACTTTGGCGGCGAATAGAATGAGCATAGTATTTTTGGGTTCCACCCGATATAACACCGGATGGCGTTGGCTTCCGGACATTGAAACTTTGATTCTAAATATTATAACCCATCGTAACGTCCGTGAAAATTACATTCACACTACACAGTTATTTGGAATCAGCATTCAATGAATATTTTAACATCATTTTGCAGAAAAAATCCATATATTGTCCAGTTTATTTGCCAAGTGAAAAAGGGCAGTGCGAAATTTCACAAAAGAAAAATCATTCGCCATGACTGGAACTGGCACCCGTACCCATCGGCCTAGTGTTTCACCAGTCAATTAACCAAGGCATCCTCTTCCTCTGAGGATTAAAAGGGCTTTCAGAAGACAAGGTGATATAGACTACCGAATGTACAATTTAACTAGCAGTCCAATGCATGCACTAGGCACCACAGTCCGCGAGGTAAGTTAATACTGTGGCTAGATCCAGTATTCTCAAAATTTGCCAAAGTTTCAACAAAGATGACTTATTGGCGGATGAAACATGAACCAAGGAAATATTACTACTGTCGCAAAAACTGATTTATGTGATCTCTATCTGTTGAAATTTTTTAAACATTTTCCTTCCAGAAACCCAGTGACATAATAAACATGAAATATTGCCCTGACTCATGGATGTAGGAAAAAGGCAAGCCAGTTTAATTGTTATGCTATAATTAAAGGTTACTTAAAAACAGAGCATTTAAAAAAATAACGGGTAAATGTATTTCAAGGAAATTTTCTAACCCAAAAGAGAGTGTAATTCAAAAGGAGGATTGAAAAGGATGGGAGCCAGAGAAGTAAAACCAACAGAGCCCTCATGCCTTGTTTTCATTTAGTCAAAATCAGCTCTGCCACATCGCAAGAGGAAAATATAACATTTATTACGACATTTCTTATTGATCGTTCTACGTGCTGTATTGTAAAATTCATTTAACGATGCTATCATATCTTGTAGTACGCAGCAAATCAGATACCTCCACCATTTAATGTTATTTTCATCCACTTTTCCACCAGATAATGAAGAATTCACCTTAATTCATTGTGCTTCTCACTAATTCATTTGTACTTCACATAACAGCTTTGTTTATTATAGCTTTATAAATTCAGAATACTTAACTATGACAACCATAAAAGGCATTAGTCTCTGTCACTGTTAAGTATAAAGAATTCATAGAGACATAAAAGTAATAAATAACACTTTCTCGTCTCAATCTTTTAAATCTGAGAGGGATTTGAAGCATTTTCTTTGCAAGCGTCTCTAAAACTCCCCACTTAGCTCTTTTTTGAGTTTTTACGTCGCTAGAAAAATAAAATTTCACCGAGGCTCGCTCAGTTTTTCTCCCGCCGTAATATTTTAATCTTGGAAAAGTTTTGAAGGAAAACGTTTGGAAAAAGCTTTAAAAGGAGAAAAAAGTTATAAATACTTAGATGGTAGCACGGAAACGAGAAATTACGAAAAATTAAAATGACCTGACTACTTCCAATAATTCCGGAAAGCAAAGTGAAAAATATCTCTTCTCATGTGTTGTTCAGTAGTGCGAGGAAGTCGAAAAACGAGTTCCCGTTGAGACATTGGAAATAAATTGACAAATGCACCGAGAGCATTCAATTATTTCTGAGCGATACGGAAAACAACCTTCTTTCATAGTATCTTCTATGAAGTACAACGGGCACTTAACTGCTTTCCTCCATAAATGATATTTTTTTAATCTCAAGAGTCATTAACCTCCAAAATAATTTTATCTTTCTGTAATTGATGCTGATATTGCGCTAACAATGTGAATTGACGATTGAATTTTTAGTGGTAATTTTTTACGCGAAACTGCGGTAATATTCACAGCAGAAAAATTTTCGAAAACTTTGCATTTCGGCGTTTAAAAGAAACACATGGTAATAAATAGCTTTTCTCTCTTCAAAATCCCATTAGCATTAGCAATTCGTCGCGTAGTTAGTATGGTACTTTCCCTAGCAGCTCGTAAGATGGCAGGAGCGATTAAAATATCAAAGGCAGTGTAAAAAATCTAGTTTTTTTTATTTTTAAAACGGTAACTTTGGATTTATCCCGTGTGGTACGAGTTTCACACGGGGTAAACGCCGTTATTTAATATAATAGTAGGAAATGAAATTCAGAACAATAATAATCCAAAAATCTGGAACATACAAAATAAAACAAGTTTGATCAATGCTTTTCAATTACACCTTACGAAAAAATGAGCATTGATAACCTAAAAGAAAAGAGGTGATGAATGATTATTAAGTGAGTAGAATCTTGGTGCGAGGAGCATTGGGCGTCGGTGAAGTTGTACGAGCAGAACCGGTTGGCAGCGACGTAATGAACCTCAGACAAGGAATGATTGAGAAAGCGCTTTGAATCACTTAACTCCGATGGAATCTCTGTGCGACCCCTAATTCCCCCTCGATTCCATCCCCCTCTCCACAGTACTGTACGTACGGGTGCCTCTACATCTGAGTCCGTGCACCTGTGCCTCACGATAATGGGTAACGCCGGGCTCCTTGTGAAAGTGAATTATAAAAAGGCGGATCTCAAGACGCTAAGGTGCTAGGACCGCTTGCCTGGTGTCGCCCGCAGAAAAGGCGGACGTCGCAATATTTCCTCCATCCATTGTTTTTGCTTCACCCGTTAATTTTTCTGCGGCTACTTGTCAATATCGATAGAAACTGTGACAGCAGGACAGCATTTGTGAGCGCAGTTAAAGTGTACCCCGCGTTGAGAGATATTTCATGGAGGAAGTCAAGAAGAGCCACTGGTCGTTCGCCAGATGAAGAGAATGACTCGTAAAAATATTTGAGACAAGTCTTTAGCCAGGATGCCGTGTTCAATGTTGGTCTTCTCAGTTGAGCAAGTAGAATCGATCACTCAGTGTTGCAAGAAGATAGGTCAACAAAATAAATGGAAATTTTTACTTCCCTTTCACTAGCCTCAACAATTGGTAATAAATCTCTTCTCAATCGAGGTGATATTTATTTTTATTTCGGCTGAAACTAACAAATGAAAAGGCCAACTATAATCAGATTTAAATGTTATTAAAAAGCTTGAACAACTAGAGTACATGCTCAAATGTCCAAATACCAAATATGCTTTTCAGTTAAAACTTAAGTAAAAGATATCTTCAATGATTACCATTGTTTAAAGCGCAGAAACCAATAGCGTTAAAAAAGTGAATACAAATTGACTTCAATAATTGTTACGCGCTTCATGAATTGCTGCCCGATTGCTGATCTATATCATTTTATTGTACAGAATAATGAGAAATAAGGGAAGGATGCCACAGAATGCCGACAAATTTTGTGGCATGAATCAAATTAAAAGATATACTAAAGAACCCAAGGAAACGTCAAGTGCTATATATTCCATGAATGAGCTGCACTCCTTTACTGCGTCTGAGGAGGAATTCCCAGAGAATAAGATGAGCAAACACTCAAATGTAACCAACTAAACGCTCGGATAAATTGGCAATGCGTAGCTTGACAGATTATGCAAGAGGATTACAGCGTGCACGTATGAAAAGCTGGAGGAAATGAAAACGAAACCTCGCAGAGGTAATATTATTAGCGTGGTGAGTCGAAGAGAGGGTGTGAGAGGGGGGAGTAAGAGGGGAAGGGGGATGGGATGGGTCGGGAACCGTAAGGCATTTCACGATGGACCGGTCAAGGAGCCCAGAGGGCACGGCGCGCCCGTGCGCAGCGCCTCGTCGTGGGAGAGATGCGAAACTGCGACACTCGTCATCCGGAGGCCTTAAGATTGAGGATCGAGTGATGATCGTCCCGAGAGGGCTCTCCGTCTTCCGATCTCCTTTTTCTTCTCCTCCTTCTCGCTCCTCCCCCCTTTATAAAAACCACACTTTCGTCCGCGACCTCACTCTGCATCTTTAAGGAAGAGTTACAAAAAAAAGAATGAGAAAGGCAAGCTTACAAAAGGAACAGCAGAAGCGCGCCATGAGGGACTGCGAGCTTACTACCTAAAGGGTCATTGGTCTCATCAATTTGCAGCGTCTCCGGACTCTTTTTCAAAAAAAAAGAAGGGGCATCAAAATGGAAGTCACGGTGTATCTTCCATTCATCTGGATACACTGCCACACAACTCCATTTTCTTGTCTGCTATTAAAAATATCTCTGGTATTAAAATCTGGAACATCAAAAGCGTTTCATTGGAAGATAATGTAGAGACAGATCAAGAGATTGCTTAAGGGGATGAAAACTTTTTAAAGTAGATGAAGATATAATTTTGAGGATATTTTACATAAAAATATCGATAATCCCCAGAAATCATTACCTATGTGCAACCTATAAGAAAGTTGAGGTTGGCCATACGAGAACCTCATGCAAAGATTAACCACCCATAGATTTTCAGGAGTGATGACGAAAATGAGTAAAACAGTCATTAGCTATTAGATGTATTTTGCGTTATTTTCTGAAGGCTCTCGGAATTTTTCATAGAGGAAGAACAGAATAGGTACTGTCCATTGAGTTTTAAATTTTTTTTTGATTGAGTTTTAAAGTTTTGAGAAACGCCGCGAGTTTCGCCACACCGTGGTATAGGAATTTGTGTCACTGGCATACCACAGTGAGGTGAAACGCGCGTTTTGCCGGTAAAATAAAATTCTGCTGAAACATCGAGGTCTGTTGTATCAACATGACTCTTTATCAAGTCCACCAAGTAAGGCCCTAGCTCCATAAACTCAATTACGAAGTTATATTTTCCTTCCTTCGTGTCTTCTGAGAAATATTACGGCAAGCCGAGTGAAATTTAGAAACTGCTGGAAATAACAATGGGAAATTCTCGAGTCGAAACACTAATTGAACCATTCAAATTTGGTAGATATAGGCCCAGAAATTAGCGGCATTCGATAACACTTTATCTGCGACGAGTCGGGAATCTCGAATGAATCCGAAGGAACGTTTTTATCCGATGAGTGTGCAGTTCGACTTTAAACCACCTGCCTTAGACCTCCGCTACAGAGATGAGTGAGAGACACATATCCTCGCGATACATATTATGGTATATATACCACCACACTCACGAGTTGTCACAGTTTATTGCAGAAAAAAATTTTAAAAATCATAACATTTTACTCAGTGGGAATTGGAAAAATTTTGAGAATGAAACTGAAAATGAGTTTTAGCAGTGAAAGGGTCAGACTACAACGGGCTTCAACGCGAATACCGAGAACTCCTCCGGAATTTTTACGAAGAGTCAACTAGTCTCTCATTTGATTTCCATTTTGTGCCTTCCGTAGACATTATAATGCCGGTTCGGACTTTATGGCGGGGTTGGGAATGGGAAGATGGAGTGATGAGGGCAGAGGGGGGGAGGAATAAGAAAGATAAAGAGAGATATATAAGTCAAAAGAAACTCGAGAGAGAAGAGAGTCGGGGGGGGGGGGGTGAGGAAGGGGGTGGAAGGGGAGGATGTGGAACAGAAGAGGGCGCTCGGTCACGCCCCAAATAAACGATTGGGAACGTCGTGATGAGGAAGATGAAAAAAAAATAAGAAGGCGACGCGGCGCTCCGCAAGGGCCGAGCATCGTCATTAATTTCATTCGCGAGTCGTTGGCATGTAAATTTAAGGGACGACCCGAAAAAGCTGAAGTGGAGGAGCAGATGTGTGACTGCCTGCCGTGGTCGGACTCCTACCCCTCCCTCGTCCCTCTTCCACCCCTGGCCTCTTCACGCCGCGAGCGGAAAAGTACGACCGCACGCACGTTCATTGTCACTGTCCGCTCACTTGTTTGCTTTGACAAGAATCGGCAGCCCACAACTGATTACGGCATCGCGCCCACCATCGTAATGCTTGCGCGAGAATGGGCAAGGTTTAACAAGAATCGGAGGCCTGCAGAGCAATTGGGTGGTAGAGTGGAGTCCTTTTCACATTAGCACAGACTCGGGCCTATTACTTGGGCTTCTCATGCCGGGGAGAAGGTTTCGTTCGCTCAATTGCAGGAAAAATTTAAGCAATTTCTTTTTTATATCTGGTTATTTCATTATTCCGTTGGTTCCAACGCTAAATAGTATACTCTAAAGAGGAGCTTTCGAGCAATAGCGGGTGAATGATTCAAAACACGGAAAGAGGCAAATCAAAAATGAATTTTTGCTGAGGGCCTCAGATTCATTTGAGACTTTAAGTAAAAAAAGTATGGAATGAATAAGGAAATTCGGTTCAAGAACAAAAGAGTTGGAAATGAAATTTATGATAGAATTTCCCGAGCACTACGTATTTCTGTTAAACGCGTGCTAATACTCAACGGTAAGATATACATAAATGCTCGAGAAATCACATACAATATTTTATTTAATGAAAACGACAACAGAACATTAGGAGAAAAAATTATAAAAATATAACGCATTTCAAGCTCTGAAAATTGTTGCAAAACTAGAAAACATCTACTCCTCAACCCTGATATGGTTAAAATTATAATTCTCTATTACATGACTTGTATCATTTCAGTTCATCTGACTAACGGTAAGAGCTTGAACAAAACTAAACTCGCGCCACGTTCTGCATTTCCAGTACGCTTGACAGTAGCTGCGGGCGGGCACGAGTTCAAAAAGGTCTTTTTCCAAATGACTAAAACTCATAGCCCCAATCCAATGAATCAAGATGATTTCTGACTAGGAAATGGGAAGAAAATTCTCTGGAGTAATCTATGTAGGCATCTGCGATAAGCAAAACTCCATTTGACAGTTACAAATGATAGGGCATTGTTAAAGCGAAGAGACTGTACCGATATATTCGATAGCAAAAAGAATCGAAGATCGGTGCCTAGTGAACACAATGCAAGAGTAGATAATCCACAAAGACAACTCAAACCGAACTTTGATGTCCGCCGAATATAAGTGCATTATAAGGAAAAAGAGCGATCCGTCGAATGATTATAGAGTCCTTAAGAGCAGTTAGGGGTGATAATAAGAGATGAGTCTGCGAAACGAGAACATTTTTCATTCTCCCTCCCCTCTCTCCCCCTTCAGAGCGGGTGGGAGTTGGTACCCGACAGAGCAGCGCCATCACAAATATCGGCTCTGGTCCAGACTTGCAGTCACGATCAATTGGAACCATTCCCCCCCGAGGCCGAACTTAAAAAGGGGGCAACTGATGCACGACCTCGCACCGTCACCACGGCGAACGGAGGGGAATTGTTTGGACTGATTCGAGTCAATCGGAACGGTTGCGAATACAAACTGCTCTGTACGGTCGTTATCCCTCTTGAAAAGGAATGAAGGGACAAGATAAAATAAAAGGTGCCCTGGAATATTATTCTACATGAAGTCCTGCGAAATGATAGCTGGTAATAACTGGAAATCGCGACGGTCTTCACTAAACGGAATGGATCGAGTTCTCCACGAATAAAACATATAAATTAATAAGGCGAAAACTAAAATACAGGTTTGTGGAATAGATGAGCTGAGTGCAAAAGTCACCCTGAGAGGAGACAAATTAGAGCAAGTGGATTTCTTCACCTATCTCAGAAGTAACATCACGTGGGACGGAAGAAGTATATACAACGGACATCAAGCAGAGAATAGCTCAAGCTAAGAATGCGTTCATGTGATAACACAACTGTTCAATGAAATAGGACAACAAACCAGGAAAAGGTACGTGAAAACATTTATGTAGACCGTGGCACTCAATTGATCGGAAGCTTGGACCATTGGAAAAGCTGACCAGAACAGACTTGAAGCCTTAGAAACCTGATGCTGGAGGAGAATGCTGAAAAAAATAGCGGAAAAAATAAGAAATGATGAAGGGTCCAGAAGATTAGAAGAGGAAAGGACCATATGGAACACCCTACAGAAAAGAACCAGATGGATTGGACACATCCTGAGACACAATGGGATTGTAAAGGCAAAATAGAGAGAAAAGTCCCCAGGGGAAGGCCCAGGAATAAGATCATGGACAAAACACAGAGGAAAATACATAGGAAGGCATAGTAGAAGGTAAAGGAACTAAAACTTTATAGAATTAGATTGGGAAGGGTAGAGGGCTGCAGTCAGCCAATTTTAGGATCGAAGAAAAACCAATGATGATGAAGTCCCGCCATTGTCATTGTATTCGTGCCATTGTGGCATAACACTTGCCCAAAATACGGAAAGTAGAAATAAATTTTAAAATGACGTATACTGCTCATTTATTTACTCCATGTCGAATGCATAGGTTCGAATCCCAACAGACGCTGAGCATTCTCAGAGGAACAGAACATTACTCTTACTTGGGAACCATGTATGGAGCACTTTTTCAACAGAAATAGTATTTTCTCAGAACTGATATGATGGACTTCAAACGTGGCGAGTCACTTAATGCAGTTTTTGTAAGTAAATGTTTAATGCAACCATTTTGATCATTTACATCGAAAAAGATCGAATGGTGTGAAACATCGTAGCCGGTGGCACCACAGATAACTTCTAAGATTTCTTTTTGAAGGTAAGACGGCCAGGCGACTGGTTAAATAACAGAATAAGCTTTAATTCCGAAGGTGGCTTCAATTACCTAGTCATATCAAGGTAATCCTAGTTTAACTATTTATGCAGGAATTTCTTTCAGCATGTCACAAAGAAAAAAGCTTTTCTAAAACACAAAGAAAAATAGATAATCCTTTAGATTTCCATGACAGCGATACCATATCTATTAATACCGTCGGACGTGACGGCCAATCGCCGATATTTGACTGCTGTTGATTTGCTCGTTAGTTCACCTGGCTAGTTCAAGAGAGATCATGTTGAGAGAAAGGACGCGAAACGAGGATCCTTTTCTCCACTGCCGGGGAAAAGCGGGACATTTGAGAAGGGCGTAGCGTGCGGGATTGAACCCGAAAGGTAGACAAGAGTGAGGAAGGACTCTTTCGCGTGCTGAGAGAGAAGAAGAAAGTGCACGTACACATATGCATGTGTTTCATACCGTGCGCACATCCCCCAATGCACGCCGACGCACTCGAGTGGGAAATGAAAGAGACGACCTCTGTACGCAATCGTCGAGGAAGCACTCGGAGTCACTGCGAGAGTGAATGGACGGCCACGTGACCATGACTCACCGGCCGTAATGGAACAGGTATACCCAAATACGGTTCAATGGACGGCAGACCGGAGAAAGGATAAACCTTAATTGAGGGAGAGAGACGCAACGCGACAGTTTTAACACTTCCGGTGAATTAATCGCGCCCTTGATCATTGCGTTCGATGAGATGAACGAAGCTCTTAAATTCATATTGTGGCCTCCGACTTCGACGTCGACCACAATCGGGAGAATTTAAATTGGGAGGGTTTGAGGTGCACGGGTCCGGGGGTGTGGGGAAGGAAAAATCCCATGCACCTGGGAAATAAGGGGAATGGATAGGAGGAGGGGAGAGGTGGAGTGGGGGGGGGGGTGTCGATTTGAGAGTCTGGCTACGTCGGGTAAAAAGAGCCTTCACACACCATTTAAATTTGAATAACGATTTAATTGAGATTATGAAGAACAAGCAAGAACATACATATTAACACAATCCCTTTTTTAAATGGAAGTTAAAAAAAATGAAACAAAAAGACTTCCTTTTAACGCTGGTCTTATCGTTCTTAAACTTTCCCCAGGTGGAAACAACATTTAGTATGTCCAAAAATGAGATTTAACACAGAATAAAATAAATCAAAAACGTCCCTACTAATCCTCACAAATTCTACACGCACAGACGTAATCACACGACATTCCGAGGGGAAGAAAGGGGAAAAAATTAAAAAATACGGAAAAAATGATACGGACGTAGTCTCTTCTTTCACAGTTACGTCTCCTTCACTTGAGAAAAGGGGGGGGGATTTGTGGGCAGGGTACAGTACTCATCGGGTCACATTTTCTTATGATGTTACCGGTGATGACGATGGTTCTCCTGATGGTGGCTGTGGCCGTGGCTTGTGCCTGTGGCTTGCGGCTGTGGCTGCATGATCGCGGGGGGCGGCTTCCCTGGCGGCAGAGACTTGAGTGGCTCTCCTCCCAATTTCAGCCGCTTAAATTTTCATTTCTTCACCTGGCTCTCCGTCCTCTTGGGGGATTGACCTGCGGCTTGCGACTTCTCCTGTCAGCCCTTTTAGCAGTCCTGCTTCGCCTCGTTACACGTAACCACTCAAAGAATAAGCAGAAGAAGAAGAACAAACCTGCTTCCGTCCGGCGCACGTCTTTTATAGAGTGTCGGGGGAGGATGGGGTGGAAAGGGGAATACTTCCTCTTCATTAAGGGGGTGGAGTGGAGACGTCGGAGATCACTTAATGGGGCCATATCACTGGCCGAAGGGGGGGGGGTCACATTTGACAGGGGATAGAAACAAAATTGGGGGAGGGAGAAACACCACATTACTCATACACTCGCTCACTCACGCAAGGTCGCCTCCACACACTGGTGACGCACACATCCACTCAAAAATACAACGGAAAAAAAATTAATAAGGCTCCCTTTGGCCCTCGGCGAACCCCGCTCAATTCGCCCCCTTATGTAACGTCCAAACGGGACCGGTTACAATATGGAAGGTGACTTTGGGGACTATTGCAGCACGCCTCAATTTTTCATTTACACCCGTATCAAGAATGCAAAGAGTTTTAAGGTAAGCTCACTCATATTTTCCTCATAAATTAAATTTTTAAATTGACCATCTCTCGTTTACACCCCACTCCATACTTGATCGTTCAAATCAAGAGCCTCTGCCGCTGTAGACCTTACTGGCAAAAAGTATCGTATTTCCCTTAAAGGTTACTTGTTGTATACTACGTTTCATTATAAAGCGATTTCAGCATCATTATTGGTTGATCAATCCTGAGATTGGTTGACTGCAGCCCTCCACCCTTTCCTATCTGATGTCCGTTACCTCCTGGTATCTCTTCCTATGTACTTTGATTTCAGCATACTTAGGTATAAATACTGCAAACTTTCAATAAAATGCTATGCCACTAGGTAAACGTGCGGAAAAGTAAGATACGTATTTCTTGTTTTAGAAGGATCTTGTTCAGGTGTCTTCTCCAGATTTCCCCAGAAGGCTGATCGTCTGAATGGAGATATTGGGGGAGAGGGTGAAGGAGTTGGGATAGAGTGGGGGAAAGATGAGGTTTGGAGACCTCCTGAGTGGGAAATGAGGCGTAGGATGGTGGGCGGAGGAGGAGGGACGGAGGGGGAGATGTTTTGGCGTAGAATCGACTCGACTACTCGCCCACGCCTCTCTTTCTCTTCCTCGGAGGCCACGCGATACCCTTTTCCTTCTTTTCAACCACACCCCAAGCATTAATATCCCATGCGGCCATATAACCTGCTGGAGAGTGAGGGAAAGATCTGATAGAACGGGATAATGTGGACTGACTGGCATCGTATGTATCCTGGAGCTCATTTGAGAAGTCGAAGAAACGACAATCTCGAGCAGGATACTATACTTTCCGAGTTCATAATGACAGAAAAGTGGAAAACCATGGTAACCCTACTGCTTTCACTGGGTAAATATTGCCATTAACGTGAAATAAGCATGTAGTGGCATTAGTAAAAAAGATCTCTCATTAAGTCTCATAGTTCTGCGGCGTCTGTGCTGTGAAGAGCTTAGCATCTCGTGGTTCCATAGAATAAACAAAAAAGGATGGTTTTCCCGCGATACTATGGGGGAAAATTCTTCATAACTATCTACTTCACCGCATATAGGCCATATTTTTCCTGAAAAATCCAAAGTGGACCGTGGGCATTTATGGTTTCTATCCAGCGCATTAATTTAGTGAATCGACAACGGTGTCAGCAATGGCTCCCAGGGCATTGCTCTCCCTTAATTCCAAGGTGGCCGAGATGAATCCGTCCACTTTGCACGTATTTCCTCGTCTTCGCCAGCATTTTCCACTTCCATCGCAAAACAGGTTTTCGTCCCGTACAAAGGCGCGGGAGGATTGGCGGACACTCCGAGAGGGCGAGGGGATATGCAGGGTTTTCCGCCCCTGGGGAAATATTATAGGAGTGAAAAAGAACTCCACTATAATAGTCTCCCGGTGGCAGTCGCATTTTCATCGTTGGACGATAAGACTATCCAATTCGGGGCACGGTGAATACAACCACGGTGGACATTCTGAAATTTACTCTAAAAGCTGACTAGAGGTGACAGTTTACCACTCACGAAATGGAAGACGGAAGAAGAATCAGAATATTTACATGACTGGAGGTAGACAATTTTTACAGTGCTTCAGTTCAATATTAAAGATATTCAAACGAGTATATTATAACAGAAGCAGAATTCAAATTTGATATCTCTCACACGATTATATTACGCATTCTAAATAAACATATGTAGATACCAATAGTTGTAGTCCATATATTCGTACCTCAGGAATTTAACAATTAATATTAGAAAGGAACACATGAAGTACCGAATTTATAATTGATTCAGTCTGCTCTTCTGGGCTTCCTTATATTTCAACTTTTGGCGATTCCAAAGATAATATATATGGCTTCCGAATCACACCATTTTCGTCTGCCTTTTCTAACAAACTATTCTACTCTGGACTGCAAATATTCTTCTCCCCAATGACTTCCATTTAAGCAGCTTCAGTACCGAAGGGACACTTCTCATTTGATTCCTAGAGTGTTCGAAGAAACAAGCGGTTGACATTAGCATTACATTCAATTCACGAATAAAACTTTTCTTTGCCGGATCCCAATCGCTCGCGGCGTTCTCCAGATGAGGCCTCATTTCGAGCATGCAGCCAGAGGAGGGATGTGGAGAGGTGAGAAATCAGACTCCCGTATTATCTCCGGCGGCAAATGCAACCGTTTCGAAACGGGAAATAGGGCCCGACTAATTATGCATTATGGCGGCAGGCACGGCTACGAGCGCGTGGCCTGCGATGGCCCGGATTCCGCCGGAGCCGTGCGAAATTTAACGGCGACCGCGGTGGGACACAGAACCCGTGATTACGACCCGTTTGACGTTCGAATGGGCGGCAGCCTCCAATCATGATACAGGTCATTTAGACGACTCGAAGTTACCGCATAACTGCTTCGCATTTTCGATTTGCATGCTTCATCTTCTCGCATTCTCCATTTTCCAATTCTGCTCATCATATCATCGCATGAATTATGGATTTCGTTTTCGCTGGAAGTCTCAAACTTCTGCTGAACAAAGGATATGCGCACAGATTTGTTTTATAAAAATGAAATGAATGTCTTAAGTCGGGTCTCAAAGATATTTGACCAAAAGAATAAAGTTCACAACAATCACAATATATCTTCAAATTCGGCAAGTTTGCTGCATGAATAATTCTGAGAGCCAAAGCACCCATTATCAGCTCGGCAACAAAAGATATTTTCTTGGAACGCTAAAATATTCTCCGAAATTTCGTTTGGCTTAAAATATTCGTTTTTCTTGCCAAAGAGACTTCTGGCGCGTAATTTAAACAAACTAATTTAAGCTCAGAATGTATGGAATTTTGGTTATGTACTCTTAAAATACACTGAATCACTTAAAATGTCAATAAAGATAAAACAAACACGTCTTATAGGGTGGAAGATAAGGCTTTTTTGTGTTTCAATTTGAAGAAAATATTAAAAGAAAGAACCATAAAACTGACTGAGCTTCCGCAACTCTTGTAATACAATAGCCTTTTTATCGGAGGCTTCTTTGGGTAAAACTCTATAATTGGGTAATGAAATATCATTCCGGTTACATCACAAACTATACACCCTACCTAAGACGTCAACAAAGGAAATAAAACTTAAAGTAATGTGTAATAAGCATTTTCTTAAGCAAGTGACAATTTTACAATGTATTTTTAAATATCGACAACCGGTAAAAATGATTTCTAATCTACTTTCAATTCTTCTTCAAAATGCATATAATACAATAACGCCGCAATAGTTAAGTATATTGCAATTACCCAGCGTTCCACTTGTCTGAGTTAAATTATAATCACTAGGATAGGAGAGAAGGACTGGGAAGTCTCCCAGAGTTACAGAACGCACGCTTATGAATGCAGGAAACGACCACGCCAGCAAACTCGTAGTGGTGCGAGGGGACGCCGAGATTATCCCGAAGCGGAGACACGGATCCGTTACACGTTATAATCGCACGAGCAAAGCGTGCTCGTTCCCTCAATGGAGGTGTTTTTCGTTCATCTCGAGCAGTGGCGACGGCAGCGACAAAGCGAGGACAAGGGCGTTTACGAGTGCCGAACGCGGGGGCAGGAGCGCACGGGACGACGATAAATTCTCACGTCCATTCATCGCTAGCTCCGAGGTTGGCACAGCTGAATTCGCTCCACTATTAGCCACTATGGATAAATGAACGGGTAGGAATAAGGGTACCCCAATATATACGTTAATACAAAAATTTGGATGGGTAATTTCCATGGTAATTCCTACTTTATTATTTGGAAATATCGCATCACATACTCGATTTTAAGCTGGCATCACAACGACAGAAGGATCTTACTCTAAAACTTACCTAATTAACACCAGGGTTAAACGAAGTTTCCAGAACCAATTGACATGTTATTTTCAGATAATTATGGAGAAAGATACAAGATCGAAGGCTTTCCCGGCGGATGGTATCGAGGAAGTCAATGCGGGTTTTCCACCGGGTCAGGTTGTCCATGTCTGCCGACGTTTCGATGACCGAGTTGCTCATCGTCTTCAGGGCAGGGAGATGAGCAACTCGGTCATCGAAACGTCGGCAGACATGGTCAACCTGACCCGGTGGAAAACCCGCATTGACTTCCTCGAGAAAGATACAAATTTATAAACTACGTGGTTTCCTAGTAGAAGGAAGTAAGTGTTAGCCGAGAGTTGCGGTCGCTAATCCTATCTAACGAAAAAGCGAATAACAATTTTCATTTGTTAAAATGAAAGAAAGAAGGCAATAAATGAGTTGACCAGTATTTCAATTCAATTACCCCTCTCAGATATGACATTAATCCCACTGAATTGAATTTCTCCAGAGGAAATGCGTTTGAGGGATTACACTTTTGGGCTTAGCATAAAAAAATCGTCATAATGGTTCGACAGTCTGGATAGATGCTTCAAAGAATCGCAGAGTTGATTCGTTTTAAGCAGCAACTAGAGAGCTAAAATTTAACCAGAATAAAAACATAGCAAAATCAACTTGAGGCAACAGAGCATTCTCATATATTTTAAATAATACCTTTTACTATCGAATTCAAAGATTTTTAAGAGTGACAATTATTTCAAGCGCAAAATGGAAGTAGATAGTGCTATTTCAAGCTTTTAGGATTCCGTAATTATTTCACCAGGTGTTTCGCCTCACAGAAAAATCTCCGCACATTTTTCATCCAGCTCGGTGTAGCGCATACATGTCAGCTGGGGAGTGAGAATTCCTTTTCAGATATGTAGCAAGTCAAGAGGGGACGGAGAGAGGAGAAAAGCAAAGTGCTGCGGGAAAAAAATGAACGAAGGGGTGGGACACGGTCCGGAGAGCAGTCTGCGTCTTTCGCCCCCGAGGATTGCCTTTTAAAGCAAGTCAGTCGTGGGTTCGAATCCCACGCGATGTAGTGTCGCCGGCGGACACGACTGTCTGTTGAAAACTCGTGGGAGTACTATGGGGCTTAAAGAGACTTCCCGTCTCCCTCTCTCCCTCTCCTTGCTTTTCTCTCTTTTTGCAGATACAACTCCCACAGTTCCTTCTTCGCGCGCTTCACTGCCTTCCACACCTCAATAAACGTAACGGTTGGAGAACGCATTTGGATATCGCGTCGTCGCCGTCGCCGTTGCCAAACGATAAAATACGACGCACTTTTAACACCCTAACGCGGAGCAATAACCGATGATCGTTATCGCCGTAATTACGCAAAAAAATGTTCTCCCAACGATGTGCACACGTTTCCAACTAGACGACTACTCCTTGAAGTGAACTGGTGGACAGGGAGTGGAGGAAATGCTCAGCGATATGGACTGCTTGTAAAACGATGGTTTCCTGAGAGTGCAGAGAAATAAATGGCCGCATTTGAGTTAGTTATCAATGCTTGAAGTGTTTTATCATGGAAAAAAGCTAATGAAAGAAATTTTTTCAGTTGTTGGTACTATTATACAATCTCCTCCACTTTGCAATGAATGAAATTGCTATGAGGAGTTAATACGAATTCTGAGGAAGTCACTCATTTCGTATTTTATTCCACACCAAACATTGAGAGTGCAGACGGCATCTTGATGGTCTTCTATCAGACAATATTGCCAGGACTAAAGCATCCGAACCTATTGCTATGGAAACCGGAGGATATGCGTTGGAATAAACATAGTCATGTGATCGAAAACCTTTCACTATTCTACGAGAGGCATGACTGAGGAATTCTGCACATGGCCGTGAAACATAAAAGTTTTACTGGACGAATATCCCATTCTACAGAACTCTGGACACAGGTCCTCATCCAGAAAACATTGAATCATCCGTAGGAAAAAATACTCTCCAGTTAACTGCCAGAACAACAAACAAAATAGAAAACAGAGAAGAAATTTTTATTATTCATTACACATTTATGATTAATATATAAGACAATGTGAATGACATTTAGGTTTTGATTAAATTTATATCCGTTAAATATTAGAGTACGAATATAATTAACTTTTGCAATCACAAACCATAATGCATCAGCTCTATTAGGCAAAATAGATCCCTTATATAACAAATCAGAATGATTCAACTACTTCATTCCCTTAAATTCAGTCACTTGGTGAGGTGGTAATTCATGAAATACGCTATGCCCAACGAGCAACTAAGAAATGAAATCATTGCCAAATAAATAGATGTTCTAAAAATTTTTCGATGGAACATCATTGATCCAATTATATTGGTGTACAGTTGATTTACATTTTCGGCGCCAGAAGGCAAAAAAATCACTAGCATCGTGAACCAAGAGTAACGGTTTATATGTTCCAAAAAAGACTGAAGCCATTGCAGTGCGATCAAGATGTGTTTTAATGGCGCTTCCCTCGTTACGCCCGAGAAGCAATCATCTTGAAAAACGATGCTATAAAAAATTAAAAGAAACATCTTCGCTCGCCAACTCTGCACGGTTCACCGTATTTGCACTTAAGTGACTTCGCACATGTTGCGCACGCTGCCGAATTGCTGTCGTTGAGTGCAGCGAAAATAAAAGGGAAAAAAGAACCTTAGCTGTCGCAAACAAACGAGAATCACGACCTCAACTGATAAATGCAGAAGAAAAAATAGTTGCCCTTGAGGGACTGGCCAGTCATTCAGGCGTTTCACCGACAACTTAGTACCTTGTATACCTTCCGTGATCGGTGGGTAGGATTATCGGGTAAGGACAATTTGGGGTATATAATATTGGGAGATAAATAAATCCGTAGTCGATGATACGAAATGCGGTATTAGCTCCACAATTTAAGGCCCCAGACGAAGAGCTCAAAGTTAGATGCATTTGATGCAGTGCCAATGGTTTTGGATTCCCATCCTCAAGGCCCAAGTCCGAAAAGTCAACGGCGGACATTTTCCCATAGAAACCCAATCTCTCTTTGGATGCTATGTTTATAGTGAAGTAGCTATGCAGACAAATTTCTCGGGTTTCCATTCGGGTCAAAGGAGTTATGTATCTCCTAATGGGGAAGCAGCTAAGGTTGCGTTTTAGTTTGGAGTATTCTACCTTTAAACTTAGGTTTAAATGGAAGTCATGAAATCTCCTCTCGGTTTTCTACACTTTTGGACGCCTATCTACCTTCAGTATTTTCTTTTTCACCTCGCCATTCGATCCACCCTTCTTCATCCCACCATGAAACCTATTCCCCATCTTCCCCTTCCCCGCTTGTCCATCACCCATCCCTCTATTACATACTTGAGTAGACTCCAAAAGTTTCCTTTCCTCGCTCACCATCTCAAGCACTTCCTCGTTAGTCTTCCTCTCCGTCCACCTCACCTTCTCCATTCTTCTTCACATCCACATCTCGAATGCCTGCAGCCAATCTCGTCCTCCTCTCGAGGGTCCACGTTTCTACACCAAACAACGATACGCTCCATATCACTCTTCACCAGCCACTCATGGAATGCGCAAATAAAAAAGGTAATATCGTTGTAAAGTAACTAATTACTTTGAGACAATCTAGTCAAATCTGTAGCTCTAACTCATCAAATACTGAAGTGCCTTCGATTCTACAGAATGAGTCTAGCACTAGAAACCAGCTAAAGTGCATCAATTTGTTTTCAAAATTGCTCCATTTTCATTTTGGCACTCAGATATACCATTACCTAGTTGCTACTCTGGTCTTCTGCACAAAATGAAAAGTTCAACATATAGTATAACCGATTTGCAATTACTACAAGCATGCAGTGATATGGCTTCAGCGAAACGTGCTACGTTTAGTGTAGTATTTAGAGCGTCTACCATAAACATCGCATCCAAGAAAAGATCGGGATTCTACAGAGAAATTTCCACCGCTGACGGGTTTCGAACCTTGGGCCTGCGGATGGAGCCAAAACTCCGGCAACTGTGGCCCCCGTAGGACAAGAAGTAAAAAAAGACCGTCCGGGGTCCCTCAGCGCGGTGCGTCCGATATGCCCATTGGTTGTGCGAGGGTGGGTGGGTGGCTGAGGGGGGGAGGGCGGCGGGAGGAAGTTTGGGAGGGGTCGTCGCATATGTTTCTCTCCTCTTGGCCGGCAGCAGACGCGTATTTCACATCCCCGCCGAAAGTTTTATCCTCTTGTCTCCCATCCTTTCCCTCGGCGGACGACGCGACATCTGTAGACCCGCCCAGGTAAACCCACGGCCGTGCAGCGGGGGACATTCTCATGAATGGCTCTCTCCCTTTCTCGCTCGCTCTCCTCACACGCTCACGCGCACGAATACACAATCGGTGCACTTCGAGAAGAATAGAATAGAATCCCAAACAACGCAGCCGCCATCTACCCTCTCCCGACCCCTTTCCCTCCCGTGGCTCCCGAAGTCGGGGCAGGTGTCCCACACCACGGACCAATCAGAAATGGGGAGGACAGGCGTGACGTAGGCGGGGACAGTCGGAACACCGCCACGACGAACTCGTTAAGACCCTCGAGGTACAACACTACTGTTATACATAACTGTTATCTGAGGTGGAGATCCACTGGCTTCCGGCTCAGCGATTTCAGAATTATATATATAAGTATTTCCTTAATTCAGGGATGTTTAATATTTCTGTATATCCATTCAAAATTTTACAACCGCCCGACAACTTCAAAGCTCAAACTTCATCAGGCACTTTTCCTACGGTTCCTAATTCTATCTAATGACTATTCCGTCCAATGTCTGACTATTCTGTCTATTCACCCTATCTAATATCTAATGACTGATCACTTTTCCATATTCCAGCTTTATTTTACCCACTATCACCGTCCAAATTGGTGATATATAACTACTTTACTTTTTCGGTCAAAGTTACCTCAAAACCGTTTCATAGTATTAGGTTTCCTGATGCGTAGACCGGCAGCAATTCACCACAATATCGAGTTTAGATCCAGTTATAACCTCACGGGACCCACTCGGCCGAACGAAATCTGGTAGATTTCTCATAATCGGGACTCTGTAGGAAAAGGTACCAACATAGTAATGAAGGATCAATCTAAAACCCCTCGATATGGAGGGCAAATTCAAATTTGAACCGCCGTCGTTGTGATTTGTAATTTGGACTTCGTGAGCTCCTTTCTCAAGAGCCAAATGGACCGCTGAATTGACGGGACTATACTTTTGCAGTAATAAACAGCAAAATTTTGATGTAACAAGACATTTACTAACATCGACAGATGCTACCAAACAGTTAATGTGGGTTTACATGAAAGAAAAAGATACCTACACTATCGTGTTACCACAGTAGGTCCTTGTCTCTTTGCATGATTTCATTCTTCAGCTCGACATACATCCTAACCCCTCGCCATCCCATCCATTAAGTCAATCCACTTTTTTGCCCCTCTAGGCTTATCCCACATACTACCCTCTTTTTATGGCGATAAAAGCTCAAATCAAACCATATTCTTTGTATGAACTATTATAAGTGGTGGTCCCACGAGTAATTTTATGGAATCGATTCACGTTAGAATGAAAAATTAATTTTGTGATTCCACAAAACTCTATTTATATACGCAAGAGCTTCAACGTCCAACGTCTTCATCAGATGCTTTCCGGTTGAACGTCGAAAGCCTGGTGGTTTATAAATAAAATATGTGGATTCACCCAGTTACATTTTTTCATTTAACTATTATAATATCGAAGTCGGAATCGGAAATGTGTAATTTTTTAAATGATGGTGAATACCGAATCAAAAGCTCTCACATAATATCCCTCGTTTCAGTGGATAACTGACAACTTCCGATTCATTACTACGTTGTTCATTTATTATCACCCCCGCCTCAACTTTTAATCACGAACAGGCTAAAACATCAGCTTGGCATTTCATTATAGCAGAAAAAACCACAGTTTTACAGAATGTGATCACAAATCCACCCGTTGGCGACACCAATGCCTTGCAGACGCATCAAAAATGGAAATCAGGGGCGCTCACGCCCACGCCAGGGCCACCGGAATGAGCGTATCTTCTTTCATCTCGACCGGCGTGGGACTCCCTCAACTGCCTGGGTTCCGCGCTAATTTATTTTTCCTTCGAATGGCGATAGGCCCACGCCGCCCACGACAAAGACGTAAGACGAATGCGATGGGAGGTACCTTGTTCGGGGAGAGATGGGTGAGTGGGACTCGCCCCACACTCTCCAGCACACGCTCGCACGGAAACGACACAATTTGGAGTCTTCGAGGGGAGCGCTATGAGGGGCGGGGGGTTCAAAATCCATCACGCCGACGCTTCGTCTGCACGTCGAAGAGGGCAGACACCGAACTTGGGCGGACGGATTCTCTGAAATCTCAGTGGTCTTCCTCAAATCGCGAGTTCGATCTGTAACGGTCATCACTCTCATCCAAGGAAATAAATGCATCACCATCGCACTTTTAATGGTGATCAGATAAGTGTCGAACTCGGTCATTACATCGCTGCCAAGAACAGAATTAATTCGTTGAGATGAAGCAATTATCTTATATGCGAATACTATTTCCTTAAAAGAAACTGAAACAGGACATTTGCAGCAAGCCTCAGCTCCAAACATCAACAGAATTTCTTATTCCTTTTTGTTCGGAAGGATGATAAGGAAACGTAATTTGAAGCTTACAGACATCAGCTTGGGAAATGAAATAAAAAAGCTGTCTAAAGTAGTCCAAGATAAATTCAAAATAATGTTGACTGTTAACCATAGCACAATACATAGGGCTATCTAATCAGTATCAATACATCGATACTCTTGAGAAACATAATGCGATTATATATGGAGTAGACAATCGTTTCCGAATGCTTTGAAACAAGCTCTATCTTCTTGTAATATTAATACCAGCCCATAGGCTTTGCACTGATCACTGATGATGAGTGAGAAAGATTTCGAAAAATTTGGAGGGAACCGTCTCCAATGACCAAAATGCCTCACTACAGAAAACAAGATGAACAGAGACGAGTCTTTTTGGATGTGGAAACATAAAAGATCACTCAGATAATCCAGCATTTCTTCCTTCATTAAAACGGAGTTGCCACGCCGATATCTCCAAATGAACCGGACGCGACATGACCAAAAGGGATGATGAGTAATGACGCGGACGCAGGCACGAAAATCGGGCGCCCACTCGAAGTCTTGGGAAAGAAGATTTGCACCTGTGGCATCCCGCGTGCGAACAGTGGGATATGTACAACACCTCTCTCTCTCACTCACGCACTCATATGTTCCTTCTTATACCTTCACTCCTCTCAAGCTACCATCCCAATCGCCTTTTCCCTCCGCCAATCCGTCGCTCAACCCTCCCAAGTCACCCAACCCCCACCCCGTTCTTGGCTTCCTATAAATGATATCGACGCGGAGAACGACAGGTGTTTCCAAGGAGACGGGTGACTTGCACCCCACAATGACGGTGCCCCGTCAAAGGATAGAGTCAGGGGAGATACAGAGGGCGAGCGGAGCGCCGATGAGAAGGAGGAGTAGAGAAAGGTATGCGCAAGGAGATAAAGGGCGCCCTTCATTGCGGAAGACGGCCCAGGTAAGTAACGGCACTGCGGACGCCAAGAAGAGACTCCTGAGCGAGGCTCAATCAACGGATGTTCGAGCTTATGCCCCGAAGAACGAGGAACTGCGGAATAAAACGTCGGAAACCTGATCAATAACGCATGAATATGATTTTCGTCGCTCAACATCAAAAGTCAAGGACTTGTTTGGGATACGTGACATCATGAATTTCATTTAAGAAAATACATTTTTTAATGGGTTATAGATATTAATGCAGATTATTATCATTCACTGAGAACATAGGGAATGCGTCATCTTATGGAAAATGGTGACGCAGCTTCAGATGAGGGAAAACCTTAGAATTAAATAAAATATTAATAATAATATTGATAACACATTAATTTCGCTTCAACTACTGTACATACATACATATATGAACACAAAAAGAGTCGAATTAGTCTCCCCAGAAGAATATTTCTCATGATGTGTTGGCCATTCCTTGAAATAACTAGAGCTTTCAAATTTTTCTGCGGAAAATATACTAGAAATCGACGGGTAACTTTCCAAAATGATAAACAATTTCCTCGTGACATTTGAGTAAAACTAGTAGGACAAAGAAACTTCAGTGTAAGGAGCTGGAGGCCACGGTTACTTCTGGCCTTGATAGTTAAATAAGAATTGTATCCTCTCTTTTAATTCCTTGTCAAAGGCATGTGCATACGAGTACATGTTACTGTAATCTCTGCAAGAAACGCATCCACTAGAAGATTATATTTTATAAATAATTTCCTCAATTTAAAAAATAAACTCTAATAGAAAGATCAGAAATGTTTGCATATTTTATGGTTACAAAGATCGGTTAAGGCTGAAAGTAATTAAATACATCAATTGTCTTTTTTAAGCAACCTGATAGACACATACTTTGAATTAATAAATATCACAAGGAATTGAAAAGCCAATAGCACTAACTATGCCAGGGGAAATAAGGTTTCACTAATCTCTGGACTAAATCTAGCATTGCTTAACACATTAAAATGCACGCTCGTGGGGAAATACTTAATCTTGTTTGAAGGCGTTCAGCCAACAAGGTCTGGATGTGGCATGCAGGATAACATGTCGGTGAACAAATTTTCTGAGGAGAAGATTTATCGATGACTTTTCCTCACCCTGCATACTAAGATATATCAACTACTTCACCATCTTTAACGCCAATTGGAACTTGATAAATGATAGTGAGGAATGCATGCATAACTACATTCCTACGCAACGGAAAGACAATCATTGAAAGTAAAGACCCCATTAAATATGCATAAAAAATAGGAAACATTACAAACTACTATGAGGATGCATTGCTTTGGCAATTCGCCCCAAAATTCATCGAGGCTGTTATTTGGGGAAATACCATAAATTTATACGTCAAAGCATGTAACACAGAATCGTTGGACGTGGATGTTACGCTAGGTTACTCAGCTCTGTTATATGTGAAAGGAGTATGCTTCGTAGGTATGATATCCATAATGAAGTGAAGCAGTCACTTCCAAAAAGTGACTTAATCAAATATTGCTTAACATATTAATGTCACCTGCCGTTCGATCGCCTGACGTGGCCAAGCTCCTTCGAAGGTTTGGCAATGATGGGAAAATTGATGAGATATGAATAACTAAACAGGCTTATTATTAGAGGAGTGACTGGAGAGCATGCAAGGAGCAGAATGAGGAAGTTAATAGGTTGCTGCGGTGGATGAGATCAAAGAGGAGGAAGATAAAGAATTTCATTAGCATGAAAACGTAATGACGGTAATGGCTAAAACAAAACCCTCGCGTTATTCCACAAATAAAGTGGAAAGTGAAAGTGTTAATTTTGTCATCCTGGAACGTTTTCACTACATCACTCGTCAATATGCCTTTTATATACGTGAGAGTTGGTAAGCGACAATGCATGAATGTGGCAAATGAAACAAAAGGGAGGCATTATGAAAATAGAGCCAACCTTCCGGGCTCAATTTCCAGTATTAAACCTGTTCGATTGTGTTTATCTTGAAAGTGAATGGCATGATGGTAAGTATTTAGCTGGTGAATAAATTACAGAGCGGGAAAAGATAGGAAATTGGAAAGTTAGCAAGAGTTAGCTGTTGGTTTTTCGGGGGAGAAGACAGAAACGCCATAGGATTTTTGTGCCCAAGGAGATACATCTACGAAATACCGTGCAAGCCACCACTAGGGTGTGTGGCACGGGGTGGTTCCACACCAGGCATGCAGCACTCATCCAAGTTCAAATCAGAACCGCGAAATTTCCCCCAAATGCCACGTGCAGGCCAAAAGTATTCAGGACAACAGTGTGCAGTCAGACTAAAAATCAGGAGAGTGATACGTAGAAGAACATGCTACCATACAGTACACTATTCAAGATACAAGTACTGGTTAGCATTATTAATGCGACAAATAAATAGCCCTACAAGGTACTAAAACATGCAAGAGTATATCATGCAAGAGATCATCATCAAGCTATGAGAGGATCAAGCAAGAACTCTCCTTAGGTGTTTCCATTTCCATGACTTACATGAGTACAATCAGCTGAAGACAATTTAGGGCGTGTTTCGCGCAATATTTTTGATCCACGTGTGCTTCGGCAAATGCAATGAACCTAAAGCGTAATCGGGCGTAATCCATGAATTAATTTGGCCGACGATACCGAGATGAGAGATGAAGACGTCCTTTGGAATTCCCGCACGTCTTCTGGAAGGACGCGAAGAAGCGGCAGCCGTATCAATTTCAAAGCGAGGAGTTAGGCTGGGGATGAGGGCGTGATTGATCTACCCCTCCCCCCACCGAAACCATGCAAATCACGAGAGAGATATTGAGAAACAGAAAGAGGAGAGATGCTTTTCGAGTCGATTGGAAACTCATCGTTCCCACAGCGGAATCGGACGGGAAAAGGGGATTAGCAGATGAATAATGGAATTAAGGAGAGAGTGCGGTGCCGAGAAGGAGAACCGAGTCCATCTCCTCTCCAGACCGATGCATATAAAAATACGCCGTTTATCGCTTTTCATTCCTTCCGTCCAGCGGGCGGCTCGGCTGCCAAACCGACCCTCACACCAGCGAATGTGTACAGAGTGTGTGGCAATCGAAGTGATATAAGGGCTTCGATAGAGATGCGACTGGATGACTGGCCGCCATAAATAAAATTCCCGGCGCAGCTGTGACAGTTTGAATAATATTGAAAACCGGCACACTCACCATGCCGTTAGCAGAGAGGGACGCGGTGCTCGGATCCTCCTACACTCATACGGGTTCTAGGAAATTTATGCTTCCCATAAAAATGTATTATCTCGAGTTGAAAGCTTGAACAATACATTTATGTTGTCACACCCATAAAAATGGGGATGCGAGAAGAATAGCATTCAAGAATATTGCTCGAGTCAAAGTTGAACAACAAGGATTGATATTGACCTGATTTATGACGATTTACGGCATCGCCTTTTTCTAGGATTTCACACTCTTTTTCACTTATCACATTATGATGTCAGTTTTCCCTGGAAGCATGTCACACTACACTGACTCGTGGTCGTGCTGGTTTTCCAAGGGAAAATAACGCAGCTTATGCCAAGAATGCAACTTGAACAAGAATCGCAACCGTTAGAGTAGAGAGAGGGTAGTTAGTCAGCCCTAAGTTTAACTTGACAGATAGAGACAGGACAGATATAGACAGGATTTGGGAAAATTTAATGAAAACAATTTAATAGATTGCAGCATAAAAATGAGCAATTTGTTTCGCTCTCTTCAATTTTTATGCCGGAAGTTGACGAAATATGGAAAATGTTCGCAAGAAATACAAGGTATTAAACCAGAAGTAAGACAAGATTCTTGGTGTGACTAACATAAAAATTCGAATCCACAGCTTAAACACAGAGTTGGATTTCTTGTTGCCGAACTTTGCTGGCTTCCGGTTTTCAGGGCAACTAAATATGAGACTTAAGTCAACGGAAATGCTCCGGTAATTGCTCTACGGATCAGTAAAGTTTTTGCTTATGGAAACTACGAATATAGGGTTCACCAGAGACTGAATTGACTAGTGAAAAAGGTAATAATGGTAACATCAAGCTTTCTCGCTTTCCAGCTTAACTTAAGGCGTCATTTGAAGTTTAATCGGAAGATAAAGAAACATAGACGCGAAGATCTGATATTAATCCACATTTTAGACCGATTGCAGCACCTAATTTGGAATTCGGATGCAAATTAACGTCATAAATACAGGCTCTATCCATGGCCCGCCATTGCGACGCGTCGCAAACCGAGTCGCTTGTCGCGGAAGTACGAAAAGGAGGAGAAAATGGAACGCGTTAAGGGAGAGGTTGAGGCAGCAGCCTTACAAATGAACTGCGAGGCACTCAAGGAGTGGGAAATAGGGAAGTTTGTGGGGAGATGAGATGGGGTTGGGAGAGCGTTTAATGTGGGGATTCAAATTTGCACGGTTGGACGATGAGGTGTAACATCCTCGAGAGAGGGGTGTGGGGCGGTCGTCGCGGAGAGTCGCTCTTTTTGAACAGAGCAAAGACATTAGCGGGGTTCTACCCCTGACAAGGATTCCATGACACGCCTTCAATTAATTCATTACCGTCAGTGAGCGAGGACGGGAAGGGGAATAGTATGCGAGAATGAGTGAGAACGAACCAGCTATTCTCGACTATTTTTAGCAGTATGGAACGGTTTCCTCTGTTATGGAGTATTTAGCAAAATTCTCCCATTCCTGAAGAAGTCTATGGAGTTATAGCAAAAAAAGAATGTTTCATCGCTTGTTTGGACATTAGTTAAGACGTGAGATTAGTTCCCAATGGTAGAGGAATCGAGCATCTATCAAGTATCATTAAAATGAGATGCTTCAAAATATTACGTTTGACTTTGCGAGTTCAGAATAAAAACGTATGGCATGCTACAATTTTCAAAAGCACGTTGGATAATTAGTATATAATACACATAGTATAGTTAGTATATAATAAGTAATATACATAGCTGAGACTATTTTCTACCTTACAAAGAAACGGAAAAATACAATCACAGCAAAATAGTTTGAAAATTTATAAACAGAGCTTTATATTTATTTGGATTTAGTAGATACCGAAAAAAGACAATTGGTTGCTATATTTTCCATAAGTATGCAATTCTACGGGAATGACTCATTGAATACACGATGCACTACGAATTTGAGTCTAATAAGTTGAAGAGGAAACATAAGTGATAAATGTAGAAAATACATGCAATAATGCGGCTTTATAACAGAATTCCATGACAGGCATTGTTGGAAACAAAATACATTAATCCTAAAGACTTATTTTTTGCTATTATGATATTCGTGAGATTTCTTTCAAGTGGTAGTCAATCTGTTTGTCCCTCATAATCCAAAAGCTGATTTCAAACAACTTAGAAGTTATCCTTCCAAACCATACAATCACAGGAAAAATTTGCTTTGATAGTCACAAGATCTCTCCTTTTGATCCATGAGGAGATAGTGTGAGCAAGAGTGAGAAATCTGGCGAGAATGCGCGAGATACAATATGAAAAAAATTCTCGTAAGAGGATTGGGGCAAATTAATTAAGAGCTAAGTTCAACATGATGATGCTACGACGAAAAAACACTTCTGATTGCTGGCTTTCTTTCTCGGATTCATTTCGTGCTCATCAGTCATTCGAAACTTAAATCTCAATCAATTCATATTTCATTCCTCTCATCGGAAAAAAATTAAAGTTATGCTTTCAATAAACAATAAAGTCACGAAAGGTTTAATACTATCTAGGCTAATATTTTAGGGTAAATTGTTCTCGGTTATTCCATAGGATCACATTGGCAAAGAGCACTGATATTTCAACGGATAGGTCGTCTATCGTCTTCAGGGTAAATTTACCAATTTACTTCGGTGAAACACTCGAAGAGGATTCACGCAAAATAATGAAGGGTTGCTCAGGAGTATGACAGAGGGAAGGATGTAGGGCAAGCGGGGAAGAGGAAGAAAGAGAATATTGGAGAGATCTTGTGATTATCAAAGCAAAGATTGTATGGTTTGGAAGAATAATTTCTAAGTGGTCTGAAATCAAGTGAATAAGGGTAGATCGTATGCCGAGGCGAAAAAGGATATAATACAGGGATATAGGTCCCTGAAAATGTAGAAAACCGGCAGGAGATCCTCTAACTTACAACAGAACCTACCTTTACCGGTAGAACACTCAAAAACGTAACATTTGGTTTTCCGGTTCACACTTCGATTTTTCAGTACATGAATTTATCTCATTGTACGTGATCCTGTTCTTTGTTGCCGTCATCATAATATATGAGTGATAATGCAAATGCTTTCCAAAATATTGAGCAATTCTAAATATTTAATGCTGAGAAGGAATATTACTTGAAACCATCAATACACCTGTGATTTTTATGTGACAAAAACTGAGAGCCCATGAAACCGAAGATGGAGACTGTAAGGGATAACGTAAAGTAAGTGTGAAGAGAATACAAGAAGACATGAGCAGAAACGGAGAAATAAAACGAGAGGGAACTGACAGCTCAACCCCTTCATCCGTGGAAAACTGTCAAATTGTCCATTTCTACGTCTGCCGAGATCAGTGGCAAATTGGATTATGATCACATTGGTGGGGACGAGGTACGAGAGTAGAAGTCGGTGAGGTTGGATTTGATGCGGAGGAAGGGAGGCGAGGGACGGGAGAGGGTTGATTGGGGGAGATTTGTACGGAAAATTTGTGGGAGATTTGTACGGGAGGAGAAGAGTGACGGAGAGATTTACGAGGTGAATATAAGGTCGGCGGGTAGCACGCAGGGTGTGCATACGTTGAAGGCTAGAGGGAAAAGGGTGGCTGAGACGAGAAAGACACCCTTTCCAGTACTCCGAATGAGATTGGGTCGCAACGGGAGAGCCAAGGAGTGCAGAGCCACAACGCTTCACAGCTCTAAACGAGGGTCCAAACACAAGCGATTGAGGCGTGACAAAATTTACAGCTCTACGCTCAGCGAGATCCGACGCCTTGAGAATATACCTCCGAAGCCTCCGTCACTTTCACGTGCGACCAGAGGTGACGAAAATTTCACAAGGCGTGAAACTCTGGTTGCGGTTGCGGTCGTAAGTAACTGAAGAACAGCAGAAATGAAAAACGAAAATAAAGAAGATACGCGAAGCATCATCCAATAGGAATGACTTTATGAGAAAAAAACCAACGAGCCCGCGAAAAACTTCCATTTACTATTGATTTCCTACTTAGAGTGTTATACGGACAGAATTCGTGGACCTAAACTGTTGCTACTGAAGGAAGATTAAAACGTAGGGTATGTAAAATCAGCCTCTCTCACGTGTGCGAAAAGAACACCTAGACATGTGTCTTTAAGTCATACATTCTCAAATGTACCACATATTGGACTAATAAAAAATATAGTACGGGATAATGTTATGAAAATAATGAATCTGGTTGTGCAGTGGGGCAAAGAATGTGACTGGAACGATTATGTATTTAACAGGCTGTTTTATTATGGGGGCACCAGTCTTAAACTTCGAAAGCGTTTGTTGTAAGAACACTTCGATGAAACGGACGTTTCTATGTAGACCAATTTCGTTAAACATTATATGGTATATCAGATTAATTATTTCCTTTATTTACCACACTTATGTGTTTGAAAGCAAAAGTGATAGGGTAGTGCTTCCTCAAGATTCTTTAAACTAATAAGTAGCGCAACACACCATTACTATGGTGAAAAACATCTTGTCGAAATGGACCATGTCGCCTATTTCGAGATGGACGCAGAGCTAACACTAGAGGGAACGGGGGCTGGGGGGGGGGGGGGTAATTGCTTGTAGCAAGTCAGTAGGTGAATGTCAACGAAATAGGTATCGTTCGGAAGAGCATAAAAGCACCGATAACCCATCTTGCGAGAGAACCCTTTCTATATTTCAGCCATGGATTTAAGTATATTTTTATTTCATTTTACATGGTTTCGAACGCGTATCGATGCTGCTCTTAGTTACGTTTTTTATGAAACCTGGGCAATTGACGCTGATTGAGGGAGTAATTCAAGGCATAATTTCTAAAATAAAGGCTGAACACTCGGAGGAACCACTTCGGTAAAACTTGCTACTCGGGAATATTATCATGATGGTAGAGGGAGTATTTTACTCTAAGGTAACTTGAGAGCACTCTTAAATTCTATCATTTTTTACCGTCCCATAACTCTGCGCTTCAAGCGGCCACTATTCATTCTCCATTTTCATATGGCCTCGTGTCAAAGCGCTCATTTCATTTTTCCTACTTCCACAGATCTTCTGAAGTAGGAAGCTCAACAATTTCAGCTTTAACGGTTTTAATCGCCAGGTGAGGGTAAAACAATTTTGCTTTTGAGATATTCCTTCCACTTTTAAGGTTAGTATTTTTTAAACTAGCAGCGAAAATTCATCACTGCTCTCGATTATTTAAAAAAAATGCAATTAATAATAATTAATTAAAAGCAAGACACGAAAGTCATCTCATTTTAGATGAACATCTAGCTTACAATCAATTCATGGAATTTATTCACTAGACAGTCTTGTTTTGCACCCATTCTCGTACACCTTCTATCCTCTCACCGCTGAAACTGAGGATAAGTTGGAGTTTTTGAGCGATGTACGAAGTTTGCCGCGGCCAATTCTTTTTCGCCCGGAGAGATATGACTCACGGCGGTTTTGTCTCAAGGAGAGCAAGGAGGAGCACATTCTGATTCGCTGAGGTACTACAGTTTTCCCCGCGAGGATAGAACGTTGAAAATAACAACCACTTCGTCCTGCTATTTTCTTTTCTCTTATAAACTTCTGTCGTGGCCCTCAAGAGAGAGAAATAAGCACGAATTTTCGTGGAGAGAGTGTCATTGCGGCAGTCGAGACTTAAGCACCTGCGGATAGAATGCACTCTCCGTTCTGGGACAATGACCCAAAGTGGCGAGGAGGCAATGAGCTAAGGATTCTCCCGTCGTCTTATTTTCCGCAGGAGGAGGAGAAGGAGGCGGGAAGGAGCCGAAGACGCCGCCGCGTCCCCCTAATCCTCCCCCTCAGTGACTTCCAGTATGTATATACGTACGTGCAACTGGCTCGTGTTTCCTCACGTTTTTCGCCACTCAACAGTCTATTTCTCGAGGCGATTACGCGGGATAGTATCATTGTAGCGCTCCAATTACTCCGCCTTACAGCGGAAGTGCAGGAGAGGATTGCTTCGGTCTAACGACCCGGAACGAGTGAAAAAATCTCGTTATACGTGAAAAGATGCAGGCAAGTTACCACGATGGTTTTGCTTAATAAAATTCCAATATTATTAAGTAGTAGCTTCATTTTAGCTAGTTTCATGCTAGTCATTGCTATAAGTAAAATTTTGTACCAATCGTACGAACGAATTGGTGTTCTATATGAAAACATTCCTACTTATGTCTTGTCGTTTGCATTTTCAAGGTACAAAATATGAGATCACATAACGACGCCTTGAGCTTGATAAACTATGCAGTTGGAAGTTAAATCTCTCCGACTATCATTTCGGTTTCGTCATTGTATCATGCAAAACAGAGCAAGAAATTATTCCTTGTGTTAATACTTTCGTCACAGTAAAATGTGGTGGAACTGACGCATAAGGAAAGCGAACTCGATACAATATCCTACAGACAAATAGATTTTTTATCAATGGTAATTTGATAGAACTCTTATTCCGTCATTAATAGTAATTTAAGACTTCAAAAGGAAAGAAAAAACTTACGTCGTTATCGATTGTGAAGATCTTGAATGTATATAAATTAATTGAAATTTATATTTACTTAAATTTTTTAACTCACTCTATCTCTCTTTGATTTAGTTTTTCAAGTTATTCATCCCATTCATAATATCTGCTACCTAAAACTTCTATCACATTGTTCCTCATTTATATAGCAACATACTTTTATTAAAGAAAGAAAAACCCATGGTATACTGATCCCTTACACTTGTTTAAAAGAAAACAGGGCATTGACGAGAGTGGTTAGAAACTACTCCGCTTATATAGCAAATATATGGGGAACGTATCAAAAAATAGTAAGTTAGCAAGTAAATACTAAGGGGAAATTTTTCAAGGAGACTGACATTAATCAGACAGGTATGAAAGAAGATTTTTCCTCACGTCATGTAGTTCGGCCGTATCTATTCCGTGGGAAATGGAATTTGCTTTTAAAAATATCTGGCTGGCGTCCTCAGCGTGTCCTAATTACATGCCCCCAAGGAAAAATCGTGCACACAGCGCACCCTCGCTTACATATTTCTCCTTATTAACCTTTCCAGGAATATATGACGAGAAGGATAACGCATCGTCTGCTAAGAAAGGTATTTCTCAAATCTTAGGAGAATATCTAGCTCTAGCAGGTAATATATCTTTCAACAAAAAAGAGGAATGAAGGCTCTCCCTGACGAAAAATTATACGAGCCAACGGAACCTAGACTTACTTTGCTCAGAAAGTCTTTCTTTTGAATTTTCCATGTAGGAAATGGAGGTATATGTAACAAGATGAATTCTACAGGGAAATGATTAAGTAGCCTCATGATCGGGTATATCGGATAGGATATGGTAGGGAATTGAGGGAAAATGTGAAATAAATTGCTTTGCAAATATGACTCAACTAATTACTGCAAATAATGATGACATTTCATTTTAAGAATTTCTTTAATGGTTCGCAAAAGAGAGTAAAGAATTCAATAATACTAAAAAATAATATCATTGACAAACAGCTTACAAATATCATTCGTGATATATTTCCGAAAGGTGGTCCAAGGAGAAGGTATCGTCTACGTGCCACCGATAGTGACATAAACGCAAGATACCCGAATGCGCAGCAATTGTTGTCAGCAAAAGTAACAAAAGGGTGAGTACATGCCCTGTACTGCATTTCAACAGATAGGTAGTTGCTAAGCCAACTTCAATCGTATTACAATATGCTGATAGGCCGAATAATAAATTTCATATACGTTATACTCACTTGCGAGTGACAAAATAATATTAAATTTCCACTCATTACATTTACAAATGATATAAAATGATATATAAAAATGATGATGATAAAAAAATGATATATAAAACAAAAATAATATTAAATTCAAATTGCCCACAAATCATTAACAAGAATTTCCTATCAATTCGCTATTTCATCGCCCTTCGTTTAAGAATTCAGTTGGCTTATCGCAGTAATATGAGACCGGAAGAAAGAAGAAATAATCCGCAAATTAGCTCATGAAATGCACAGTGAACGGAATTGTATTGAGGGGAATAATTTTTCGGGAAATCGTACCTCATATAAGTTAGTCGGAGCTTATCGCTCGATTGGCTCTATCTCTCGCTGTCCTTGCAGCCAAACAGCATTTCATTTCCACCTGGTTACTCATTTTGCACCTACTTTCGCAACTCGCATTGAAACAAGGTAGGACAATGCTGTAAACGTATAATTCGCTAAAGGGATTCAAATAGCACTCACCACTGAAGAACTTTTTTCCCAGCTTTCTGAGAGAGGGAGGATGGATGATATCCACTTACCTGGAAAGAGAGAAAATTCACAGTTTTAGATACATAATATACAAAAAATATACTTTACATAGCTCCGAACATCCTACATCATGTATCCAATAAACAAGGAATTTTTTTGAGACGGAAGAGTCAAATTTAATCCTATCAATACTTTCAAAAGATTTTTCGCGAGCCGTCAATATTTTCTTACAGTTAAGAATGGTTTAGAGCAACATATGAATGCATCAACTATAATATAGGGTACAAAATCAATAAAATCTTCATAATGTTAGGAAAAATATCACAATTTTGGAAATTGCAACCATTCCACATCTCATCAAAGTGTATTATTTCAACTTTTCTTCAGGATCGCTCGAATGTAACCATAGAGCCACAAAAGATTTGAAATCAGTAATTGGATAGTCCTTGCATTAAGCCAATTTTTACTCTCCCGCGATACGCAATTACGACGCAGTTATTTAGGAAACAAGTAGGTACTAATTTTGGAATCGATGAGTAACAAGTCTGGGCATTTAGTAATAATTGATAACTACGGGTCATATCTCCATTAGGGAAGGTTTGATACCCACCTCAGCCACCTGAGACTTGATAATTGACCACATGGAGGAGCAAATTTAAACACTTTTCACTCATGCACTCAAAATAACAAAAAATTACGCGGAAAATAAACAGGAGATATGGTATAATGCATAAATAAGACGGTATCACATAGTTTGCACAGAAATGGATTATAATGGGTACGGAATTACCGATCATTAATCCAAAAAAATTCCTAATATCCTTCTCATATTTTCCTCCACCAGAACGAATATCCCAGCTACGTGCAGCCCTCGCGACAGCAGGAGCAGTTCATTGACAATTCAACGCATAAATAAACGTGAACAATTAATGGGATACGTGGAATCACAGCTTGAATAATGTACTTGACGCCTTTAACAGATTAACGCACATGCGAAGCCAATCAAGGAGTGAAAAACAATTTAAAATGCGAGTACTCTACTCTCCGAAGGTCAGCCATGCATATGCATACGGTTGCCCTCCCACTTCTTCCTAGGCGGCGACAGACGAGCGGACTACTGGGCGGACGCCGGAGAGTCAGTGGCGGGCGCCGAACACGAGGTATATTGGAGGGGGTGGGATTTAGGTGGAAGGGGGGGGGGGAGGAGGAGTGTCGACACCTGCTTCCGCAGAACAGCCGACGGATAAAGATAGTGTAATCGCAGGCGGTTGTAGGCGCGCGCGGGGTTGGGCGGGGGCGGAGGGGCGGGAAGTGGATATGGACGACCGCCGACAGCAGTAACGGACATAGGGAAAACGAAAGCAGCGAGAAGAAAGAAAAAGAGGCAGCGATCCTTTTAATTATCCCACCAGAAATGTATTTATTCATACATACATACATGCACTGATAATGCTTAGACCTTACCCCACTTACCAACGCAAGCCTACTCACTGGTTCTACATGGAGACCATATGCTCTGGTTCATTCTGCCATCTACAGTGGCTTAAATTAGCATTACTATTTTGCCTATTTCAAATGCATTTGCAGTTTCAGATACGCCAAAAATGTTATGGATGAAAAATAAATATCATATTTTATTACTCATTCCACACATTTTCGACTTATCGTCACGTTTTATAAATTTTGACATGACTCTCAAATGCTTATTAAAAAGCACTCATTTATACATCTCGGTTTCCGTTACAAGGGCGAGATCATGTTCAGAGACGGCCGCTTTAATCTCTTAAGGTTTGTCCTTGGATGCAAGGGCATAAGCCGTTATATGATGAGTCAGTAGTTTTAATCAAATCGAAAGGGAAACCCACAGTCAAAGTCGCAATCACAAGACTAATCAAAGCGGAAGGGAGTATCTGAAAAACTTACTTGAAATAAGAAAATGGGAGTTACAATTATGGAAATAAAATGTCTCAGGCATAACATGGTGAGCTGCTGAAAGTTTTATTCCAAAGTTTTGAGAGTAATTGACTCACAGCCATGTATTCAACCCATGGGTGTGCAGAAAACAGAAAATGATTACTATTGGTTGTCAATTTCAAAACTTTGTCATGAACCATGTACCAATACACGACATTGTTTTAACGCACAAGCATGAAACGTCTAACCAGAGTAACTCTTAATTGTTACTAAAGTAAGGTATTACGAGTCAGGAACATTGCATTGTATATTTTCCAGCGAAAATTGTACCGGAATGTCTAGTAAATAAGGCATTGAACCAGCTTCTTCCAAAGATTTCACTAACGAAGATTCGTTGACACGAGGATAATCCGTTTGCAGGAGCCAAACTAAAATGTCTACATTAAAAGTATGCACAGTAGAGGTTAGAAAAGTTTTCCATCGATCACCAAAATGAGGAAGCAGGTTTTGATGGTAGGTTGATGTAAAATAACTCGCATAAATCACTGCATGTCCTGACACATTATCTAAAACAAGCAACTGCATGTTAACAGGATAGACACAGTGGTGTAACTGGAGTGGGAGAGAGACTGGAAGAGATACAGAAGTAGAGAAAATGGGGTGAGAGAAGGGAAGATTAATGTAGGAATTGTCGTTATCAATGTTGCAAGTTTGCATTCTTGGGGAGAGGCGCATCGAATGAGAAATCTCCATGGAGAGACGGCTCTATCCCACGCGCCTTTCCTTCCAAACAATGGACGGACAGTGTTTGGGCGATGGAACACCGGGAGAGAATAGACAGGGAGGGGAGAGGAGGAAAAAGGAAAACGCCGAGTTTATCACCAGATGGGGGCGCGATGAGCAATAAATTTCGTGTCGGACACGAGTCAGACAAAATTCATTGTTTACCTGAGTGGAGGGCACACATACGGTAATAAACTGTTCGTCGCAAACTAATGACGAACTGGAAGAACATGTGAAAAAATGTGAATTTCTCGTTTGAATTCCAACTGTTATTCTGCCTATAATTCAACTACAAAATACGCTTCGCTCAATCTCCAACTTTTTTCGACAAATATATAGACGAGAACTTAACTGCTTTTTCATTATGCAACGTTTCATATGTATTAAAGTGGCACTTTCAAATGGTAGGGAATAATTTAAACAAATACAGGAGGTATAATATTTCAGTCTGGGATCTTAAAAAATCACAAAAGAGGATGAAATTGAACTTTCAAGTAAACCCATGACTTCTATTGTGAAGGAGATTAACTGATTTTATCATAAATTCTAAAATGAAATAATTTTTCATCTGGGTAATCACGGCATTGTCTTAATCAAGAAGTTGTTCACAGCCTTATCAAAATCTCAAGCTATAAGAATCATGAGAAGAAAATATCCTCATGAAGAGCTTATTCCCCCAAAACACGTAAACTTTTAATCCATTCTCCTTTAGGCCAGCAAACTTTGCGACTTCCCCCTTCATTATGAAATTCCTCAAAGCGAGCGTTTCTCTGAACTTCGACATTCACCTGCCAACCGCATTAACCCCTTAATTCGGGAAAACTTTTCGGAGGTACAGTGGATCACACTGCAAAGTTAGTAGTGTGCTTGAATTTTTGTAGCTTAATGACAGCTTCCACAAGCTCCTGAGAGGAGCTTGTACACCTAGGATACAAGGATGACAAAAAAGGGCAATACAGCCGCTGGCTGTCTTATTTCGCCTCGAGTGAATGTTGAGCAATATAACTCATGAATTGTCCCTTCGCTGTAAAAACAATTACGTTTTAAAATACAATAATGGCAAAGGAGATCAAATGGTTGGAGAACATAGCCGATGAAAATTTCTTTTTAAAAGAGTAGAGATGAAAAAATGTCAATCAGAAGCTGAGAAGCATATGATGCTAAAAGCATTCGAATCACATATGAAGCAGAATAGAAAATTGAGGCCATCACAGAGCGAAGAGTTGATGACTTAAATTATAAAAATCAATCATTAAACAACCGAGGAAGATGTAAGGATGATATGTTACAGAAAAGGGATCATTAAGAAACAGCCGACGAAGTGGCTTCAGTGAAAGGATTATACGATTTATGGTTGTTTATGAATATATGGACGACTATTTCAACATATAAAACCTTGATAATGTATCTTTTGATGAATTTACCTGTACGTACAGATATGGTCAGCATGGAAAAATCACCATCATAGATATGGGTTGCTGAAGAAAATTCAGTCCAACTGAATGGATTGTTTATTTGGGGAAGCAACCGACGGCTAAGGTCATTTGCGCCATAGGGGATAGGTAAGGGAGGAAGGGTGGATAGAAACCCGGCGTCGGCATTGGCCTGCTCTTAACGAAAGGCACCAAAGGGGTCCACAGTTGAACGTCTCAACCGACAGACGTAGTACTCCACTTGAAGTGCCCTCCACAAGACACTCACGTAGGGATCGGGTTCCTCTGAAAAACATCCTCCTCTGCAGGGATTTGAACCCTGGCCTTCCGTGTGGTTGGCGAGTGCTCTAACCACCACACCAACCCGATCCACCCAACTGAATGGCCTGAGGTGCTCGCGATGTACGAAAGGTAACTGGTCAAATTCACTCCATGGTAGAGTAGATGCAGTTATTTGAGTAAGCTACCTCATTCGCATTAATTACACCGTTAGAGGTAAATCCAGGGAGTGGAATGGGATAAAATCATTTGTAAAATTCAGGAAGGGTGAAAAAAAACCAGCGTATTCACCAATCAACTGCAAACGATGGGCCCCAAGGGATGAACAATTTTTATTCCGCAGCAAAGGTCTGTGCCCTTGAGGTGATCTTCACACGGCATCCACGTAGAAGACGGGATTCCATTGGCAAAATTTACGCAAATCGACCCACGACGAGGAAGGGCAATGCTCAGGCCGCTATGCCAGCCCGATGCCCTCCCACGATCGATGAAACATATTTTTCTCGCTGGAACACGGGAAACTAGGAACATACCCTTGGAGTCACTCGAAGCGCAAATAGATTAGTGAGCATCAGAAAACACGGATGAGAGCAGATCATACGGAAAGGATTTCTACTGGGGGACGAGAAGCGAATTCTCAGCACTCATTTATCGCGGGAAGAAGATCTAATGGAGAAGAGTTATTCCGTCGGCCCGGAGTCCACGAGAATTCTTCAGGGGTTGAAAGAGGGAGTCTGGCGATAAAGCGGCCGTTGCTCCCGTGGAAGCCGAGACTGCGGTGGCTGTCGCGACGATAATTATGTTTTGCGTTTTTCTTATTTAATTCCAACGTCCTCGAAAGAGAAATTTGCTCAATTCCTCGACTCGCCAAAGAGCGGGCTTGACTGAGTGAATTTCAGAGCGGATAGCGCGCGCCGCGGCGTCATAGACCCGATAGCGTCACTCTCGGAAGCATGGTCTTGATACACTTTTTGGTTAAGTCTGCTCATAAATTTTGTGCTGTATGATAAATCCGAGGTGAAACAAAAATTATGATTATAAGTATTGTAATGGTATGTTCCCAGCAATATTTGAGGACGCTCTTACCGCGGTAACACTTTAAAATATTTCCAAAGAGAGTGGGGAATAATATAAATAAACTAACCGCTAATAATCAATAACTAATGTAGTCGCTACAGTTTTTATCCATCTACTGATCAGGGTCCAAATTTCCTCCGATCACCAAATCAGCTAGCATCGCAACGGCAAGTATAATTAGAATAAATAAAAAATAAAAAAGATCCCCGAACCCAGTGATAAGATATTAATAAAAACAGAAAATAACGTGTAACTTCAAATGGGAAGCACAAGGAAGTCCTTGTGCAAAGAGTGCACAAACTGATCGGTATTACTTGGAAAAAACAAGTGATCCCGCATGACTGGAGAGTAGCCCTTATATGCCCAATCCATAAAAAGAATGACTAATTGAAGTGCGATAATTACAGAGGAATGACCCTATTAGATGTGGTTAATAAAGTCTTCTCTAAGTGTCTCCTAGCTAGGGTTAAACCCTTAGCCAGTGAATTTATTGGAGAATATCAAGGTGGCTTTCTCCCAGGAAAATCAACAACTGATAATATATTTTTCCTAAGACAGATATGTGAAAAAATGTACGAGTTTCGCCAAGAACTACATCTACTGTTTACTGATTTTCAAAAAGCTTATGACTCAATACATAGATAAAGCTTACTACATCAATTGATCGAGTTTGGGTTTCCAAAAAAGCTCGTTCAACTAATACGACTATGTGTTACCGATACAGAAGTGAAAATCAAACTAGAAAATAAAATAACTAAAGGGTTTCCTGTAAAAACTGGCTTAGGACAAGGGGATGGACTTAAAAAGATCTATCTTATTCAATATAGTCCTTGAAAAGATCATGAGGCATATTGATAACTATAATCATATAGGTGTATTATCGTGTGGAAAGAATATTACCCATTTAGCCTATGCTGATGATATTGTAATAATGTCACAGTCCCAGGAGGAACTTAAGAGTGTAATGCTTGCACTGCAAACTGCAGCCGGGAAATTAGGCCTGAAAGTAAACCCAAATAAAACTGAGTATATGGTTATGGGAAGGCACCGCCTACCGGATGTTCTACAGATAAAAGTAAACGAAGAAAATTATAAGAGAGTGAGAGAGTTTAAGTATTTTGGTGCAATTCTGTCGGAAGAGGCATCAAATGAAGTAGAAATAAAATCAAGAATTTAAGCTGGTAATAAGGCATTCTATGCTCTAAGCAATATTTTGAAGTCCCGGAACGTATCAAGAGAGCTTAAGATAAGATTGTACATGACATTAATTCTCCCTGTGGTTCTCTATGGGTGCCAAAGCTGGAGCACATGAAAACAAGATCTAAACAAACTCTTAATATTTGAGAGGCGGGTTCTTAGGAAAATATATGGGCCAGTCCAAGACGAATTAACAGGGCAATGGAGAAGACAATATAATCAGGAACTGTATGACCTTTATCGGCACAACACCATAGTAGGACTACTAAGAAGCAGGAGATTGGAATGGATAGGACATGTGGAACGGATGAGCGATGAACAATATCCTAAACTTGCAATTTGCATGAGCCCGGAGGGGAAAAGACCAAGGGGAAAACCAAAGAAAAGATGGATGGATAATATAAGAGAGGATCTACGGCAAATAGAAGCCTGGGAAGATTGGAGGGAAATTGCCAAAAGAAGAGAAGAGTGGAGAGCCTTGGTCCTGACATCGTGCGGTCCAATGGGCCTGATCGCGTAAAGTAGGTAAGTAAAGTAACTTCAAATGGGAACTACTTAGGCCAGAGCAACTTTAGCTACATTGAATGGGTATTTTTAAGAATATTGAAGATAGGCATGCGCTCAGCCGAAGAGACTTGGATTTTCATTGAGAAGTTTTCAAAGTTCAAGGGACTCACGACTCCCCTCTTGTTAACTCTTCAACTATGCGTACCCTTCATTGAGAATTGCAACTATCACATTCCAGAGTGAGACCAGGGCCGATGACCTTTATGCTCAGCAGGCACAAAAGGCATCCAACATTTACAATCAGGATTTCGAAAGGTCTGCAAGCAAAGCAGAATCAATAAGGACAATGCTGAAGGTAATCAACTTGTCCCTTCCAGACAGGAATTGGATGCTTCCACCATTTAAACTATGGAGGTGAATTATACAGGAAGTTAGAAGAGGCACGGTAAATTAGAAGTTATCGGGTGAGATAGCTTTCTTTCACTGAATTCTTAAAATTATATGCGAATGTATTAATATTCCATTGTAGAGTACCTATATCATTTTACATTAACAAGGTCATGTGAACTCTTTATTTCTAAATATTGTAAACATCACAGCGATTTTCTGGAAACTCTCGCCATTTAAGAGTGACATTCTACTCTATTCAAAAGTATAAATAGTCTCCCAATCTGTCATGAAACTTAATAATGAATAAAAGTGCATCAGAAGGCTTTACACTCCAGATTCTTCGTATTATAACGAGAAAGGCTCACGTGGAGGAAACATTTTCCTCCGATGAAGAATGTGGATTTCCCTGCCTGGAAACTAAGAAATACACGACGCAGGAATTAGTGCCGTGTTCCCCAAACCTTGACCCAATTATCAAGTACCACCACCTAACGAGGGACGAACAATTATTTTTACAAGAATGCAATCTTTGCACGTTCGGCCCTGGACTGGGAATTGAAAGATTGCCATAATACTTCCCCGCCCTCCAACAGGATGATTTTGTCGAACATCTGGCGGCATTTGCGTAAATCACGGCGGGGACTTGGGCTTCTTTTTTCCCTTTCGATCAGAAGTAAGCGCGCACACGTCGGACTCTCTCAGCTGTTCGGGAGAGAGGAGAGCAGAAAAGGTCCTCGCCTTCTGAAACGGGACAAAAAAACAGCCTCCTCTCCCCTACAGCGTCCCCCTCCCCCTCAACTCCTCACCCAATGATTCCTCCCCTCCATTCTTCATTTTTCTTCTCCCCCTCCCATAAAAACAGTCCCTCTCAGTCTCTGCTTTGGCGGAGAGAAAGCGCTCCATTTCGCACCCGCGGCAGGGAAGGGGCGGCGATAAGAAAATGCAAAAGCGTAAGAATCTCTCAATGAGCGGCGGACCGCGGAGCGTTGCGTAAACGGGTCCGCGGGAAGGCGCCAGCAATGCTACCGGGAGACTGTCGATGTCACGGACACGCAATTCAAATGGCAGCGCGAACTCTTTGGCGAAGCAACGGCGCGCTATAAGTGAACTGTGAAGTTCAGCGCTGGCCCGCGGGGCAGCGGCGGTTGAGGGGAGGGAAAATAAGCACTCTATTCGGGACCTGGGCCTATATTTCATCGGAAAACTTGCCATGACGGCGAACAAGAGCTCATTCACTGAAGTATTTTACCGATTAAAGGTTTGTTTCATTGAAATTAAAAGGAAATCCTTCAAATTTTCTACATTTTAAGGGCCCCATCTACCACTAGTATTTCCTTCTTCGTCTCTGCGCACGATACCCTTTTTTGTCCCGTCAATAAAACCTATTCTCATTCTTCCCCGTCCTCACTTGAACAACATTATTCTCTCTATCGTAGTCTAGAGCTAGTCTATTGCCCCTCATTACTACCCGAAGCCGCCTACCATGCCTACCACTAATTTCAGCCTGAAGTTTCTTTTCCTGACCCACCATTTTAAGCACTTTCATCGCTTGTCTTCCTTTCCGTCCACTGCACCTACTCCATCCTTTTTAAAACCCATGTCTCGAACGCCTGCAGCCGATATTCATGCCCCTTTCAGGAAGTCAGCCTTGTTGAGTGAAGCGAGGTAACTGCGGGTTGTATAAAACCATCCAAATATAGTTTTGAAAACTTATCGATACAGAGGATCAAAGATTTGCCTTTGGCAAATTAATTTCCGAACCTATAGCGTAATTACCTGAAATCAATACCCCGCGTAATTTTCTGTATGATGCCACCGAACTAATACCATGCATATAATCCGCAATGCCGCCTTTATTAGCAATTTAGCTTCACTTTCCATTTTAGGAGGGATCTTTAATCGATCGACAGAATCGCGCTTCGCTTTGAACTCAAAGCTCACAATGAGAGAACCTTAGAAGCTTCTTATCTTTAACATCATTTTCCATACAATTAAAATAATGCTCTAGTTTTTCAGATGCTATTTTCAATACTTCATTAATAATTTCAAAATGTAACCCTGGCCCCATCTTTAACGCACATTGATAGCAGCAGAGTGACATTAAAGGTGAACGGTTGAGGCGGGGCCCCCTGTTTAAGCATAAATGCCAACAGATTTGAAAAAAATATAAAAGAACAAGCAGAGATACACCACGCGAGAAGGGCGCTTGAATGGCAAAACTGGACACCCATGCGAATTTCGCTTATTGCACAACCGCCACACGTAATTTGCATAATATTCATACGAGAGAACCGAAAGGAGAAGGATGTCCAAAGGAACGGAGAGCATTGAGCCGAAGTCCTAAATAAATCCTTGCCTTAATCCGAGGAAAAACTCAGCAGGAGGTCTTAATATTTATTACAGTAAATGATTGCATTAAACTAATGGGTTGACCAATACACGCCGTCTTCATGCAGTACGGCAGAAACAAAGAAAACTGAATCTCTTCACCTCTCGAACACTAATAATGGTAAAATAGCGTCGGCGATAATTAGGAATATATACATAAATACATACATACCAATCACGCTGTTCCCTTCCGGTGTAGGGACAGACACCAAGTTTCACTCATAAATACTTATTTGTACACCTAATTCTGCTTCAATAATTTCCTTCATACTGACCTATCCTTGCAAACCTCTTTGGCCTCATTTACCCCCATACACTGCTTCATATACGCCCTCCTGTTCTCAAGACTCCTAATTTTCCTCCTCCTAAGAATTTCCTCAACCACATTCAACCACAACTTTCTCGGCCTACCTCTACCTCTCGCACCTTTCATTTCACTCTTATATACCTATCTGTTTCGTTATTCGACTCTCGTCCATTCCCTCTTGAACACTAATAATGGTAAAATAGCGTAGGCGATAATTAGGAATATATTAATAACTAAATCACACTGTGTACAATTACATAAATTCAAGGTAAGAGAGCACTAGAAAAATATGTCTCTCACCCAAATTTTGCAAAATTTCGAAGTGCATGAAACATTAACGCTGATATCTGACGGCACGAAAAAGAATTATTGCAAAGCAACAGAGTACCTATTTGCACCCTCCGTGTTGGGAAAGTATAACGCAGTTCCCATAGGAAATGACTTAAAGGGACATTTGAGCAAATCAAGTATTTCCATGCCATCACTATTAAATGATTAGTACATCTTCATATGAACTCATTGTTTCAATTATATATTTTACGTCTTTTTTAACACTTCATTCCCTCAAATGAGTAGTGTAGAAGGCATTGGCTTTAATTGGATATTGAAGGATCACGGGTTCAAATTCCGGGAACTCTGCATAGAATAGGTCCAGCTATATTAAATATGTGAGATTTTCTGTAAGCAAGATAAGCCTGGAAAAATCGGCGGTACTGGGGGGGGGGCGGTACTATCGGGGAAAGAAGTCCCGCCTCACATCGTGGTGAATGAAACACACCCAACTTTTGTTCTGGGTGCTTAAAGAGATCTACTGTCACCAATCACAACTAACTTTGGAGGTCGAAGACAATGCTTTCCAGAGCTTAAACTGCAATGTTTTTTCTGCGCGATTTAATACGAGGCATTACTCCCTCTTTCCATTTCCACACATATCCTGGCTTCACATTACCTGTTTCAACATATACTCGGCCTTCTACCATTTTCCTTTGTTCACCCTCCATAGCAAGTACTTTATCATTCATGTTCATTTCTATCCAACGAATTCCCTCAATTCGATTGAAAGCCTAGAAATAATCGTTACAAAATTTACTTGCTAACTTCCCCTCTTCAGTAATCCCTGTAGAGCCGACCTTTTGGGTATGAGATTGAAGAGTTTTTTTACATCACAAAACCTCCTTTGGTTTATTTCCGTGGAGACAGTGTCTCTGGAAGAAAAAGTTTCACCTCTCAGTCGACGAAGTCGCCTTTCTCGAGATGGGCTAAGGCTCCTCGGACGAAAGACTAGTCGCGCGACTTCCGCGCCTCCGATGCGGTCGGTTTGGGTATCAGTCGTTTGGTGGGAGGGTCGGGTGTTGTGCAGGAGCCATGGAGACGGGCGCCTCCTCTCTTCCATGTAACGACGTTGACGATCCCCACTTCAAGTTCCTCTCCTCTGCATCACTCCCCCGCCTCCCAACCAACCTCCCGGCCCCACCTCAACTCCCTAACTCAAAATCATGAAAATAAAGTCCCACGCCGTTTCGTAACCGCCCGCGGGGATAAGAGTGGGGGTAGACTGGGGGGGGGAGGGGTGCCAAGGAAAATCGAGAGGAGGAGGGTGGGAGGGAAAGGATGGGACTTCATTTTTTTATCCAAGTTAAAGGGAAAGCGAGGTGAGGAAATGAGATGAGGGAACGCCAAGGATTTCATTTTTGTATTCATTTTTCAGTTTTCTCAGGGATCCCCTTCATCCGACATGGATGCAATACTTCTATGCTGACGCTCGGATGGTTTAGGGCAACTTTTGAAGCCCTCTTACCAAGGTAAGAAAATAAAATAAATTCTTGACAATGCAGAGATATCCATGTGCTCACGTAAGTAATCACCGAAACCTCGTCTTCCAGCTATTCGGTCTACAATACTCGTTTTCAAGTTGATGCGAAATTTTGCTATATAAATGCATTAAGTTTATAATAAAATTATTTGAGATACTACATGAGTTAGTCTAAATCAAAAAGAAACTCATGGTTGTGCCCAGATTCCCTCTCTATTAAAAGTTAGCTGTTGATTAATCTGATGAGCGTGTTAGTTATAAGAGCGCAGAGTGGTTCGTGTATTAATAGCTATTTGTCAATCAACAAAAGCAAGGTTATAAGTTAAATATCCATGCTAACTTTTCTGATGATATATAATGTATGCAGGGCTTCATGATTTACGCTCGTCCTTGAACTTTTATAAAGGAAATGATTCAACGTATTCTACGAACAAGGACACATATGCTCATATTAATCACTTCCAGGTATTTATGTTTCTAAACTTGAAGGTTTTCAAGATAACAGCGCACATGTTACGGAGCATGAACCCGATGCTACAGACACAAAACTTCGCGCTAATTACCGGCAAAAAATTGGTGAATAATATGAATCGAATACAGGGTAATACGTCTATCGACGTACACTCCTGGCCTTGCGAAACCAATAATTATCTCATGCGAGTGTGGCACGTGTCGATTTAAAGAAATAATTTTCATCCGGTTGGGCAATTCTCTAAAGCCAGCCATCCAACTTTAGAACGAGGAACTGAAAGGGACAAGAAATAATAACCAAATTTCATCGCTCTGAATAGGACAAAAATTCCAGCTATCCATCGGCCGAAACCGAGCATTAACACCTTCCGTGAACTAGACCATCTGCTTCGATTCCTACATAATGGGTATACAGAGAACCAGCTGAATGAAAGAAAGAGCTCGGAATTTTCATCACAAAACCTCTCATCTTCTCGATTTCTTTTTCACCCGAAAAATGTCAAGCTGCGTTCAATCTCGCAGCCACCAGTCCTCGGGAATTTTTCATTTTTAGCCTCGAACACGGATTTAAGTTTTTTTAAATTCTGTTTGCAATGGAATGCCTAAGCTCTACTTTTCGGCCGTAAACCCTCAACTTCAAACTCAAGATCAACTTTTCATATCCCCGCTGAGATATGCAGATGTATGGATTTCCAAAATGTTTTTGTTTTCATCACAACGCACCACCGAAGGTTTTAAGAGACAATTAGCATAAAGTTCTGGTGTGTGCTACGTCCTAAAAACTTCTACAACGAACACCGATCTATTTAGCATTCCAACTTCAGCTTGCCTAACTTCTCGCTTTAGATTTTTTACTAAGTCCTCACTGAGCGGGCCAACTTTTAAGTTTTGAGCCTCGAAAGTCATGGTGCATGTACTCACACACTCCAATTGGTGGCAAAAATGATTATTCATTAACTTTACCCACCGTTATCTCTCACAAGGCCTTGGCTCAAGAAAAGAATGATTTAAGTAAAAAGGGAATATTTCACCGTTGAAAAGCTAGAGCAGCATACAAATCGAGGACATTTATTCTGAGCGCTTCGAGGCTGAAAAAGAGGAACAAAATCCTGTCGCCAATTACTGCCTCTAATAAAGGACGGAAAAATAAATGTTTCGCTTTCTTAAATGCAATGGAACGCTTATGTTGCCAATTATGGCACTTGTAACACTTTACACGGAGTCGTTCCAGAATATCAGTGCACCCATCAGGAATGTCCCACCACTGTTTCCTGTGGCCACATATTTTAAAAGGCTTCATTTTTATAATTCCGTTATACACCATTAATTTCGACAGATTAGAGTGCTTTACTAACTCATTTATCAGTTATTTTTTGATCAAATTTCCTTTTTAATACTATTCCCTTGTATACACAAATTGCAAGGAAGTTACATTGATATTACTATCTGAAATCCAAAGCATAAGTTCAATTGCTCGTAGAGAGTTCATTTTGAATGATGCGCATATTGGAGGAGAGTGATTAAGTATTACATTGAGTATTAAGAAATTATTACCAAACACTGTTGAGAACAGTCATTTTAGCTGCAAAATATTTTTTACATATTATCTTCTTCAAACACGAAGTGTAAATTGCGATGATACCAAATGTTCCCTTAGATGCTAATATGTCTACGTGTCTCAAGAAAAAATTCGAATGAATATTTTTTTCTTAATTAAACCACAGTTGGGTGTTTGAAAGTCAGTAAAAAATTTCGCCCAATTGGGTCTTTGGGGGGGACAGAGATAGATTGATGGTGGATAGGGAGTAAATAGGCCAATCATGATGAGCTTGGGGAATAGGTGCGATATATTTGCCAGGGGAAGGACTGCACGAATAGAATACAAAAACTCGGGTTTCAAGCTTTTTGAACCACTGTGTATACTTTCATGCTACCCAATTTCAAAGGCTATTTTTGGACATAAATTGAAACTTACTGAATGAATTTCAACTATAATCTTTTGTTTAAGATCGATAATGTCTTTGCACCGTAAAGGTTACAACCACTAATGAACCGATAAAAAAACACACTACTTATCGTGGAGAGCTGTTCAGATAAACTATCACCCCATCACAGCCTTTAGTAAGGCAAAGCAAATGCGTTATCGAATAAGAAACTTACAGGCAACTCAAGCTCATTCGGAGGATAGAAAGCACTAAGAAAGTAACTGAAAATCTGAGGGATCGGGAGTGAAACAAATATCCCGGACCGCCCGTTGTATCTCAGCTTTCCACAACCAGGCACGAGGTTTCCTCAAGAGCCAGGTTTAGGAATTTCTTTTCATACGAATATACTACTACTCCACTCCCAGGGCCATTTATATCCAAGTTGATATTTAGCCGCACCAACATATTCCCTCCATCTCTTTCGGTCCATTGCATCCTGCTCTGCAGTTCCAACCCTCTCCTAATCTATCTTTACTTGGTTCGACCATCTCTGTCGCGGTCTTCCCCGGGGTCGTCTTCCTTTTGGATCCGATTCTTCTGCATTTGATCTCACTTATGATGTCGGCATTCTTGTAAAAGTCCCTTTTTTCCTTGTTATACATTCCTATTTACCTTCCTTGATCATTTGTAGGCCCGTGGATCTTTCGTAACATCTTGTTTTCAAATACTATCAATTTTTCTCCTCTTTCTTCTTTAGTTTCTATGTTTCGGATCCATAGAGCCACACTGGGCAGATTATTGTTTTGTACAATCTAATTTTTGTTTTATGCGACCGGAATTTTGAAGCTAGGAGTCTGTGGCATGCATGTAAGCATCTATTGGCTAGATTTAATGTCTTGTATCTGTGGTTCTTCTCTGTCGTCATTTGATATACTGACTCCTCAGTATTTCAAATAGTCTAATTTTTTCAAATTCATGCCCCTCTATGAGTAGGGAATAAGAATATTAGGGATTGAAAATGCGTGCCCTTCACCTCGTAAGAGACGACATTACATCGACACTAACTGAGAGACGAGGAGAACTCTCGCTTCGAACGGAGAAAGAGGGGCAGAAAAAGGGACGCTATCAACCACGGAGAGTGGAAAGAGAAAGAGTTGATCTCCCGAATGACAGCGTCACACTGAGAGAAACGCACGCTCCATTTTCTTCTCTCCACTGCGAATAATAATAATAATCATAAAGACGAAGAGTGCGTGGGGGTCGGCCATGTCCCACGCACCCATCTGGGCTCCTGTCCTCCTCGCCATCCGCTCACGTATTACATACGCACACACGCACACAATACCTATTATCATTCCCTCGGCGTCAGCGGAGGAGAGGACTGCAGGGACGCTACCAATGGGTCCATGGGCTCATGAGCGTGTGGGCCAATTTATATACATTTGGTTGGTTACGTGCCCGAAATACATAAGGTTTGTGTCAACAGGGGTATATGCGAGGCATACGAGTCTCGACGCATATTTTTTTTCATCCAAACTGAGCGCAGATGATCAACGGAGGGCACTGTTTTGATTCGACTCGGTGGTCGGACATGTTATTTATTAACGCGTTCATTTATATTAATTTGATGCGTCCCCGCACGTGTATGGCCCGGGCCATTATTAAACAATCGTCGCAGACTGAATGTCCGACTCTTCATGCCGGCATTCAGGGCACCTCAGCAAAACCAAGTCACTAAATGAGTCACTATTACGCGCGAATATGTGACAATGGCTATATTCTGGGTTGTCTTGGGCGTTTAGCGTGGGCTGGGCAGGTGGGAAGGGTTTTGAAGCATGAGGGATGGCCGCGAAGGACCACTAGCAAAGAAAGCAATCGAAAAGCGGGGAGAAGCATTTCAATGAACAAATAATCTCGTGGAGAGGGAAATGTCACAGAGGTTGAAAATTAAAAAGTGTAGTTATGCACGTGGCAAGAGAGAATATGAGCACCTCGTTTCAATCTTGGCAAAAGCAACTGAAGGAGAAGTAAGTCTTAAAAGAAAGATGGCATCTCCTTTTGACAGAGAAGAAAGCCATTCTTGCCGGAAATTATATACTTTAGTAGGAAAACCTGCCGTAAAAAATACTTTGTCTAGTGATATTAATTATCAACGTTAACTTTATTTCTTCCTCAATAAACTTTGGGTCATGTCCTGCAAGAAAGCCAAAAATTGATAATTTGAAATTTAAACGGAAACATAAGTTTTGTTAATTCAGTATCATCTCCTCATTTTGGAAATTACTACAGGCCTTAAAGGAATTATACAACTTAATCGTTGACCTGATATCAAAATAACTAATCAGTCAACATTTAAGGCCAAAATAGGTACCAACAATAAGATATTCATAATAGAAATAAATATAAAAGTGGATGGGAGTATTAACTTTGGTCACGTTATAGATTCATCGAAATAAGCCTTGAGTGGTTATAGAGTAAGCTAATCTACAAAAGGAATTAAAATTGAAGTTATAACGAAAATAAAAAACATTGGTTACGTTTGCGACACCTCGAAATTATAGCTCATGCCTCTCCTCTTATTCTGCACTCCTCTTCAAAAAGTCGTACCAACCCTTCGCTGCTGGACTTCTTTCAACCCCGGGATTTATATGAGGTGGTGTACTGTTGGTGCATAATGGAGGAGTAAGATTCTTTTGCATCCTAGTCACAGCAGCTCACGCGTCGACAAAACAGCGAAAAAACATCAGGAATCATAGCCACACACACTAATACCAAGGCCTTGTCCGAATAGCAGGGATTTTTATATATATTTTCAGCATTTAAAAAGGATTCACGTATACCGCTCAATTTATGACACCTTTTCCTTTTTGATAGGGACTTAAAAGAGGTAATTTATGGCAAAAACTCAAGTTGGGAGCCTTAACATGCATGTAGATGGTATTAAATGTGGAAAATCTCGAACGGTGACTTGAATAACCCGTTTGCCAATTTCCCGCATAATACAGGCCATATTTTGGACAATGTTGGAAAAATGAGGAACACCAAGAGTTGCCGGTGAAGTTTATGGGCCTTTTCTACGAAAAAATGCACTTTTTAGTGGGAGCGTAAAATATATACCACGCACGTGACGCATCGCAAGATAGTTCTTCCCGTTTGACGGTTCGATGCGCAATATTCATTTTTGCGACGGCTTGGAGAAATCGCTCGCCTCTCTGTCGTAAAGGGATGAAAAAAGGGAAGAAGTACACTTCATTCAAAAATGCAAATTGGCTCGGTTGAGGAAGAGGAATAAAGGAACCAGTTCTGAGCATGACCCACTCTCGCACAACTTTATGACAAGATACTCATCTCAACCAAGAAATTAGGAATAGCAGCGAAACGGGCACTTACCACATTGAGTCCCAAATTAAACTTTTATTGGCAGTCAAATACTTTAGGTAGGTTACTAAAGAAACCTCAATTGTATAACACATTTTATGAACTCCTTCCATTATTTCAGCACAAATGTATTTTCAACCCCCTCTGCTTTTCATACATTTTTATATCAGAGTTTCAGACAACCTCCACTTCATTTGTATTTCATTTCTCCTCCCTTCTCTCAGTCCGAGAAATTATAACTTTTAAGATACACCTTCGACGCATTGTTAGTATTGATCTATTTTAAATCTCCGCATTCTTCAACTTTTCTCCAGAATATTAATTTTCACAAACTCTACAAATGCTACGTAACAAATCTAAGAAACAACTTTGTTTTATGCATATGATTAAATACTAAAAACTAAAAATTTACTGCGAAAATAGGTGCATATTTAATAGGAAGATGCCAAAGTTGTTAGTTTATTCGATAAACCAAATAAACCCCACTCTTTTTGGATGCACAAAATACGAGCTGCATATTAATTTTGTTTCATGTCAACTAACCAATGCATATTTAAAGGATCTATCATTAGTCTAAGAAATATCATATCGAAAGCTCTTTCATATCTGTATTTTTTATTGCCTAGTTGAATATCTCCAGTGCAAAATTCACTACTTTTAATACGATCAGAATATGAACTGATGCACATGGCATCCACAAACATAAAATTATCAGATAGTTCAGTGCATGATTTTACTAGCTTGAAAACGGTTATATAAGGTAAAAGTGTAACACAAACGTAACAAGCGTGGTGAATTGCCTCTTGCCCATCGATGCCGCTTACTTTAAGAGTGCTCCAAGCCATTTTGGCAGCACAGTGACCTAACATTGTTCCTCTGCATTCGTCGAGGATGGCTAGGAAATCGATACTATAAGTACGAGAAAAGACCATTTCGAAGGGACCCTGGCCACCTTGAGTGTGATAGAACACGCGCAAAGAAACGATTCAAACCGTGGCAGACCCGAGCCATTAGGGGACTCATATGAACATAACCAAACGCTGAGGCAGGAAATAACAGTTTTCTTTAAAAATTACTTCAGACGGTTCAATAAAGAAAGGGGGCGAGGACGACAAACCGACACCGTTAAAGGGACGGATAATTGACAGGAATTGGATGCCTCGCAAGTGAAGAGCCCTAAAATAAAGAAGAATACCGAAAGAGGGAACACTATTTTTAAGATCTTTATAAGCGGCAATCACGGCATGGAGCTCGGCCGCGTCCGTTTCTGGCAATCTAACGCTCACATCAATCAAAGGCGAGATTTAGAGGCGCGCGTGAGGGACGATTGTTGGGCCGGCTGGTCGCCGCAACTTATCGCGAGGAGGGGGATGAGGACCTCTGGGGGCAGATAGTGTGTTTACTCTCTCATTCGAAGATTAAGGACACCGCCTCGAATTCCAGCGCAATGAATACGCTCCATCTTAAAATAAACAGTGTGACGACAAATACTACACATAGGAAATAAAAACCCTTAGTACACAACACACAAAAAAATGCAATAAACTACAGGAATCCGAGAGATAGGTATCTTACGAGATAAGCCGGAAGATTCCGCGGTTCGGTGGGGCCGCGGTATCTTTACACAAACAATGAGAGCGGTTTGTAAATTAAATTATATAAATCAAGAAAGTCTATCTCCAATCGTCACTCTCGTTACATCCACAGCTCCTAAAAAGTATCATAAATTCTGCGAAATTCACAGAAAAATCATTCTCCTGGACTGGGAATCGAACCCAAATCCCGCGATTTCGCGTCGAATACTCTAACCAGTTAAGCTACCCAGGCGTCTTCTTCCACTGTGAATCTCATGAGGGCTTTAAGGAGCAAGTTGTCCTCACAGGTACCGTGCATATGATGCCAGAGATACCCGTATATATGCGAACGCTAAGCGCCACAGTCCACGGGGTAAAGCCCAACTTTAAACACAAAGGTGTTCACTTTGCACATTTTCAAAGAACCACGGAACTAGCCGCGCAGTAACTTTAACGGAGTCACCCCCTAGTAATCACACAATTGTGCGAAATTCACAGCGGAAAAATCATTCGCCTGGACTGGGAATCGAACCTAGATCCCTCGATTTCGCGTCGAGTGCTCTAAGGTACCATAGACCTTGCAACAATGCAATGCAATGTATTTCATATTCCCACGGCAGTTCATGCGATGCATGCAGCGCGGGCGGGAAGAGAAGAACTAAAAACAAAGATAAATGCGCCGAAAGAAATAATAAATTTTTAAACGTGTTTAAATTCCAATACGTACGATAGCGTTTATCCCACGACACACCGGATTTACAAGGTACACGATCGAAAATTTCCGGTCTAGAACTCGTCATTAAAACTAACGAGTATTTAAAACTATAGCATTACCATCGAATACTTCTCAAGCTCACACAAAAACAAAAAAATTGTTTCCATTCCGTCTAAGAACGACTTAGTGGAATAAATAGAAAATGGCAATGCTTCCAGAAGACAGTAGCGTTGGTCGTATTACAGCGTCGAATTATACATATCTGTATTAACAATGTCAATGCTCAACGCACGGATTTGGAATTCGACTGAATAAATGTAAATAGTACCCAGGTGCTGAAGCATCATTTTCATCTCATTGCGCCTTTACCCTAAAGGTTTTAGTCATGGGGAAGATTCTTCCCAAAATATGAGGCAGCAAATGAGGAAGCGATGGTAGGAATGAGAAATAAATAAAGCTTTAAATTTTGCAATTACCACCGTGATTCCAACATTGCAAAACACTTCACCGTACCTCCAAAATTATTTGATTTAGCCTCAGATATTTCATCCAACGACCCCCGCAGACACTGGTGAAATACTGCGCCGAATGACAAATGTCTAGATAAACGATGCCGGATACGATGGAATCAAATCGAGTTACATAATGACATAATTAACTACGGGGTGCCCGCATGAAGAGCCCACGACGCCGTCCCAGCTGTGCTGGCCTAGGGGGACCTAGACGATGACGATAAATGAAGTCAACTTAATAAATCATCTTTCATTCGCTCAAGTGAGATGAAGCCTTTCGAAGAACAGACTAGCTTATGCCCGAGGTGATATTTCTTTGCTTCTCTTGTTCAGTGTGTACCGGTACTACACGAATTAACAACAGTAGTATTCAATCGGATATTATGACATATACGCAGGAGACCTCAATGCATTTGTGATGAGGTAGAACATCGGGGAAGGTACCCAATCAAAGGAAATTTGCTCGAGGAAATATTAATATTCAGAAATAATTTTCAAAGGAAAATTAACGTGGACAAATAAATAATGCATTGGTGAAAGTCAAATCGGTCTCATTCATGAATCAAAGCTTAATAAATAGCCATAATTTATTATTCCCTTTATTTCCTGGTCTGAGGAGCAACAGAGTACATATTTTGGTACTTTCAAAAAGAATAATTCATAATTCTCACCGCAAATGTAATACGACTTGCTGCCACGTTGATTTTAGCCTATGCACTGTTGGTCCTTCACCATTATAGTGCAATAACTACAAAATAGAGGCTTAGAGCAATAACACTTTGGTTTGACAGGCGTTTCCGGCGCGAATTGACTGAGTATTGATACCGAGGGTCTTCGGGACCTACCTAATGAAACCCGTATATGCGGGCTCCTGGCCGCCATGTTTCTAAGGGACAAGGCGTATAAAAAGGGGGGTTAATGGTGGTTATCTCTAATGAAAAGAGAAAATAAGGGACTGAAAAAAGGGGATGTTTTTTTATACAGACATACATTATACATACATACATACATTACGCGGTTGTTATTCAGTATTCGAAAGTAGGACATCGATTTAGGGAAACAATGCTCTATAAAAACCTTATTTTTCACAACTGTTTCACAGTTTACATATTTAAAGATTACTCGGTGAATTCTATGACACATAATTCTATGACAATTTTTCCAAAAGTAAGCGTTAATTCGAGTTTCAATTTATAACTATGAGTAATCATACTCGTTCACCGATCACTTGTCATGATAAGATTGGTTATAAAGCACTTTATATACTATTCTTTTATTCGTAAAACGACAATGTTGAGATAAAGAAGAAAATATCCAAATGTGTCGTTTTCATCACATTCAAACACAGAACAACTATCCAGCCGGGTGGATCAGTAAATATGGGCAACAATTCAAACATTTTCTCGAAAAAAGAAGCCAAAAGTTTCCAAATATGGCTTTAAAAAAATCGTCGCGGTTCAACCAGAGCATAACCCGCCGAGATTCATGTATACTTTTTACGATCCAGCAAAAAAAAGACGAAGGACAGTTCGTGACATGTGGACACATGGACCTCGAGTCGCTAAGAGCTGCGGAGTGCTGCTCCTTTCATCCCGCTCCCAAAATTCCAAACGCCTTTCCGCCTCTTGTGTGCGGCGCGGCGGGCACAAGGGGAACACCCGACATCTCCGCAGATGCAGATGCACCGCGGGGATGTGGGGGGGGCGTAGGTGGGAGGTTGGGAGGTCGGAGGATGACGGGGAGGACCAGAGCAGTGAAGGGACAGAGTGTCGCCTCCTCTGAAACAGCTCATCCTCCTCCCCGCTCCCGCATGAATAAGCAGGAAAAGTGTTTACTTTCGAGTGCGTGCGAAGCGTTGGGAGGGCATGTGCACTTCCCGTCTATGTACACTGTATCACGCGTGCTCCTCCGGGCTTCGAGGTCTCCGTAGTAGGTGCCTGCTCCCCCTCTCTCATAGCGGCGAGAGACGCATGGAGATTTATCGGCGGTAAAGCGAGGACAATGGGAGGCTGAAGAAGGGGAAGAACGAAAGGATTCAAATGGGGAAGTAGCGATGACTCCAGTGGATATCCTCAGCGACCCGGAATAGTGTCAGGTTTCCCAGATAATCCATCCGGAAGGGATAGTTTCACGCCAGCTAGTAATTGTTTCATGTCGATGTTTAACTGAGGAAAGATGCTTAATAGGGAAAGGAGGGAAAACAATGACCACTTTCATTTTATTAGTATGATTTCATCTGAGAACTGGCTCAGATATCAACATTTTAAATCATCATTACGGAGTATTACTTTTTCTACTTGTATTCAACATTGTATCGAGCATTGTGACACAACTTCCCATCAAGTACACGCATGTGCCTGAAATATTAATACGCCTCGTGATTTCTTTCTAAGTATTCATCAAGTTTGAATACCCATTCAAACAATGGTATATGCGTAAAACTATCATGAATTGAAGCAATTCAAGTCAATCGCAAATTGTTAAAAGATATGAGATCCTCATCTCTTTTTTCTCTTGAAATTGAGAAATTCTTCCTTTTTTGGATGTATTCATGTGTCTCAAGTTTGTAACAGGTTACTCTTTGATGATTATAGCTAAAAATTTCCGTTATAATTATTCACCAGCTAAATATTGGCCCAAGCTTATGATAATGTCTCTAGACCGCATCGTGAGATCTTTTTGATATGGAAGTGATAGTCACTGTTCAGCTGCATTAATGCGCACGATTTAAAATTTAAAAAATATCTATCACAGTGACCTCATTTGACTGATCAATAACTTTTCGGTGACAATCCATCGCAACGGTAAGAAAGCGTTCATTTTACCATCAAGTAAAAGAATGAATCACTAAGGAAATTATAAATACACCCTCATTTAATCCCCAATAAATATGGCGTGCGTAGGAATGAAATTGACAACTCATTCAATGGAGTAATTTTTTTCAGATACAAGATGGCTTTATGAGCCGGTCTCCATAGTCCATAAATCGGTAACGACCGATTGATCAAGGTCGAAAAAAATATTATAACGAGGCTTTCTTGGAACTCGTGACCTTAACAGTAAAAGATGAAGTCGTCGACAAGCGCCTTCGATCATCTCGCCAAATGCATCGACGCTCATTCGACCGTCTGATATGACAAACGATTGAAAAACGCGCGACGAGGTTCGGAAGTGAAAGCAGGAGAGCCGAGCAACTCCCTCATTGTCCTTATTGTCCTGTTATCCCGATTTTCACGTTATGTATCATTTTATTCATTGGTTAATGATGGATTACATGTGGTGCTTTATATGACATGTCATTATTTTTCAATGTTCCAGGCAATTGTAATTATTTATGCAGAATTGGAATTATGCTTCAATATTCCATGGAACTTTAAGTCCCAGGATAATAAAGATTGTTTCAAAGACCGGTTCAAAGTAATTTTTATGTATAGATCATGTATGAGAACCTATATTTTTGCAAGTTGTGAGAAGTTATTTCGAAGGTGGATACAGCAATATCTGATTGATTGGTGAAATTTTAACATTCAACGTGATTGTTTTTCTACTACATATCGTTATTATACTATATGTACTAAATATTTTCACTATATAGAGTTATTGTCACTCCTGCTCCAAAGGAATGTAATCCTAGAGCAAATGAAGCATTATCTTATCTTTGTAGGGAGTAGTCGAGAAGGGTAGGATAAAAAGGGGAGGAAGAGGAATTGAGAGATAGGAACGGGTATAAATGAGGGAGTGGAAGAAAAGGGCTAGATGGAGGTCGAGGGGGGAGAGGTTTAGGGAGGTCACACTAGGCGGGGGGGGGGGAGATGTGGAGGGGACGAGAGAGGGAGGAAATGGCAGTTGGCCTTTGCGATGACCGCCGCCGCTCCATGGTTTGTGTTTTGGTGCGCGGGGTTGGGAGGGTTTTGTGGTGTATTCTCATGCTGGGGATGAGGGGGTGGAGGGCCCCTGACCCTCCCCTCCCCCCGCAGCGCAAGGAGGAGGAGACAGGGTTGGCGGGCAGGGAGAGGAAAGAAGAGGGAAACGGATGAGGGGGCGACAGAGGTTAGTTCGTTCGTGGCTCGATGGTCTGAGAGCCGAAGGGGTGGGCGCGTGGGTGCGAGGTTAAGGGTGGAGTGGGAAGATAAGGAAGTTTAAGGGATGGGTGAAGTGAGGGGGTAGGTAGGGGAGAGAGAGAGGAGGGTTTAAGTTAAGGACGGGACCCTATCTATCTCCTCTGGACGCATCCTTCCTCCGCTGTTCCCCCTTGTCTGCAGGACGGTGCAAGATGACCCAACTGTTGCCCACAAAGGGGCGAAGGACGAGGGAAAAGGGAGGTGAAGAGGAGGGGATGAGAGTAAGATGGAAATATGGCCACAGTCTTTTGAAAAACTACCCCGGCAATTCCAACCTGAACCGCTCCTTCGCTAGCGCATGAGTCACACCCCCCTTTATATTTTCCTCTCAAGCACGTGTAGTATTACGTCAATCAATCGTATTACGTACAGTCAATCAATATAACAACATCATGAAGCCTAATGCACAATACACCAGAATTAATCGTAAGCACCAAAATAGGACGAGAGGAGCAATAGAAATATAAGGGAGGAATGCATAATGACACCAGCAAACGTAAGAAGCATGGAGCGAAGAAAAATCTGGAATGACCACACAAAGAGAATGGAAGATATGACGACAGAGGATATTTCGAAAGAATAGTGCCCGGAAAGAAAGAGCGAAGTGTGTCCATTATTGAAGGGAAGAAAATATATGAGGAGAATGCATTGTTAAAAAATAGCTACAGCCCTGTGCAAGAAAAAGTATTCAAATGTTATCGTGGATAGGTAAATCTGTACGCAGTTCTTTGACAAATGTTACATATTTTGTTTTCATGACTTAAATCCCAAAAAATTATATGAGTAACATTTTATTCATATTCTCTTCTTTTCTGTTGTCGATAAGCTGTCTCGATATACCCTCTTGTCATAATTTCGGGTCTAATACTCTCATATCAACCAAATGACAGGCTAATGTAATAAATAGAACCCGAAATCTCAGTTAACATCAAGTTTCTGTAAAAGCTAAGTCTTCTTGAGCTTAACGTCAACAAAAAATAAAAAAGCAGGGCTGATGAGCAACTTATATGCATTATGAAAGAAGTCTTTGCCATTTTGACTTACTTTCTCTCTTTGTCACTTTTTGTAACTTTGTCACTTAAAAAAAGAGAAAAGTTGTGTGGTTGTGGTTGAGCAGATATTTTGGTATCAAACTACCTTGAGAATAAAGTCTCAATTTCACTATATGTAATTTTCATCACATCTGTCCTGAGACAGTTTCATTACTTTGCTATGCTTTACGGTAAATATACCATCAACAGGCACTGAAATTTAGTCTTAACTTTTGGTATAATGAGTTTGTTGTACATGCATCCCTAAAATAAAATGAAGCACTCCAATCGGGTCTTATTCTCCATAATCCGTCGGCGCCCGTGCATATCAGTAGAACGTCACTTCCGTTTCCGAAGATGGATTTAAAGAAATTGGCAGTGTTCTTTTCAGGCTCACAAATGGACCATAATATCAACACGGATAAGTGGAAGGCTTTACTTTATACAACGATGGACACCTACCTCATGGACCAATGGTCCGAGGAGCTGACGTCCGGAACCTAAAAATACCATTACTCTCCCATTTTCCCTGTCTCTCGCTCATTCCAGTCAGCTGTCAAGCTAGAGAGAGAGACAAGACATACGAACGAAGAAGAGGAGGAGGAAGAGGAGAGGGAATAGGGAGAGGAGAGAGGAGTGAAGAAAGTGAGGCGAAAGGGAACGGGCCACCGCTCGCTCGGAACCCAGTCGGGGATTGTAAACAGGCACAAAAAAATCCCTCTTCCGTCCAGGGACGCTTTTGGTTCTCCCCAGACCTCCCGTCTCCTCTCTCTCTCTCTCTCTCTCTCTCTCTCTCTCTCTCTCTCTCTCTCCAAAGTGGCGATCGTAAGTCTGTGGAGAATGAATGTTGTATACAAATGCTGCGGCTAGTCTTTGAGAGCTGAACCGATTTTTCGAACATTCCCACGAAGTTTTGGGCGAGAGTTCATTTATCACCACGAGTCAAGTTTTTGCTTTGCTGCAGTGCGTTCCATCCCAGAAATTTATATAACATGTCTAAGAGGAACTTGTCCATGGTTTTTACTAAAGGCTGAGTATGTTCGTGGGTCCATATTTTCCAGGCTATGCGGATAACATCAACTTGGAAGACATCGTATGAACACACTGCGCGAGATCAACATTGTGACTGAACTGCGGGGAAATTATTCCATTTCCGTTTTGAAAAATTGGCGCAAATGCACCGAGGATTTCTTTTTCAAATAGCTAAAAACTATGCATTCTTTTATTCGTTTTTTTTTCGTTCATCGCAGGGATCTCTAGTGAATCGTTTGATCCAGATGTGTAAAACTGACGGAAAAATTCAACCTATCAGGAGTTGGCTGGTCTAGGAGTATAGTAAAATTCCTGTTACTAAATCTACATACGTAACAATATAGCTCATTATATTTACTAGGTAGGGTCTGCACATTGATAAGCTTCAAGTATCAATGTATATACAATATTACCACTTGTAAACTTCAGAGTTAACTAATGCCTTAATACGACTGATAAATCTGAAGAGCGTTTCATCCTGTAAACATCCAAGTTTCCCATTTACATTACATGGCCATAAAACCACTTGAAATGACTGGGGAAAATTTAGTAAACCTGGAATTTATTTATCGTACACGACAATAGTAATTTGAAGTGAAAGGCTTGATTGACCGACATTAAGCGTGTATAACAAAAGACTCCACTTTCGACAACCATGGGAACAATTATTTCCAACATTTGTAAATGAGGCTTTGAGAGACCTCGCAGGGTGTTCACCAATTAGCCATCGAGGAAAGGGAGCGGACCGCATCCTTGCATTCGATTCAATCATTTCTGAGATGCCAGAGGAGGGAAAACCCTTCGCTGATCTCCGGCTACCACTCAATTAGTGGCCGATACATTATACTTTCATTTCACTGTTTCTTTTCTCATCCCACGACTTTTTCATTTATCAAAACACAGATCATGATGATTTCATCACTTTTACCTTTCTCTATATCGCGAAGCAATTACAAACACATCAGCTCCCGAAATTCTCTGCGAGAGGGCGCGTGGGAGGCCTCTCACAATCTCAAGGCTCGTCAGAAGATCAACTTTAATTATAATCCTCGGATTCTAAATGGAATCGAATCTCCACATGCATTATACCATTCAGACATTCGTCGACAGAATATAGCGAAAGATGATCAAGGATTTCCCGAGAGGATGGCTGGGTATTCTCATGGCCATATACCGCCGAAATCCATTACTAGAGGAGAATACAAAGGCAAGTACAGAAGAAACTCGGGGTAAAATGAGATGGGAAGATGACTGCGGTATCTTAAAACATTGTACACCCCGCCCAGGAATCGGGATTTTTCCAGAGTTTTTCCCTAATCGGTCTACTTCATGGATGGAGTTCAGAAATGAAGCACGCGTAACATGCGGACTTCAAAAATTCCATCGTAATATTCGGATTCACTACAAATTTCCGAGCCAAAACCCACCAACCTATCCTCGCCTTGAATTAATTTCCACGCGACCGGAGCGCGAATTAAAATGGGATAATCGAACTGTATCCATCGGGAGGGCCGAGGAAATCCAGGGCGGTTTAATGAATATTCATTTATGCAAAACGCAAAATCCACTAATCACGTTGAGAATCGTAAAATAAATTACAAACGTGGAAAACTAAACCACCACGTGTTTACTCAATTCATAAGAAAGCCTCGTTGGCTGCTGGCTCAGAACAAAAATAGATTGATTCAGACGCCTTTCGTCAATAGCTTGCACTCATAACTGCTTTTATTTCCCGAAAGAAGACCCATTCTTGAGAGCAGGTGTTTGTGAACGATTATTTCCTAGCGCACCAATTGAGTGTGTGATTATATAGGGATTTTAAATTTTAAAAATCGTAAAATTTCTTTCAAGTTCATAAAATGTTTACGCCGGAAATGAGAAATTTGCAACTCACCTTCCTCAGCTGTCAGCCGAGAATATCCTCGCCACAAAAAAGTAACTTCTTGTTCAAAATTCTCGGCCCAACGGTTCCGACCGATAGGATAAGAAAAGAAAAAAAACCACGGTGGGAATAAGGAGATAAACCAACTGAAGCAAAAGGAAGCACTTCCACAAAACGGTCGAAGAACAAATAAAACGAGGGAGCACCAAAAACACTCGGGGTTGGGGAATGGACTCTCGTCACCTCGGTCTTCTTATCCCCCTTTTCTTTTCGCTCTCGGAAATCCGGGAAAAGATAACAAAACACTGAAAGGAAACTCACTTCCTCCAACGTCACTTCTTCGTCGGGAATGATCGAGAACCAAGGGAAAAAATGGTGAGCAAAACAATAACCAAAGTGGGAAATACGGAGGGGTCTCCTGTCTCGGCAGTGATCCTCAAGGAATTCGAAGAGAACGACCACACGGCGGATCTGAGCGCGTGGAGTTCGTCGCTCACTCGGCCGGTCTCACGTGTTCCCCCAGACTGCCGCGGACTCGGTAGACGGAGCCGACACACTCGGAGGCGGTTCCCCTTCCGACTGCACGCCTCTTGCCATCGCCCCGCGGCGGACGCCCTCCGCATCGCAGCCTCCCCTCCGCTCCCCGCCCGCCCTACGCAGTCGCCCCCTGCCTTCCCCTCCTCGTCTCCCGCCGCCTTTCCCTCCCTACCTCCCGCGTACACCTCATCGGCGAACGTCCAGACGGACAGTCAGTCAGGTCCGGTGGGTGAACCGCTAACGGTACCCCACACACGCACAGAGGGAGCATCTCTTCCAGGGTGTCGCGAATTGCGCCCGCGGGGTGTGTGTCCACTCCGGGTGTCCCCGACCGACATCGGATAGCCACGCCCACCCTCGTCGCGTCCCCTCTCCGTGAAACACACGAATTGACTCCCGGGGGCAATTCCCCATCTCATTGGCAGATCCTTCCTGTTAGACACCCTCTTTCAACTTTGGCCCCCTTGGTCTCTTTCTGCGCTAATCTGAGAGGAGGGGAGGAAGGGCTGTCTTTTCCCCCGTTTATTGTGTGCATCGAAGCATCAACTCGAGGGATGGCACTATCTTTCCACGAGTGAGGGCAACTCCCGTTTCCTTCATCATCATTTAGTATTCTACCAGCTGATTGGCAGGTTTATGGACAGTATTTATCCTACTCCGTTTTCACTGCTATGAATGGCCCGCCATTGGATCGCTCTTCAATTCCTCAAATCAAATATTATCAAGAGACCTAGGACACCATCGCCTTATGATGCTGTCTAAAGATGACGCTATAGGCTTCAACAATAAAATAGTGGAACTAGCAGTGTTATAAAATATTAAGTTCACCTTAGCCTCCAAAAACATCGACGTGGATTGAATCTATCTATTCCTCGATGTCCGTCGGGATAGTTTGGAGCGGCCTTCGATGCCCTCCAGTCAGTGCAACTTCCACTCGCCTCTCAGTGTATATGTTATGAACACAAATCGTGGTGGGCCAGTCGTCCCATGTTCACGCGATCGCGTGCTCGATTCCCAGACCGAGTCCTTGAGTCGAGCATCCCAAACTCTCGCAACACGTGGATGCCCGAGATTCTGTTTAAAAAGCACGCACACGATAAAAGATCGGTCATTGACTCTTCTGCCGCTCTAAAAGGAAAATTAAGAAGATAACCACCTGACAGACACCGCGACGCGTCGTAAATAAAAAAAAACTTGACCATTGGATGAATTACATTCGAGGCTCTCGTAGCTTGGCTCAATTCATGGACAATTTTTTATTGGAATACTCAATTTATAATTATTCAGTGAAGAATTGAATTATGCAAAGGAAAACGATGAGGAAGAAATACTATCTTCAAATGTCTAAAGTCAGTTCAGAAGTATCTCATGAGAGTTTTTGAATGAGAACTATTCCGTACATATTTTATAAACGGCGACCAAGAAAAGGCGAGTTTTCTTTTCAAGTCAGCAAAACGAATACGTAGCATGATTACCAAACTATGGAATTATGGCAGTCAAATTAAATGGCCCCCGATTTTCTATGTGCAAAAGGGTGAGGACGCTATAAACATGTTGAGAGCTAGTCTCATTTTCTGTTAGAAATGGCATCATTCTTTGATAATTTTACCAGCTAATTGGTAGGTTTTTGGAAAGTCCTTATTCGCTACCTTATTAGTTTTTCTTCACAGCGCACCTTCCGTCGCAGGTCATCACTAGCCTCAGAAACCCTAGCATCTTCCTATTTTTACATTGAACATGCTGAGACAATGTAATCCGTTAAAGTGCACCAACAGAAATGAATGCCGATTACCTGAAAAATGGAAATTACCATTCATTAATTTATTAATTTGAACCCTTTTTAATAGATCTTTCTGTCAACCTCTCCAAGGTTAGTGAGCCAACACCCTCTGCATCACGCTATTACGATGTACTAAAGAACATTATGCGCACGTAGCAATATGAGTTTGATTTCTCAAATAAAAACGTTTTTTTCTATATGGAATTATATCAAAATCCTTTGCTGTGAAAGAGGAGCACAATTATGTGAAATTCACAGTGGAAAAATCATTCATCTGGACTGGGAATCGAACCCAGATCCTTCGATTTCGCGCCGACTACTCTAGCACATTAAACTTCCCAGGCGTCCTCTACCACTGTGAATCTCAACATCGTCCAATGTTTACTTTGAATATGCTAAGGCAATGTAATCATTTAATATGCGTTTTAACATTTAAGCGTACCAACAGAAGTAAATGAGAAATAGAAGACTCCTGGGTAGCATAATTGGATGGAGCAGTCAGCGCGTAATCGAGTGATCTGGGTTCCATTCCCAGTCCAGACGAATGATTTTTCATTTGTGAATTTTTCACAAATACACAATTATGTGAACACTAGCGGGTGACTCTGTTAAAGTTGCTGCGCCGCTAGTTCCGAAGTCTTTTGAGTATGTGAAAGAGAAAGTAAACCCCTCCTCGTTCCTTGATTATCAGCCAAGGTATGACGAGAAAATAATGAAAAGCAAATCTCCAAATTCGCTCATATGTTTTCTCATAATGAAAAACCTTTCGTGAGCCGTCATCGAACTTCATCGATAAATTCTATACGCTGTTGCCCTTAATTTTCCATCAATAGGAACATCCCTTTCTCATTTCAGTCCTCCAATCATATCCCATCCAGATCATTCGCTGTAATTTCCTTCTCGGTAACACCAATGTTTTTCTGCACTCCACTTTTCTCCACCTTCTTATAACTTCCCTCGATTCTCTGTAAGAATTGGGAAATATAACCATTATACTCTTTTTCTAAGTCACCCTCCTTTCTACTTTTCACGCGCGAAGAAATAGAATCGCTAAACAAGATTACTTCCTCTTTCTTCGACCTTTCTTTGCGTTGGGCACGAACGTGGAAAAGTTGCGGCGAGAGGCAATCCCTGGAAAAAATAATAACCTCTAATCTGATTGAGGCAAAGAGAGAGAGAGAGAGTGAGGGGAAAAAAGTCATAAGTCGCCCTTTCTCGCCCAGCTGGTGTTTCCGGGGAGGCAGGAGCACCCGCAAAACTCTTCTCCATCTAGGGACAAAAATTTCACGGTTCCTGGCAGGGTTGAGGGGGAACAACTGGCTCATGCGTTCTCTAGCAATCACGCAAATCAGCTACCATCCCAATCTTTGTAAAACAGGTTCCGTAAAAAAAACGTCAACGAAGATTTGATGCTCTTCTTATATTACTTCTCCTGAATTGAACTTGCCATTCCCACAAACGCTTCGATTAATATCGCTTTTCTCCGCTACACCAATGCCATTCGAAGCGAGCTCCATTTTTCTCACCTTTGTTTCATTTTCGATGTGAATAATACCAACTGAACCTAATTAGAAGCTCAGTTTGCGAAAGAAAGTAAATTCACTTAATTTTCCTATAACCATCAAAATAATCAAGTGGATTCGTGCACTATCAAAAGTTTCACAATTGATCGTATTCATTTCCAAATTCTTTAGTCTTGTAGTTCATGTTCCTCGCCGTACTTTTTTTTAATGGAGGGTGACATTGTCAATTAATTACAAGAGAGTGAAAGTAAATTTACAAGACTATAGATTTAGTATTCCTATTCAATAAAATGTATATACTTTCACTCTGAGACCGCAAAAGAACACCGTTGATATTTAAGTAGCTGGATCTGCAATTTATTGGGCTCTCCGCGGTGTTGTTCCGTTATTGGAGCAACGTTTTCCGGCAGTCGTGCATGTCGCAAAAGGTCCAGTTTCCAAACTAAATGGGCCAAGGCAAAGAAACATCCGGTAAATTGAAGATCCAACCCCAGACCTGCAGAAACCAGCACTCAACCTACTCCAGCTGTGTCTATCAAGGAAAACTAATGACCGAGCTAAATCCTTTTTAACTTCAGTTTATCAGCCCGATATGGACATAAAATTTCCTATTTTCATCCAAGTTTTAAAGTTGCTGCTTACATATCTACCACACATTTTCTTTTTACTTAAAGAGTAAAAGGGTTTGACCAAAATATCCCAAAATTACGCAGCGTGAAAACGAATTCGAACTACCTCCTGCCCTCAGACGATTGTTGGCAAGGAAAGTTTCCCAGGATTTCTCCAAGTATTGATAACCAATAAATTGACTAAAGTCTCCAGGGAAGTGGGTCCCTTGCAGCGATAGATAAGGGAAAGAGCCCCTTATAAATAATTTGTCCTCGGAATGTTGACGTCCTTCACTTCCGGGGGCAAGCACCGACTAATCTAAACGACGCTCACCGCACTCACTAACGCTCCTTCCCTTCCCACCCCACCCACCCACTCACCAAATGTCTCTCGCGTCTTCATCATACCCTCCAATGCCAATTGGCCTTCCTCCCTTCATTTCTCCATTTCGCCCCATCGAGAAATTTCATCCTCCACCCTCCGCCCGTTCCTCTTCCGCCGACCAACTTCTGTGACTGCGTCAATTACCGACAGGGCATGATGGGGGAAATGGAAGGGGCGCGATAGTGGCGGAGTGACCTCCGTGAAGAAGATGGAGGACCCTGGAGGAGAATGGATGATTAAGGAGAGCCCCATTGGAAAGCCTTTTGGTGTGCGTGGCGTGTGTTAGAGGGGTGGGTCTGATGTGAGAAAGTGGGCGGGAGTGGAGCTGTGTGTCTCCTTGGAAACGGTGAGGGAGTCTGGAGACAAAGGTCGAGTTGGGAGAGAGGGAGATGGCAGCAATCGGTGGGGAAGGGTGGAAGTCCTCTAAAGGAGACTGGACTCTCGAGTGAAATTGGCGGATGCCCTGAGGGATGGTGAACCGAATCTCTTTTAACGTGTCAAAGAGTTCAACGCTCAGGAATCTTGTGAGAGGAGGTGAAGGGGGAAATGGAGGAGCGAGGAGTTGTAGACGCAATCACGAGGGCAGCACTAAGAAATTGACTCTTTCCCATCCCCTTAGGATAAGCTCTGTTCGAAAGACATCGAAATTCTTTCAACAAGAAGCCAACAGTGAATGTAAGTACATTTCTACTACAGTTCTTCAGTTGAAAACTAAATAACTTGTCTTTATTGAGCGAATTTAGGACTTTAGAGTCCTCTCATACAATTAACTTGAATTTGACTGACACAAACATCCATGTCCTGGGCAGTGAATAATCTACCCAGGCGGGAATTAAACCCGCTACCCTCGAGTTACCAGGTAAGGACCCTGCCGCCACCGGGGCCGACATATAAATATAACTGCCAAATATACAGCTAGCTAGCCAAATATAACTGTTTTAGGATTGACTTGGTGGACGTTGTCGATATTCTTGATGAATAAATTACTTTGTAATCTTCCAATGATATATAAATAAATGAGTGGTACATTACAAAGCGTTTTATTCATCATGGCTACTGGGAAATATTAATAGGAAATTCTGCCTTTCATGGACGTATTTATATGTAAGCTATTTAGCATCAATCCAAACAATATCTTGACAGATGTATCAATTTTTGACTAAAATTCTAAATTAAGTAGTCATACAAATGTAGGAATCGATTATGAATTTTAAAAACCTGGAGCGGGAAGTTATGATCACTTATGTGCAACTTTTCACTCTGGACGACCAACTGGAAATCACAACTGTCAAGACTATCATTTTGGGCGCAAGAAAGCAGAATTGGGGCACGAAATCTTGCAGTCAAAATCAGGGCAGAGAGAGAGAGAGAGTAAATGAGTAAGTTGCTCATAAAAGACATCCATTCCTAGTTTTTATGAGCCTGAACTCCATTGAAAATCAAATATAATTGAAAATAGCAAAACAGCTCACATTTACCGTTCTCAGCAGTGATATCTCGCCTAAAGGAAGATAACTTAAAACGTTGAATAAATTCCACGCATTCATGATGAAGTGAGTGGGTAGCTGAGGCAGCGGCAAGTGAGTTGTGCATAGCAGGCTACTTAAATGGTCAAAGCAAAATCAGCGTCGTCCACTGATGAATCAAAGGTAGAGCTTCGATCAATTTTTAAAATTTTTAGCACTCGGTAATGCATGTAATAAGCGTTGGTATGGTGAATACTAATCGACCGCACATAAGGCAAACCATAACAAGGTCACGCAGAAGTTTAGTCACTTAAAAATTCATTTAACATTTCAGGTGTGCTTAAGATGCATCAGATGCCGTATGGGCTCTTAATATTTATGCTACAAACCTGAAAAATGGGCTGTTAACATCAGTAAAAATATAACAACTTTAGATAACTAAACCAGAGTACATCAAAATTAAACTTCTTGAGGCAGAATTTTAGGTACGAAGATGATTTACGACCTATCCTTCATCGTTTGTTTGGTTACATTAGCCAAATCAAGATCTGATTACTAATGGCTTTCCACACTAATTGACCGTATTGAATCACGTTCTTCCTTAGTTCTGAGTGTCGATATTTCAATACATCCTGTCTCACAGTCTCTAGTACCGATTTCCAATTCATGGCGTCAACCATTAGGATGTGACTGTGCATCTATAACAAAAACGGCTCAGCAGATGAATCGGAAACGAAAGACCGCAGAAACCGATGATCGCCACCTAAACCCACCCGGCTCCCCACAGTTCCACCCTGGATGGCTTAGATCGTGGATTCAACAAAAGAGAAGGAGAGAAAATCCTCGGTGGCATGAATAAACGATCAATTGAAATATATATATATATATCTTGCGTATGAATCGGTGCATTTATCGCAAGCCTACATCGATGACTTTCCCACGCGGATGCAGGCTTAGTGGCGTGGGAGGGATAGTATATGCGTCTTCTGTCCCTAATGGCACCGTGGTTGATCCACCGCCCGCCGGGAATAGGACGGGGGCCCCCACGGGGGCTGTGAAATCGCCCTCGAATAGGGGTGCAGTGTGTGTGCCGCGTGATTTGCGGGGGCAAGGGTTTTGGTAGGGTTCCACCGACTAGAGTTGGAGGGCGAGGGCAAAGGAGAGCCCTGTCCCCATGGTGAGTAGGATAGCATTGTCCTGGCTCATGTATTATTGAAACTTGGGTCCGTTAGGGGTCGTCCCGGTCCCCGATAGGCCCCCCTACTACCCCCCACCTGATTCGAGCAAAAACGGTCGGTTGGTGAAATATGCGAAGGAGGCATTATTCATAAATAGAATCCAGCGTTTGACCTTCCCCCATAATCGGAGTTTGCACAAGTAGATTCACTCATACAAGCGGAGAGAGGGAGGAAATGGTTGAAGTATTATGACACAATCGCATACTATTTCTTGCGGGGCGTGCATCAATTATGTGGCGACGCCGGCGAGCATAAATCACCTCACACACTCTCGTCTTTGCTTTAGACTTTGCTTTGATTCACGAAGAAGGGTGGGATAGAGGAGACCACTCCCAAACTCCCGGAAGTGAGCACGCGTTGCGCGACACGATGCTCTTCTGTTTACTCGGAGCGACGATCAGTTTTCACGGTCTGTAGTCAGAAGTGCATTTCATTTGCATAGCTTTCAATGTCTACCCCTGGGTAAGTGATATTGTCAAGTAATTATGGGCAATGGTACGCATAAATTAATATTTACCTCGGAGAAACAATCATTGCTTATTAATTGGGTTATTTTTCTTCAAAAGAATAATTGCGAAAAGGTACAGGCAAATGAGTTGTAGACAAGTAGACAACGATGATGCATATGCGTTTGCAATGAATCCTTGTGCCACTTTTTTCATTATAAAGTATTAAAGGTAGGTTTTGTTGAAAGCCAGAGAAATTACTCTCGCATTCTACCCTTTCAGGAACCTGTCTACGTCTAACGTGTGACAAAAATGATGAAATATTTTTTCAATGAAAAAGCTGTACGCAGGCTCAATCATTACATTACTTCAAAGTGAAAATGCGTTAGTCCATTACGTAATGGTGATTACTTCGTTTATCATCATGCAACTTCATATTTAGTTCGAATCCATATTGAAAATAAGTATTTTTACTTTACCACAGTTATTTATTGTAATCGTATAGCGCGTTTTACAGCATGCTGCATCTTCAGGTACATAAGCAATTGTACCTGAAGATGCAGCAAGCTGCGAAACGTGTTGTACGATTACAGTAAATAACTGTGGGAAAGTACACTACTTATTTTCAATATGGATTCGAATATAAAATACTTCCACGAATTGACGCTTGGCGGTATAAAGATTAGTCATATTATGTATTTATGACCTTAAATAAATGTGGGAGCAAATCGTCTGCTTATATACATTGCGGAATCTGAAGATAATTAGACCTCCAACACTGCACTCAAAAACTAGCAAGACTAGTCAAATGAAAATCAACTCAAATGAGAACTCATTATCCGTTCAGTAGGGAACCCTGGAATCACCCTAGAACAGAGACGTATGATCCAAAATAATTACATGAAGCCTGTAGAATGCCGTGTAGGAATGTTTTCGATCAATATGCCTCAACATCATTGTTCATCCCAGAAATGAGAATAAGAGATGAATCGACGTGCAACAAAATGAGCAATATAATTAGCCCTCGAGTCACGCGGATAACGCAATTGCAGCAGAGCGACGACCCGACCCTTACCGCATTGCTAGGGAGACGCGGACGACATAACGAATTCCTTCATTATTGGGGAAAAGGGAAGGAGTGGGGTTTGGGGCCCTGGCTGTTTTCGCGGTCCCGGCGAAGCCAAAGCCAATTAAGCCGCTCCCGCGATAGGACGAGGACGCATCAATTCGCATCGTGAAGCTCTTCCGCCTCATTCCCCGTCCCGCACCTGAAGTCCCAACAGCCCAGGATGCGATGAACCGTCCGCCTCTCCCGTCCCGGGGACGCAGCGACGGCGATGGAAAACGGGGAGCGGGGGGCGCCGACGCGCCGCGGGGATGATGTGGGACAAGGGGGAGGAAAGGGGGAGGAAAGGGGGTAGGGGGTGAAGTGGGCACACGCATGTGTATATGCGGGAGAGAGGGTGAGGGAGGGGGAAAATGAATAATAGGAAGTGGAAGGGTGGCTGCAAGAAGTGGAGGGGGGAGGGTTGTCACGACAACGACGAATTTAAAGAGAGGAGTCGTCGCAACGGATCGGTTGCACATCCCGTGGTCTCCATGGTGACGACACAGCCTCCACCCCGTAGTGAACCCCTTAGCTCTTCAACCTCTCCATTTATTTAAAAAAAAACCTTTGCTTTTTTTGCACAAGAGAAACACAAGCTCGCACAGTAACAATGAAATGATATTGTACGGATCTTTGCGTGCACCTCTTTTCCAAAGCATCTCCTGGAGGGGAAAACGCTGGGCAAGCGGAGAAAGACGGGGAGCATACATATAGTCTGGCCGGCCTGAAACGAGTCGATATAAAGAGGAAGTTAAACGAAGATGCTTTTCTAGGAAGAGGCCCTTTTGTGAAGTTTCAGTACTTCTAAATGATGAACGTATTGTAGTTATTAGGGATCATTTATGAAAAGGTTCTCCACTTTGGACGGCCTTTGATAAACTACTTCAACTCACTTCAAGGCTAGGACGTTTCCGGGAAATCACGATTGAGTTTTGCTCGGCGATGCACACTTCAAAGCCTAAGGTAATGATGCCTGCGGTAATTACCTGTTTAACATGGCGTAGTGCGTCTTTTTGACCTTTTTCGTCTTGATCATTATAGATTTATCTTTTACACGGTTCCTGGAAACTTTATAGTTGGAGGATTCCATATGTAATTAATTACAATAACCTGATGCTTTCCCGCCGTTTCCGGGTTGACAAAAATTACATGTCCTCCACTGCCAATATATAACTGAGATATTTTACCAATGAACGACACGAAGCGAGCGATATTCCATATTTCCGTCAATAGAAAGGCGCAGATGCTTGAAAATGCGTAGTACCGCTTTCAGCCATATTTTAATGCAGCTCAGTACGATAAAATAAAATACCGTAAAAATGCTATGACGAGGAACATATGCACAAATGGATTCGCATGATGGCTCTTCATCGCTCGCACATTTGCCATTCAGCATCACATTCATCATTCCTTCCTCCACTGCTTCACATCTCTGTGCCTCAACCTAATTTCCCTCCCGTGGCGTCCAATAGAATTCTGATGCAGACGTCCATTCTCTCTCTTTGCCGAGCGGGAAGCGGGTGATGAAAAGCCCGCCTAAATTTTTGAAAAAGCGGGTTATGAGGGAAAAATAGAGCCCCAGCAGGGATGAAAAATTTCCACATTCCTCAGGGCACTTGCGAGGAGAAATGACAAAAAAATCCCGACGCGCACTTTCTCGTGAATTTATGAACGGATCCTGTTCAGCCAATGAGGAAGGTGACAGACGAGGAGATGGTGAGATGTAGGAGTGGGAATGAAATGGAGAAAGGAAGAAAGAGAGGAGGATATGCAGAATCTGAAAGTTATTTCACCTCCATATTTTTCATAAAATCCGAAATTGTCTTCAAAATCGAGTGGAATTTGTATTTTTATTTTATAATATTTTTAAATTTATTTATATTTATTTTTATTTTTACGGGCATGTCGCCCTTTTTCAAAATACAAAGTATGGAAATAAAAAGACAATTGTACAATATCAGAGTCAGAATACAATCAGTACAACATTATCATTTATACTGGACGAGTGAGGCCGATCCGAAATCGGTTTAAGGAATGCAAACGAGTAGAGACAATTTCCTTTTTGAATTTTCTGATTTTAAGTGAAACAGGTCTATTTTATTGCATTTATAATCAATATTACGCATTTTCCTAGTTAAAGGTGAGTTAAGAGTGTAGTTTCTAACTGAACAAGGCAATGAGAACATATAAGTATGTCTGGTGTTCGCAGTAGGGACATGGAAAGAAATCAATGCAAGCTAATGGCTGCAGTCGATGTCTCCATGTATGAGACGGTGAAGGAATGTTATATCCAACCTTAATCAACGGGTAGCCAAAGGTAACAAATTAAAAATGGACTTAAATTATAATTAATGGGATATATATTAAATTTATAAGATATTAGCCTCATGAATCTGCGATGAACACTCACAGTAGCTTTGATGTGTACATTATAGTACGGGGAACGGAGGCGTACTCTATAGAGTAGGGCGGATACACAATAATGAATACAATAATGAAATAAATTGCGCAATGTTCCACAAAATAAGTAAAATTTACTTCCGACCCGAGTTTCAATGCTGACGACACCCGATGATGACTTATTATGTCGAAACTCGGGTCAGATCTCGGATCAGTATCACTTTTTCTGGAACATGGGACGTTTTAATCCATCATTCCATATCTTTTCCTTCACATGATAAACGTGGCTTTAATCTAGTTTAGGTTACAAATTAAATTAAATGAAGTTCGCCTCACTATAACGAAGCATATTCCACCGAACAAAAGGTGCCAAAGTATTAGCCCCTCATCGCACATCTTTGTAAGATATTTTACAAGTATTAAAGTACTTTTTTGCATTATTTGGTGAGCCTACACGTATAAAAGATGCAGTATTAATAAAAAAATGCAGAAATTCTGACGGAAAATAGCATCAGAAATATAAGATTGCATGGTTTGCACATCTCAAAAATTATTATTTATTAATATTACCCACCGTAAGCTATTTAGGGAATCGCAAAACAATTTTTTTTGTGTTTTGGCTTGGTTCGGCTTTTAATGAACTCTAATGACTCAAATATACCAAGTTAAGAGTAAAAATTAGTACATTTTCTCAATCCTGAGAAGTTTTCTCATAAAAACAAAGGTTTAGCATTTCTATATAATGCATCGAAATACGACTTGCATTTCAGAGTAAAATCAAAATATAGAATTCATTGTGACTGGAAAAAAATACTCGCTCGAGCTGGCATTAAAAGGAGAGAAAGGGAAAGTTCTCAGCATTTCTTTTTTGGCATTCCAATTTTTCTCCCCTCTTTCCGAGGAGAAGCGGAGATATTCAGCGACGTGGTGAGGGACGGTTGAAGGTGTAGCGAAAGAATAATTCCCGGGATATGCACAGTGAGGGAGGTTATCCGAAGGGAATGTATGCATTCAATGCATCGGCAATTTTCGGAACACAATGTGAGCGACGACCACGAGCGCCAAGGAACATTCATAAAACCCAACTTTTTCCGCCTGGTTCACGGAAGAGGGCAATGCAATGCAGTGTCTATACGCGCAAAGGGACTCAAGGGTCGGAGGAGGAAATAAAAATTACGTCTTTAAAAATATTTTATTGTGAACAATTATTTTTACTTTTCCGGCGTATTTCGAACACATTGCAGGGGCATATAGGTTTCCCTATCTTCTTTTTGGTATGATGAAGAGAAGAAAATGAATCCCGACGAAATATTCGCGAGTTTGAATACCAAAATCCACAATAATGAGTAGCTAAGATCGAAGAATAAAAATGCTAACGAAAATTCGACTCCATTTTCACTCCATTTTGAGCATATGATGAAAACCGTCAATATCACATGATGTCTGAATCACATTTTCAGCCTCAGTCCCTATTTCAAACCTGTACGTGATTTCCCTCTTCACATTCATTGCCCATTGTTATTTGATATCCACGATGGTAGTTGTAATATTTAATGATGACTCTCAAAATGGAATTCAAACGAGATAAGGGACACGCTACTATAACATGCGGGAAAGTTTTGGTACAGGTCAAGAAAGCACGGACTTGAAGGACTAGTTTAAAAAATACCATATCGTTTGAACCATTTTGAATGATTGGGGTAAAAGACAGGAAGATGTAAACCAGGCCCGTTTATTATCAAAAGAGCAATTCATCGAACCATCAACCTTTCGAAGGAATTTGTAAACATTTTTCTTTACTTCTTCTACGTTACTTCTTGAAGAAAACACGAGTTAATTTTAGTTAAAACTTACTTCCATATTCCAAGTCACATTTCATATTTAAAGATATGCCTGAGCTCTTCAACTATAGTCTCATCGATTACTTTTTCTATACTTCTGATGGCTTGATAATTAACGCTTTTACTAATTTCAGTTTCTCTTGATGCGTATAATGAATCTAAGGCTTCTGAAGAATGCCTTATCATGTTTTTCTGTGATAAAAATTTGACATAGCGTACCATTATTGGACCTAAAATAAGAATTAGCAGAAAAGAAACTGAATATCTATTTTTCGTTTAGACTGTGACACATATATGTATTGCCTTTTTCTCAATGAAAAACTGATCATAATTTCAACCAGAACAAAATTGCCTAACACAGAAAAAAGAAAAATTTTTTCTTATTTTAACCGGCAATGTATCCGTCAACCTAGCGACTGCGTATAAGTTATATATAACGTTACGTAACGTACGTAACGTAACGTATATAAAAGCGTAACGGGGAAATATATATTCTACTTTATTGCTCACCTCCAATACAGGAGAGTACGAAAAAACACGTCATTCTTCAGCACAAAATCGTACTCGTGCAATCTGGTGGGGGGAGGGGATGGGCCAAAACAAATGAATCTAGTTCCCCGCTGCAGCGGTGGCAAAAGACACGAATAAGGAGTTCGTGGACGCGAACGTGAATCGCGAGGGGAGAAAGGAGGAAGAGGGAGAAACGTGTGGCGCTGATCACGGTAGAACGGCGAGAAAGAGAAGAAATGCAACGAAAATAAACAAGCCGGGTGCGTGTTTCTTCTTTTTTTCGCGTCGTGAGCCAACTCCTTTGGGAATGACACGGAACCATCAACTGGAGACGACGGAAATGAGTAAAAAAATTGTGCAGAAAGAAAGGTCGTCGGAATAGCCTCTCCGCCTCATTCCCCAACTAGCATAAAGCTGGAATGGATAGCTATCATTATGTATACTCGAATTTTTTTCAGCTTTTTTTTTAGAGGAACCGTAGCCAGGAAGTCGTCTGCAGGTTAACCTCAACGTCGCCATTTCCATTTCGCCCACCGATCCGGAATTTCAGGAAGCGCGATTCTCTTTTCTGGCCATGCTGGCGTGAACACGGAGATAAAGGACCACTCATAGCTTATGGCATAGGATCTGCACTTTTCACTGATTTTGACGAGAGACACTGACGATATAATCTAGGAGGTGGCTAAAGAAAGCGTGACGAGAGAAAGAGCATCGCAGGAGAAACGTATTTCGCATCATACCCTAAAATTGATTCCATCTATAGTCAGAAGCTTGTATTCAAAAGATTTGTAATTTCGACAGATATTTTATAAGAATAACGATGCAACATAACTGAAGCCTTACCGCTCATAAATATATTCCTCAGATGATTTTTAATCAATGAATAAGAAATCCATAATGAGTCGCATAAGCCGCACATCATATTATCCCTTATGGGGAAACAAGGGCAACAAAAATCTTCATAAGGGGCCATAGCCCAATGCAGACAAAGGATATCAATGCAAAACACTTAATATTTGCCAAAAATATTTTTATCTTAAGTTACCCATAAACTTCACATTCTTCCATGATGCCCAAATTTCTTTTACCATTTTTTTGGAACCACTAGCCAGACATTTCCATCTATCCTAAAAATTAATTGTGGTTGGAACCTCACCAAATAATTCAGCCCAATTTGGATTCTCATCCGATTTATTCCTTTCCTGCGCGGAATTATATAAAGTCGCAAAAACCAAGGCCATCACTCAATCGTTTCATCTCATTTCATGAGAGGTTTGAATTTTAGCAGTGATGAGTGAGCGCTACAGCTTCCGAAGTCCAAACTTCATAAAATGTGTCAATATTCGAAATAATCGAAAACCATGGGTTTTAAATACAAATTAATTAGGACTACTCGATAATCCTTTAAATTTGAAAAGGCTAAGAAATGAAGTAGTTGGAGCATTGATAAGTTTTCCGAATTGATGGAAAAGAATTTAAAAAAATCTTAAAATCCATACACCACCTAAGTTAGGGAAAATGTACACACTAACCTTTTATAAGAATACATATAGACACTAACTCAATGTTTGCGTTATTATTGATTTTATGATTAAGTCATTACGAAAACTCTCTTAGACTAGACTAATCAATAATTTTAAATGGTGGTTAATACTAAATTACCAGCGCAGATTATTAAATTTTTAAATTTATTTTTATTTATACCTCGCCGGGGCTCTTGATTTCCACTTTCACGCTACTTAAGCGCACACCGGCTTTCAAATTGATTTTACAGCGGCGCACAAAATCTCTTTGACTCCGCCTGAAAATAAAAGTTTTCAAACGGAGGTCATGAGCACTTTGCGAGCTCGGACCCGGCTAGATTTCGCTCAATGGAGGGAAATGTTCCCTGGGAGAGGATAAGGTTGATGCTCCGCTACTCCCTGCGCCTTCCCGCAGTTGAGAACGTCTATTTTCACAGGTCATAGTCCCCGACATAATCGATAGGTGCATGGCCAATGAATGCACCTGACACCGGTTTATGACCCCGCCGAAATCAATACTCACATTCGCATGTATTAGGAACGGAGTAAATAAAAGGAATGATCAAAACGCACAGAAAGGAACGACATTTTGAATTTCCCTCTGCCACGGGAGCCGCTCAACCGTCGATTTCCGCGATATTGCACGGCGTTGCGGGACGACATGTGTCAAAAGGGAGGCGGTGCCGGAGGACACGCCACCATGGCACTGCCGGAGAAAACCATAAATGCTCCACATCACCATATTTTTGCCAGAATTTCAAGAGATTTGATCATACTTTTACTCTCTCGATAGGAAGAATAAAAAAACGCAATGGTATCATTTACGACAAAAAAAGCAATGCCAAGGCTCCTACCAGGAAAGCCCGTGGAAGCCATTGCATTAATTCCTTTCTCCAAGGTAGATTTTAGGATGAGAATCGCGGTGTATATTGAAAACAAGGAAAATCTGAACGTCAAAAATCTGAAACTTGAATATATTAAAACAACCCTTGCACTTTTCCACTAATATTTATAAATATATACACTACACGTTTCGCAGCTTGCTGCATCCTCAGGTACAATTGTTTACATGTTTTTTATTGATAGTTACGATAGTAACCAACCCACCTACGTAAGCTGGGGGGGGGGGGGAGTTAGGAGAACAAACTAACATTTGGGTGGAAGGCAAGCTGCGAAACGCGTAGTACATTAATAAATATTACTGGAAAAGTACAAGGATTGTTTTAATATGAATTCAAGTATAAAATACTTCCACAAAGTGACGTCTGAGGGTATAAATTTCAATCTGAAACTTAGTAAAGGCCTACTTTCCAGATTGGTGACTCATCAAAACAGATTAATTTCGTAACGGGTCTAACGTAAAACGGGCGAATGAATTAACAAAGGCAACACAAGAGAAAGAATTACAGCGCTAGACTGGAAAAGGCTAGCAATGATAACTGATAGTTAAAAGAAAGACGAAGCACTTCCTCACTGCGATGAAAGCGACATCTCGTGAAGATACAGCAAAAAGCGAAACCGGTGGGAATAAATTAATCACAGTGGAAGTTGCCTATTTTTTCATACTTAGTTATGTTCCGATTCCACTCCATCAAGCCTGAAACCACAGAGGAGAGTTTAGAAAATTACTCGTATTTACTAAAATTCAACCTTAATTATTAGTGTAAAGCATTGAATGTGTATATCCAAGTGTATGGTGGGTTAATAAAACGTAAGAGAAGTTTATGCAATTTTCCGTGCTTGCGTCGTTTAATTGTGACATTTGATTCCAAAAGTAAAAAATGAGTAAAACCAAGAGGTTTTTTGAAAATATTGACAAAAACTCAAAATATTGTAATCTCTTCCAAGAATCTAGTAAGGAAATAAAAAAATGGATATTCATTGTTGCCAAAAATTATCAATTTTGTCCGAATTAGAAGTATTAAAACAAATTATTAGCATCGTGCCAAAGATTCCTAAGGTATTTATATTTTTCCATCGTGAAGAGACTCTTTGCATATTTAAATTTGCCAGAAGCTAGCGGCACGCATACAAATTGGTTTTCAACGCCAGCAGAGTGAACAGGAATCTCGTCACCATTAATCTTTTTCCCCTCGCCGGAATTCCTTTTTTTGTCCACAGAACACGCCCTTTCTCACACCAATGGCGTATTCGTTATTTTTCATCGTTTCTATGCCACACAGCAACGCACACACTTTCATAAGAGGACCCCCCGTCGGCGCTCCCGAATAAGAATTCATGGCACCCATGGCAGGAGGACGCCACTCGAAGATACACACACACAAGCAGATGGAATCGAAGTCGAAATATTTTCAACCTCCCTCTCTTCTTATGCCGTCGCAAAAAAATCACGGCAAAAAGGTTAATCGAACTTTTCCATCCTTTCCAACTCTTCTCAGAGCCATTCCGGGATGACAAGTGGTTTTTTTCCTCCCCATCATCCTAAAGTCATGATCTATCCCTGGAGATTCACGCGGGAAGAAAAGATAGGAGAGCCATGAAGAAATACTACCCTTTCCTCGCACTCAAGCACATGGAAGCGCACTGGACGACTGAATGAAAGATTCATTCAGACGTACCTCTATCCAGGTAGACCCTTTTTCATTCTCCCATTTTCACCATCAGAATGAGATGACAGCTTGACGGGTTAGGGTGCCCGCGTTTGAAACTTTAATGACACTGAAGTACGCGAGCAGAAGCGCCATCAAAATGTTCAGGAATAAAACGTAGAATGAGAAAAAGAAGCGATCGATTTTCGACAATTATCGAGCATTGGACGTTGTTGCTCAATCTCTTAAGTTCTTCATGGTCGCAAATTCAGTAATGGACACTAAAAAGGGGTAGAATTTGTCCTATCCTTCCGTTCGTTAGACAAAAAGTAGCATCTTCCATCAAACTTCTTTTGAGATGAGTATTCAATATCAAAGTCTTGGAGAGTTTCAGTATTTGAAACTTGTCAAACAGTTCTCAGCGCGAAAAATAAATGCAAAACATTGAAAAGGATTCGAGGACATTTGTCTCTTACAACTATACAACTTGAAAGGTAATTTCTACACTATAGTGCATGTTGGTGTTAAGTCATCCTCAGCCAAACACCATTGAGGTGGCCTGCAAGGTAATATGTAAATATTTATGGTGCGGGAATTGGTCTTTGCAAGTGATAGCCGCTCCTTTTAGTTGAAACAAGGAAGAAGCGATGACAGCATATCTCTTTCTCTCACACGGGTTTTCACCACTATGAGCATTCCCCGATGGATAGTCTCCACGCATAAAATAAGTGAAGAGAATACAATAATCAAGATTGCAACAGCAGAAAAAAGTACTATAAAACGCTGCCTTTTCTAATTCTACATAGACCCAAGCTTCCTTTTACTTTTTAGGCAATGCACAAAGCTGAGTAGGATTGATATTTTAACAATTTTATCATTCTTCTTGCGATTTTTTTCAGGTCGATAGACGTGATTAATAATCAAAGTGTAACTTCAGCCCTGTAAAATTGACCATTTACACACAATTGCTACTACTAAATTATCAAAAGCAAAGTTTTTAGGTTTATCTTCAATAATTGAAAGTATAATAACATAAACCTCGCTCCGTAGCCATGCTGTTGTCCTTAAAATGAGAGTCAGTAAATTTGTGTGGAATATATGCCAATCAGTCCCGTATTACATATTTATTCAAGAGTCCTGAAAAGATTACACATTTAGATAGCAGTAAAATCACATGAAATGTTACATGACAATAAATAATGCAAAGGAATGACTTGCCATAGGGTTATTACCTCCACTAAACATTTTGCGCTGCCACAAGATAAATTACTCCTCGGAAAAAAAATGCTATTACGATATAATAAACTAACCACTGCCTCATAATTTCCTTGAGAGATAATTTCCTCCCGAGATGGATTTTTTTCCTTCTTTCCCACGTAACTGGAGTATCATCCACTCAAAAATTCCCGGAGCTAATTTGGTGTTTACTCTAAGATCGTGACTGCCGCGAATTGAAACACGACATGTGTAGTGGCACTGCCGGGAAGGGAGAGAATGCCGTCCGTGATTAAGCCGAGGAAGAGCTGAAACAAATCCTCCGCTTCCCAGGGAGAAAGGATTGCACTCCTCAAGGCTCCTTCTTTTTGTGAAGGAGGCAATGCAAAGAGATATCGCTGTGGGACGAGCACGCTTTGTGCCTTCCGAAGGAGCTCGAAATGAGATGCGGAAGAGGAGTGAGACAACCAATGCGACGGGAGGGAGGAAGCGGAGAAGGGAGGAAGGAGCAGGCGGGGGAGGGGGACAGTTATAAGGAAAGGAGGAATGGTGGTAGCACTTGCGGTGGAAACTCATGCCCTATTTCAGAGATTACACGCCTCCTAGTGACTACTGAGATAATGCTCAGGAATTAACAAAACCTTGGAAGTTTTGTTAACTTCTGAGTCGAATAGTCGACATCATCAGGTTGATGTCGACAATTCAACGAAACCGTCGTATACAATTAAAAACGAGTGCGTAGAAACTACACACAACAGAAGTGAAACTTCCTCAGTTTGAAATGTAACCAAATCTCATATAAATTTACAAAATTGATAAATTCGATAGTTTCGGGTTTAACTTTTTGAAAATCCATAATTAAATCAACAATGAAAATGACTTGGTAACTTTTCACAGGTATTTTTATTTGTGCGACTGGTTTCGTTGCATAGGTAACATCTTCAGGATGCCTGTGAAAGGTTACTAAGTCATTTTCATTATTGATTTTACACAGGTCATAACATTTAGGATGTTCCTTGTGAAATTGTGGTGAGAAGAGGGAAATCATCATGAGACAATATAAACATATATTGTGGGAAAGTAGAAATTGTGTTTAATTCATTTTCAACATAATTTTGAAATGATACGATCGGTTTATGGTAACTAAAATACGATATATATAGTGTTGATCTCAATTCCACTAAATATCTGGGAAACGCAGCATCAATTGTTGTCCCTGCTTTCGTCGTTGGTACTGATGGATAATTATTCATTCTCAAATTGAATTTTTCATTCAGGAATTGGATCAGTGGCTGAGCTTCCGGAGTGGCAAAGTTGACATTGTAATCACCGCTCAAAATCATTGGCATCCTGTCGTAGTCTTTCCGAAGCTCAGCTGACACCTCGGGTGTATAAATAATCAAGACTAAGTGAATGAATTCTACGATATTTTTATAGCGAAACTTCTTTAGGCCCGGCACCATTGGCTAAGCCATCCTCGACATCAATGTTGGTTGTGATCATGTAAGACTTGTTTAGTACAAAAGTTATCTCGTAGGGTAAACCACCACTATGAATGTTAGACATTTTGTGTAGTTTTTGACGCTCAAAAACTTCCTGCTCTGCACTGTGGCAACGAACGCAGACGTCATTTGCCACAGAAATCACTTTAATTTCTGCGAAATAGAGGATTCATTCATTGTCCGTTCTACCTCACCTTCTCGTATTGTAATCATTTACATACATATAATATTCGTCGTAAGGGACTCACCTTAAGAAATTCAGTCACATCACTTATCAATAATCAACGTTTAATATGACAATAATTATACAGGAGAATTAAAAAGATATAAGATAATCGGTGATAGTGGTTATTGGCGTACCGCTACGGTAAACAACTAACTCGCCAACTGAAGCGTCCCCGCTCCGCACGCAATTCCACATTTACTCACGAGGCAGCGCTTAGACCGAGTCATCTGAGAGCGCTTCCCCGCCAGTGCTTCCCCCTCCCCAACTGAGCCCATTCCCCTCTCAGCGTTTCACTCTTTTTGTTCCCTATGGCGCGCGTAGTAATCGACTCGCCGTACTGGGCTTAAAGAAATTGCACTTCAATACTCTACGTAAAACTTACAAAGTTTTGATTCTTCCTGAGCGTTATGGAAAAGTTTTACAAAGTTGAGGCAGAAAGTATTGAATTTGACTATTGAGTTGCTATTGCAACAAATATATTATCATACTAAGGTGATCTGTGTGGAGGAGTAGCGTTTGGTAGTTGAATGAAGCTGATGACTGGGATCTTAGGTAAGGATTTTAAGAAGAGACTTGATGAGGAATGTAGTGTTGTTTAGAGCGGAAACGTGGTAACTGAGAAAGGAGGACGTGAATAGGCTGCTGGCGTTTGAGATGTATGTAATGTAGGTGGATGAAGAAGGTGCGGTGGACTGAAAGGACGACAGAAAAGGAAAGCTTCGTGTGGTGGATGCAGAAAGGAAATTTTTGCATAAGATTTGGATGAGGCAGGTGGCTCCGCTCACGCTTCGAAATGCAAAAAATCCTCTAAAGAGAAATGCCACTAGGGAAACAAGAGTTGAATACCAATCAATGAAACTAACTATTCACCATTGGAACTCTTATTCCTTCCTCTGGAGATAATGGATGGGTATGCAGAGCACGTTGACCGCTTCTAATGGAAGAAAATTAAGCTTTTTTTGCGGAATCATCTCGATATACTTGGGCTAAGGTCATAAATACGCCGGATTTAAATTAAGCATTAAGGACTGTATAGAGCAGAAACGTGGTAACTGAGAAAGGAGGACGTGAATAAGCTGCTTGCGTTTGAGATTTTTATTATGTAGGCGGATTAAGAAGGTGCGGTGGACGGAAAGGAAGGCAGAGAGGACGAGAGAAAGCTTCGTACGGTGAGTGAAGATTAGGAACTTTTCCATGAGATTTGGAGGAGTTAGTGCAGGTGGCTCCGCTCACGCTTAGAAATACAAAAATTCGTCTAAAGAGAAATGCTTTTAGGAAATCAGACTTGAAAACCCATCAGTGGAACTCTTATTCCTTCCTCTGGAGACAATGGATGGTTGCAGAGCACGTTGATTGCTTCTATGGAGGAAGATAATTAAGGTTTTTTGGCGGAATCATCTCGATATATGTGGGTTAACCTCATAAATACGCCTGGTTCAACAAAAAAATAAGCTTGTCCAGTTCGAATATTCGAATCGTGAACCCTGTTTTTCAGATAGAAAGATAATTTGACCACAACGCATATTCAAACACGACAGGCACAGTGTAACACTGGTTAATTAAATCCCACGAAAGCTGACATCTACTTACTATGCCTATCCTACGACATTGAATCCATAAACTACGTTGTTTCCTTGATGATGTGGGAACAACAATCAGTGTACGGTTCAGTTTGGCTCTATTCATATCTGTATTCACCACTTTCGAGTGAGAGTAACTGCTATCAGTTAGGTAAATCATTATAAAGGGTATTACTCCTCGAGTGCCTGAAGTAGATCGCTTGGATTTTAATAGCAATCTCCTGTTGAAATATTCATTGCCAAGAGATTTGTGTATAATTATTTTTGGACGGCTTAAACCCACACATTTTCAAGCCAACATAATTCTTCTCAGCCGAATAATTTCTTGCAACTGTTTAGAATCATCTCGCGAAGGCCCGATTGCTATTCTTTTGTAGTCAAACCCCAAAATAAACCGACGGCAGATGATGTTTGTATGCAGGGATATAGTTTCAAAAGAGAATGAAATAAAACAAATGAATCAACCTTTATGATAATGTGCTCGCCTTTGATTAAGCAAGCGGAGTCATTTGTAAAGCAAGTTGGCCCATCTGAATGCCGTTCTCTTTGCTCCTCTTGTTATTGGAATGGGCCATCTGGAACAACCACATAAAACTCACAACAGTACGTTTTTGGACTCACGGAATGCGAGTGTTTCATATTATCGCGTCTCACGTGCGCAGGAATCGCTTATTTTGCTTTTATTTCCCTACTTTAAAAGGCACCCGGTGAAGAACGGCTCGCACATGTTAATATTCACGGCAAAACAAAAGGCTCACTCGAAAATAAATACATGCATATGAAAGTCTTCCTACGGATTGACTGAACTGAGCGACGGGGAATGCTTTAACGCCCCGTCAAAAAAAATTAAAATAAAAAAACCAGCGCGTTCGAAGGCATTTAAAAAAAATATATATATAAGTAAACACAAACGAAACCGGAACGTCAACAAAAGTCCGTAAGTCAGCGTGACTAACGTTCTCATAATTACACGGGATAGCACTTACTTAATGGCTCAAGCCGTTTCATTAACTCGCGAACAACGCGCAACTCGACGGTCGCGTTTAAAAAGAGATAAAGCCCGCACCGAGTGTCAGTGGATAAGGGGGGGAGGGGGCGCAGTGGAGGAGTGGGGGGGGGGGAACACGGCAGGGGAGTGGAAGGATTCCGACGGCGGCAGCTCCAGGTGTCACAATCCGGGAGGGCAGATAGAGAGAGAAGTTTAATCCACGAGAGCGAAAAATGGTAACAAGGATTCCTCATTGGAACGGGGAGGAAAAATATTCAGAGCCGAACAGTCCCAACAAATGCCACATTCCCGTCAAGTTTCCGAGGTGTAGGTATTTTTTTCCGGAGCAACAAGAGCCGCTGCAAGCTTTGCCTCATGGCGTGCCCATTGTTAATACAACGTAGACGTGTACAAGCAAACAAACACACGAGGGCGGCTTTATCATAATTTGTCATTCCCAGCGTCAAGGCGAGTGCACCGCGCGCACAAGCTCTTGGAAATCTAATTTATGACTGCCGAGGCGCACTTCACATCCACTCGGACGGCGACACACGATTCATAACCACACTCTCGCTCTACGTGGGCACTGAGGAGACGGACTTGGTTTTATGACGTTTACATAATGACAAATTCAGATTCATCTATTTAAAGACGCCACCAACTTTTCTACCATTAATATTATTTCTTTCCTCTGGAGCTCCAGGTGTCAGGGAAGACGACGTTAAACTCCTTAGAATATGCTACGTCTCATACGCTCTCAAAAGTGATAGAACCTACATTTCACAGCCCAGAATGAATACACTAATTATTCAGATATCCGCCTGTGGACCTCGAGGGTAGATCATAAATTTTCTACCAACAAAACAAGTTTGATATATACATTGGAACGCTTTTATGGATCTAATTTTGATTTAAAAACTCCGAATTTTTTGGCCGGTTAAAAGTAAGATCCAGAAGAACTTTGGTACACAATGGTAGAGGAACTTTGATGCACAACTGGTAGATATCATTGGAGTTGGATTATTACTGGAAAACATGGCATAAATATACTTTTAAAAAATCTCACACATCAGTGTGCAATGCTCTGGTTTGGTTTGTGCGTTAAAATACTCTGATATCACCTGAGCTATAAGTTTGTGGGAGGTGAGGAATATACAAATGTAGATCGAATGCTTTGGCCTCCTGGAGGCCCAATAAATACCCTCCTACTAGTAGCATATTTTACGCACTATCGTAAAACGCCACACCCACCCTTCCGAGTTAATAGCCATGCCTGTAAGCTACGCAAAACCTAGAGAAAATGAAAATTAATCACACCACAGTTTAATCTTCCACCTGAATTGGCACGCAATAAAAAAGACTATTATGAATGAACATGGGACATTCAAGGAACTAATATTGGACCTGGTTATAATTATAAAAATTAAGTAAGGAATTAGCAATTTGGGCCACTCGTGGGAATAAGCTGAAAAAATACCAGGAAACGGAGCTCAAGAGTGGGACATTTTTGTCAACTTGGAAGAACAATGAGGCTTAAGAGGAAGCCTTATTCCGGGTAAAATATAGAAATGTTTCATTGTGAAGAAACCTCCTTGTGGCGACACTTATGCATTTTCTGGAAATAAATTGTCAACATTCGTTTGTAATGAAGCGACGAATATTCATTAAGCAACATTTTTTCTTAAACCATTCAAAGTGGATAAAAAAATAGGTATAGGCCCGCATCTTTTTCTTCAAGGGCAACGGCTGTGGTTTGTGAGGTACCGCTGTTCATGAAAACGAATCGCTTCTTCCATCTGCCACTTCCTGCTTGTTTAGGGAGCGACACGGCGGCCGGAACACAACTAACCGGCGTCGAGCGGCTAATGGAGATTTCCACCGCATCCGGCCACCATAGGCGACAATGCCCCAAAGGAGGAAAGTGGCTGAGGAAATATATAGAGAGAGAGAGAGAGGAGACGAGGAATGAGAGGGAAATCGGTGTTCCACGAGTTCTCTGGCTGCTTGTCCGCTCTCGTCTGTGGTGAGCGGGCAACGCGGCGACCTGAGACAGAAGTGGGGGGTTGGGGTGGGAGAAATATGAGATGAATAGGGGAGGAGGAAGCGAGCTCGTGTACGGCGAGAGAGGAATAGAGAGAGAGAGAGAAAATGAGGGTCGAACTTGTTTTTCCTGTCAGCTGAGCGCGGGAGAAGTTCAAATTTCGGCCGTGAGAGTGTGCTGTCACCCGCAGCGTTTGCGAAGCGACCTCGAGAAGGCTGAGAAGTATGTCAGATCGTGGCGGCATCACCCGGTGGAAGTCTGAACCAGCGCGGTGAGGAGCGCCAAACCTGACTTTAAATTCTCGGTACACTCATATTTGGATGGTATTTCCACAAGACAGAGACGCTAAATGGAATAAAAATACATAACATCGACGTCTAACTAACTGAATTACTGTAAAAGTAAATAATTTGAAACTAGGTAATGAATATGTGATCCTCATTCATCGATCAGGGGCGAAATTTATTCATTCATTTCCGACAATTTCCCAAAGTCAGAATCTTTTATTCCGCAAATTAGCTTCAACTGAGGAACTACAGAAAAAATTAGCGATTTTAATAAACAATAGTGCATGAAGATATGCTCATTCAGGGCAAAATTACCGTAAGAAGTTTAAATAGTATGTTAAGTATCATTCGCCCTAATACATTGTTTCCATTTCTTTGAAGTGTATTTCGCGTACATATATTTGAACTAAATTACGTCTCTATTCATTGATTTATATTTCCATTAAATACTCTGAAATCACTTCTATTCTTGGGTATTTATTTCTAGAAAACTCTTATGATTTATGAATGTATGACTCATTGTCATGTAGTACGTAGTTTCACCTACTTATTTTTGCTACCATTTGACTGAAACGAATTTTTTCCCTTTGTTTGAAGAGTATTTTACGTCCATTTACTTGAACTGTATTCTGATTTTATTTATTTAGCAATATTCCGTTTCTGTACCTTGTCACCCCAAAATAATTGAAAACTTATTCGTGTAACCTATAAGTTATTTATTTACACTGAATAACTTTTTTTCAAATTAGATGGACTGAACTTCATTTTCAGGGTCAAAAGTTCAATATAAGAATGTCACTAGATTTTTCCAAGATTCTGTATTACACCATATTCATAATGCCTTTTGCATCATTTCACCATCTAATGTCTCAGAACAGTTTCTAAGTTTCTACCCGCCATAGATCCAAATCCCACACAGAGGGACGCCTCAGATAAGAGGGGCAGAGAAGGAATGATAAACAAAGCGTTTGAGGAAATAAAACAAGCAGGGAGGAACACGAAAGACATGATACGATGAATAAGATGGACGAGAGGTTGTGGAGAGAGCTCGTGTATCGTTGAGAGCAGGGGTGCGCCGATCGCGAGGGCAATGGGTTGGGGTGGAGTGGATCGAGGGTGAAAATTGAATTGTGGGGATGAGGGGTGGCGGAGGGAGACGAGAAAAGACTCCAAAGAAAGAAAGCCTTCTTATGATATTTATGAAGGAGACATGTTTGGGTATAGAGTTGAGTCATCCCGTGCAGAGATAGCGAGGAGTGAATGGAATAGACAATAGCAAAGGAGTTGGAATATGTAATGGAAATAAGAAGAAAGAGAATCGAACGGTTGTGTTGGGCGTGACTGTATTGGGGAAGAAGTCAGAGAAAAAAAAGGCTCCTTCTGCCAACTCATCCGGCAATACACGGACGCCAACGAGAGGATCGTTTCCTGGGTAGAAAAAAGTATATAATTTTCCGGAAAGTCAGGGAACGGTGGTGAGGAATTAGAAATGGAAGGGCGGGAAACTAGTCGTAAGAGAAGATGAAGGAGAAGTGGGAGGATGTGCAAGGAGTGAGAAGAATTCGGGAGTGTAGGAAGGTCCGAAAAAAATTCACGGAATATACGAGGGGAATCAATCAAGCCAATGCACACGGAGGAACGCGTTAAATACTGGAACAGATAGTGGTAAGGCTAGGAAGAGCGAAAAGCGAGAGAGATGGTGGAGGAGTTGGGTGAGCAAGCAGAAGTGCAATTGCCAACTATCGTGGTGGAAAAGGGAGACTCCCTTCGATTTGGACAAAGATTCATCTGCCTTCAGGATTAAGTCACTTTCCTCTCGTTTGAAGTTAAAAAAACATGTATAAAATTCAATATCCCCATTGTATCGTTCGCTCTAGCATTATTTTTTTGATATTTAAATCAAAAATAGCATCTCGCGCGAAAGGGTGATAAATATCAAATCTAATGAGAAAATCTCAAATAACTCCTACGAAGAGTCAAAGCGCAAATATGTGTTATCACAACTCTGAGAAAAAGAAGATACGAACTTATTGGACATATTCTTTTGACACAACAGCCACTTGGAGCAACTATGGAGGGAGAAATGATACGGTAGTGATGATGAAAAAGATCCAACTAATTCAGGAAAAATTATGAAGGACGTTCAATTGAAGACATGAAATATAGAAATGGAAAGTTTGCCCGAGAGGGGAGTTGAAGACAGATCTTCGGATTCATGATCGCTAATGACGATAATAGAATATATAAATGTATCTAAAAATTTCGTGATTCGAATAATGGCGATGAATTTTACAATTGAACTCGTAATAGCCTCTCTAGTTGTGATCTAATTATTCGATACATGCAGCTCTATTATGGAAGATATACAGAGGGTAGGAGTCATCTTTAGTTTAAACCGAGGGGTATGCAACTCTGAGAAATGGTGTACGCTTGTCGAGAAATGGTGGCGAAATGGACAGAAATGGTTAGAAATAGACAGAAATGATTAGAATCAGACAAAAATGGATATTAATGGTTAGACATGGTTAGAAATTGACAAAAATGGTTATAAATGATTATAAATGGACAGAAATGGATAGAAATGGACAGAAATGGATGGAAATGGTAAGAAATGGCCGAAATGGAAATGCGGTGTACATTTTTGAAGTTGCCTACCCCTCGGTTTAAACGTATTGTATCGAATTTTGCCAACACTAGGAACAGACTTCTTCGGAAAACCAATCTCCTGGGCGTTGGCGACCCTATCAGGGAGGCATGGTAACGGTGGGGATGAAGGATAAAACAAAAATCGTGGGACGCCCACAGTGTCTTCCCAAGTTTTCCACAATCTTTAAGAGAGGGCGTCAAAGCAGCGTCCGTCTTGAAGGCGGCGGAGGAGGAGATATGTGGCGGCGGCGGTCGGCCACTGTGTTCGGATTGGCGAGATGATGGGATGGGTGGGGTGAGAGAGACAATGAGAGGGTGAGTGCGGCGGGAGGAGGGTTACAGACGGAGATACATTATGACGGGGGACACAGGATATTTCTCGATTCGGCCCGCGTCGACGAGAGGGTTTATGCACGGAGGGGCGCTTATATAAATAGTATTTGGCCGGCAAAAGAGACGTGAGTGTTTTGTTCTCGGACCGAGAGAGCAAGTAAGGGGAATTGGCACTCGACAAAACTCCAATCTCGACGCCCACTCGTTTTCGAGTTTCTTGCGAAGCACTCTGGGGATAATACATTGATGCAATAATTCAACCTTCCCTCTTTTCCAACGTTCCTCATTTTTGCAAGAACTGAAAAGTTTGTCTATAAAAACCTAAACTATAATGAGCTGAGGCTGCTTTTTCCTATTACAATTGTTTTTAATAAAAATAATACTAATTAATGCACGAATAATTGTGACGCTCGATCCATCCAGTACTGGTAAGTAAAAAAAGCCAGGCTGCAAGCGGCGGACCAAAGAATCGAATCTAATTTTTTTTTAAATTTATTCTTCATTCACTTTACAAAGTAAACCTCTTCGACTACATCTATATGTGTATAAAAATTTCTTTCATTTTATTTTTCCTGTTCATACTCTAAGACATTTTTTCACAGTTCAAATCTCCGCCAGTAATGCATAGTCCAAATTATTGCTGACGCACTTGAGAAGCAGGGTGAGGAACTTTGTAGTAAACCCGATTGTTAATTGAGCAAAATGTTTTCCTAGGTAAGCAAACAAGTTGGTCATCAAATGAATAATACCAATTTATCTCGGAAATAAGTAAAATGAATAAAAATTATGTAAGTAGGAAGTGGAAAACTATTTCACTCTTTAATCATTCTGGCCTGGCATTCAAAGAGGCTGTCCTGACAATTGATTAAAAACCATGAAAAAGTAAGGAAAAGGTAAGCGAGGGGCTCTTCGAAACCTAAGCAGTGCCTTGAAGACAAACTTCCGCTGTTGAAGGAAATTGTGAATAAACCGACGAAAAATCATTCGGAATTGCAGAGAATATTATCGGAGGCCACTATTATATTGAATGGAGCAAGCAATCTACGGATGGAGCAATCAATTAATGGGAGTGTTACTTATTGGGTTGTTGTTTAAGGAGGGAGGTAATGCTGGGGAAGAGGAAAAGGAGAGGCATGCTGAATGTGAGGATGAGAGGATCATTAGAGGCTGTCAATGATTTATCAGAATCTACTCATACCGGTGGAACATAAATTGGAAGCGCTCAACATTTACAGACCTATTGACTCATAACTTTTTAATTTCTAAAACACATTAAGAGTGTCTCAATGAATACCCCATTCCGTTTGTTTGACTTCTGCAAGAGCGCAGTCAATTAGCTTGAAGTTATTTCAGTGTTATCCGGCATTTTTGCTCAGAATGGTATAGTCTCAGCCGTAATACCTTTTCAACCCATGTGCGAAATGTCATTATCAACCATTCTACGGTAACCCATGACACAATATACCGAGCACATAATAAAATTTGTAGGGATTTTGGTCTCGTTCACTATTTTTTGTAGCTCCGCGAAGGAGGAAAATGTACACGACAAGAGAAAATTTTACTTCCCCTGATAAAAACCTTTCCAAGGCGGAGCGTGCATTTTCGTATCCATGGGCTTAAAATTTATGTAACAATTGCTCAAACAAATAGTCCACACGATGCAATTCGGAGAAACAAATGTTCCAACGAGAGGAGAAGAGTGTAAAATATCTTCCCAGAGCACAAAAAACCCACCGCCGGCACTTCAGTGGGATGCTTTCCGCGTTTTCCGTCCCGACCGACGGTAGCAAGTTCGCTCTCGAAGAGAGGAGGCCGCGCTTTCGTTTCCGCGGCGGCGGCGACGGCTCAAGGAGAAGCGAGCGCCGCGACTATAAAGGAAAACGCCTTCGGGGAGAAAGGAAGAGGGCTCTCTCCCTCGCACACTGTCGGCTGGATTTCATCCACACGGCGGAGACAAGTAGACATGAATGGTATTCCCATAGAAAGAAATAGAGAAGTTTCTTGACCTGAAATATACTGGCCTGAATATCATTTCACAGCATAGCCTGAAGATGAAGAAATGCATAGTGAAAATTGCCCTTTGTTGATGTACCTGTTACGTCCAAATACTTGACGTGAAAGGTCTCACAAATCGGTACAAATGTGCTGGCAGTGATGCAACGATATTGTGCATACCAAGCATTTCTTAGTAACTCGGAAAGTACAGAAGATAGCCAAGTAGGCCACGAGCCATTCAAAAGAAGTAGGTTGATACATTTAAATAAACAGGAATTTAGGAATGGATGACGCAATAATAGACAAGAATATAGCCACCAATTTTGGGTAAATATCACCCGTTGCCCACAGCTTGAAAGAGAACTCGATGAAAAATTGTGCAATTAATTTGCGAGAGAGCTTATTAGGAAGCATTCAGATCTTTCTGAGGCATAAAACTACGGAGTAAACTAAATGCATAGAGGTTAAGAAAACTGAGGATTTCAAGTTATTATGAATAGGATTGCTTTCTCATTTCAAAGAACATATCTAAATATTTCCAAAATTAGAAAGTATATGCACATAAAAAGAGTATACATGATGAAAGAGAATAGAAATTCTAACATTTAAATCCCAGAATGTCACCAACAGAACGCTCTAGAAACAATCGAGAAAGACATAAAACCGTACATCCTCCACTCAAAGATGTTTCACAGCTTATAGTAGTGCTGCGGTTTCAGATATGTATAAATTTTTTTGACAACCCACCACATACAAAAAAAGCAATAAAAGTTACCCATACCACACCTACTACTGCTCCGTCGATGACAGAATATTGACGGGATTGATTTAAAAATCCGAGATAAAACAGCAAGACTAGACATTCCCAAATCAACGGTAGCTCAATGACCTCAATTGGTATCAAATTAATATGATTTAAATCACATATTAGAGTCCCTCGTTGAAGCAACTTCAAAGATATCAAAAACAAATTTAACGAATCCATTCTATGTTCAAGTATACGTTTTACAGTAAAACCGTTTTAGAAGAACCTTAAGTCACGATATTGAGGAGAATACGAGGGAAGAATCTTCGATACATTTCCAATAATGTCGAGTATTGTTACATTCGTTACATACGAGTCTACCTACATTTAGTACATTTTCTCTAATCCAGGAATAATGCACCCTCAGTGTAATGGAGAAAAAAAAGTTTTGAGTGATATGGCTGGGTGCTCATGAGGACGAGGGTTATGTTGAAAACTACCAAGATGAAGGGAATGGGTAAAAGAGAGGACACTTCACTAGTCACGGCAGTGTCATGGGAGCAATTCCAATTCGGGTCACGCCACCAGTGTGAAGGCCGGGGGCCGGGCGGGGGGGACGGTGTCGACGAAGGCAGGAAAGGGTGGAAGAAAGCTTCCAAGGGGTGAGTAGGTGGGAGGGTGGGAGGGGCGGAGGAGGAGAAAGGCGGGGGTGAGTCGCGACAATGGGCCATTCGTTCGGTCCAAGTCTCGGGAAAAGGAGAGACCGCCTTGCGGGTGGCATTAAGAGACGCGAAGCAACCACTCCACCATAACATACCTCCTCCCTCGCCCAGAAAGAAAAGACGTGGACTGAGAAGCGAGACAAGGAGAGCTCGGGTTTGTTCATTCATTTACTCTTTCATCTGCCTCAAAAGAGCATTAAAAGAGGAGAAAAAAACTGACGACGAAGGACGAGTTCCGAGGAACTATGACGCCAGAATATATATCTTGAGGGATACCCCTTAAGGTGTGGCGTTGTATCACGAACAAAAGGCAAAAAATAGAAACGCAAAAGTATAAAGAGAGATAAAGGATCTTTTTACGCGACCTTCGTCCTGGAGAAAAAAAATATTCCTCGCCGTAAGATATTAAGCATCCATTTTCTCCTCCCTACGTGACACAGGCTGAATTTTGATGCGGAAATTCTAAGGGTGTCGCATTTTTCCGATATAATCCATATGCACTGAGAGACAAGAAAATATGGAAGACAATGTACCTATTGCAGTTGAAAATTATGCCAAATATGCCTAGGGGAAGAACTAAATGAAAAAGATCCACACTAATAAACGAGCACAGCAGCAAGATTGACTTAAGAGCATAGCATCATCAATGAGCTCCATCGCTATGATTATCATCGCGTTTAGCCGGCAATACATAAAGAAAACATCCTTTGAAAATACTGGAAATAAATTAATAAATAATACATTAACGCAAGTCACACTTTGGCCAGACAAAATAAATAAGAATTTGCATTACAACGGCTTTCGGGCTTTCCTTCGCGTGTTGTCTTATTAAAAAGATATATGTAAGAATTTGCTGCGGAAAGAGGCTTATGGGTAGAACTCAGGGAGAGAATAAATTGCAAATCAAAAGGTAAACAGTGATTTTAAGGCCTTGACAAGGGTAAAAGGACATCAGCCACAAAAACAAAACAGCAAAAAATATATAAAGAAAGATATTTTTCTTTGAAAAATTGCAATAGCTGTGAACCTAAATAGTTGTTGAATTCAACGACCAACTGCAATGAAAATTCTGGAAAGGTAAAGCGAAGCCGGTATGATTGAAGAGTGTAAGCATGGAATATGAGATGAAAGTCAAACTCTTGCATCAGGTGAATGACCTGGATTTGATTCCATTTCGGGGAGAGCATTTTTTTATCTAGCGCATGGCAAGAATATTTCAAATAGTTGCGCGAACTTATACAAAACAACCAAATACTTTGGAAAGGAGTGTCTTTTCCTTCCACTAGTTCTAATTCCACCGAAGAAGTCATGCACTCAGGAAGGACGACGAAATTCTTCACGTAAATCAGAAAAAAAGAAGGGTGAGTAAGGAGACGCGTCGGGATACCGCAGCGCCGAAATCCCTACCGACTCACTTTTCGGTCGCCCTACGGACAGAGCCGTTGGGAACTCTCAAAAATCCCCGCATGAGGCATCGCAAGAACGTGATATGCACCTCTGAGAATATTATTCGAATGGCGATGTCGAGATTGCGAGGAGACGGGACGGAGGCCATAGACCTTGAGAGTCTGGGAGGGCACGAAGGTATATCTCTCCTCCGAGCAGTCGAAAGGGAGGAAGAGAGATACCCGACCTGAGAGGATATTGGCCGGATCTTAACCGCAGGAGGGGATTAGGAGGGAAAGGACGGGAGATATTCCCACCGGTGAGGGTACGTCCTTCACTACAGCACCAAACGGGGAGCTTCGGAGACCGAAAGAGCGGCCGTTGCACTCAGAGCGCCCTCGCCCTCAAAATAAAGACACCCGATTTTGGAGATGCATGTTGAGATGCACGCAGGTCGCCGAATAGAGAAGCGGGACATTCTGTCAAGCTCCCCTATGAGTACCGTTGAACTATTTGCGAAGTATTCCGTCGATATGAGTCGTAGGGATCTCTTTCACATACAAATCATATTTCCGAAAAGTTTTCCCACCACTGATCACACAATATATGCCGGTGCAAGTCGCTACATGACTTCAAAACGGTCGAATGACCTCGGCTAAGAGTCATAATAAGAAGAAATATCGTATTTTGGGTCGAATACTGACTCGGTGTTCATTACCGAGGTTAATTAAACTTAGGAGATAACGGTCAAGGAAAAGTTTTTAAAAATGAACATACATTTGTGGATTGCCAAAAGAGGATATCACATTTTACAATAAATTACTATTATTTTAAGATATATTTTCGAAGAAAATTACTTAGTATACATTAAATAACCTAAAAGGCTAATATAATTTATGATTCTCATGGCATACAAGCAAACTTATTTCTTGTCAAAAAATTATGCCGTTAATTTGAATGCTTTTTTCATTCAATGTATTTATAATAAAAGAACTTTGTGTGTAGGCTGGAACAATTTAATGAAATACTGCACAGTAATCAATTCTCTTGTAAAACTAAGTAAGAGTTGACAGAATGTTACTGCCGTTGGTAAATTTTTAATATAGAGGCCCTCCGTGGACAGACAGAGGATTGGTCAAAAAATTTTATAATTCGGGATTTCATTCGATGAACAAGGTGAATTTCAAGGACGCGGAAGAATAAGAGCTCCATTTGCGAAGCTATCGCGGCTAAACCCTTTCGGAATCGTTGAGTGATGAGCCGTTCCCTTGTTTTTAATTCATCACTGAATCTCTCCCTCTTTCAACATAGCCTCTGCCGTGCGGTCTCGCGATATGTGATGATGCCCGGAGGCTTTAGCGTCCGTGCTCTGTCTCCGCTCGTGGGCATTCACAAAGGAGCGCGTAGAAAACGAGAATTGATACCAGTGGGGATGAAAAATTCAAGTTCATCGTCATCAATGCCGTCGAAGAAAGCGAGAGGGAAGAGAATGGCGATGGGAACGTTGGCAAACGGGAGAGGACGAACCAGTGGCGACGAGGAACGGAACGAGTGGAACGGATAGCGAACGGGGAGGAGACAAGAGAGGGATAGAATAACGGAACGATGAACAGAGAGAAGCCGAGGAAAAGATGAATGAAACACCAAAAAAAGGAGACGAATGGACGAGTGGACATTACGACAGAGTGGGAGACGCCATGGAAACGAGAGCGCCGAATTCAAATAAGAAGACACTCGAGTAAAACGAATGAGCGGCTCCGAAATGATGGCTCTTGAGGAGGATTCGGGAGAGTTCAGGACGAGACAAAAAATATATATCTTTATGACATGGCTGTCCCAACGCGGAAATAAATACGGGAGGATTGCAGAGCAATTTTCCTCGCTACATCGGGCAGGCAATCTAATATTCCGAGCGCATTCATAAGGCGGCGCCTCGTTCAAAACCACAGAATACTCTTGCTCACCAAATGAACTACGGGAGAACATGAAGAAGGAAACTGAGGCGATTGCGCAGAAGGACGAATGGCCATCAACGAGAGAGAGCCGAAAGGAGTATGGTGACATTTTTCACATCCTAGAGATTCATCTCGGGAGTGCATCGATATCAATTTGAAAAAAAAATACAATTTCCGAAGACAATAATCGACTTCAATCAGCATTTGAACAAAATGAAAAAGGTAACGGGTTGAATCGAATATGTGTTTCGACTTTCTGGAATATTTTTTTCGGAAGAAACGTGATTATACAATTGAGTGCACAATCTTTCCAAGGCACTCTCCCGGTAACTAAGTAGCTAATGACATTAATGCGAGTACTTCACGCTTCGCTATTATAAACGGAGGACAAGGATAGAATCTTACCTCACATTGAAATATTATCCTACAGACCACTGCCGTAGAGCGCGTGCTAATATAAATGAGACCATGGGTTACCTAAACACGCCATGTTTTGGCATATGACCAGTTGAGGAAATTTAGATTTTACACTGGATAAAAATCCAATACACTACCCTGCAGTCATAATATTTTATAATATGCTACGAACCATAGGACCTATATCAGCCTCTTCAGAAATCATCTTTGCCATTTTTACCCCATAGCGTGGGCAAATGCACGAGGACAATATTTTTGGACTCCAACAACCCCGCATTAGTTTCGCGATGCGCGAATATACATGGCGTCTATAAAGAAAAGGTCATTGAATGCGTCGTGAGTTGACCTGCTTGTCAAGGATTGATTTTTTTTCTCTCATGAAGGCACCGGCAAGTTCAATTCGGGCGTCACGAGCGTTACCTTGTTCATTTGTTTTATCCACGAGGCTCATGGGAGAGATGAAGCGAGGGGTTAAAATGGGAGAACAGCGCGGGAACGGCGACGCTGCAAATGGAGTGTGTCGGAGATGTAGACTGCAGATTGGATTGGACGGGAGTGGGGGGGAGGGCAGATATGACATTAGTGGGATGACAGCAGAAGGGGAGTGTAAGAGGGGGCGTGTCGGAGTGACGCTATGGTTAGGCGGTCGACGGAGAGACATGGAGTGGGTTGTTACAGTTATGTTGGCCAGCGTCATCTCATAGTTTTGTTACTAAATTCCACTATGCAGGTTCGACTCAATACTTTTAACGTGAAACACCTCGTCTTTTTAATTCTTACGCCGCACCGACCAGATGGAACGGACTGAAATACTGGTAGCTATGCCACTAAATTATATATTATTACCATGTATTTCTCATAAAGTGTAAAAAAATCCAAATATGTCTAGGGTATATCATAAGAAGACGATTAAATAAGCAAATCAAACGGAAATATTTGAATTGACAGCGTCATCAAACAGAAGACATGGCCTCCAAGCGTGGGTGTCGCCGATAGCGTATCACTAGAGCAGGTTGATGCAAAACTGTGTGAGAATTCCGCAAATGGTTCCATTTAAAGCGTTTACATCATCACAAGGGATAACATTATGAATTAAACTGAACTCATTCAGGTTAAAAAAAAGAGGATTTTATTCGTGAAGGGTGGAGAATTTTTTGTTACATCAAGAAAAATAAATCTGAGAATCGTCAAAACTAAGAGTTTATATACACAGAAAGTGGTTAGCGGGTAAAATAAGTGTCAGATTTTGAATCTAAGAATTCTAGGATGTCAACCACTACAAGTTCAATACTTTCAGACTTAACTTTGTAAAACTTTTCCATAATGCTCAGGAATTAACAAAACTTTCTAAGTTTTACGTAGAATATTTATTGCTCGACCGATTTTGTCGAATAGTTGACATCATCAGGCACATATATATGACTGGGAGTCCTATGTTATGTGCCTGATGATGTGGAATATTCGACGTAACCGGTCGTTCAATAGATATTCTACGTAAAACTTACAAAGGTTTTTAAATTCCTCAGCGTCAACCACTACATTGAATGCCATACTGCCTAACACTGATGGAGGCGATGATGATGAGGTGTCACATCGCCCTTGGAGATTTAAAATAGTTAGCTTGATGCAAGGACACAATGGTGGGAGGTGGAATACTAAGTGAACAAGGATATTGATGACTCTATATATATATAAAAGTTTGCCAGAGGAAGGCAGACGACAAACACAGAAAACAAAAAAATGATGAACACACTTACAAAGTTTCTTGATATTTCGGTGCCACTAGCACCTTGGTCGCAAGAGCGAAGACTCTTCGCTCTTGCGACCAAGGTGCTAGTGGCACCGAAATATCAAGAAACTTTGTAAGTGTGTTCATCATTTTTTTGTTTTCTGTGTTTGTCGTCTGCCTTCCTCTGGCAAACTTTTATATATTCGTCACCTAAGTGATCCTAAGTGCATTTATATATATATATATATATATATATATATATATATATATATATATATATATATATATATATATATATATATATACACTACCTTCTAACTTTCTGACGAAGGCGGTTGTGTCCGCCGAAATATATCAAAATTTCTGTGAGTTTTACTTTTTTTGTGCTCTATATGTAACTGCTAGTCACGCCTGTGACCTTTTTTTTATATCTGTGCACTACAAGTGTTTTTCGCCAAGTGGATATATATATATATATATATATATATATATATATATATATATATATATATATATATATGTGTGTGTGTGTGTGTGTGTGTAAACTAGAGAATCAAACCATAAATGAGGGAGAAGAAACAAAGTCCTATCATAAGTGATGGAAAATCTAGCTGAAACATAAGAGGAGTGAAATAAGAGGGGAAAACAGAACTACACGAATGGGATAGCGGGGAAGATGGTTGTTGAAGATCCTCTTTGATACAAATGACGGACGAAGAGATGTTTGCGATAATGATGCTCCCATATTTTTAGCGCATTCTTTCTCTCCCAGCAAAAAAGAACACCCGTAATTTATATAGAGCACCAAGAGTGGGCACTCAACCACAAGAGCTCATAACTGCGGTAATGCTCTTGCCGTAAGCAATATCATTTGGTTTACCCGCTCTGGAGTACTATCATACATTACACTGCTCCAGACCCTAATAGGCTATTACAGCATAATGCTAAGCCAAACGCGGACTCGGGATGAAAATTTTTCAGATGCATTCAATGGACACCAAAGCCATTCGCGAGACATAAGTGCTACCATAACTTGCGAAAAAAATTCATGCCACGACAACTTCTCCATTATTTTTTATCCGTCGAGTGTATAATAATGGAAAATTGCCGGGCCCGTATGCGATGGGGTAAAGTTCTCGATAGCTAAGTCGAGGTTTGCGGGTTCGACTCCCACCTGGCTGGAATTTACTCCACTTACGGTTTGTGTCTATGTGTTCGCCTATTGTTGTTGTTATTAACCTGATTTTAATTGGCCGATTGTGCTGATTTCGGGGTAGTAAAGAAAAATAAATAAAAGAATGTTCAACATTGCGACATATCATTCAGACGCCCATTAAATGGACTAAATTTAACCTTTGTCACTCTCTTTAACTACTTTTTGTTCTGAATAAGAAATTAGATCATTGAAAAACTCCACAAATCATGTCTTTTAACTAGATAATTTCATAAATAAATGCCAATATGTATCTAGATGTTACGGATTAAATTAATTTTCTACGCCGAGGTGATACTAATTTTCTATAAGACATAAATACTCAAACAAACTTTTGTAAATAACACATACAGCATATGGATTCTAGTATGAGTAAGAACACTCATACTTATTCCTTTATTCCTTGAGTTGACGAACAGTTAGCTGAGTTAATAAGGATATTATATCAGTGAGAGGAGAGATATGATATTTTATCTCCATTATGACACTCATTTGTGCAGAGCATCAGGTGGAACCTCTATTATTATTTTTCCAAATCACTTTATTGAGTTTCTACATTCATGCTACGTATTGTTACATGGCTTCAAAGAAAATACAGTGGCAGGCTCAAGTTTCGCCACAATTTTTCCCACTGTTTATGACAAATGCTGACTTGACTGGGGATTTTATTCAATGGTAAGTCCACAATAAAGAGAAGGCTACAATAATCTTTCCATGAGAAATTTCCAGGAGCAAGATCACTGGATGCATTCCTCTCTATTTGACAGCGAGCAGGTTGCAGAATCACTTTGCCTATTTTGTAGCAATAAAGGAGCCTCTGGGTTTAGCAAAAAAATCCTTTTGCTGGAACTAAAATACACACACCATTCATATATAAAAAAGGGAAAAGGCGGAATTGATAGGGGGCTGAGCACACGTTAAGAAGTAATGTTGAAGCAACAAAATTGTGCGGCGAAGATGGAGGTGATCATAGAAAGGGAAAGAAGATGGATGAGTGAATACCGGGATGTGGATAAGAGAGCTTTACGAGGAGAGGAAGAGGAAGAAAGAAAGGGAGAGAGAGAGGTGGACAGCGATGGAAAATGACGAGACAGATGGGAGAGAGAGCACGAATGCGCGTAAAGAAAAGAGAAAGCGCCGAAGGACAATGGAAAAGAAAGAAAAAAATTGAACGCCGACGGCTGCGAGAGTATGGAAATGGAAAAAAATCCCCACGGACGAAATAGCGAATAAAAAAAGGAATAGGGACGAGTATAAAGAAACGGCAAAGTAATAACGATGAAAAATGCATTTGCCCATCTGCAGCGACTACACAAGTTCTCCGAATCTCCTCCAGTCGCCCCTTCCCTCCTTTTCATACCCCTCCCATCCACACACCCCTGGCGCCCTCATCCTCCCTCCTCCACTCCCCCCGCGTGCAATTCCTCCCTCCCTTTCTTCCCCTCGTCCCATTCAGATTTCCACCTCCAACGCTTCCCTATGACAAAATCCCTCACGGTAGCCCTCAACTTCCCAGACAACTCCTAGCCCTCGAATCCCGACTATTCATCTTTCTACCTCGATCCATCCGTTTATTTCACTCATCCCTTGAATTATCTTTTTATCACATTCGAAGGCGTAATGGCATTTTTGCAATTAATAAATTTGCAGTAAATATTCTAATACTGAGTTTGGATGGAAAACAATTTATCGATACTAAACTTTTACCCGAGCTGGATTTCAATTGAATTTTTCTGTGAAACTCTTAGTCTCCAATCCAAAGAATTCACCAATTTGCACAGTCGTCACTGTTTTTCTTTAAGCGTCACTATTTTTCGATAACTGAATGCATATAAAACAAGTAGCCTAAGCCATCAAAAGACTCAGCCCAATTTTTATTCCCATTCCTCTTCCCTATTCCATCAGGAGTTTACAATTCGATCATAAAATATACCATCAAGGAAAAAGTATAAGAGAATTTAAACTCACAACAGACCACGTCCACCACCAGACCAGACCACATATGCATACCAAATCCAAATATTGCATTATTTTCTGAAATCGTAAGACACGGATATGTACTATACGTGTAGGTTTCTGCTAGAGCAGTATATAATTGTCCTCTCAACCCGTGAGTGTTCCAGCTTTCACTAGGAGACTTAGTAAAAGTCTTCTTAAAAAAAAGTAAATTTATGCAACCACTATTAGACTATGATGTAGTAAACACTACTGTCCCATTCGTTGCATTGATCAGTAAAAACTACTACGACATGGTAATCAATCCTATTTTAACTGGTATATTGACCAGAATGGTTTTCAGTAGGGTGTTGCTTATTTTTTCTCGGATTTTCAATTTCAATCTCTCAAACTATACTATTAGGTAAGGAAAGGATATCCTAAAAAATTCGGATCGATTAGTTAACATTTAAAGGTCGCTTAAGAGGCATAAATGCAGTGACGTTCAAATATCCCGATTAGAGGGAAAAAAACATAATTTCTAGAGGTAACGCGCCAGGTTAGAGCTCTAAAGGGTCAAAATTCACTCCATTTTTACGTACGTGCGACCGTTCTACACGAATAAAATATTTTAGCTGGGTCTACTGCCGCGCGCTCCTCACATAACGCCGCGCCGGGTACGTGCGGGCTGCAGTCAGCTGATTCCTCGTCCTGCGACCTTCATTCCCTACGCCCCCCTCTCGCCTTCGCGAGCTAGGGTCAAGGGAGCCATTTCTCGTGCGTGATATTTTTATAGACTGCTAGTGATATACACAAAATAAGAATGATTCAAGCAGTGAGGATGATAAGAGTGTGTCCTCTGGGACGCCGGATCTGGAAATTCCCACAGGAGTGTCTCCATCAAAAGATGACGCGTGTTGCCTGGTTTGTGACAGAAAATTTTCAAAGGACTCAAAAGGAGAAGTTTGGGTAATGTGCGTTATGTGTTCACTGTGGGCTCATGTAGACTGTGCTGGAGCGGAAAAGGATGTTTATATTTGCAATTTTTGTCGCTAAACGCTTTATATGTTTTTTTAATTCTATAAATAGACTGATCTATAAATAGAACAATCGATAAAAAGTGGTAGTCGGTATTTTTGTAAGTAAGACGTGTAACTGTCATTTTATGTTACGTTTTTTTGCTAAATGATTTAATTATTTTATTAGTTTATCCTAATATGAAAAACTACATTAAATAGGATTTTTGTTGACTATGACTAGTAATTGTCAAGTTACGTTTATATTTTATGACCACATTTTATTTCTTTTGAGTTCTCACCCATTCCTGCGTTTTTTTAAGTGTTTTTTGATAGTTTTTATAGGGGATCCACTTTAGGCAACTATTTTTTGAATCCCCAAAATGTAAGGTTTTAAAAAATAGTATTTTTAGGTGATTGTTAATAACAATATTTCATGAGAAATAAATACAATTGTTACATAACATACTAAAATGAATATTTGATGCCTTTAATACTGCGTTTTTACACTGATTCATTTATATTTTTAATAAAAATAAAATGGGGGTCCGGTTTTGGGCACTTTCCTCTATTATTAATACGATATCCAACGGATGGGTAGGCTGATATGCAAATTAGTTAAATTCCCAGAATTTTTGCTTTGAAGGCTCCTGTCAAAGTAAAAAAAAATCAGTAAATGATTTTTGGTTCAAGGTTCAGTATAACTTGAAAAAAAATTAAAATGTGAAGTACCTCCGTACAAAATGAAATCATTGGATTTAACACGGGAGTTATATTTCTCTGCGAGAAGCTATTTTATGAAAAAAGCAATGCTTCATGTATTCGCTTCCTGAAATAGCTCACCTTGTATTGCGAACGAGCTATCCACTGTAAAAGCGCGAGAGGGTGTTTTACTGCAGGATCAATTTCTAAGGCTAGCGGCTTAGCAGTACGCAGTGCAGATGTTTATTCCTGGAGCTCAGTGATTCATAATATTCCATTTGAATAAAATTACTCTTCTCTTCTCTACTCTTCAGACTTACGGAAACGAAATGCAACGCGGAGAGGAATCTTAGGCCTCCAGGATCAGAGAAAGAAATCGCCGACGAGCAAGCTGGCAGGAATACGAAAAGTAAACAAATTAATTTTCTTGAAATGATATCTATCCATTATCAGCGCTGAGAACGATGAACGCAAATAGCCCCTATGGTTCACACATTAGGACTGCCACGACTCACCGTGATTCTCCACTTGTTGGTGCAACTAACCTTAATCTTCAACCGCATATGTCGAACATCCCTTAAAGTGCATATCTGAATATATGTGTCATAAGCGCATCAAGACGCTGCGAACGTAACATGCAAAACTTGCACTCATTTCCAGCACCACCCTGAGCCACACTACTCTCATCCTAGTATTCCGTCCTCACATACATTTCCCAAACACTCATCCGCCCCCTCACGACCCGGCCTAATAACCCCTTCACATCCAAAATTTAACCACCCCCACTCTAAAACCCACCCTCCTCAAGTCACGTGAGTCTTCCCCTGGAACACTCACGCATCTTCCCCTCCCACCCCACCGATCACCGTTTCCATGGCGACCCCACCCAACATGATCACGTTCGAACGCACACACCCCCTGCCATCTTCCAACCCCATATTTCCCCTTCCTTCCCTCTGATCTAAGCTTCTCTCCCCGCCCCTCCATCATACCTCCCTCTTCCCCTAGCGCACCAATATGACTCGGCCCCTTTTACTGCCACCCCTGCCCCCCCTTATCCCGCTCCTGTGGCAACGGGAGTCTCCCTCCGACGCCGAAAGGGGTTGGATTGGATGGATGCTGTGGGGGAGGGTGGACGCAAGGAGACGACGAAAAAAATTGAAAGCTACCCCCACACCATTCCCTCCCTTTCTTCTCCCTCCCTATTCCTCTCCCCTCATACCCTCCCTCTCTCCTCATCCACTGACTCCATTCAACCCGGTGGATGAGATCCCAGCCGCGGCGGCGCACACCAACGATCTCGTGTTTTTCGCGATATTTTTCTTCATTTATTTTCGCCAAAAAAACACGCTTTATAAACGATCGCAATAATGGAGAAGGGTTTAGAGAAGGGGAGGGAGATTTTTACCAGTTTGTGTGCGCGCGAGTGTGAGTGAGTGTTCAAAGGCAAACCGAAAGGCGCATCTTTTTCTCTTTTTTATTAAGAACCCCTTTTTTTATTCTTCTATCCCTCCGAATCGGAATGCGACGCTCTCAGATCTCCCAACACCGCCCTCTGGCACTCCTTTCAATCTACTCCTCTCATCCACTTTGGACTCAATACTTATTTCAAGTTTAATTTATTTACTTAATATGCCATCCACTATACTATATTAGAGTCTTTTCGTACGAGTCTCTTTTTAACCATGATTTTCCGTGGCGTAAACCATTTATAATATGATAACATAAAAGAAATAAACATTAGAGAAACGGCTCTTTCAGACCCCTCTTAGCGATCATAGTCTATGAGGAGAGATAGATGCAAAAAAATGATAATGCCTTGCATTCATCGCCAAGTCTCAAATCCGTGCATGAAAACAAAACACAGATTTCGCGCGAATAATTTCTTTCCCTGTGAAGGGAGGGACTTTAAAGGGAGTTTTCCGACTTTTTCCTTTGACATTTTAGAGGAAAAACGAGAATACGGTGCAGTTTATTCCAACCAACAAATTTCTAGACTGGCTACTATATTTCCCAGTGGTGTGGTAGTCCTCCAAATCCAATTTTCAATTTTAAGCTTCACTTAAGTTAAATTGCTGTCACACCTCTTGCAGTATACGTTCCTGCATTTAAAATTTTGTTCTAATTTAAGCTATGGAGTCATAGGGGGAACAAGCTATCATGCAACTCTTCCATGATGAATAGTTCTCGCTTGACCTAAAATTCATCCATTATTTTAAAAACACCAAATCTTTTCATCAACTCTTTCATAATCAGCAGCATATCCTGAGTGGGAAACAAATGAAAAGGAAGGGGAGCTCAACGCCATGATATATCTTTCTTGTTGGTCCAACTCTACTCAAATCTTTCGACAAAGTTCTAGGGTCCCCATAATGAAGTGCGTCCGTGGCAAATGCGAGTGTCATTGTCAGGGCATGAAAGGCCACAAAAGGGTTGTGTTGAATAAGGGAGAAGGAAGTAAGGGCATGAATAAACGTGTCCATTAGGATGCAATCGAACGAGGGGAGGCAAAGTCTAGGGGCCATTATGGGGAAACCATGTTGTGTTACTATGCAATATACACATCAAGGGAGCAATAACCACACGGAAGCAGCGCGGGTAGGGGGGCTGCATCCGGTGCAACTAAATGGAACTACGTTGTTTGAAGCCTCAACGGCGTTAGCAGGGTCGACCATTACAATTAATTTTCATTTCCAGTAATTTTTAAAATAATATTGAACGAGATCCGTAAAAAGCTACTGAATGCTAGTAAAATGGCAAAAACATGAGGGAGGATTGAAGAATTTACTGACCAGTGTCTATACACACCATAACTTTTGGCCAAGACTTTTTGTAACCAGAGATTTACTCCTGCCCGAAACGAAATTTTATGGTTTAGGACTATACATTACCACGTCAGCTTTTTTATTTTATTCTTAAAAATAGTCTCAGTTGACGCAGGCGTGACTACATGGAATTTACTATATAATTTAAATAAAGTAACTGTTATTCCACATAAATCGCGGAATTTTGTGTAATTGTGGCATTTATGTAAAATAACAAAGTTACTTCATTTACAGCTTAAAATAGTGAATTGAAAACGCATATAATAATACTTTTTTCTTTAGCGTGACTTTATTAAGATAATATTTTTTTCCAATTTAAACAGCTCCTCATTACAAGGCGAATAAGCTAAAACTTGCCACGAAACTAAACAAATGTTGACTCGGTATCTACTTCCACTTTCTGCAGGTTAGACAGTTATATTGTGAGAAGTGTTAAAACGTCATAATATTCAATATGATCGTTTAGGGTCATTATGCTAGTGTATTATTTCAGAAATTATTTACGAAGGAGACTGTTTACTAACGAATGTAAAGAGCAGCCATGGCTAGAGTCAAGGAATTGTATCCTTATGCAAATTTCTACACATATACGGGTCGCTATTCAAGGAAATTTTTAAATACCAGCGGACGGAGCATTATTTCACATAATCCCTTACATCAATAATTTTCTTTTAATACTCTCCGCCCTTGAATCTCGCAGCACGAAGTACCAGTGCGCGTGACAAGGTTACGGTTTAGCGGAGGATGCGTTATTAGGTTCGGCAGTTTTACATATTCTCGCTTATCCAGGCTCGGTCATCTTCGCTCAAAACTCACAAGACATTTGTACGCCACTGAGACAAGGACTCCCTCAACACATGTCATCGACTCGCTCGTAATTCGTCGTATATTTTTCTCCAAGTAGTCACGCCCATCTCATCAAGCCGCGACTCGTTTCATTCACAGTTAACTCCATACTCAATGCCGAGAGACGGTAATAGCTTCAAGCTATCAGAACTCAACTTGAGCATTGAAAGCAAGACTTACGACTACAAGAGGGCTTGAGGATGGAAAAGAGTAAAAAAGTTATGGCCAGTCTCTTCATACACACACTTCCGTATCGCCTTCTTCTTTCTCCCCACTCTCGCGTTCATACACTTAATCTCCTCAATTCCTCGAGTTGTGTGTGGTGAGACGGCATCGACAAGCACACACGTCACCATCAACTGGACGGAGATATGACGCCAGGAAATATCTGTATGGCAACGAGGTTCGTCGTATTTTCGTGAGAAAGGATTACGATAAAAAATTTATGATGAGTCTCCATGCGTAAAACCACCACTGCTCTTAGGAAAACAATATAAAGTGAGGCGTATGTAGGTGACATATCTTAACCACTAGCATGATCCCGGAAACAGAAATAACATCTGGCTAATGAAGGAAAAAATTATCTTAACAATTTTCTCATCTAGGTCAAATCATTCAAACCCAACTCTGGGCGAAAAATTTTGTTACACTCATTCTTGCGAAACCAAATGAGGCCTCTTCAATCTTGGCTCGTATCTTGGCGCACTCAACACAGTAACCACCTAACAAAAACTTACATGGCATTCACCAGTTTCCACACTGGCCTATCCATTTAAATCTTAAACATTTAAGATAACGAAAAATCATTCCAAAACGCGGTATTTCTACTCTCCTTTAAAACTTTAGTTCTATATCGGAATACTTTGTGTGGTATTTGGGTATGATATATGAACGATTTTCAAACTTACATCTAATTGGAAATGTTATTTTATTTGCTAAAGAATACGATGAAGCTCTGAGAGTAAAACGTAAACATACAACACTTGAAAAATGTCGACATACATAAGTATCGGAGACCTGAATCGCTCGGAGAGTACCGACTAATTCCTCCATTAAAGCCTGACTTTTCTCAATTATCACTTAGAAACTACGTCTTCCGTAGCGACTGGCTAAAATTATACTGAGATTGCTCATGGTCAACCCAAGCACTGATGTAATTGTACTCAAATAAGTGAATAACGGTACTCCATCGCCTATCGGAGATACAAACTAAATATTTCACAAAATGATTACCGCTGGTACCATTTAGTACCACGAGGCAAATGTGGACAGTTCTTCGAAAAATATTTTAAGGTTTGGTTTCAATCACTGAAACATATTTATTGAATTGCTTGCTTGTATTGGAACTAACATGTGGATTGTAAATAGGATATAAAAAGAGAAAACACCACAAATATATCTTGAAACAGTCAAGAGTATTCCAGAAATATATTGATGGCGATATAAAAGTAAGAGTTGGGGGCGGCTGTAATGTAATAAGAGTTACAGAACACGGTTAGAGAAGCAAGCACTCTCTTTGGCTAATCTCTTTTCGTGGGCCTAGAACACCAGCACTCCGCTCCTTTCCGCATCGAGAGCACATCCTCGCCCATCTCTCCGGTAGCGCGCGGTCCGTCTCCGAACAACTTTCGTTCTCGTCCGAAGAGCAGCGCTGGAGGGCGGCCAATGAGCAGCACTGGAGGATCCGCATCAAATATTAAAACCACTTCTTCCATCACGAGAACCTGGCGATGGCTTTCCTGGTCGCCATTTCAACCCTGCTTCAACTTCTACTTACCCTTCTCTAATCCCCCTCCACCATCCACAGATAGCGCAGTTATGGACACACAAGTTCCCACTCTGGACCATGGCATGAACGCCAAAATAATTTACTTCCTGCCGTATGGACTTGGTTTGTGACACTAGCGCCGGAAAACTCGGAAGGCCGGGGATTTGAATCTTGCTTCGTGCATGGATTTCGTGTTCATGTTGGAATTAGGCCTCGGCTTAGTCGTTCTAATATAACCTCGCCACTTAGATCATCTAGTAACCAAGTCTATTGGTACTACAATTAAGTTCTTTTACCCTAAAATCATAGAGCGAGCGAGTAATCAATTTAAAGTTCCTTTTCTGCATTCAGCGGCACATATTTGCCGTAATGAGTCACAAAATCAGAAACAAGTAATAAACAGGCACAGGCTAACATCCACTTCAGTTTGCTACACGCGATGGCGATAATTCATTACTAATACAATTGGGAATTAAAAATCAATTACTTACTTTTCAAACAATGAATAATAACACAGAAACACTTCAACTTTATTCAGAGAATATTCATTCTTAACGGTACCAAAACTTCATTGTGTTTTGGTAAAATTTTCGTCCGTGCATCGTGGCCTCATCATTTTGTGACTTTCTGTCTTAATCCTAGTCAACTCTGGGCTGTTTTCAAACTTTGTTTTAAATATAGAGGGCTATTTGATAACTCTACAAGAGTAAACTTAAAAAAATATAAATTGTTTATGACTCCTTTACACCGCTGCTTCTGATCATCCATACTCACTACGAGTAAAGAAAAATGGAGAGGGATGCTAAAAAGGGCTAGGAACGCCGCTTTCACACGTTTGAGGAAAAGAAAAGAGGGAATAAGAGCTGAGAAAGTTATGAAGAGAGGTGGGAGGGCACACCAGGCGAAGAGAGGAAGTGCTCTTTTACGTATTCCCACCCCCTCTGTGGCGGAGCTCATTAGTGGAGGGAACCATGCTGAGGCCACTTCCCCCTTTCCACACCCCGGGTTACTTCCGCTGACTTCACTCTAATGCATCGCCCCTATATATCCTTTCCTTTCTGCCTATCATTTCGTTGCCGACCATAATCGATTCATTTTAAAAATTTGCCTCTTTTCCTGAACATTAACACAACACACGAGCATTATAACTTGCACACAATTTATTTTCTCTCAACTATACCACAATGCCTCAATTTTAGGCGATGAAAAAATTCAATTCTGTCACGCAAAACATGATGGAACTCCTTCATTATTGATCAAAAAGCAAATGCACTTGTAAACACTATCAGACGATTATGACACATCGTATCAAAGCCGATCGCACTAAATCAATAACAGTGGAACTTTGTGAGTGTATTTCCTTTCTGATCAAAAATGAAAATACTCTTTGCGGTAGAAAATCAGCTTTCAAATGTTCAAATTTTGGGTGTCAATACTGATGATATTGATGTGAAAAATGTTATCTATTCTTGAATAATCGCGATAATGACTCCCTATCGCAGGGAATTTACTCCTTCATAAATGTAAATGCTAGCTTTTTTCTAATCCTGCTCTATTTTCGAATCCCATCGGCTCTGATTACTTGACCCCGGCGACTCCGCAATCCTCTACGTAGTGTGAACACCCTCCTCCCATGTTTGCACTCCACACCTTGGTCCATCAAACCCACCCTCTTGAATGGCGCATAATCCTTACGTCACACTCCCTTCAAATCTGACCGAGCCCTTTAAGCAGCATCCAAGCAATACCTCCTCGATCCTCGGTGATCGCTTATCCTAGTTCTACGAAGCCGAAAAGTCACACTAATTCAACCTAAGACACCGAGTAACCCCCAAGGAGAAAGAAATGGACCTCTCAAAAGTTTGTCCTTAGAACAAAAATTACATTAAAGTATGACCATGATAAAATTCAACGTTTTTGTTTATATATATTTCCACCCTAACCCTTTGCTCAGTCTGGAAAAGGGAAACAGGATGCTGAGTGCCCAAATACAGCAGCGCTACATTAGAGTCCATCCTAGATATTAGCGCAATTGAAATATACAAATTTTACTTAATTATTATCTTTTTAAAACCGCACGATACGCCTTTTACATCGGGTTTAATTAACATGAGCAAGGGATGTGCACAGAAACCCTTGTCCTGTATGGTGATACATTCCACCAAGGAACAAAATCACGATAATCTGATTAGCAGTCGAGGACTTTATCCAGTCACCACCGGGACCGACAACAATTACACTGAAATTTGGCTTATTAATATACGAAAAGCAAAGTATTTTTCAAAGATCGCATCATTTTATCAAAGTACACCACCACTGATGCTTCCCTCCCACTAACGGCATTGGAAAAATTCCCTGCATTTGTACCAATTACCTACAAGAGAACTTGAAACTTAGCAATAGCTTTAATCAAAACTTCCGGCTTTCCTTTGTATTTAACGGAGTTGGCGAGATGAATATTTAAGCTGTGTATCAATTGTTTGCACATAAAATATTGCCTCACTATAGTGAAGAAACATCACTTAAAATATGATCGCAGGATATTCTGAATATACGATCGCTGTATCGTGGATTAAGGCACACTTAACTGAAGTTACGAGAAAAACTCATACTTCACAAGGTTGAGGTCGATATTTTGATATTATTCAACCACCACTTATATACTTATAGTGAATAATTATAGTATAGGGCCAGTTGATGAAAGTTATTTCTACGTCATAGTGCACGTTGGTGTTAACAACCTTTTGGTGGCTTATAGGGAAATATCACAGAGTATTATTACTCTATGGTATCATGTAGATGAAAATGCATTGCTCTGGACGAACTTCAAAAACTCTATATGACGAATTAAAGGCCAGTAATAATTATTGTCTCAAGATTCTACACTTCCACAGAATAGTACATAGGTCCCGTTGAGTCACCCTAAATATTTTTCATGGGTACCAAATAAATTATACAATTACACTGGTAGAGCAAGCTAAATGTTACTCCGATATTTTTTTTAATAATAAGACAAGTCGGAGAAAAATGTAATTTGTAAAAGAAACGTGACGCAGACTTTCGTAACACAATAAGAAACTGACTAGCCTTACTGATTCTAAGCCATGAGTACAGATATTTTAAACAGTAATTCTGCGCTTCAAAAGAAACCTACGTCTGCCATATATCACAACTTTATCAGACATAAATACAGATTAACGTGTCGCGCTATGCCGAACAAATGTTTACCTCCAGCGTGGGCTTGAATAAACATTCCCAACCTGGAAAATATGATTCCGATCTCCCGACCATCTGTTATCAGACACTTCCGACTCCGCTTGATTCATAAACCAATAACTCATTCTTATCACCACGACCCTTGCTTCCATTCCCACCTAATTAATTTCAGCTCACTTTCTCCGCTTAAGAATGTGACCCAAATAGTTAATTTCCCCTCCTTCGGTTCTTTGTAGCTTGAAATTCATCGGAATCAGCAGAATCAACTAAATCCAAGAAAAATGCTGGCTGATAAAAACCTATTTTCGTGATCGATCGATTCAATTTTTTAAAACTAATGTGATGGCAGTTTTAAATAGCCCTTCGTAAGATGAGAGATCTCCTCTTAGCCAAGTAGATTGATTATTATATTAATTTTCAGCAACTGCAGAAGGAGTAATTTCATTCAGCTATTCATATCGGGCGGCATCTTAAAAATAGCCCACGAACACAAGTGTCTTTATTCTTAAGGGTGATAAAGCTCACCCAGAAGGGACTCGAACCAGCAGCTTACATGGCATAAGTATCCTAATCAAACAATTTGGCTCAATAAGGGTAAACATGAATTACTGAATATATATAAAAACGGTGCCAAGCGGTGGGCTATTTCTGATTAAAACCTTCATATTTTTTTCTTCAAACGTGATGTCTCGAACTTAAAATGACTGTAGCATAAGGCACGGAAATTAGTGATACATGGAAGCATAAATAACAATGGGCACACGCAGTCTCGCAGTAACGGCTGAATCACTCATTGATACATCTCCATAAACTATATTCAAATATCGTAACATCACTTTTCAATCAAGCCATTAGTCTTAATCGCGAATAAATAGCGAATGGGTCAGCTTCCTCAACACTATTTTTATATATTAGTGTACATCATCGAGAAATTGTTACGGTATAACCTTTAAGCCTCATTTAAATGTAAAGTAATCGGACTTCAAGTACTAGCGCGTTTCCGACGATTTAATTTTTTTATTCTGTACCCTTCAGCATGATATTTCATAGTGCATCTTTCTCCTGTATTACGAGTTTGAGTCCACCCTGTGTAGTTTTTCACCATCCAGGGCATGCGCGTTTAAATGCAAAGATTTAAGCGTGCGAGGAGACTGCATAGCTCAAACTTCTCGCTCCATTTTTACAGCACAAATTTTATTTCTTAAGGCAATCTTCCCACTTCTGACAAGAGCTACGGGAGAGAACCTTACAGTTTCCTCTGTATTTTTTCCGGGCGTCTCTTCTCCCTGTATCTACAACACAATTTCCTCTCTTTTCCCCTCCCTACCTGGATATCTTCCTCCCACATCCCTTGAGCCTCGCTTTCCCCTCTCCACTAGGCCTCCATTCCTTTATAGCCCAGTCAAATCCCAATCTTCGTTTTCCCCTTCTGCGGTGTGATCCTCGAGAGGTCGTCGTGTCGCCGGAGCATTTCTTTGCAAGGTCTCGTAATCGCCGCGCCGAAGCCTTTTATCTTCCGCAGCGTCTCCTCAAGAGGATGAGGGTTGTAAGTGGGTGGGAGGGAGGGTTAAGTGTAGAGGTCAACGAACCGGGATGGGAAGAGTTGTATGACGGAGACCCAAGAGCACTTTTCTTTTGGAAACCCTCGCGCAGGTACGTGAGTTCTGTTGTATACATGTATATCGCCGCGGCAGGGAAGGAAATTGAAAAAAATACTGTAGAGGCAACTCAACTATTAAAATATCCTCCTAAATCTTCTTCAAGAGAAAGAAAATATCTCCTCTCCTCCTATCCCGTTCTTTTTCCCTACCTTCCTATTTTTTCCCCTTGCACGGCGCGAGTTCGGGCATTTTAGTTAGGCCCGGAGACGTGAAATACGAGAGTTGAGGTAAGGGAGTGGACCTGGAGTTGGGACTGAGGAAAAAGGTCGAGGCACGGGACGTGAGATGGGAATACTCTAGGGAGAGAATCGGTGGAAGTGAGGACGGGAGAAGAGAAAGACAAAGGGGATACCACGAGAAGTTGTCCCCGTGGCCGCAAATGAGAAAGGCTGGAAGTTTAGGAAAGAGAGAGAATAGCTGCAGGCGGACAAAAGGCAGATACGATATCAAAATGATTGATTGACTGACTGACTGGCTGACAAGAGTGACGCTCTGAGCGTGACGCTTCCACAGCGGTTCTCTCAACTTTTAAACTCGGCTAATCCACAGATACACTATAAATCAACACGAAAGAATATTTTTCGCTGCTCCACCGAATGAGGCTTGCATTCTCGGTTGTCCGCTAAAATGCGCATTCATCTCGCAGCTCCACCAGATGTAACCTTTATCATGGATATATCTTATCCTAACCCTTAGGAATTCATCCTAATAATACGTGACGTCTTTATATTACTTTTTCTAACCCAAACCAACTTCTTCAGCAACAACTCCTCTTCTATCAATCGTATTTTAGCATTTTAACTATCGCTTGATTAGTACTTAACTAGACTAACATTAGTTGTACTTAAATAAAGATTATCATATATTAATTTTATGGAAAAACAGTAAATTGTGTTGGGGAGCCATCTTGTATCGAAGAGGTCAGAATTTTCACGCACTTTGTCATTGAAAAAATTCTTGACAAATATATATTGACTAACATTTTTTATTGCTATGAGCACCTTCTCCGTTTTCTTGATAAAGAAACCCTCTCCAATTCAGAAAAGTTCATATCCAAGTTTATTACAAAATATAAAGAAAAATTTCCATAGTTCTTGCAGATCACTTTTCCACCAGCAATTCGATTAATACTATCATCAATAAAATTGGTCGCTAAACCGAAGAGTTGCAGTCACTCATAGTAAACCCTCCCTAATCTCTGATAAATTTCACTACGCGTATCCAGCATCTGAGTAGTATTCGGGAGACGGGTGAAAGGTGAGCAACTTAACTATAAAAATTAATCTACTTGTAAGAATGTTCCCGATGAGATAATTCTCCTACATTAATATATGTAAGCTACATTCGCCATCATCTCCCAGTATCATGTTTTAGTGGTGGTTGACTCATATGCTAAAGAATCCCATGTTATTAATCCCATCATGTAATTACTACGTAATGTACGGAATTTATAGAGTAACTCCGATTTATTTATCATCTAAATGTCGCGGATCATACATATGTAGCTGCAGTTTTACCAGAAAAAAGCATGTTGTACGGAGACCAGCAGACAGAGACCAAATTGACTGAACCTTATGATTTACTGTATCCCATCCTCAACTGTTACCATTTCGTTGGAAATGGGAACTATAAGAAATATGGACAATAATTCATCGCTTTACAGAATGAAAGCTATCAAGAGCTATCCTCGCAGAAGCAACACAACATCGTTTGATCCATGCAATTCCAGATTAAGTCACTCTCCTGAAGGTTAAAAAAATGATTACATAAAATTCTTGTTTGCATCGCTGCAACAATACATGAATAAACACCGACGCTTCAGGCTAATCACGCTCGCCTCTAATTAGAACTCCGGACAGGCCGAAGAACAAACAGCGACCACGATAATTAGCCTCACCAGCTGACGCATTCATGAACCTCAAACAAGAGGGCAAACAAAAGACGACCGAATGAATTGACGAAATGCGCACGGAGTACGGCGCCATTTGCGTCACCGGTAAATAAATCCCCGTCACCATGACGACCACAGATTAAACGACCGCGCCGCAATGTAATCGCCGCTCCAACTCGCCGAAAATAAAAGACAACACAGACGCGAGAGAAAGAGAGAGATCAGAGTTATTTTCACCTTCCGGAGCTCACGAATAATGCTTGAAAAAAAAGTCACCTCGACATTTTTAACGCCCCAATGTGCACCAGCAAGAGAATACGCGATCGCTTAGCAGCGAAGCGTCATGTAAACCGAAAACCACCCGGAGATATAAGAGGGGAAACATCAGATACATCTTGGAAAAACGTACTAGATTAATCGCGCGTGTTCTTCAGCTCCAAAAAAAAGGAATGTAAAGAGACCGTGAGAGGTTGACACGGACGCCCTTAATTCTCCTCCGACAACGTGCTCTCGTTGATTTTATCTCAAGGGCGCCATCTGTCCCGTTTGGGGGCAATCTCTGCGCCCCGACCACGGCCCGTTGTTTATTCATTCGGGTGGTATTTTTTTCTTTTAAACGGATAGCTGTGTTTAACATCCCGGACTGTTTGGGAAGGGAAAGACGGATGGCGCGAAAGGGGGCTATAAAGTAATGAACGCCTCATACGACGGCGGTATACGTAAGAAACAGTCGACGACCGCCATCTCCGCATCCCAATCCACACCGAAAGAGAACCGCCCCACCCTGCCCACAATGCCTTCCTCCTCCCATCTAAATCCCAACGCACTATTTTATAGACGACCCTCTTGTATCATTTCTAACCTCCCTCCCTCCCTCCCCCCGTGCATCGCCCAAGTCTTAAAAACTCTTCACACAGCGTCTCGTGCCTCGAAGGCGCTAGATAACGCTGTGTGGAAGACCACGAGGGAATGGATTACACATGCATACTCACCCCGAGAGCACACTTTGGCCTATGCAAACTTCGGGAGGGCTTGAGATAAGGCGCGACCCCTCCTTCCTCGATCCTCAGCCCACTCTCCCTTCAATTCTGTCGCTACACATTTCAGCCCTTCGCCCCTTTGGCATTGTCGTTTGCGTCACCCGATCTCCATTCTCCTCCTTCCCACCCCCAATAGAACATGTGTACCCTCTCACATGCGCCGCACTAAGCCATTCATTCTGAATCTCAAAGAAAAATTCCCGGATTGAAAATCGCGGCATCAACGAGGTGGACATCCAGCCGGCGGGTTGTGGTGTATTGCGAGAATTGCGTTTACTAACTAGATAAAGCCCTAAATATGAAGCGGTTCAAGCAAATTGGAGGAGAAATTTCAATTGGCACACTAGTTTTGATCGTCAATATCGCACACGCAAACGCCCAGAAGTCATCGAATGAAAGCTGCATCATATTGGAACGAACGATAAGAAAATACTCTTCTTTTTACCTAACATTGCATACGTGCATAAGCACTCTTCTTGCGGTAATATTCAGAGCTGAATAAATCCATCCGAGGGGCAAAAGAATGAATGATTTGTTTCTTTTTCCTGTTTGGAACCCTTATTCACGTCTGATTTCGCAATAAATAAAAGTAATCCTAAGTTCCTGGACCTAAGCATTGAATTTCATAACAGCATGCATGCAAAATTTAATGCTAATAAAAATGAATGTACTTTTAGTAATTTTTTGTTAGTATTTTGAGAAATAAATAATGATATTCGATACGGATTCAATCGGATTTTTTTCTAAATTCTGGAGATCAACAAAATGATTGAAACTGGAAATTAACTAAGAATTTGACTTGACCAAATGTAATCTAGCGAGCAACAGCCATTCCCAGAAATGAGGACTAACGTGAAATTATGGTATACAATGCTGAGTTGGTACAGCGCAGAAAACTGGATTTTTAGTAGGTTAGGAAGAAGTAGTGTTAAGGCCAGGGACGTGGAGATTAGACAGCTTGAAGCGTGATATGTTAACACCTCACATCTTGGTCGCTCTCGAAGCATGAACAAAAATTAATTTCAAGATACACCTACACCTGAATCACTGAGCATTTAACCGGTATACAGTAGCTTCGCAAGCAGAAAAAACATTCCGATCTCCAAGGTTGCCTTAAAAATGTGATGACACAAGTTCATGTGCTCTGATCTACCACAAACCGTTCAAATTGGTCATTAAAATTACAACTTGATTCGAGGACTTTCGGCCATAACCCCTTTATTTTCCGAACTAATTTCAGAGGGAATTCTTATTCTTTCATTCAGAGATAAGTGAACGAGTAATCATGGAAAATTCGCAAAAATAGAAAGGAAAAAAACCTTCAAAACGGAACGGAACACGCCCCCGTGAGCTCTGGACCAAACCCCCACGCAGAGAGGATGATCTCGTGACGTCCCCGAGAAGCACACTGGCGAGGGAGTGCATCATTACTAGGAAAGGGCCGCGGATCGCAGCGACGCAAACGTCGTCGCCGACGACGCTATAAATGCCCGCCTTCTCACGGCAAGTCTCCCAAAACCGAAGCACAGGGCTACGGGACGGAGGGGAGGAAGAGGAAAAGAGACGGATGGGGGGTGGGGAACGGGATGGGTTGGTTATGGGGGGGTGGGAAAGAGCACGTCGGGTCCAGACGGCGTGGTGCCGCCAGCAAACCTCTCCCCCCACTGCCTCCCCGAAATTCCCCTCCTCCCTACTTCTGACCTCGTCTCCCCGCCCCCTTCCTCCTCCTCCATCCAAAATGACGTCACACCGTGAACCGATATCTCTCGCTCCAAAGTATGTACTCACATACATAAGCATTCGATCCATCCCTGTTCCCCAGCACACTCTTCCCTTTCCCCGCTCCGTTCCCGTCGTTACCCCTCCCCTCTCGATCCATCTTTTTTTCCTACCCCCACTCACACCATTTACAATTCGCCCCCTTGCCCAAACTCGCCTCCCCCAAGCCCCAGCCCCCCGAGAACATTACCCCCGTGATCCATCCATTTGTACCGCACTCGCACCTTTTCCCTCTCACCTCCCGCCTCTACTGCTCCGCCTCAACTGCCTCGAGTGCAAGTGCATCCACGTTCACAGCTGGCCAAATTTATCGAAACACTTCGGGGCACTTTCCGGGGGCTAAAGCAAAAACCTTGTTATCGTGGCAAAGAATACTGTGGCTTTGTTGCGAATTGGAATGGCTCATATTAAACTGTATGAATACTTGACTTCTACAGTAGCTGGGTTCAGTTTAACTACTCCAAACAAATGCACCAACTTTTTTTTGTCATACGGAATTAACAGGACAAGTATGAAGTAATTCGAATAATGTTATCCCAGTCGTTACAGTGACCAGATTCTAGTTTTGTTCTTCGATTTCAGCAGCTATAAGAAGCATGAATTAGATATAATTATATATATGGCACAAAGGCAGCCGGCAAAGGCCAGCATTTTGACCGGCAATTAAATTAATATCCCTAAAGTAGTCTTTCACTAGACTAATTTTTTTCACACCATATGGTTTTTTCACACCACACATCATAACAGAAGGTTTTTTTTACGATTTAATAAAAATTATCATTACGTAACTTTATTTTTTAAATGTTGAGAAAACCTAAACACTACGAAGTGTTAAATTTCTGACGAGATCTACGCGTTGAAAACTCCTCATTTTTTTAAACGATGTCTCCCTATAGAGCATACATCAACTAATTCCCATGGAAATGGCCCGAACTGTATGGCAAACTTATCGAAAAGTAGCAAATGATGGGAGACTGGAAAAGATAGTATTTCGTAACACTTCAAAAGAGGAGATATTTTTCTTTAAAATGAGATAAAATTCATTGAATTCTATGAGAAGTTATATCTCGCCCAAACTGCCAAAACATCGATGTCACGACCAGCTCTTTGCCATGTTTCACTCTCCCCTCTTTTCCCCCTCCTTCACCCAAACAGCTCTACTCCCCCACTTTCATTGATGACTATTCTCCCCCTTCCACGCGAAGGGAAATAATAATAAAAAAGTCCCATTCTTCTCTTTTCCTCAGTGCAGCCCATCCGCTCATCATTTTATTTTATTTATTTCATCCGTCCCATCCCTCGAAATCCTATCCTTTTTCCACGGTCTCCCTCCCTCCTTTCCCATCCAAACTAAAAGCCTTCCCCGCTTCCTATCCCTCTCATGTCTCTCTCTTTTCTATTTCTTCTCATCGTCAACTAATCCAGATCGAAATTCCGCTCCGTTACGTCGAAAAGCGCCTATGCGCTCCAATTCATGCATACTAACTCTTTCCATAGACGTGCCAAAAAAAGGCTCCGCTTTCTCTCTTTAAATCTCATATATTCAATCCATTCCCTCATCCTGGGATCTCAGACTCGTCTAATGCGGAGAAATAGGCACCCGTGCTTGCTTCAGCATAATTCGTCTTTAATGTCTATCTCCATTCTCTTTCCCCAGACACTACATGAGAGTCCAAGTCGACGAACAGTTTTATCATAGCCGTGATTGGTAATTAAGGGAGATTTGTCATTTTAATTTCAAACTTAGCCTCTGATGGTTGGTAATCTATAAGAGAGCTAATAGATAATTTGCTTAAAGAGAGGAAGATTTCGTAAGAAAAACCCATTAGTCGATAACAATATGGATGTCTATACAGTCTCTTCTTATGCAATAATCTATTGTATTCAATTCAGCAGCGCGCCAGCATTAAAAATGTAATAAAGATTCTCAAATTCGAACTGGATATTTGGATGCCATGAGAAAATATTTATTTCCTATATCGATATACAAATTTCATCCACCATGAGATAACAAGTTAATTACAGAATTTGGTTAGGTTTTTTATTTAACATCAACGCTGATAATTTAGGGAAGACTAATAAGCCAGATGAAATCCAATTTTAAAAATGAGCGGAGGATTCCGTAAGGAATACCCATGAGCAGCGGAGCAAAAATTTCTACGGCGATTCTTGAATTATAGCTGATTGTGAGCAGGAATCGTGACAAATTTATTTGCATTCGTGCCGCAATTTGTTCGTCTTTCCTTGCACAACTCAGCCATGAACCGATCTCCGAAACATCCGAAAAAATAATAGAGTGAGAAAAATATGCGGAAAAGAGCTATAAAGTTGAAAGAAGACTAAAAGAGTATATAGTAATTTCTCAAAAAATTTAAGCAGTTAATCTGCGAGTATGCCCAAAAGGGAACAGGGAGAAATACATAAATTTACTCTTCACGCACCAAAACCATGTTCTCTTTGATAGAATTTTGTGGAGGATGAGAGCCAAAAGGAGTCGGTTATAAATGACGGGGCTTATTTTCCACCTGCGGCTCGGATAAAAGGGAGACTATTGGATGAGAGGGGAAAGATAAGGGAAAGGAGGCGCATATCGGATCTCATAAATGAAAATTCGCGTTGCGTAAAGCTAAGTTAGGATTAAACGCACTGCAGAAAGAGAGTACTCGGTAAAGGAATGAGACGAATGTTTGCGACAGCGTTCTTAATCCTCGATTTGTTCAAAAGAGATTCCTTGACATCTTGCCTCCACTCAGTCAATAACTTTCTACGGTATACCAGCCCCGGATCCACCCTTTTTCTCCTTTCCACCAGATACTCCAAACCAATACAAATGCTAGAGGCCATTCACGAGGCAGCAAATGGAAAGCAGAGCAAGATTTATTGAAGGAAACCAAAATCAAATTAAATAACATTAAATGATGAAATTGAAACGAAAGCACGTGAGTTGCATACAGGAATGTTGCATTTTAATTACAGCCTAGTTACAACTCGGATACAAGGCCGTGGGGGGGGAAGCTCATTACGATGAAAGTTGGTTAGCCGTGGGAGGGATACGATCAACCGGAGTGGGTCAGGTAATTTGATTAAAAATGCCGCGATTTTGGAGCGAAACAGGAACTCTCCTGCGTTTCCAGTGATCGATGCTCATTAGATATATTAACTACATGCATTATCCACAGCTCTTTGCTTCCCACTACCATAATTTCCATTCATTTCACTCATCGCTTCAATAGTTCTCGTTTACGCCTTAAAACTAGCATGCAACAGAGCACGTGTCAACGCCCATGGAAACATTCTCATGCTCTGAGATTTCTACGGTTCATTACCGTCTCATAACACTATTAATTTTTTTCACAATTTTTTTCCGGAGAGCAGTCAATGGTGAAAATGAATAACAAAAAAATCACTCTCAAAATATAACAGACCAAATTTTTTAGGATGAGCGATGAAACTATGATTATTTTTAGAATTCATCGTAAGCTAAATATTTACGTTCAGAATTATTATCAAACATAAGGATAAGACGAAAAAATAATTTTCCTCAGCACAAACACAATTCCACCTTCATACACGAGCAGTCTTGATTTAGGATTTATTTACATTTTGAAGTAACTATGCCACCAGTTAATGGGTATTCTGGCCCAATTACATTCCATGCATGCTAAAGGGTACTATTAAATCAACAGCACTCAGCTCTCCCTTCGTTCATGATGGGTATCAGCAGCGAGCAGATTACTTTCGCGGGGCATTACTCGGTTGTAATTTTCAGTAAAAGGAGTGGCGCTCCGTCTATTTCAAATGACTACTCCCTCTCTTTCTCACCGTCTTTCATTATCCCACAGTCCCCTCATTACCACGGCCCTACCTACCCGAAATGCACTCCCCCACACACCTTGCAAACCCGAAAAAGATATAGGGGTCTTCCCTCCACCCCCAACAGGGACTCCCCTTTCCATCTCAATACCCGCTCACCCCCTCCCTCCCCCCGGCACATCCCTAAATGCCCTATAGCCCTTTCTCCATGCCTCCTTTACGATCAAGACCCCCCACTACACCAAACTTCACCCGGTCTCATAATAACATTGGGCAAGTTGTGTGAAGTAAATTATATATTTAAAAAATAACAAAATTTTTCCTTTCAATTGGTGTGCATATAAAATCGATAATAATCGTCATAAATCAAAAATCAAATCAATATACGATGAAATCGCCCACATTTACGAATTTATCATGTTTAATATACTCTCAGTGCCTGTGCCTTACCCAGAGTGCTTACTCAGTGCTCACTCACGCAGTGCCTTACTCCTGCCTGTCTAAGAAAGAAAAAATCGCCGTGTACAAATGTGTAGTTATCCCCTCTTTAGTGTATGGTAGTGAAACATGGGTATGTTAGGATGGACATAAGAGTAGACCAAACGCCGTGGGTATGAGTGGCCTGAGGAGTATTGGCGGGAAAAATAGGATGGATAGGGTCAGGAATTAGTGGGTAATAAATGAATGTGGGTACGATGCTCCAGTAATGGACATATATGAAAGGAGTGTGCTTCGTTGGTTTGGCCATGTTGAGAGAATGGATGAAAATCGAACAGTCGAGAATAGAATGAGTCGAATAACGAGATATGTAAGAGTGAAATGAATGGTGCGAGAGGTAGAGGTAGGCCGAGAAAGTTGTGGTTGAATGTGGTTGAGGATATTCTTAGGAGGAGGAATATTAGGAGTCTTAAAAATAGCTGGGCGTGTATGAAGCAGTGTATGGGGGTAAATGAGGCAAAAGAGGTTTGCAAGGATAGGTCAGTATGGAGGAAATTATTGAAGCAGAGTTAGGCGTACAAATATGTATTTATGAGTGAAACTTTGTGACTATGCCTACCCCGGAAGGGAACGGCGTGATTGGTATGTATGTAATATACTCTGGGAAGAGGATCGTGCATAGAAGTACAGCAAAACATTTTATTATGATTAACAAAAGAACATTAGGACTTGTTCGCCTCCTCTGGAACAGTGGAAGGTGCCCTGAAACCTCTTTATCTTGTTCTCAATCATACATACATGAGAAAATCGTATTTTTCATCGCCAAATATATAGTTAATGATTATTGATAAGTCGTTGAAGGTTATTCGGGTTTCCCACCGGGTCAAACTCTCCATCTCGGCCGACGTTTCGATGAATGAGTCGTCCATCATCATCAGGGCATGATGACAATGGACGAGTTAGGAAATCATCGAAACGTCGGCCGAGATGGAGAGTTTGACCCGGTGGGAAACCCAAATAAACTTCAACGACTTCATACGCCGGGAAAGCCTTAGATCTTTCTTCTGACTATTGCTAAGGATTGCCTCTATCGCTGTACATTATTAAACCAGAAGGTAATCAGCGAAATCTTTCCGAAAGTTTTCAATAAGGTAAACATTACCAATGCCTGAAATATTTTTTTAGGGTTCAAAGTCCTTGCATAAATGTCTGATACGTGTCAGTAAGACTTGATTAGAACCTACTAACAGTCCTCCCTAGTGAAGTAATCTCGAGTTGGACTAGTGCTCTGCGGGACGCGTCACAATCCAGATCTATGCTGTTTTGACGGCGTCAGTAGTATAGTCGACGCCAGGCTCACCATCCTACCGTCCCATCTGCTGCCTTTGCTGATTATACTTCAAACCCACCCCTCCCCCTCGCAGCCAAGCCTCCTGCCGGCCCTCCCTTGCATGAGCACACACACTAAAGACCTCCCTCTTCCATCCCCCGCACACGGACACCATCTATCAATCCATTCCACACACACTCACCCCCTGCCATCATCCACCCTACTTACTTCGCAGTCTTCCCCCTCCCTCACCCTATAGCGTCCCGCCAACCCAAAAGCGCGGGGCAAAAATGGGCCGTGGGTGAGACGGAGTGCTTCCGTTGGATCCTATACCCCCAACAACGCTCTGAACCCTTGGCCCCTTTTTGATTCTCCCTCACGATGGATAGGTACCCTCTCTCAGGGCCGCCCTGCCCCTCCCGTCACCACGCCAGAAAACCCATGCAGTCGATGGCAGCGCACACTCTATGCTATATATTCAGGGAAATTTCGGCGGCTATTAGCAAAGAGGGGGACAAGATGGAGCGAGCTGATTGAAAACGACAAGATGGTGCACGTGCCCTTCCCCCGAGCCCCCAGTTTCTCCCGGATTGGTGCTCAGGTGGTAACAAGCAGGGGAGTGCAATATATTATAGACCTATGTATAAATCAGCATCCATAGACGAAGAGACTTAACTTAATAGCACTCCCTCCTCATTCTCAATTTTTTTCGCGTTAAAATCGATCAATCACTCCATCCTCATTCCCTTGAGTATTATCCACTAGAAAAAGAAAGAGAAAGAGAGATAGTAAGACTTGTCTGACTTCCCATCTACCAAAAACAAATGAATCGCCTTTCTGACATTTGCCCTAGGTTTGAAGCATTGAGGTTTTGGCAACATCGTGAAATGGCAGCGACGCCCGATGGCGTCATCAATTTTTCCTCTCACATTTATCATCGATGATTAAAGTAATTAGTGCTCTCTCCACGAATGTTGTGCACCTTCAAATATTGAGCACACTGGAGAGTGGTGTGAAAACTCCATCTTTCATCAGTGAGAATAAACTACTTTGGAGGGGAGAGGAATAAGAAGACAGCATTGCGAGCAATAGAAATTCTTAATATCTTACGAGCATAAATATCTTACACCAAAATACTGCGGTAGATATAATCATGCGAATCAAATTGGGGAAATAGACTGCAGAAAGGGAATGGAAAATGTCACTTTTCCAGCGAAAGATGAGGGACTACAACAGATGACAATCAGACCATAAATTAGGCTTTTCGATGTGTAGTGTTGCTAGTTAGCTGAGGAAAGCCCATTCTACAATAAACGTAAGCCGTAAGACGTAAGCCGTAAGGCGTCGCCGTAAAGAAGATGGTCAAATTCCATCTTTATGGCTTATGCCATACGGCAGGCAAAATGTCAGCCAATCATAGCTATTACTACTGCCGTCACGGCCCATTGCTTTAGCGGAAGAACTTTTGAGGTTAGAGGTTAACATTGGATGTTTATAAACATAGCGGTGAAAATTTTATTAACTATTTTAAAAACACTTGCATGCAATGAATATGCAATTCCATGACATGTAGAACCTATTTCGACTCTTATTTGTCTTTCATATCCATATAGATCTGTCACAGCTTACTCCAGCATTGGAGAATGACTACCGTAAGGAAATCTTTACGCTTTGAGTAATATAACTGACGACTTACCACTTACGTCCATTGTAGAATGGGCTTTACAGTTTGTTTGACAGCTCCTGCTTCCTAAATGCGCGAACAAGTGGCGAATGGAGGGGAAAGTGTGATTGGGAGAGGAAACTTGGAGGGGAAAGCAAACCTCTCCCATCGGTCTGTTCCCTGGGGAGGGAGAGAAATGGAAGAAAGGTTGGCAGGGTGGTCAACAGATTAGGAGGTGTCCACCCAGGGTAAGATGCGGAAGTGAAAGTAATTTAATGAGCATAAGGAAATAGCAAAATCAGCGAAGATGGCAGCAAACGCAGGGAAGTCCCGAGGGAGAATATTCGCTTTCACCCAAACCCCTTTGCAGGAGTCGTTCGCAAAATATACTCGTCCAGGTCAGAAATAGATTTCTGTGCACGGGCCACAAGCTTTCAAATAAGTTTTACTTCCTTATGTCTGTATCCTCATCAGCTACCGAGCACTAACTGCATGCCATGAATGAATGCAGTGCAACCAAAGAGACCATCTAAAATGTACGTAAGCTTTAGCTCTTAAGGCGTAAGTATATCCTAAAGGCAGTCATTCTCCAATGCTGAAGTAAGCCGTAATAGATCGTCAAGGATATCGAAGACAAAAAGAGAGTCGGAATAGTTTCTGCATGTCATGGAAATTTCATGTTCATAGAGTGTTTCAAAAATAATTTCTAAAATTTTTCGGGGATTTTGTTTAAGCATTGGTGCCAGCAAAGTTGAGTCTAAAAAAAAAATATGGAGGATGGTTCAATAATCGCCAGCACCAGATGTATTCCGTTCATCCCAATCGAATGCGCAGCCTCCAATAGCCAGGGAACATCTCATCCGAGGCCATTTCTGAGGGAGCCAAACTAGTTCTAACATCATGGACCACCTCCTAACAAAATGGAAGCTTCTAAGGTTCGTTTACATTGACGCGAAGTTTTGAACACGATAAAGGAATCCCGTCCCACCAGATGCCCAAAACAGCACAAAAACATTAACCCACGAAATGAATATTCATGAATGCATGCAGGTATATTCCTTGTGGTTTCCGTCTCCCCCCACGGTTCGAACGAAAATTACATTCATATCTCCACCTCTGGTCATGAATTTTCATTTTGTGGAGACAAATGAATGGCTAATGCGTGAAAAACTGGAGAGGCGACGTGGTTTCCAATTTAAAATACGCAACGGTCTGGTGCACAATGAAACGGATCGCGAAGCGTTAACGGCTGCGGACGGTAGTTTTTGATAGGCTTAAATTAAAATAAAAAATATTTAAAATGTGAGAATTAAAGTTCTGCATAATAATTCGATTGCTACACAACAGGTAGGTTGCAGGTTAAAAAAGTAGAAAAATATTCAGTTTCCAGTGTAATGTATATGTAATTATCCTTAGTAAAAAAACAACCTTCAGAAAGATTCTGTCGAAAAAGGAAATAAATTTTTCACTTATTCCATGAAACTCAATACTGCCGCTGCTGATGCCGCAGCGCTCAAATTAAAATTAATAACTTTGTCCTAAAAATTGATAGACAAAATACTTTTTGCGCTCATAAAAAGGGATTGCAGTACATTCCATTTTAAAAAAGATAAGCTTCCCGATAACATTTAAGTAAACGATCAAAAAATCCTGTTTAAGCGTTTATTGAAAAAATTGACCGATCCAATTCATCTAATACAACACGAGGCTTAATAGCATCAGAACAAGTTACCTCACGAAGCGGTTGAAAGGGATGAATCCAGTTGTTACTTCATCGTGTTCATTCAAAATTTTCCCAAAAAGCAATCTTAACAATCCATGCATCTTACGAAAATTCGTTGTGCATTTAAATATCTTTCCTAAGAGTTCAGCCGATGCAAATAAATGGAGCGGAAGACCTGACACATATATTAAGGAAAAAAATTAATCATGAAATAGTTGTTTGACCAGAGGAGATTTTAGGAGGGTTGATACTTCAGAATCTCTGGGCAAGTTTAACGCTGTGTTCTTTTCACTCAAGGTGATTCAATGGGATCGGGGCTTCACAACTCCTCAATAACTACGGCAGATTAGATCGCGCCAATAAAGTTAGAGAGACAGATTTTAGAACCGATAGGTATAAAATGTCATTTTTTCCGCATACCATTCGGGACCATAACAGCTGTGAACGTCGTCATAAATAGTGCGAATAGTGACATTAGCTCGACTGAAGATCTCTTTATATTCTCTACTTTCTTATTTTTGCATGATGTAAATATTGATGTTCTTATTTATGCATGATATTTTGAATCTGTAGTATTAGTCTTTGTATTCATTGCATGTTGGAACGATTGACGATGGAATTTTTCTTGGTTAGTACATTTTTAATTGGCGCGTTGCGTGTGTGGTGGATTGGTTTCAATATAATTTCGGTGTTCTACCGTATAATTCATGCATGCCTGGAGTGGAAGCACCCCCTGCCACACACCCGTTGGGTGGCTTTCAGGATATGACGTAGATGTAGATTTAGATGAATCCCTGAAAACGCCTTTATGGATACATCGCATTCGGTGGATAGCTTGTTTTTTTATGCAGAGGGATGAAGGGTATAAAAGGGGATGAAACATTTCATCGTGCTTTTTTTACCTTAAAAACAGATGAGGTTGTACAGATATATTTTATTACCGTAGTTAGAATAACAAAATTCTATGACTGAATGGGTAGAAGATATGATAAAATATTGCAGCCCTACGATTTAGTCATGCAATGAGCACATCTGAATTGCTTGTAAAGACAGGTCGGGGATTGTCCACTGTACACTCAGCACACAACCAACGGAGGATAAAATGCTAGTAGGACAACGAATAATCAGCAACATCCCACAGGATAACACGGTTTTTTCCTTTTAAAACAGATTTTGTAACTAAAATAAGTAATCACTAGACTGAAAGCCGGGAAAAAATTGCCGAATCCATTCCATAAAAATACACTTTTTTAGCCACCAGTGTAACTGATTTATGGAGCCAGAGAATTGTGTTAAAGAAGAGGCTGTGGATTCCAATAGATACCGATTTCATCAACCACGCATTGTTTCTCAGGTATTGAGTTCATAAAGGGTTTGATTCCCATGAGTCGTCACTTCCAAAAACTAGAAGTATTTCAAGGCTAGCAGCAAGTTCTACAAAAACACTTTTTTTTCAGTTCGTTAAAGTACGTAAAAGATTAAGCAGATACGAAGGAGAACGAGAAACGACCTCAAGAGTATCCACTTCCCAGGTCACCGTGCAATTTTTCGCGACTAATAAGCTTAAAAATTTTGCCCACGTCGTGTTTTGAGCCGAAAAAATTGGATTTTCGTACGCCCGACCTTTGTCTCTCCGGAGCAGTTACCAAGTTCCCGTCCTTTAGGTAACACTATGAGGATTCCCGCGTGATAAAAATGAAAATGAAATTTGACTAGGGCAAGGAAAGGATGAGTTAGCTCCCCAAGAGAATTATCTCTTCCTCTGACGACACACAGAAGAGTTCCCCTTCCTCATTGGAGGCGATGTCATAGGGAAGACCCTTGTCCCTTCTACTCGAGTACTTCAATTACCATTACAGAAGAGATGGACATGGTTTCCTGTGACCGGAGGGGATAAAATTTTCCATGGTATTAATATAAAATAACTGCTCTGACCCGGTGAAGAGAGAAAAAATAGAGAGAATATATGAGAAAAATCGTGACAACGAGAGTAAACTGCTATTATATACCAAGATGATTAGCTCAGAAAACTACACTCATCAAGCCCATAATTAATTGAGCGACCAAAATCAACTGCTTTATCATCTATTTCACACAATAAACGGAAAAGTTATTTTTCCTGAGCATTGCAGACATCGTAAGAGTTTTATTTTAGACTTCATACAGATCAATTAGCGACAGAGTTGATTAGACTTGAGTGCTCCCGAGGAATGTCTGCTACAAAGACACAGAAATATTCGCCAAAACACTCAATAAGAAGAGTAATACCATTACAAGAATTGGATTACTTTGCCAAATCTAAAAATTTAAAACGAACAGAGAAAACGCTCTCTATTTCCATGTTTTTTATCATCTCTTAACGATCAAAAAATGTGGAAAAATGTGGAAAACTTATTTTAGAATGAAGTGTATACACATTTGTGATGCATACAATTATGATGCTGTCAACAAAAATGCTGTGATACGTTTTAAAAATATTGATTCGCAAATTTAATGAGGACTTCAGGAGTGAGAAAGAACAGGAGAGCAAACGTGATACGATTTTATACACTCCAGGAATCAATACCTCCGTTAAGAAGTGCCTCTCCCAAATAAATTCTCCTCGGAATCGGTTGCTTACACCATAGACCACGATCAATGGGGAAGGCACAAAACAGTGATACCCTCCGAAGGGTGAAGCTGGTGATTCACTTTACTTCGGATTTTCTTCCGCGCGAAAAACAAACACGTAAAAATCACAGGCGCATCCTCAAAAATATATTTATAGACGAGGAGTTTAGTGCCTCAGACGAAGTGGAGGGCTACTTCAGCGCAGCTAAAAGCGCACCAGAACACCTTATTTTAAGTATCCCTCTTCCGCCTGTTCATTCTCTCCTGCTATTTTAAAAATAAACAAAACCAGGCACTTGCTACCTCCTCCCTTTCAAACCTTACATCGCCCGTCTTCCTCTCAAATCTCGTCGGATCTGTCGTAAACGTCCCGCTCGACGGAGGATCATAATGATAGATGTTTATAAAAATTTGCAAGCCACGGTTATATATATTAACAAAATTTTTAACAGTCCTCCTTAAAATTTAACGTCTTCCACAACAACTTTCACAAAACAAGTCCTTGAAAACTTTCTCTATCAAAGATTATTGATGAGGCAATAATAGAGAAATTTAAACACGTGAATTTATTCAATTCTTGTATTCATTCCGTGATAGATTCTGCACCCCTCTCTTGCTTTATAAACCCTCGAAAAGAAACCCTCATGCGAAACCCATCCATTTCATTTTCTACATTCGTCTCTCTACTGTGCCGACGCTGTCAAAGTTGCGACAAAAAGGCTATTGAACAAAAGCGAAAAGATTCCCGCAGAGCTACCGGAAGCGCTCTCCCATTCAAGAACAGTTTCCATTTTTACTAGCGAGTCCCCCGTTGGCTTCTCTTTGGCGTCAAGTCCCCATGAATCAAGAGATGAGGGAGGTAAAATAATTTCAGGGGATTGGAGAAAGGGACTACTCTCATAGGCATTCATTTTTTTCACTAAGTACACATCAGGGAGGCCGAAAGAGGGATTCATGGGACAAGAAGGGAGCGGCCCTCTCTCATTTTGATCTGAAGTACCAGGATGTTCCCGCTGTGAAGGGAAACGCAGGTAGGCACGGTGAGAAAGGACTTGTGCATGGGGTAGACACTTGTCGATTATCTTTTACAGCTAAAATTACATGTTTTCACGTAGTCATCTCGTTCATTCCAAAAATAGGAAGACTGAGCGGTAGATGGCCATGTATGACGTCAAAATGCGCAGAAGCAAGTTGAAATCTTGAACATGTAGTCAATTTACGCCATTTATAATCATTACCCGCGAATAAAATTAACAGAAACCCACCGAGGATCAAACTAAGTAGTTAAAGGTCACATATTGTAGCTATTCCACGGTTTGATGATCAGAGAAGCAGTCACTTTAATGAGAGACCAAACTGAGTTAAGATTTATCATATTTACTACCACGGAATAGGGCTTTCACCGGGTGTAATATGAATGAAATCTGTTTGCATACGATGCGGTGTACTTTTTAATTCGTTTCAACCTGTGGAAGAGTAATATACAAAACAACTTAAAAATAAATAATTTTTCCGTTTATTGTCTCACTCTACTTTATTTAAGAGATCTGCTGATAACCGTAATTCTTCCCAAAGAAGCTTGCCACTCAAAACTCTTCCATTTGGGGAGGGAAGGAGACGGGAACGAATAAAGCATGACTGAGAATCAAAAATAACAAATGCCACACGTCAAAAACATCTTCGAATTTTCTTTAAGTCCTAGGAAAAGAAAAAAAAGAAACTTTTTAACATAACTAGGACGGCATTACAAAGAACAACAGATGTTTTCCTAATGAAAAGAGACTCTATAGGAAAGTGAACATGAGTAAGCAGCATAAAAGTGGCTGATAAAGAGGGAGAGTACTCTTTCAGAGGCTCCACAAGCGCGGGAGATGGAGCGGAAAGTAAATAAGCAGAGTAGAGCGGGAGCCTGAAGTCTTCGAATTGAGCAGCAAGCACTGAGCGTAGAACAAGAGACGTAGGAAGCCTTCAAGACGTTTCAAACACCTTCAATAAACCATCTCCACTCCAAACGGCACCTTCTTCCCCACATGTATCCTAAGTCAGCTCCAAATAGGTACGCTTCTCCCTGTCACCTTGGAAGGGTGGATTTTTGGAGTGGAAGGAGATTCAATGCGGGAGGAGAACGTACCCTTTAAAGAGAGTGACGTCACCTCACGCGATGTAACCACCGCAACATTGGAGAAGGATGGAAGGAAGCCGGTGGATTGAGGGGAAAGGAGGGGGTGGGTGGACGGAGAGGGAGGTGCAGAGCAAAAAGGGGAAGGGCAGAGAAGCCGCACCATAATCCCCCCCCATCAACACTAGCGCCCTCCCTAAACACGCCCGCGGGCCGCTATATTCACTCCTCCCCACCCAACTCAAGACCTTAAACAACACAACCGCACCCCTTCCTCTTTCAAACACCTCTCTCGGAGACCATGAAGAGTGAAAGGGGACGGCAACCTCTTGTGTATGCGGTACGTCCCTATGAAGACCGCGGTGCGCAAACAAAACACGGCGGAATACTAGGGTTTCCTGGCTCCTTCCCGCTTTTCGGGCAACGAAATAATGTTGACGAGGTCAAAACGGTTAGGCCCGCTAATTCCATTCCCCAGCGCACATCAGCATGGACCACAAGGACAAACGCTCACGAGGCACGCAATAAAGTTTTTCCTCAAACAAAGAAGGATCCAGTCGATTGAGAAGTAGAGGCCCGAGTTTCTGCAAAAATATTATTAAAGTGAACAAAGGGTGATCAAAAAGGTGAAGAGAAAGACGTTAGGCACTAAAAATTTCCCTCTTTGTGTCTATCACCGGACGTTTAAGACTAAAGCGTTTTGCTTGGAATTTAAGTGTCTTTGTGAATAAAAAAGTAATCCACAAAAGAACACACGCTCCTCGAATTCACAACGCAAGAGTAAGAGGCTAATTTAATTACTTTTCACCGGAGTATACCATTTCCGTCTATTTTACCACAACACGTGCAAGACATGAAATTTACGACATGGAGGTCAAATTACTTAGGCAGCAGAGCCAATATTGAATGCCCTAAATCTTTTACCAGCAATTTTACCAAATTTTAATGAAATGCATTCATTTTTGCCTTTTTTTTTCCTTGTTTCTTCGAAGATTTGGAAGATTCTTAGATATATTTATTCTCCATGAGATTCAAAACATTGTTTGCTTCTATTCTCTCGAAAATATATATCAGTACTTGCACCATTTCTTAGATAATTTTAACTAAGAGATGAAGGAGAGGAGATTTAAGATAAACAGTTTTACTCTAAAGAGGAAATGAAGAACAAGGAAAGACAGCAAAAGAAACTCGTGACAAGCACATAAAGCACATCCTTCAGAGAAGCGGAGAGAGGAAAGTTTCCTATTCCATGGTGGAAGAAACCGAGATAAGCACATAAGTGCAGACAAACCTCTCAAATACCGCAGGGTTCCAAAGGGACCGAGAGGGACTCAAGGCTGGAATGTTTTCAAAGCCGTCTGCGGGGTTTGACATGTCCATCAAAGAGAGGGAAGAAGTGGAACGGTTTTGGAGGCGGGAGGTAACTCAAGACGCACTCCGTCAATGGTATACAACCATAAGACCCTGGGAAAGCGGTGGAACGAATCCAAATGACGAAAAGAAAGAGTTCAGGTTGTGTTCGGAAGGATTTAGGGTTCGTTTAATATTCGCATCGAAGTCTAGTGGAATCCCGAGGGTACAATGACCTTAGCCAACCAAAATCCTACGATCTATGCATATGTTATACCATGGTATTCATTTTCAAAGAGGAAACAATTCAGTCTTGCTTCACACGTGTGACAATAGCACAAATTTATCTCATGTTAGCAGAAGCATGCATAAGGTTTGAGAGTGTGAAAGTCAATAATATATTGTGTGGAAGTCATAGTTGAAAGTCTAGGAATAACCTCTAGAATAGGAGAATAATCTAATTTCGTCATTTACAATGACGCACGTACCGATGACGTTCATGTGTGGGAACGATCTACCTGAAGATGAATCATTTACTTCAGCATCCAGATAGCACTGTCAAAAATGATATAATCTCATATTTGTAATAGATAAAAGGGGCGTAACACTGGTGACTGAATGTAGTAATAAACAAATATACACTTTAGAATTCTTTGATTAAATAGGGTCATTTACATTTCAAAATCGATTTTTTACATTGACCAGTAAGCATAAAATGGTAATTTTAAAAGCTGCTAACTTTTCCTACTTTCTAGTTAGCATTGATTCTCAGATACTTGCATTCTTTCTGAATAATAGTATTTTATAATCATTTTGGACTTCTGGAATTGAACGTCCATTCGAAGCAACGTACAGGCAAAGAAGGAATGTCGTAATGAGGCATTAAAGGAGGAATGATGAACAGAAAGCCCTTCCTTCGGTCTACATCGTCTATAAAAAGGTAAGCTATTTAGAATAATCCTAAGGTGGTAGGGAAGAGAACAGGAATGCAAGTATAAACGTTAGCCCTGGCTTTTTCCTCTGCAATTTCTACGGCCCGGAACTATGGAGACCGTTTAGGCAACTCCCACGGGCGTCGTCCTCCCGTTTGGAAGGGGTCGCATCGCTGATGAAATAGGTGCGGTTGTTGGACGAGCGGAGGGGGAGAAGCTAGCGTTAGACGAGAGAGCATACATGGGAGGAGTCGCACGGAAGCTCTGCTGGTTCCAAATCCGGGCTTTTCTAACGAGGGGAAAGGTAATGTATTCCGTCGGGAGAGAGGGAGAATGTAGGAATGAACTAGGCAATAGACCACGTTGCTGTCGCCACCATTTTTACAAAATCTGCCGCTCTCGCCTACGAGTCGGCATAACTTGCTTTTGTCCCTCCGTCCGAGTTATCCAGCCCAGGCGCATTTCCGGCTTTTTTCTAACGCGCACACATGCCCGTGTCTGTTTACGTGTGTCTACCTGTCCGATCCGGACCGGTCAGCTACCCAACCGGCGATGAGGAGCGATCACAATGACCGAAAAAGGGAAGTGGACCCACGATGCGAATAGGAGGGCTAAGGCAGGGAGTGTGGGGGGGGGGGAGGGGGCATCAAAAGAGGAAATGCGGTGGAGTGGAGATGAAGAGAGGGAGTTGGAGGGAGTGTATGCTGTTGGTCGGTCCGTTGGTCACGAAAGAGGCGGCTGGCCGGCCGGTCAGCGGAGAGCGTCACAATATCGTGCATCCGTGAAAACGCACTCGGCGGTGGTCGCTTGTCGAGCATTTTATGTTTGCCTGGGTCCCGGATATGTCATAACATGCGCCGCTACAGCTTTCGGCCGCAAAACTTTGCCCCATGCACTCATTGGATGGAACTGGGTTGAAACTAAGGATACACATTACCATATCAACACGTGGTTGAACTCAGAAACAAAAACTCGTGCTGAACTCAGGGGTGGAAGCATCATATGAAGTATTTGCTTCAAGGATCATAAAAACAGCATTTGTGCACATTTTAAAGAACGTGTCATATGATAAACTTTCAACGTTGATTAAAAAATATACTTTTTGATCAAGAAGAGAAGGATAAATAAATTGATCAATAGGTAATTTCACCTGGAACTCTGGTAATATTTGTTCAAAATGTGTAACAAATTTATGAAATTGATCCCGAGAAAATTCATCAGGATGAATTTTCCAGAAAGACGGTGAGATAATAGATTTAAACTGAGAGGCTCTTATGGCATAATTCTCCAAGTATAATGAGCTGCGGTCAGTTTTTTACAGGATTAATGTCCAATAACCAACTTTTAGTTTGGAGTGGGGAAAATATGATAAACGGAAACATGAGAGACTCTATAATACCCAAGACACCATTTCATTTTATCCTTATTTTGAATAATTACGTTCCTCTTTTTAGCCATAAATGTTTCAACATAAGTACTTGATTGAGTTAAGAACTGACCACTGATATGCATGTAACTTGAATGATTATGTTCTTTGACGTACAAAAATAAGCGTTATAATTCAAGATCATATGTGTTTCGTTAAGGTAGACGTAAATAGGGATTGTATCTTTTCACAGGCATGAGTTACGTTCCAAGAAACATAGAGCATTCATAGTAGATGCTATCCTTAGGTTTAAGTAAGCGGCGACTGTTTCAAAAACGTGATTTTACAGTCTAACCATTTGATACTAATCCTTGTTTCCCTCTATAGTAAACAGTACACTCCTTTTATAGTAGTACTCTAATCAAATTAATCATTTAAAGGCTGGTAGTAAAATAATTTGAAAATTATAGTCAAGGCTTCGTTAGGTTTTGTCCCAGGCGAATCCCAGAGTGAAAACTGTGTGGTACTCTGCTCTCCTTTATCGCAAGAGAGTAATGGACCCCCGCACCCACCCGGGCAATCTCGTTGCTGATTCCCTTTCACCCTTCAACTCCCTTGATGTTTAAAATGAATTCATGGGAAGAGGGAGATTCGGTTTTCCCCCAATTTCCAAACCAATCCAAGCAACAACTCCCAAAATTCACCCTTAACGGCATTAGGCTAATCTTAATGGACGATCAGACGAGGCGTGCGATATCGCGTATAAATTACGACCCGAAACATGGATACGCGGAAATTGACACACGATTTCGGATCGGAATCCCAAAAGCGATAAGATATGCAATTACGTGTCGCGAGATCAAAAGGCAACCGCCGGGCGGCCGACGATCAAACGAGTCTCTTCCGCCCTCCTCGGCCTCGGCTCATCTTACACTCAGAAGCAAGTAATAACCTCACGAACGCACATCCATCCATCTGCCTTTGCGACACGTTTGAACGAGATTCCAAGCGGCTACGCACGATTTGAGCCTTTTGTGAGATTCATAATGAGATTCAAACAAGACACCCAAAAGGATGATAGAAATCGTCCCAATCACATGACAAACAAAAAGAATTGGAGGCAGAAAACGCAGAACGATCGCTTAGGTTAAAAAGGCCACGATTTATAGTGCACAAAGCTGAAAATATTACACGAACAAAATAATTATATTTAAAGAGGTTTATTTTTCACAATAACACTGAGTGCGCACAAACACTACGAGAGAAGATTGAAGTGACTTATTTCACGAGGAAAGTAATGAAGGCAGGTCTTTAAAACGAAAGAAGACCCTCTTTTACCTTACTGCGGACAAAAATCACAAATCAATTCAGAGAATATTTTACGCCCACCAATTGGATTTCAATATCCATGGTAACTTTTCAAGCAACTAGATGTTCAAAGTGAGACCTTAGAGTGTTCTATCAAATATCCGATGAACAAACGAGGAAGAAGAAATAAAATTGTAACGAAATTTTCCTCAGGTAATACAAAATTCATTTCCATATATACCGTAAGTAATTCTATTATTTTATGATATAAAACAAATAATAGGCTGAGAATTAAAGCTTTATGAGTTTTTCAATCAAAAACATTAATCTATTTCTCTTGACACCATAATATTGTAAATATAAATAAAGTATATAGTATATTCATGAATACTGAATGTTCTCCAAAAGAAAAAACTAAAACCATTCATCCCTAAATCTTGGCTTGATTCATTTTTAAAGGCCATGCATAGAAAGTGAACCAATATAGGTGTTACACGGGTTGTTATTTTTCCAAGCAACGGAAAATACAGGGCTGTAAATCCTTTGAAACCACAGGAAAAAAGAGTGGAGAAGGAAACCAATTTTAAAAAATAGGAGAGAGCCATCTCCGCGACACACACTTTAACGCCCTTAAGAAAAAATGGGAAAAGACAAAAAAAAAGAACAACCCCTCCACGAAAGCATCTCAGACAGGCGAAAGGAACGGAGGAGCGCGAGAAGAAGGAAAAGGGATGAGGAGAGCATGAAATGACCCGCGTCCCCGAGAAGCATTGGTGAGAAGAAGGGAAATGCGTAGGAATCCTCCGTCGTTGCTAAGGAACTGAAGCGAAGCCAATGGTACGACCGAGGAGAACGCAGGCCCTTCATAGCACAGTGATGGAAGGGCCCGTTTCAAAATAGATGCGCCTTCTAAATTTGAGGACAAAAAAGGACCCGCGGAAGATAATAAACAAGTGAGTGGGACAGCTCCTTAAGATAGAACGTCCGAGGGGAAAGAGGTTTGGATTTTGGAGGACCGTTTTGAAATTCGGTTGAAAAATTTTAGCAATGGATATTAACCCATCCACCCATGTTTTTTGATAGATAGATACAAAGTCTAAGGTGTCTTTGGGAAAGCCATATAAGAACGTGTCAATATAAGAGCAAATATCTGCTCAGAGTTTTACATCACTTTTCACGATATATAGAACAAAATAAAAAAAACAGTGGGTAAACAAAATATTAGGGCTACAAAGCAGTCTTTCGTTCAATACAACAGTTGGCAATGATATAAAAATATATTCAGGGGAAAATGTTCAATGGAAGTTGAATGAAACGAGTGCATCAAAAAAATAATTGCAATGATTATTTTCAATAGACTAACATCCGAAGTCATCGAGGTATACCTTCATTAGATGCCCAGAAACTCAACATCTATAATGAAAAAAAACATTGTACGAATGCAATTTTAATCAAATGAGATGAACTGCCATATGGTGTCCTTGATTAATGCAGCAGTGGTGATAACGTTGATTAAAGCGGTGGCTTTTAAATAAGACATGTAAGAAGATAATTTTTTTTAAAGATAAACTGTTCTTGCTTCGTGCACATGCCTCGATGAAAGAAATCGCAATCTCCCAATGTCATATCTGGCATACTGAGAGGAGTATAATCCAAGTGGTTTTCTCCGAGTCATAGAAAACGCTTAGTAAATTTAAGTGTGTCACTTTGGGCACTTCAGACATAGGCCCCGGAAAATATGAACGCCGTAACCGGAGCGCTTACATGCTCCTTCTTAAACAGCGATCATTCACATAACAGTCTTTCTTTTTAGATTTTTTAGACTTCTCCCCGAGAATGGTCTAGTCATAACGACCATTCATCTCAGAAATGGTTTTCCGAAGTTGGAGTCCGAAGACTCGAAGTCATAACTAGGACCGTTGCGAAGAACACGTTTCCCGGGTTAAGTAATTTTTACGAACGCCTAGATTTTTTCCTTCACAGCTATTAACTCATAACATCCCTTTTCTAAAAAATAGTGAGAGAGAGAGGGGGAGAGGAGCGGGGGATACCATTTAATAGGCTCCTTCCGAAGCGTACGACTGGAAAGAGCGTGTGGGTCGGAGGACGCGAAGAAACCATAAAATTAAAAGCACGTAAGCAAAAGGACTCTTCCAGGATATGGAGGGTCACCACCGTCGCTCCTCCCCCCCTCTCAGGCACACAAACCTCCCCTCCCAAATACCCCAACCCTCCCCTCGGCCATATCTCCCCTCTGCAGACACCACCAGACGAAACAGGCGTTAGAAACAACCGAGGGAAGATGGGGGGTGGGAGGAAGGATCAGGAATAGGGAAAGGGGAGGGTTAGGCTCGAGAGAGAGGGAGAGAGAGAGAGAGAGAGAGAGAGGGAGGGAGTGTGGCAGGGGCTGTCGTCGTCGAGAGGAGTTTTTCGAGCGGGGGAACCACCGCCGGTCCCCCGCTTCTAATTTCCACTATCCCTTTTGTCACCCGCCTCCCTTACCACCCACTCCCCTCCCTTGACATTCGTCAAACCCCTCTTCCTTCCCCCTTTCCCAGCATGCACCGAACCCATCCCCCCCTCTGCCTGTTCCACCCTCTCGACTCCCCTCGCCCTCACTACTTCCTTCCTCCCTCACCCGCCAGATGTCTCTCCCGAAGCCCTCATACCACTGCTTCTACTCACTGCCAACCCACTAGTCGTTCGCTTCTACCCCTAGGGCCCTTCGCACTCTCTACCCCCCAGTCTACTACTTTCAGTGATCCCTTTCCCGGTTACCTACGGGGACAACATCCCTGCCAACACCACAACAATGAAGCTCCCGCACTTTAAAGGCCATCAAAACGACCGAAAATTCTATTTAATAAGGTATTGTGATGCTAAAGCATCATCTCCTGACGTGACACTAATTGAATGAATGAGTCAACGTTGATTTCGCAGCCATTGATTCATTTTTCAATGAAAGCCGGAACTACTGAACTCCAGTGAGTCATACGAGCGTAAATTGGATCAAAATATTCCAGCTGAAGTTTTATTATCAACTATGATTCATTCAAGTAACTGACTTAAGTAATAGTAACACGCTTATCACATAAGGTTTGAATCATCGGTTTGGCTCAGGTTCCAAGCAGGTATGACTAATAGAACAGGTATTTGCTTTAAGTTCGAATCTACTGCTAAAAAGATTAGCGTTTATGAAAGCTCAAAAACTGCTAAATATAAACGTGACTTATTGAAGAAAAGCTATACAATCTTTGGAAATTGAGGGTAGCATATTTTAGTACGTTTTAGTCGTATACTGCGCTGCGGGTTCCATGCATCCATCAAATTAACACAAACTAACGTTCGCAATCTATCTAGCGGTAGAGGTTATGATAGCTAAGGTGGCAATCGAGACTGGGTGTTTAGACTGAACAGAAGATCAGCTCACTTCAGTAATAACTGAGTGGAGCAATTGTATGTACATACATACATACCTACATACAATCACGCCGTTCCCTTCCAGGGTAGGCACAGTCACAGGGTTTCACTCTTAAAACATATTTGTACACCTAACTCTGCTTCAATGATTTCCTCCGTACTGACCTATCCTTGCAAACCTCTTTTGTTTCATATACCCCCATACACTGCTACATACACACCCTCCTGTTTTTATGACTCCTGATATTCCTCCTCCTAAGAATTTCCTCAACCAAATTCAACCACAACTTTCTCGGCCTACCTCTGCATCTCACACCATTTATTTCACTCTTTTTTTACTTATGTGCATACTATGCTATGCTTATTTTCATTTCTACAACGTACATAAGTAAAAAAATAGTCGAAACATTTTATTGCAATACTACTAAGATATATCAACATGATGTCAAAGTAAACAAGATAGAACTATAGTAAGAGCGGCTGGTGTAAGGATTTTAGGAAGAAGTATGCCTAAGATAAAAACGTGGGAATGATACGAAAAACATGATGGATGTTTGCTAAGTTATAGACTCCCAATCATTCTAAAGACCACTTTCATTAAATAGAGCACCTATATTTATTTTAAGTTATGACATTGTATTGATGCGTCTTAGGAGTGAACGTGCAATAGAGGAGATGCAAAAATCAAGACAAAATAGAAAGGAAAGAAGTGGAGATAACAGAATAAGCCCCAACTGAACTAGAGAAGACGAGAGAATGGCTTTCATTTACAGGAAGAAAATTAGAACAAAATACCTTCGTTCATTGGAAAGTTTAACAAAACCACGTGGAAACTGGAAAACTCTCCAATAACCAGCATCTCTCAATTAATATCCGGCTACTCTGCATACGTTAATGTTTTCCTGCTTTCTGTAGAGTGGTTTCTTCCACAGAATATTTAGCTGGGGACCGTTTACTGTGAATTCACTTCGCTTCTTGATTCATTCGCGTCCTCCCTCCACTCCCCCGTCCTACCTCCCCCCAATCAACAATCCGTCCCAATCCACTAACTCGAAAGACTTCCCGGTTCAAAGCGAAGAACAAGGGTGGGTGGGGGATGATGGGGCAGAGGATGAGGGAGGGGGGAGGTGAGGGTGGAAAGAAGGGGCGACGGGCGGTCCCTCTATAGCAGTCAGCCAACTTCTTGCATTCATTCTTCCTCCCCCAGCGCCATCAATCGGCCCCGCGATCAATCAGAGAGCGTGCGCCAGCAGACTGACTGCAGTTCCCTCTCAGCGGGGGCGCGGACGACCCAAGAGAGGACCGTAACGTGGCAACCCCCCCCCTCTCCCTCGCATTCCCTCCTTCGAAAATATTCTATTCTACCCTGGGCTTCATATGAACACACCACTGCACACCTCATCCCTAATGATACTTGCAGTCAGGTGGAAGAACCAAACGAGTGAGCCAATGGAAGTCAAGAGTTCTACGCTAGGGGACATCAAGAACTATTTTATAACTTTACGCGAAAGATCTAAGATGGAATGTAGTAATGTACAGGGCACAATATTGAACTTGGAGATAAAAGAAAGAGAACAGGTAGCGGGTGCTCGAGTTGAGTGCGCGGAGAAGAATGGAGAAGGTGAGATGAACGGAAAAAAGGACAAATAAGAAAGTTCTCTGCATGGTGGGTGAGGAGAGGGAACTTCTAAGGAAGATTAGAAGGATTAAGAGGAGGCAAAAGGAAGCAGAAGGCCAAGTGATTGAGGGGAGGAGGTTGGGTAAGTGAGGAAGGGGAAGTAAGAAAAGAGGTTTCTTGGATGGGATGAAGAGAGTTAAGATGTAAGCTGAGCTGAAAGACAGAAATCATGTAAGAAGATATTTTCCTAGGGCAGTAAAAGGTAGGTAGAGTAATTTCTTATTTTACGTAGACCAATTTTATCCGGCAGGTCATCTCTAACAATAATAACCGAGGTGGGATATCACAAATGTTTTATAACCTAAACTGTGTTTGATGGACAAGCCTTATCTGGGCTGGCGTAGTGATTGTGCAGCTGGATATTCAATAATCTATTCGGGAGATCCCCCTTCGAAATCCGGAAGGGGTCGGAAAGGACATCAAATCCAAACCTCGCCCGACCATGCAGCACTTCAAGTGCAAGTCCTTAAATATTTACAAGGCGCCTTCCGTTGATCGTAAGATAAAGCCGACACCAAGCTTTTCCTCACCCTTCTTACATATCTAAAATTTATCCTTTCCCGTCAAGTTATCTGTTAACCACAAGTCACACGAATGAACTTATTGTCTGACAGATCCTCAACTAAATACTACTGTCGACTTATCTAAGGATGACGGATTAACTCTTCTATTAAATATGAAACCCCCTCATCCAAAGTTTGGCCCAGATGGATCTTAATGCCAATGCATTGCCATCATGGATGAAAGGGGCATTTCGTTGCTTCGCCCACCATTAAATGAAAAATATAGGCAACTTTTTAATTAAAAACAACAACGGAAATGGGACACCAGCGAAGATGTATTTAAATGATTTTCTATAGATTAAGCTCTATTAAATGCTCGCATTAAACTTAATCGTGCATAGTAATAATTGGTAAACTGGAGAAGCTGTAAACGATAATTATCGAATTCAAGTAGGATTCAATTTAGCGAGAATCTAAATGTCATTTGTGATAGAGTTTCGATCATTACTTATAACTCCTCGCTATTGTTCATTGATAATGGCTGATCAATAAGACCCAACACCGTATCAAGGAGGATTTGGTGTTGGATATTATGTTACTAGCAGGATTTGACCGATATAGGAGGACAGTTTTGCTCCAGCTGAATTTTCACACGTCTGGGCATTTTTGGGTGGCTTCGTCATGAAAATACAGCGGAAGTCTAGCGCACAAATTATTTTGATCCAAGACCTATCCTTAATCTCCTTTATGTTCACCATTTCCACGTTCGTTAAAGCCACTACTATATAATATGGCTCGATCGGCACCAGCCCAACGACTCAAATTATCGACTTTTCTCCACCCTCTTCGGCAAATGTTCTCCAAGGGCCTAGTCCTTTCATTTAATCATTTATTTCCACATGCTTCATCCCCACGGTGTCAATGATGTGTCCAGATCATTTGTCATCCGAACGACCTCCAAAAAATAAAAAAAGAATCACTCGGGGAACAGAGATGGGAATGAAAAATAGGAGGCGGGTGGGTTTCCGGAATATAGCCCCCGAATCTGTGTGTGTGTGTGTGTGTGTGTATGCGCGCGGAGGGCAATCATAATTTACACGGCGGTACGCGATAACTCCTTCTCTGACCAATCTTCTCGATTTCTCTCTTTTAAATCGTATCCCCGTATCGACTGCCCTTCGATAGGCAGCGCACATTATCGCCCTCTCGGAAGATAGTACCTCCAAATTCAACACCTCATTAAGGTAAAATCAACTCGTTCTGAAGTGGATGTCACTCACGATATGGCACTCCGCGAGAGAGATGAAAATATGCTTAAAATTATCAGAATTAACTTGATGGACCAAATCATTGGATGAAGATATTTTCCCTTGGTTCATTTTCACCGTACTTCTTAATGATTTCGACCCAAGTTTCAACGTAAGGTAGTCCGAGCGAGATAGTTCCCTAGTCATAATAAATAACATATTCGAATTGTACGTTTTAATTTCACTAGCTGCAGGAGACATGGATTATACATTAAATTATTAATAGTGAAATAATATAGTTTTAAATGAAAGAAATGGTAAGTAATTAAATGAAAATATCTAAAAAGTCCTCAACTTGACCCATTTGTTTCATAATTTCCAAATTCCTCATTTTGTAAATAATGTCTCTCTGGAGTGCATACACGTGCCATTTCCTATGTAAAAGGGCAGATATTTTTTGGCAAATATCTCCGAAAGTAATATAGTCAGGGGTTGAATTTTTGGCGTCATTGGAAAGGTGATATATTTTTCTTTACAATGATACAAAATTCACTGACTTCTAAGTAAAATGATATTTCGCTCAAACTACCTTAATTAAGCCATTTTCAAGAAGACAATAGCAAAAATGGAATCGCGGCGAGCTATTGTCACCTTGAAAGTTACTTTGTTGATTTGGAACTTTGATTGAAATTCATAAACATTACTATAAAATGACAAAGAAATTATTTTCATAATACAAAAACATTTTAGGAGATGGGTGAGTGCAAAAATCTGGGAGGTTAAAGATTTCGCGCAAAGCAGGACTCCGCGATGTATTCGAAAGAGATACCATTTTTCACGAAATAAATACATGAAGCATTTGGAATCTATTGATACGATTTCCGTGACTAAAAAGGACCATTACCTGCGATTATTCCCGCACAGAGTAATATAGTGAAGTACAGTTTCTTTCCTTGTAACGTGCAGCATCCAATAAAGAATAGAAAAATGATAATATCTGAAGAGGCAAAACATTCTGGAATTACATCAACGCCAGAAACGGAAATTAAACTCTTAATATTCGAAATTAATGCGTAGATATCATCAGATGGATAACATACCCATATGAATCCAGCATCATATCCGTCAGTTACAGGTTCAGAGAAATCTTTTTTTTTCTTGGCTATCAAGCAAACCTCAAGTGATAAATATAGCGCTAAACTATCATCATCCACTTTCTGATAATAAAATTTTAAAATAACACACGTCAAGTAGAAGAATTTCGGTAAGACTTCCAGATATGCCTATTATCCCATCATAGCTATTTATATTTAAGGAACTAAAATGTTTTTTATTTAGTATTTGATAGTAATCAACTTTCTACTACTCCCCTCCCTATTCCAGTTCTAAAAAAATCCAATTCCAACCCTCACACGAAAATGAAAATAAATCTGACTTGGCTTTCCCCATTAAAAATTGTGAGCGGGGCGGGGGGACAACAATTTCACATTCGCCAAAATTACTGTCTCATTCCGTATGGTCGTATAAATAAAGCGGAGCAATCCGGGGAGGGGGAGGAGGAAGCGACCGATTGCCTCGAAGCAGCGGCGAAACTATGAATCACGTAAAATTAACCGAACGGGACGTTTTAAGAGGGAAGATAAGTGGGAAATGGGATGGAATATAGGAGGGGGGAATGGGGAGGGGGGGGTCCACCTCCGCCGCTCAGTCGGCCGATACTGTGCCCTTGCTCACGCCCCACCCCCTCTTCGCACGTACTCACGCACAGCCCCCGAAATGCACCCCCGAACCTACCGACCAACCCCCACCGACAAACACCCTCCGCCGTTCCCCTCCATTTATCTCGGAGCCCCGGCAGCAGACACCGCGCCACCGCCGCCGACTCCGCTATACCTCGTGCCCCCCCGTCCCCGAACGCGTAGCGAGGGGGAAAAAAAAAGAATTGGAGGCGAAGTTGCTAAAGTCCACCGCGTACCTTTTTCTCTTTCTCCATTTCCCAATAGATGGAGGGAGAAAGTTAGGCATTGACAACCTCACCAGGTTAGAAAAAAAGCCGATGCCATTAAAAAAAAGTCAAGTATCAAATGCAAAAGAATTCATCCATAAGCATAAGACTAACGAGAGTTTCACTTTGAAGAGTCATATCAGAACAAATAAGTAACTCTCTTTCATTTCAATTGATTTTATGTAATGATCTAAACTACGTTAAAATGGATGTGTCACCGGTAATTTAACTGAAAATGATTGAAATCAAGAGAAGTTTTTGGTCAGACTTACTGTGGATGAAAACCAAGAAGTTATTTAGTAATGTATTTAGCATCCGAGGGAATAGTCTTTTAATGAGTAGGAACGGTGGAATATAACACTGCTCTCCCTAAATGATGTTCTATAGATAATAATAATAGGGAAGTAGACTTGCAGCACCACGCTAGACATACTTTGGAATCTTCTTGTAGCACAATTGGGATCACCTGATCTGTCCAGTTGTACTGTTGAAATATGGTCCTTAGCCACCACACACTATCTCCAGAAATTTTTGCAATGCGAATAAATAGGGGAATTAGAGGGCATTAATAAAATGTATATTTCTCTACAGAATATTGAACCAAAAACAGACAAACAATGAAATGCGTCGAGTGTAGAGAGTTTGATACAGCCACCTGCTTTGTAATTCGATGCGTGATAGGCGCCAAAATAAAATAACAGCATAATGTAGCTCGTATGCTACGGAACGGCTGAAGGGGTAAAACATTTTCATATTTAATTCCCCCACTACTGTACCATAATTAATGCTCCCTCATTTTTGATCCTTCCTATTTAACTTTCCTTTCCAATGCCGAAGGCCCAAAAGGCTCGAGTCTATCTTCACTACTCAGTGAACACGTTTCTGAACCATACTATGCTATGCTCCATAATAGTCAGACTTAGCCAACGTTAGGCTTCAAATACCAAAATTACCTCCACTTCCATTATCAGTAAACTGCTACAATATTACATTTAAAATAATAAGCGGCAACGATTAATTATTAGTAACAATATCAAAAAAATAATCGATGCAAGAAATTCTGATGAGGTAAAGAAGGCATTTTTATAAATGCCACAAAAATCATTAAATAATTCATGAAACTATCATCATAATAATGTACCTATTTTTATTTTATAGGAAGGTCATAGTCGTTTAAGGTCTGGTATAAGCGTATCAAATAACAAAATATTACTACCAATGAAGCTTCATAGTTGGAGTGCCAATGCCTTATGTACTCTTGTTTAAACTTAAAAAACTCGGAAAAGTAAAAGTACTGCAAGAGATAAAGTTAGTACCTACACTGTTTTCTCTATGGAAAAATTAAATGAAACAATTCAGAACCATGTACTCAAAAATATTCTATTTCTTCTCTGCCATGAGCACAATCAAGAGTGAGAAAAACTTTCTTTGAGTATTTTAAAAAACTTACTAAATTTATCAGAACGGTAGGATTAGCAGAAAACCGTTCAGAGGAAACAATCACATCATGCATTGCATCGAAGACTTGAACATATTTATTATATGATATTCCATCCGGTGTTGATACAAACCGGATTTAACACACTAACGGCTACACCTAAGGTAGTAGAAATTCTGAAGGGGAGGGACTGGAAGTATTGAAGGGCAGTGAGGATAGTACAGGGGAGGCGTAGAAGGGGGGTGGAATGGGATTAGTAAGCAGAAGCAGCAGGAAGAGGGCTGAATCAAGAGCGGTGGGGCGGATGAGGAGGGCGCATTCAGCGAATTCCTCCCACTCCTTCACTCTTCCCATCATGCACCTGCGCCATCTGCCACCCCCGCTTCCACCAAACCCCCTCCTTATAAAATCTCCTTCTCACCCTCCCACACCACCCCCAACTGCTACTCTCTGCGAAACGGCTACTCTCTTGAACATAATCTCCTATTCCGAAACTCCCCCGATCTTCTTATCGGCCTTTCCCCATTCTCTCGGCTGAAGAAAATGGGAGCGGAGTATAGTGAATAACGGACAGAGGAGAGGCAGGCAATATGGCGTCGCCCACGCCCAAATTCAAGCCCTTACACTGTTGAACTGATGGCGAAAGTTCTCCTCGATTGTCGTATGCCAGTCACACTTTGTTCGCTTTTCGTGAAATCCGAAGACATCGGCTCAACGGATATACTATATTCAGGTAAGGAATCATTGCATGTCGCTTTCAAATTCCTTCGGAATCACCAAAAGTTCAAAATAGTCATTGAATGGTATTAACCAGAAACTTTAAACTTTGGCAAATATAATTTAACTCTTATCCATCTCTCTTTTTGTTCCAGATATTTAGACCATTAAAAAATGGAAGTTTTGGCTCTCGAAAATCCCGTAGAAAATAGCTGTACATTGATTTTATGAGGTGCCGTAAACCAATGAGGATGACGGGGAATGCGGCGTCAGGAAGCAATGGTGCAAAACTCCATGATTTGAAAATCCTCACGGATAGTGCTCGACCTGATCTCTTTGGCATAAGTAATCCGAACAATAGCCAGGTGTGAATTTCGTAATCAGGGAATAAAGTAGCCTACAATGAACCCTCAACAATACAATTCCGATCAAAGAATGCTGTAAAGATGCAAACCGTCAAGGTGGCTCGTTGCTTACTTGGGTATGGCGATCGACAACTAGGATCATTTGCGCTTTCAAGCATAGGTAGATAAGTTAAGTCGGAAATGGGAGGGATATTGGGACAGTGAAAGGAAGTGGAGCATTAGCATTGGCCTACTTTTCACAAAAGGCGCCGTTTGGTCCACAGTTTAACTCCCCATCCAAAGGACTAAGTATTCACCTTGAAGTTGTCTCCACATGGGACGCAAGTGGGCATCGTGATGACGCTGAAAAATCTCCACCACTGCACTGCCGCGATTTGAGTACAGGCACTTCGGGTTGTGAATCTAGTGCTCTAGGCACCACGCCTACCCGTTTACGTCCATCATGACCCTTACCTAAGATTAATAATTATAAAAAACGTAGGCAGTAAAAAAAACTCGAGACGAAATGTAAACCGGATTAGTTATCAGTCATTCCGCACATTCCTCTGCATGAATCTGATGAACACGAATCACGAGTACCTGACTCGCCAAAAAAACATTGGAGCAGAATACCCGGGAGGAAGTTCCATCAACCACTTCATAGCGCGGATAAGAGTGATCGAAGGATCAACGCATCCATCGCAGTCATTTATTCGTACCATCGCACGCTAATGGGAGGGGGCGGGGATTCAAGGACGGACGGAGTAAAAAACAAAAACGGACGAAACCTCTCCGGTAAACAAGGACGTGGATTCGCGTGCAGTTTGCACGACACATAAAAGTGAGTGCACACTTCTTTTCAGGAGAGGAATGACGGATGATGATGCGTTTTTATTTCGTCCCGCCGTGCACTGCACAGCGCTCTCTGCGTTCGAGCGTGATTTTGAAATTTAAAAAAACGGCAAAACGGAATGGAAGGGCGGTTGCTGCGTTGTGGAGAGGCAAAGAGAGAGAGACAAGAGGGGTAATTTGGTGTTCTTTTTTTTTCATGCCCATCCAAAAACACAACCCAAACCCATCTATCGCGGGGGAGAAAGGCACATGCGTGATAGGGGAGAGAAAGGGAAAAAGGGCAATCAATCGATTGTGGAATCGAGAGCGGGAGGCGTCGCCGATAAAGAAGAGCGTGAGAAACGGTCGGAAAAGAGTTCTCCAATTGCCGCTCCGTCGACGCCCCCCGATGCGACATACAGGGCGATAAAAATTAAGTAATGACATTTATTTGCACCATGGGGCGAGAGTTCAGTATCCCGGGCGACAGGGTTATTGGAAGCTTCACTCCGTCGCAAGATAAGTCGCAACAATGCAAGGACCACATTGATGAAAATTCAAGTCCATTTGCATCAACTAGACAGAGCGTTGAAAATTTGGGAGTTTGATACGGGAAAGTAATGGTGAAATCATGAATTACATTTATAAACATTTACCGGACACACCTCAAGAAAATCGTTGAAATCGCGCAAAGGTAGGACAACTAGTTGAGGTTTTTCACGAGCACGACCCAAATGTTTCCTCAACTGTAATAGTTTTCTTTTTTATATATTGACTAGTGCTACAATTGATCGAATTATTAATTGATCATGGTTTTAGTATCGTGCATTGCTAACTTCCAATCACCAATGAATTTTTAAAAAGTTTACGAATGTGACCTTCACAACTCATTTACTTGAAAAAAAGTAAGTCATGATTCAATGACGTTTACGCTCAATTAAGAGATAGCATTAGCATAAAACTCACTGGTGTTTTTAAAGAGCCCTTCAAGCAAAAAAAATGAATTCTTCGGCCATCCTTTTAACGCATGGGATATTACTCGAGTGACTAAATCGATATGGCACTGATATTTTTTTGTACATTATAAAGTGCCACTTAGTGAACCCATTAAAGATATCAAATCACTGATGGATTCCAACTAAGGTCTCTCCCCATTTTTTTTCAATCCAGCTATTAATAAAAACATCGAAACTCGAGAAAGGATATATGAGGATGAGGAACACACTAGCGTCGATGATTGATAGTGCCAGTTAAAAGCATTCGAGGCCAAGATTTTTATTTATACGAACCAAAAGTCTCAAGCATTCTTATCCAGTAGCAGGGCAAAAAAGCTAAACTTAATTGCTGCGCTGTCCCTCAACATCCTCATATCGCATCCGTTTGAAGTAAAATTAAATTGGAACCCAAGGGATTAACTAATGCCTTTGGATAGCCCGTTCAGAATTCACGGTGGGAACACGAATATTTTCGATAGCTACGAGTGGGCAGCGCTCCTGTGCATCAGTTGCCAGTCTTGGTAATCGTTATCGAGTTCACCATTAACGAGGCCCATCAGACAGATAGGCGTGCCCATAAATTTTCATAAATCGTCCAGATGGTCACCAATTTGCAGCGCTCAAAGGAAAAGATTTATTCAGATAGGATGCTGGCTTGCCAGATGCCACCACTGAATAAATGTCGCTTGTGAGACACTTTCCGCTTCACTCTCATAGCACCAATTTTGCAAATCAATGATCGATGAAACTCATCCAAGAAAATGACCGACTTATTAGTTTCATTAAGTATTTTTAGCCAAGTTGATGGCATTACTCCATCAAAAAACGATTGAAAATTGTCATTCTGTCGCATTGGCTCACTAAAAACTGTAATTTCAATTGATCTGCAAGAAATAAAACGGTAGAGGGCATGTGGGAAATAGTTATGAGCTGAAAATCAAGAGAAGAACGTGCCTAAAAGAAAATTATTCTTTGCTAGCGGTCAAAGTTACCGGCACAAGCATATTTATATGCATTTTTCAATCATTATTTGGTGCTCGAATCGCTTGTAAGAAACTTTTTCTGCAACCTTCTATTTTAACTACCGGGTTTACATTGCTTACTTCTTCCATAGACTAGCTATCATATTAAATTAGTTACTTCAAAGATTGAAAGATTCTTCTCTCTTTAAGCATCGCGTGAGGATTCACATGAGAACTATAGACAATTTTTTGTAAGATAGGTACTTGGGAATGTCGCTCAGTGCAAAATTAACAGAGTGCATCTGGGCTGCCCTTGTGATCACACAACTTCTTCGTGATGATTGGGAGCGTATGGCCAAAGGAGGAGTAGAAGAAAATAGTTTCGCAAGTACTTACCAGTCGGAGCTGCCGACGGCACCGACGATCGTCCTTTTTCGGCTCCAGAGCGCCGCACCGACGCCGGGACCGGAATACTAGTGGCGCCGCCATGCTTGTGGAACGGCGAAGGCAACCTAAAGAGACAAAAAGAATAGGTGAAAGTTAAAAAAATAGGTACGTGGAAAAAACATCAATTAATATTGAAAATTTCAATGAGTAATATTTGGCCCTGGTATTTACACAAATAATTTAATAGCCATGCTATGCTTATTCATTCATATAAAAGGTCCATTCTAAAATATGTACCGCATGAAATTTGTAATTAAACGCTACAAAATAATATGGATCCACACAGGATATGATTTGCGGGTTGAGTCGGTTTTCTAGACTTAGCTGATTATTAAGCAACAATATGACCTCAGATATTTTGACAATGAATACTCCGAAAAGGGACGGAGAGGTGGAGGGTACGCATGTATAAAAATCAAGATGAATAATGGAAAGCAGAACTATTGGAATGATAGGAGTCTAATATATAGTGGTGATTAGTAGAGGGCATTTGGAAACCAATTTCTGGAATGTTAAAATGATTATAATTAAATGGCAATGCAGAGATACAAATCACGTTTCCGAATTCCCACCGCCGTTCTTTCTACAAACGTCCCAAGTGCAATTCCGCTACTCGCTGTTTTCTCTCCGGGCCAGCGGTAATTCAAGGAGGCCACGAACTTGTCGGGTCACGTGTCTGACCAGAAAATTAATATACCAGAGGCGTGTAAAAAGGAAAGCCAAGAGAGGCAGAAAGAGGAAGAAAAAGAGGGAGGAGGAGTCATGTAGTGTGGCCGCTTGGTTCGAACCCATGAGAACGACTGAGACGCCCTCAGCGAGCAATTCGTCGCGTCGTAAGTTCCTCATCGCATGGCGATCGCGGCGGGCGTACAAGTCCCCGACATCCAAAAGGGGAAGGAAGGCTTCCTGCCATTCTCACCCTCGACATTTTCCGATTTGTACCTTCGTTTGGATGAAACGTGAATTCCCCAAAGCGCCTGTGCGACGAACGGGAACGAAAACCAAATGCCGTGATATTGAAAGAGAAAAAAAACGCAAATTTAAGTCTCTGGATAAATTTAGCACTTTCTTAAACATTTATAGTTGTTTCTCTCATGCATACAACAAGTTGAATGGTACCGCTGGCTTACGTAAAGCACAAAAGCGTATTATCAAATAATTATTTAGGAATTGTATGCATGTCTATGTAAATAAATTTAAAAAAACATTGACCAGAAATTAGCAAAAACAAAATTAAAATTAATGAAAGTGAAAAAAGTAAAGGCTAAGTCACGAGGACAAAAAAATTGATAAGCCAGTTTCCAAAAATTGTATGGCATAGCAAATTACTTCGCTTACGGCCAATTGCATATTGGGAAGCATAGCATAAAAATATCGACCGAAGTTTTTTTTCAGATAGGTTGGAAATGTTAACCTATCATCTCAATAACATGTCACATTGAAAACACGTATGAAATGGTCGCAGGTGATAAAAGTGACATCATCCCAAATGGGGAGTTCTATGCACCATAAATACTTTGGAATAGATTCCACAACCCAATTAGTTTCGCCAACTTTAAGACAGGCTGCAAAGAGATCCTCGAAAGCAGATACGTCAAATTTTATATAAAATCAACTAAAACGAATAAATATAAATTATTTTTAACTCTGGGAAAATAAATAGGAGCAGAATTGGTAAAGGTATTGACGTCTACTTAAAATTGATCTAATCAAGAGAATAAGTATAACTCTGGTCATAAATATATCGAGGAAAGATTAAATAAACTATTTTCAATGTGACCCTATCTCAACTGGTATTAAAACATACATTTAATAAATTGGATCCAAGGCTTAAACAGCCCAAGCAATACTAAACAAGTCACTAGCTCGGTCATTATAACATGAAATGTTAAACGAATAGGTATCCTGCTAAACTAACCCACTTGGGGAAAACACAAAATTTTTCTCCAACTCATTAATTCGATGAATGGCTTTGAAAATGAAAAAAACACCGAAATAGGCGAAAAGTTTCTTCTTTCACAACTTGGTTTTCAACTCGGCATTTCAAAAAAGTTTTCCCATTCATGGAACAAAAAAATAATGAAAGGAGAGCCCGGGCGAAAAACGAGGAAAGGCAACAGAGAAGCACATTTTCTTTGGCTGGCGAAAAAAATAATGTTATTAAAAATTGGAGGAGTAGGCAAAGATAAAATAAAACGCGACTTAACACTCCCAAGGAGGGGCTCTCACTTGCAGCGCAATGCGAGGAAAGGAAAGGCATATTTTACCTCTCGAGCCAAAAAAAAAATACAAAAGAAGAAGAATTTAAAGATCGGCTACAAAACGTATGCGGGTAAGGGCGATACGTGCACGCGTTTTTTGGATACTCTGAAGAGAGAAGGAGAAGGTCGAATGAGAGGAGTTGGGGGATAAACGTGTACAAGTGGCGAGGAGATGAATGTGGCTGCATCTGGAGGAGAGGGAGAAGAAGAGGGGATATGGGAATGGGTGCATCAATGCTTTGCATCACGAACGTGGGGCGTCGGAAGACTTCTGCTAAGAGAAGAGAGCCGGATTCGCTCGAATACCAACCAAGTGAGCGGGGATGGGTGAACGCGAAGAGGTGAGAAAATGGAGGAAGGAGGAACGCCAAAAAAAGGTAAATGGCAAGAGAGATGGGAGCGGGCGCGTGTACGGGTGTCGATCCCACAATTTCCGAGAGATGGCTAACGAGTCAACCGTTTTTGAAACAGACTATATTTTCTACACAGTTTGTTCCAGGGTGGATTTAAAAGACGCAAGGAAAAATAAACAAATACATATTTCGCTTTTTAAAAGAAAAGAGAGCTTGAATAATATCAGAAAAGATCCTTTGGGGTATCGTCAGCATTTATGGATCGGCATACTTTTTGCAGAATTTTCAAAACAAAATGTGAAATATTACATTTAGCCACAATTAAAAAGCTTCAATTTAAAAGTATAATTGGCCGCCTCGTTTGCCTCTATCAATATATTAAGTCTTCACTTAAGTAAATTAGGTATCATGATCAATTATGCACCAGGTGCGTCAACAAGACATATATGTACAATTAAACAACCGTCTTGGTTCCTTAGTATACACGGAGGACGTTTATATGGTTAAGTAAAATACTTAGCCAGGTTGACAGGGTTAGGTGGTTCTTTTGCGTTCTATTACACCTCTTGTCGACACGGATTCACTGTTAGATATTTTTTGCTTAATTTGTTCAAATAATATACCAAACAATAGTAGGGAAAGTAAAAAAATGGATCAGCAAATTTTATATTTAATTATGATAATCGTGTACAAACAAAACTTGTCCTAAGACGAGTGAGTTTTTTCATTCCTATTCAGATGGGAAGATCCTTTATGCCCTGATTGTAGCTCCCCACCAATTTTAGGCATCCTGAGCTACGCACGGCATGGGTTTCGCCTGCGCAGATATTCAGAGAGGCTTCTCCCGGATATGCGCTATTACATATCCGGCGATCAGAGGCTCACACACTAGGCTACGTGGTCTTCCACCTGTCAATCACATGCTGCAAGCGCTAGTTGCAGATGATGATCACGCAAGCGATTGCAAATAATAGCTCAAGGTTACTTACGCGAAGAATTGCTGCTTTTCAAAAGTTACGAACTAGTCGGCTAGCTTTGCAGGTTGTTGATACGCTGTATCATTCTCGGGCAGAAATTCTAATTTAGTGCCGGTGTGTAGAAAAATATAATGCAAACGCAATAAATGTTAAATAGTTTCATTAGAAATTCAGAAGTTGCCATGCCATTTCTTCATATTTATTAAATTTTTCGTTCTTGGTGATAATACCACTTAGTTCTAGCGTTAATTATCATTTTCGCAGTTCCATCATGGTATTCCGCAAATACAGATTTACAATCGTGAAAGACGTCACTACCGTCAGTCAAGAAAGCCACATACAGGAAAGGTCACAATGACAAGAAGGCAAACGTTGATGACACCATATACTTGCTTATACATATATATGATAAGCGTATACAACCGAGCATGTAAAACAAATTTAGGACGTCGAGGATCAAAGAGAATCGCACAATTAGGCCGTGATGGAATTTTAAACAGGAACAAGCCCTTCAATAAACATAAATCCAAATGAGCGAAGAGGAGAGGAAATTAAGAAGTGGAGGGCCAGGGGAGAAAGGAGGGGTCGGAAAGACACGCGCTGGTATTAAAGGGGTGGAGTGACAAGACTTGGAAGACGACCATTTAAGGATTCGCGGCAATGAAGAGGGAGGGGAGATCGATATGGCAAAGGGGTGAACGAGAGTAAGTGAAGGGGAGGGAAGAGGTGTGGTGGTATTGCAGATAGAGGGATGGGAACTTGAATTAGGGGGAGTTTCCGAGAATGCACATGGCAGAAGGAGAATGAAGGGTATAGGACTGAACTGAAAAGACTGGAGCAGCGTGGCCAAGTCTGATTATCACACTTTATCTCCCTCAACGAATAAGTCTCAACGGTGAGCAAAATTTTAGCTTTGGCACTAAATTTTACGGAAAAAGAGGATCAAGCTCTTTTTCCTGATTGCAATATGGAAGTGCCAGTAGCCAAAAATTGTTCGGAATGATTTAAAACGACCAATACTTAGCTCGATACTAGGGCTTGATCACAAGACGTATTTTTATTGACTGAAAACAATTTAGACACTTGAATTGTCATTGAAAACATGAAATAACACATGGCATAGAAAAGGTGAGGCGGAACCATGAAATTGCTTAAATTTCTCTATATAAATTTTCCCCAAAAATCTTTGCAGCGGCAGCTTTCCCATAAATGGACTAATGGATGCTATTTGGGGGTTTCTACCGATTGAAGCAGATTGAGACTAGTGGAGTAACGTAAAAGCACACCTTTACTTCCACCACTTGGATCGCTACTTCTCCATATGACCTCACTCATGACCTCACTCTTGACCTCCGCAAAGCTTTCTTCATCCCACCCTTTAAAAGGAAAAAACCGAGACGAACACTCTTAAGTACTTTAAAACGACCCAATCACAATATTGCACCAAATTAGGAAGAATGCCATGTCAGATACTTATTGAAATGCAGAAAATTGAGGTCTACTGACTGCTGATTCTCAGATTTTTCCAGCTCACACCCTTTTACAAATGGTGTTCAAAACTATTATTTTTAGCTACTAAATATCCAATGAATAAGCGATTGATTATTTAATTACCAAGCCATTGTAGCAATGGCAGCATGCAAAAATAAATGGAATGGAGCGAATACCCAATAAAAATGGTGTTCAAAAACATCATTTTCAACAAAAAAAATGTCCTATTAATTTGTGATTGATAAGTGAAATACCAAGGCATTGTAATGATGACGGAATATGTGAAGTATTATAAGGGAGTAAACTTTTTCATATACCATGGAAATATGAGGCATTGTTGCATTTATTATTGCAAAAATTATGTATTGCACTCGTTTATGATCGAGTTTTAATATAAGGAGGCAGAAGTATGAAGAAGAGCATTTGTTTCCAAAGAAACTAGCGGGAGACAGAGGAGTGGACGCATACTATCAGCGAAACGTAATTAAACGTGAAACGATGCAGGTTCTGGATATTGTGCTACCCCGCCAGTGCGCCCTTTTCTACTTTTGGATGGATATAATAAAAGACCGCCCACGTGAAGACTTGGCCAAGAGTTTTCCTCCTCTCTCCAACTCCAAACCCTCATAAAGCGTTGCGCATGAGCGCATCAGGATAGGCCAAGTCGCTGGTGTAATTAACTTTGGAGATATCCGGGGCAGCAATTCCCGCCCAGTGCCATAGAACGCCGGATATGAAAGCCACCTGATTTCGTGAGCTCTTCAATTAGCACCAGGGTTCTAAATGACCAAATGGGGTGTCAAATGAAACATAAAAACGAGGAGTCATAGAAAGCGCCGACAACGCCGTTTTGGGTGCCTTCGCTGTGCGGGATGCGAGAGACCCGGCGTTCGAAGCGGGAATCCCGAGGCGGACACAAAGGAAGGAACTTGACGGAAGACACACACCACTTGGTTTCGAAAGGTCATTGAACAAGCAACGTAGAGCACATGAGACAGGGAGTATGAAAAGAGCACAAATGAAGACCGCTGAGGACCAGAAGGTGAAAGTTGAGGATGGTGACTGACGAAAGGATGGTTCCCGTCAAGTCTCAAAGCGTCATTTTATTTGTCAATGGATAGTGTAAAAATTGCACATCCTCTTACTGAAGTATTTTTAGTTTTTTTTCGGGAAAAATAAAAAAATATGATAGTTTTTAACCAAAATATATTTACTGCAACAGGAAATTCGATTGAAAGACAAAATAAACAAGTTAATCAGAAACTTAAAAAAAAGTATTCGAAGCACGGTAAAAATAAGGGCCGGAGAAAAAAATGCGTAATTCGGTATGAAGAATGAAAAACTTTTCCTTAAAAAGATATTATCCACCTAACGGACAATAGAGGATATCCGGAATGTTAAGAAGGTATACAAAGTGAAGGTATCTGAAGCTTGAAAACTAATGACGCAAATAGCATTTCATTATAGATACGAGGAAAAAAAAAGTAAAATAAACAAAAATGGTGCATGCAGTCGGTAGCATGTAAAGGTAAATAACAGCTAGAAATATATACTTACTTAACAGTACTAAGAAGAACGTAATTTCCTTATACATAAATATCGTCGAAAAAACTGGCAAGTAGTATAAAAAAAATATTGCAGTGAGGTTCGTACAGCAGACAAACATAAAACTTTGCAAGGCCATAGGATCTACCATCTTGTTCAGTAAATACCACATGATTTAAAAAAATAAAAGTCTTCTAGCACAGCACGAAAATCAATTTAGATCCTCCCGCATCGAACCCTCAACGCTCAGGTAGCAAATGTTATGATCGCACGGTCTTCAAATATGTACTAAAAGTTTGAAGGAACTGTCGAATTATCGGTGAAATTTACGATTGAAAATAACTTTGAATATAACGATGCACATTGGTTGATGAAGCCGTGCTCTATTACGGTTCATTTCATGCTCAGACGCCTATGACCGTTATGGAAGAGTCGCCTATTGCTGGAAAACAGGCGACCTCACTGACGCTGATCAAGTAAATATATGTACGAAATCAGTGGTTACAATTTTGTGCTATCGGGTTCGACGCCTACCAACATAGAAAGGGCGATGAACCTTACATTTTCCGTGTTTTTTTCCTCGAAGAGATTAATTTTTCGTCACGATCGGTAATGGACGTGACACAATACTGCGCCCTCTCTCTCTCCAGAGTTCAAGTGAGCCTCGTGGGCATCGCCGTGACGAGGAACGCGGGGAGCGCAAATGATCAGCGGTGAGTTCTGCGCATTGAACTCGAAATCGATCTGCCCGTCTCAGGGATCATTAACTCCTTAAGGGCAATCCATAAACACCGAATGGCTCAGTGATCGATCTGTCTAAGAGTTGGAATTAATTTTTTTTCCATTTTGAGAGGAAAAGTTGAAACAATGAGCGAAAGATGAGCAGCATGGATGCCCAACATGAGGCTCAAGTATGAATGTGCACGAAATTTCTGTGGGCGAAATGGATGAATCCGGAGAGAGTTTCAAAAACTTGGTGGTATACAATATATTAAAAAATAGTGAATGACTCCTAGATTATACCTGAAAGTTTCTTTTAAAGATGAGAGTGCGTTTCCTTAAGATAGGGATCCCTGACAATGCCCTCCAAAAAGTCACCGAGACTTAAATTTCACACTATCTCTATTGAGTGTTTAAAAAATATCAATCGATACATTTACTGCACGACACTCGGGTATAGCTTCTAAACATGCGAATCAGAAAAAAACGAAGTTAAAGTAATCAAATGCAATTGCCGAAAAACTTCATTTACCCGATGGAAGCAAGCCGAACCTCAAGTAGGACCCAAACGTAGTAATGATGATTAAACGAGCTCACAACTCAACTCCCATGAATCCAAAACGCTTTTAAGAGAGGTGGACACTTGAGATTGGCCGAGGACTTAACTGCGCCCATACAAGTCGCAAGGTGAGCCATTTTAGTTGACGTAAAGAGGGTGGAGAGAGGATGGATTCGCAAAAGTTTCGCGGGCGGGGCGGGGAAATATGAGAGAGGATCGTGTGGGCGAGAAGGGGGAGGGAAGCGGCGGAGTAGACGGAGATGTTCGCCGGCGGGAACGAGACATCGGAGGCGACGGGAGAGATTCCAAGCATCGGAGGCGACATGTTTCCCTCCCGTCTCATTCGCCCATGTTTAGACGAAAGCGCGCTCCACGGGACGCCGAATATACCGTAACCAACCCACATCCACAGCTCGAGGAGGAAAATTCGAATTCTAATATCATGACTGGAACTGGTGGGATCTCATCGTCAAGTGGAAGCTTCTCTATCGTGAGAGTCTGCTTTCAAGCGACTCCGAAGTTAATTTTACTCATTCAACAACACAATTTCTTTTCCTTTTAGTGGCAAATTCATGTTTAATGTTCTGTGAGAACTTGAGACATTCTATTCGTCATCATTACGTGGCATTCAGACGCACGGTTTACATTACCTGCAACTAATTTTTAATATATCCATGTGAACGACCATAATGCAATTGTTCTCGATTTTTCAACATGAAATTCGTAAAAAATCACTATTTTGATGGAAGGGTGCAATCAAAGTCATGTATTACCTTAAGGCTACATTTTTAAGCTTTAGCTGTCATTTTCAAGAGGTAATTTTACATCTGCCCGCAAAAAAACGTAATATGCGCTAAATATAGTATTGACGTGATTCTCTGAATCACTAAATAAAGTGGAGGAGCTTCAAAAGATAACACAGATCCGTGAAGTAAACCAATTGTTTTATAATTCTAGGATAAAATTTGGATGATAAGCAACTCAAAATTTGGATTGCGTGAAAACGTTTCCAGGGAAGAAGACTTTTTTTAAAATTAAAGTGTTACTCTTACATTAAAGTTGAACTAGTATCTTTTAACCAACTAGACATACGTTCTACATCATTTGGCTGCTGACATAAATAGCCAGACACGACGAATTCTCGATCCTGGCACGGAAGGATTAGGGCAATATTGGAAAAGAATGAGGAAAACGGAGCAGATGGGTAGTGAGGTGGACGGAAAAAGAAGAAGGCATTAAAAAAATAAATCAACGTTCAAAGCTGATGGATAAAGATAAAGATGGAGTAGACGGAATTTGTGAGTTTTCTAGGAAACATCGAAAATATGAATCCTGGAAGGAATCGAAGGGGGATTTGAGAGAGAAGAAAAATTATCGAAGGCAGAAAAAATCAGAAAAAAAATGTCACCAAAGCCTTAAGAATTTTCGCAAGAAAAAATTACTATTTAAATGATCCAAATTACCAACTTTTAACCATATAAGCAGAAGTACGACGGAAAACGGAAAAAGATGATTCTCCATTGATTAATATAGCACCATCAGCTGTAAAAAAAACTCTCTGGAAAAAGTAGATACATATTAAGGCTTAGCAATCGGTGCAAATGATCGAGGAATCGCAAGTACCTAATTGATCAATTTTATTACAATCGGCCGCAGATGGGCACCAGTTTCTTGGATATTTTTCCATACGCAGGAGGAAGATCACAGTTAAAGGAAGGGATGCGAATGTCTTGAAGGACATGAAATATCGATGCCTTCAAAAACGTAAAAGGAATTTGAATAATGTGTGCCTTTTATTAAATCTGGTATTCTTCGCGAGTGGTCGCGATGGAAGCGGTGGTGCAAGTGAAGGAGGAGGGAGTGAAGATTGGAATGGGAATGGGGGGGGGGGCAAAAAACAAGCAGGATATGATTAGGGAGGCGGTGTTGGGGGGGCTGAAGGGGATGAGGGTGTGTGGTTTTGACGGGGAGTGGAGGGAGGGGTGATATGCAAGAGGGTAAGGGAGCGTGGGTGGGCTTTGGAGCGGGGAATGGGTACAGGCGACAGGGATGGGATTCCGAAGGGATCACACACAGGGAACTATATCCATCTCAGTCTCACTCGGAAGCAGTCACAAGGGATTAGCAGAAGGATACCATTTGGTCTCACTGCCGCGTGAGAAGGGAAAGGAGCGAAGGCTTGTGACTAAGGAAGGGGAGAAGGGAAGGGAGAAAAAGGGAGGGAGGGAGAGAGAGTGAGGGGTAACCCTGTTACAGGGGGAGGGAGGAAGAGGGAAAGATTCGAGGGGATGGTGGAGGGACTCGAAAGGGGCGAGAAGGAGATTGGTGATAGGGTGAGGGAGATAGCGCTATTGCGGTGGAGACAGAGATACGGGAGGGATCAGAGGGGTTGCAGGGTACAGAGGGGCGAGGAGGCGGCACCAATCGGGGAGGAGGGAGAGGGGTGAGAGGAGACACCAATCGGGGGAGGGGGTGGAGAGGAGGCACCGATCGGGGGGGAGGGGTACGGAGAGGTGAGAGACAGGGATGAAGGATAGTGTCTCAAAATTTTGTGAGGCATCCCGAAGCACGAGAGATATATTCGATGAGCTATCTAGAACAAGAGCAAGTTCAATTACCGGCCAAGTGAGGGTGTATGCATTCACACACACACTTCATACAATACTACATGAATATCACCTCCTCTTCTTCAGGCTTGATGCTCATATTCAGAACAGAACAGAAAATACCGATCTAATGCTGCTTAGATGGCTCATAGAATTATTACCAAGGCGGAATGATTCTTTAAAAAAAATATAAATACCTTCGAATACTCGCTCTGAAGAAATAATCATTATTGTAATCATAAAAATGCGTATGCTGAAGGTGGAAAAAAACTAAACCTCTTGAATAACAAGCCAATAATGAACCATCAAATTTCCCAGGAATGCTATCCAAGAGAGATAACAACTCGATAAGGAAAAAGATATCGATCGCCAATATATGGGCATAAAATTCACTTATAAAAAACAATTAATAAAATTAAGACCCATCCATTTGAAATATATACATGGGGCAGAATGTAGAAAATACAAAATGAACAACCAAATTGGGTTATTACTAGCATCTTAAATCCTTTCTTTCATAGTGGTTTAAAGACTTACAACTAAAGAGAAATACGTAATAAAAATTATTAAGTTTGAGCATCTCATCACGTATATATCAACGACTATCTCTGTTTTCTTTGATTTTCATAGCAGGATATGGCACCAGTTAAGAGGTAACCTCCACTTGGTGGTGTGTTGGCGAGGACGAGCGTGGTCCATCCAAGTACCTTTCTAGAATGAGATAACGCCGTCGCGCTGGGCACGGACTCGCGAGGCAAATGTCCACGAAAGCGACGCTCCGAGGGACGGCTGTAATTGATGACGCCGGGGGCAAACCAATTTACGTCGAATTTCGCGAGGATTTGGGGTGGGAGAGGTGGGCCTTTTAAACCCCACCATTTCGAGGTTCAACGTGCACTCGGGAGCGACCCCATGGTTAAAAAAAAAGACGAAATAAATCCGCTAGCATCGCATTTTGGGAGACTAGAGGATTTCGAGGACGATGAGAATACTTCCACGTCCTTTTTTTTATCTCTCCACTTCACTGAGCTTGGAGGAAGTCTTTACTCGCTTTTAGGATATCCTGGGAGTAAAAATAGGGACGAAACGATAAGAGGCGTTCTCACTGCACAGTCAACTTAGCAACTTCGACCTACACCTGAGTGCTTTATCAACATTAGACCAAAAGCCAAAATGGGGAGAATTTTACGCTGCAGAAGCAACATTTGCTTGAAAAAGGCCAATGTTGCGAATGGATTCTGATACAGTCCGCGCAATTTTAGGAGAGTTTTCAAACCCCTATTCCGGCTATCTGTAAAGAGCGGTGATAGCAATAACATAGGGAATATGAAAGCTGATGATATGGACGGCCCGAATATTTTTCATTCATATGTAAGCAACCCACGTAATGGATCCATATTAATATCATCAATCACCTAAATCTTACAAAATATTTCGGACGATGACGTGTTGCCAATTTTTTCATATTGTTTTAAATTATAGCACATCGGGGAGAGGTTATCCCATATTTAACAAGAGATTTACGACAGATGTGGTCTAATTGTCAGATATGTCAAAACATTTTCGACCCCTGTAACTCGAAAAATATTCTCACTTAATAATTATGAAAATAATACGCCGTTTAAAAATCTACCACCGCTTGTCACCATATTCTTTTAATAACATGATGAAAATCAAAATCAAGTGTAAAACATGGTATGGGAAGCAATTAATTGGCGAGAGAATAGCTATTAGTAACGCCGCTTTTATCAGCCGGAGTAATTATGAATATACGAGGAAAAAATTAAAGAAAGGATATTATTGGTCAAAAATGGCAGAGATATTCTGGTGACTTGATATAACGTTCATTAAAATGACGATACCCAGCTTCGATTATCAAAACCAGAGGTGCTTCTGCTTCACCTTTTTATCATCTTTTTTATGGCAATCTTTTGACTAAAGGTTTTACTACAAATGATTGAGTATTTTCTCAGCGCAAAATATGATTCAATATTCTCTCTCACTGATAACGCTTGCGTCAACTAACTGACAGTCCGATGAAATTTATTGTATCCAATCTCCGAGTCAACATGGGGGTAGAGAAAATGCTACGTAATCTTGCTGTTAACATTGACAGGTCATAATAAAACCAGGCCTTCTTGTGAATTGCCACAATCGACATGAATTTTGCCCCAAATGACATAGTGCTGTATATAAACGCAGCGAGTGCCTCGTCGAACTTCTCTGCGATCGGTTCTTTGGCCAAAAACATAGAGGAGCGCCAATTCATTTCGATCAAATTATACCTACTCACCATTTTGAGGGAATTCTAATTAATTATTTTACCTGACATAAAATACTCAAACGCGTTTGGCAGCATTTTTGTCAACACTTCTCACCGTGGGCTTACTGTTTCATTAGCCTGAATGCTTTGATTCGAGTCAGAGTTTTGCGAGTCCGCAGTATGAAGCGAGGAGAGGAAGAAAGGCAGAGGGAGAGAGAGGGGGGGAGGGAAAGAGAGGAGAGAAGAGAAGGAGAGCAATAAAGCAAAGGGCGGAAAGGCATGGGAGAGAAATTAAAGGGAGAGCGTTGAAGAAAGTAATGAAACTGGGAAACGGCCTGATGGAAGTGAGGAGGTGATAAGATAAGGAGGGTGGTTTGGGTGGGGGGGCGCAGTTTCCGAGGGGATGTGATGTCTATCTCTTCCTCCTCGGCCATAATTCCTCTGATGTGAGACGGAGGGAAAGACGAAGGTGGGAAGTCCAGAACATGGAGTACATCCTCTTGTTCGAGATTTCCTGGTCTTCAAGGAGGAGAGAGGTAGATTTGGCATTGCTGTAGTTATAAGGTGCAAAGATGTATCTACATCTACATAATACCCCGCGAGCCGCCGCATGGGCGAGTGGCAGGGATGTTAGGTCACCAGCCTTGTAAAGGTGTAAGTTTTTTGGAGGTGGAATGGTAACATAAATTATAGGAGTGTATTTAGTGGAGCTCAATTTTTACTGTTCGCGGGAAGAACGAGTTTTTGTTCCTGTCTGATCGGCAGTTTATCTCTCTTATTTTATCGTATCTGTCAGATGTAGTGAGGAGTCATGATAATATTCTCTATGTCGCTCTGAAAAATATCAGTTCTGAATTTATCAAGCAACCTAAGCCTAGCGTGTAGCCTCCGTGTCTCTAGGGGCTTCCACCTTAATCCCTATAAAAGTTTTGAGACACTATATGCACGCTCATAGCAGTTTTTTAACGAAGCGCGTTGCTTCCCTTTGTATTTTATTAATTTTTTTGGTTAAATCTTTTTGACCAGGGTCCCAAATGCTCGCAGCGTATTCGAGGTGTGGCCTAACCAGAACGAAGTAGCATCTCTCTTTGACTTTTCCATCCAAGGACCTTCCAATTATACGTTACACAAAACCTAGTTTCTTTAATGCTGCGCCACATATGTTTTGTATGTGTAATCCCCACGATATATGGATCCATACAACGAAGTCATAACCAGCGATCCACCGAAGTGGCGTACGATAAATACGTCAATTGTAGTATATCACGTGACTGAGGGGATTTTTTACTAATAAATAATTAGGTGAAACCAAAATAAATGAAGAAATGCATTCTCCAAATTTGTGGAGAAATGCTCCCACGCGAAGCCGTTAGTGTTGAGTGCATAGATCTCTGGTTGGTTCAAGCGTTTTATTCCAACTGCTTCACATCCTAATACAGAGTATAAACCCAAGAAAAATAAAGAAATGCGTTGCGAAAAAAGTGTGCACATGAATATCGTATTAAATGATGAAAACAATTTCAAATGCCAACAGCCACGTTTGGTCTGAATGGAATGAAGCGTGTTCTTATCACTTCAGTGTAAATATCAATATGTCAACGAAGGCTATTGATCATGGATGCTATTTTTAGCCATTAGAGATAGTAACGAAACGAAAGTATTACTCAATAATATTACTCTTTTGGGGTAGAAAAGGACAATCCAAGTGTGTGGGTCTGAATTACCCCGGAGCCACATTCAGAAAATGCATACAAAATTGATAGTGTAGAAACATAATTGAGGTGAAAACAAATTACTGCAGGTGCATGATTTATGGAAAAATTTTAAGTACCATTATTTAACTAATGTCACATTTTAAAAATTCGTAATTGATGGAGATGCGTATATCCTTTAAGACTGGATTTAGTTGGCATCAAACCCTATGAAACATGGGGTATTTTTACTAGATATTCTAGTTTTACGAATGAAAATTCACAATTTTATCCCCGCGCATTTGTTGCTTGAATATAAATAGATTTATCTATTGATAACGGAAAAATTTCACCGTGTTGTCCATTAAAATTCTACATTCATTTCTGTATTTTAAGACCTGACTCAACAGCACGCATTTTCTTTCTGAGGACCCAGATTTATCGTCATTAAATATCAATCAGTGAATAATTGCCGTCATCCAGACGGTTTCCCGAGAACTTGATGGGGAATTATCCCACTTCAGAGAAATCCAAAGAGCAGAATACGATGATGGTTTACGGAGAGCTTTCATAGTAATACACAAGCACCCACCGGAATGTTGAATGGAGTATAAAATACGGTTCTAACACCGGGTAATTACCACGTCCTAAAAGCTTTTCCAAAGCACGCCAAAAATTCTCAGTTTTCACTCATGTCATAGTGGTCAAAGTACGAGTGAGGGGAATTGAAAAAAAACCAACTATTCTTTCAGCACAATTAAAACATATGAGACTGGAATCATACAAAAAACAGGCGTGGGTTTTCGTCGAAATTGTATTCCTTTAGGTGACCGGCAAGACAATTAAAAATACGTTGAGTGCTAAACTTTCTCATTATCTCCAAAAGCAGGATTTCTATTAAAAATTACAATGAATGTTACGCCTTCAACAATTTGAAATCTGTTTTTTGATCAATCTCGGAGCATAATCACTCCCTCGATTTTAAACAAGAATAGGTTTTTTTCCAGGCAAAAACACAGACATGATCCACAAAACGGCATAAATTAGAGTCCATGCGTCTCTTTTCGATCTTGATTCCTAGCCATAGATTGCGAAGTGTAAAAGGTTGAAGCTCAATTCTAACAATCACGATTAAATCAAGGATTGTTGCAATTAAGGTAGTTTGAGCGAAATATCATTTTACCTTCAAATCAATGAATTTGGTATCATTTTATAGACAAGTATATCATCCTTCCATTGACCCAAAAACTTCAGCCCCTTACCACATTACTTTAGGAGATATTTTCCAGGAAATACCAGCCATTTTACATGGAAATGGTTCATGTATGCACTCCAGAGAGACATAATTTGACAAATGAGGAATTTCTAACACCTAGATCTCGTCAAAAAATCAACAGTATGTAGATTGTGTGTTTTCTTAACTATTTTTGAAAATTAATCATATTGTCACCGCAGTAAACTCTTCGGGATCACAATAACCCTTCCGTTTTGATGGAGTTTCTAACGTACCGCGTGAAAAAAATGAGTCAAGCTAAAGACTTATTTAGATATTTTCATTTGATTACTTAAAATTTCTGTCATGTAAAACTATACTATTGCCCCATTAATAATGAAATATTTAATTCGTGTGTCTCACGGCTGGTGAAATTAAAACGTATAATTCGAATGTGGTCTCTATTATGATTAGGTAAATATCTCTCTCGCAACCACTTAAGCACAGTTTAGCAATTACATTCTACTTTTAAAAAATAACAAAGAGGAAAAACACATCATAGGATATACTTTATACATCTTCTTCATAGCTTCTCAGCTTAGGTGCCAATCACATTTTGATGAATTTAAGACTATTTTATCAAGAGTGAAAACGTGTGTTACAGGAGGAAAAATTAAAGAAAAATAAAGACAGCATCCCTTTCAAGGCGGGAGAAGGGAAGGCGCCTCAAAGGAAGAGAGGCAGAACACGAAGTTTGGTGAGGGAGAGAAGACGAAAAAAGTCTCGTCTCTGCCCGGGAGGGATTTAAAGAGGAGGAAGTTTAAAAAAAGAAGCGCTGCCCGAACGGTGAGAGAAAAAGAAGGAATTACGGAAAGGGGGGAAGGAAGGGGAGAGGAGGAAAGAGGGTGTGGGGAGGATGGTAGTACTCACTCCAGGGAAAATCTCCCGTGACGCGCCGCGGAAGGCGGTTTTATTTAAGCTGAGCAAACAAATGAGACTCTTAAAGGGCCCTATTCATCCCCCCCCCCAACCTTCTCCCATTATTATTTTTTCTTCAAGTCTGGCATTTCCTTGGAAGAGAAGAGAGAGAGAAAGACGGGGGATGGCGGGGGATTAAGAGAGGCTGTGTATATTCGGAGGTTGGACGTTCGAGGAGGGGGTGTGGAGTAGAGGTGCGACACCGCTTGCGGGGAGAGCGGTTTGCCGTCGCCCGTCACACAGGGAAGCAGCGCACAGCAACAAGAGAGAGACGTCGACGAACGACAAACAGATGAAGATAGGGCGGCGGATGTTTTCCAGATATCCTTTCCGTTCCTCGCCCATCCCTCCCCTTTTTCCCTCGTGGCTCACCAGCTACACACCTTTAATCCTCCCCTACCACCACAATTCCCGGCACTACAGCGGCGGCGGAGCCTCACTTAACGTCGCCAAACACTGGAATGGGACATACGAACACACACATCTTGCGACGAGGCCATACGTTACCAAGGTCACACTTCTTTTTTTTACCGTTACCGACACCCTGTGACACACAGATGAGGTCACCTTGACCATAAATATTCGACCTCCACCACATCTCGAAGAGCCTGATTACTAAACAAGAGTAGAGGTGAAACAGTTAACTCGACAGGGGTAGGGGTGGAACTTATGTAACACCTGCCTAATGTCCTCCATCATCAGTTTTTTCAGGTGGTTTTGCAACCATATACCCAAAGAATTGGATTGGATGGGATATCTGGGGAAGCGACCGACGGCTAAGGTCATTTGCGCCATAGGGGATAGGTAAGGGAGGAAGGGTGGATAGAAACCCGGCGTCGGCATTAGCCTGCTCTTCACGAAAGGCGCCATGGGGGCCATAGCTTAACGTCTCATCCGACAGATGGAGCACTGTACTTGAAGTGCCCTCCACAAGGCACTCAAGCAGAGATCGGGCTTCCTCTAAAAAACATCTTCCTCTGCACGGATTTGAACCCAGGCCGTGTAGTAGGCAAGTACTCTAGCCACCACACCAACCCGATCCCCCTATCTAAGGAATAAATGCAGGTATCGCTAGCCAGTAACAATTAATAATAACTACCAGGAGTGCTGTTTCGATTTATGATTTGGGAGAAATATTAAGTTTCGCATAGGTTTTTAGCAGTAGGCTTAGTTTCCGCTTCACTCTCCTGCTGTTTTTCATTCGTGTACCTATATTTAACCAGCATCGCATTCTAAAGGCAGTACTATTTATTCATCATTCAATGCCAGAGAGTTCAAATTGTATTCTTCACTGTTAAAACCTCAGGACAGGATGACTCCTCTGCCCCTCAATTGATAAAACACAAGAACGTATTTGCTAACAAGATTTCACCGAAAAATGATATTATTTGCGCTTGAATACTTCATATCTGTTGTCGGATTGGGAAACCATGAGAGAGAAACCCAATAAATGGGATAAAGATAGGCGCGACAATTGCCAGCTTGAGGATCAAAAAGAATTTATAAGGCCGTATTAGACTGCTAGAGTATTGCTATTACTATCTAAACTTACTCTCTTAGTTTTGTAAAAAAAAGTAAAAGTAAACTGTTGTTGGCGCCTAAAAACATTCAAAAGCCACGCTCCTTGCCCCAAATCTTACACTGCGTTATATATTTTTAAAAAACATCCTCCTATTTTGAGTTTGGCGTAATACATGGAACATCCTTCCACTTCCCAAGAAGACTGGGAAACGCATAAGACAACAGCCTCCGCAAAAGAGTTTCCCAAAGTGGAGAGTAAACATTTTCTTTCCCACTGAAATTCCTTATTTTAGACACCCACAGACTTCTATCAGCGAAACCGTACGGTGGATGCAAAGGAAAAACAGTGGACGAAAGACACCTTCCAGAACGCTAGTCAAAGATAGGAGGGGACAGATATACAACGCACACAGGAACATGTGTCATATACCGAGAAGGTTATTAGAATAAATCTAGGCGTTAATTGCAGGTCATAAATTTAAGAGTCAGGAGTCATTGAGAAAGAATGAATACGGGTGGACATGTGGTCACGCGATTACGATACCATCAGGATTCGCGTCGATATTTTACCATTAGGCATACAAATTGGCATTTTGTACTGTCAAAAATAATTTACTCCGCCAATTCACGAAGCCTTTTTAAGAAACTGTGCCTTTCATTATCGTGATCGCATTAAATGGAGACAGTTCTTCATTATCGGGAGTGAAATCGATTACAAGGAATCGTTTTGCGAGGATAATGAGATGCGAAAACTTTTTTACCGTTAAGTTCACCAAGTCTTCTGCGTAGAGTTCTCATTATCTTCTCAAACTGATCCAAGGACACCAATTTCACAATCGGTAACGGGTTGGTTATGAGTACTCTTGGATATGCAAAGGGCAATCGTAAAACAACCTATTTTGGATTGTGTGAGGATATGCAATTTGCGTGACCGTCGAGTGAAGAGTAGGGAAATACTTCCGCGAATATTACCCTCAGGAGCGGATTGAAAAGACGCCATGATGGAAAGTCTGGAGAGTAGCAATCCAAGAGGCTAAGAGGGAGGCGTTTTCACGGTTCGCGGCGTGTACTTTACCGCTTGCAAACAAACGCAATCATCAGGTGAAGCATAACGCGTGAAATTTCCAATTTCCACAAGGCGTAGGCAGGCATATAGGTGTCGTGCTGTCGCGTTTTTTATTTCTCCTTTCCCAAGGCTCATCTCTTTCTTCCCACACGGTCTAGGTCACATGGGAATGAATTGAGACCCCCCTTTCGTCCCCACTGAGCGAACGTCGAAAAAAGTCGGGGTGAAGTGGAGGCTGTTCAATAATAACTCGGCCGTAGTACTTGATTGTGAGACGAACGCCTAGGGAGTAAAACTCACCGGGCATCATTACACCTTGCATGCAGTTGACAAAAAAATAGCCCAAAGAAACGCAGAACTCTGTGGAAAATGAAGTGACTGGATAGGATATGGAATGACATGGACACGGGCAAAAAAAAGACGGGACAAGCCGGGAATGACGTACTTACATAACTTTTTCCACGGAGAGAAAAACTCGTCAACAGGAATTCCCAGATTCAGTTAAAAATTATTTTCATCACGGAATGTAAAAAAAGGTCAGTCGATGGCGCAGTAGAGAACGGTAGCACAAGGAAAATGATCAATTTTACCTCGAATTCGACATCAATTTTACTTTTTGGTTTATTTACGGGTGCAAAACTATTATCTACTTGGAGTAAAATTACTTTTCGAGATTCGATTATTTGGTGATAGCAATGGAAAATGGATTCTGTGCATTAATTTATAAACCTTGCATTACAATAATATTTATCCGGGGAAAGACAATTGTTGTAGAAAAGTATGGACTTTGCTTAGCAATATGCTCTCCCAGTATTGAGGACATGCCCCGGCAAAATGTTGAATCAAGTAATCCCTGTAAATGAATGCAAATTATTTCTTACGAATCGTTTCCATCTCACATGATGCTTGCCTGCGTAGATCTTTTGGCTTCATGAGAGAACTAATATGTATACTCTGACCTTTATCTCAAAAAGTTCACTTAGGACCAGAACAGTTTCAATCGCCTATTTTTTTTTTGAACTGTTACCCGGATCCTGAAAAAAATGAGGGATACATTTTTCCCGAGCTCAAAGGGTTTACAAAATACCCAAAGTATTTTATATACGCTAGATTTTCCCGTTTACCGACAAAGCGTGCTATGAAAAGAATTATAGGGAATTATAAAGATCAACCTTGATGGAAGAGTTTCGTTTTTATTTCCAAAGATGCTTCATACTTGTTGAAAGAAACTATCGTGAGCCACAGACGAGGCTCGTTTAAGAGGCGCACCGGAGCATCGAACCCGGGACGAGGGCTCTAGAAGTCAATGGGTCCATACGGAGGGTGGGGTGACTGAATTCGTGAGATGGAAATCTGATTCGCTGAGACGAGTGACAGGAAGGTACGAGGGGAGGCAATGGTAAGCGTTGGCTAGAGAGCAGAATGCAGCCAGCGCGCTGCGGTGTGGGTGAAGAAAAAAGAAGAGAGTCGGGCGCACGGAGCTCCATCTCACGGCCGGACAGCGGATGAAGGGATCTTGTTCACGCCCGTTCTCACGTGTAACGCATCGCCCTTAGGGCGGGGAGGGGGGCAAAGAGACAGCCGGGAGGGAGGTAGGCAGGACGGACGAGTGGAAATAATTTGTGGACGAGGAAGAGAGAATGCCCCGGGAGAGGAAAAGTCATCACTCAGCCCGCGCACGGGATATGAATCCTGGCCACTCGCAAAAAGGCCACTTAGGCAATTGCTTTCGGAGAAGCGCCACAACGCTGAGAGGCTATCCGCAGAACGAGGAGATCATCGGAGCGATAAAACATTTACAACGCTGCCCAGCGGCGGGTGCGGGAACGACCAAAAGGGTGAATTCAAAAGGTAAAGTCGCGTCGGCACTTCCCCGGAATGAATCTCTTCTATCCGGCCCTTAAAGCTTATAATTCTCCACGAGAGATGGAAAAACCGCGAGATATACCGAAGCCCCCTCGACGCTTAGCGTTTTGTTTGTTTTTTCCACCATGAAAATGGGAAACAAATTACCTCGTCACATACTCGATTACAAAAACATAAAAACAAACCTTTTCACAGTTTCTCTACCACACAGCAAAAAAGTGGGCATGTCAATCATTTCTGCTGATTTTCGAGAGTACTTGAGAGTTTTCTCGCCTAAAATACCACGAATTTGATAGCAATAATGTCATTGAGATTGCAGAATAGTAGCTATTGTAGGGAGAGAGCTCTGCTTCAATTTGGAGGACATTTTAGGATTTTTTTCTAGACATCTACAACTAAAATTTAAGGAGAGCAATTTTTGGGGCACCAGAAATATGCAGAAAATAACGTGGCTCTATGGTTATAGGCTCAATTTCCAATATGAAATCACAAAGGCTTGGTAGTGAGCTGTCCTCACATTTAACCATCGTCCAGTTTAATCTCTTCGAGGCAAATGTCCTGTTATATTTATTCTTTCGGTTACCAATCACGCTGACTGAATTAACCTCAACAATCTTCTAACAACGGCGTAAGATTAGTAAACACTCCCTTTTACAGAACATATTATGACAGACTCTTGCGTAAAAATATTACTCAATGAAAGCTAATTCTTTCCATATTCACTGGCCCACTCATCCTTATTTCATTCCTTTTGATTGACATCCGCTTTGAAACCTTCCTTTGGATAAAACTGCTGAGCCAACCAATCAGAGGAAATATTTGATGACTCGAATATATTCGTTGAAATTGTTATAAAAATGCAAAAACATGATCTTTAAAGCATTATTTTCGCTGACTGTGTAATTTAAAAGTACTGCAGGGAGTGAAATATACTCAGGTAAAAGTTTCACATGATGGAGAGTCCATTTCAGTCCTACTTCATTCTCTGAAAACAAAAAATATAATATATTTGAGTATCAACACTTATGGCTTTTTACCATTTTATGAAGCCTCTAGCTGGAGACATTGATTCATATATACAAATATCATGGAATGAACTAACTGGGAAAATTAATCTCCAATTAAAAAATAAAAGGACTACAGAAGAAAGCATTAATATTTCACTATTAACGCCAATGTTATATCTGTGCTCGTCTTGCAGGATTGTATAGAGACTCTAATGGTAATGGGAGCTAATAATTCTTCAAATATATCCTTATTTTTCACATTTTTTTTTCGATATTCTAAGTATGTATTGGAGAGACAACCACAATGTTTTTGCTTTTATTGCACATTTTTCCACCAAAAGAGGAGCCTCTTACTGACACGACGCACTGGTTTCCCCATAACATTAATTTGTGATAGCTTACGCTGCTCTTCTTGACTTCGTGATAAGAATTGCTCAAGCATATACTATTTTAACGGTTGGAGTCATAAAAGACTTACGCCGCTCAACATAAAGTTTTATTGCAATTTATGTGCGTACGATGATACTGTTACATCCTCAAGCAGCGATAAAAGGACGAGAATGGCTATAAAGTGGGATATTATGCTTAGAATTTATGCATCTGAGATAGTACGGCACCGGCATATGTTATGTCCGTGAGGAGATGACGGCGGGATAGGCACGACTTCATATACTGATCTCCACAGGTGCCGAGATATTTAATAACTTCTTTCAACTTCACCATGAGCAGAGGAAAAGGTAACAGTATCAATATGAGTCACAGTGTTGGCATGAAAATAAATTCTTCTGTTATGTCCTTCACCTGTCATAGGTAAATCCGGAGCAAGGATTTGTACAGGTATCCAAAAGATACTCGTATTCACAGCAGTTCGATACTTTTTCATTCCAGTCGCTGACGGAGATGGTAGAGAAGAATTTTATAGCCAACGCAGGCCGTTTAGACGATTAAATTAAGAACATAAGCGTGTTTCATTTAAGTTTAGAAACTTAATAGAGAAAAATAGCAAAAGATACTTATGTACGCGCCAATTACTAAACGATTATACAGGGTGTCCCATAAATGTCACGCCACAGTGACACTGTAGCTAGGGCAGCCTAAGAGGAACCGAACCAGCCTAATATGACCTCAGTAAAAGTTGCACGGTTTTCGAGATATTGCCAAATTAAAGCTTTTTCAAAAATTTCACTTTTTTTACATTTCTAGTCCCAGAATTCAATCGGATAATTTAACGTTCTCATTAGGGCCGCTCTTTTAATCTTCCAACTGTGACTCATGTGCCGACTTCTACCTGGAACAGAGGCCGGAGAGGGTCCGGAGGGTCATGGGGTCCGAACAAACCAAAGAAACGCGAAAGCCGCTATCCCTGTCTAACTTTATCGGCTTTCAAAAATGGGATGGATAGAGTACTTTGTTTGTTAATTTGTGGCAGTAGCCCCATCAGAGAGCCAAATTGAGAGCTATTCAAGTGAATTCTGGGACTAAAAATGTAAAAAAAGTGAAATTTTTGAAAAAGCTTTAATTTGGCAATATCTCGAAAACCGTGCAACTTTTACTGAGGTCATATTAGGCTGGTTCGGTTCCTCTTAGGCTGCCCTAGCTCCAGTGTCACTGTGCCGTGACATTCATGGGACACCCTGTATATACATAATCAATTTGAGATCTTCAATCTTAGCTGCAACCTTATTCCACGTATTCTCTTTTTCTGACACATCAAAATGAAATGTAATTGTAATGTAATGCAACTTTAAATCTGTAACTATTTTGAAATTTAAACCTTATTATGCATATTGTACTTGTATTTGTATTTGATAAATATATTTTATTTGGTTTACTTATTTTTATAAAGCCTATTGTGTGTTTAATTTAATTTAACTCGTTAAAACGTACTGGATTAACTTCCTTCTGACAAAGCCTATGTTTACGTAAATGTATGATCAAACAGGTGAATAAAATAATTATTATTATAAACAGAGAAAAATGAGCCAAAACCTGCGGCAATGAGATATACATGCAAATTCCAGATCACAATACATATTTCGCGACTCCATGGTGGATATTTCAATTAAACCACTGCCAAAGCTAGCAAATTACACTTATTTAGACTAGCAGAAATGCTCACCCTAGGAATACACCCGGTTCTCAAGGATTCGCAAGCAAGTGAACTGAAAATAAAAAAAAATATTCAAATAACTAAAGCTCACGATGCTCCGAAACCATTTTAATAGCAATAAGTCACAATAAAATAACTTCTGTGATAGGTAAATCCATGATTTCCTCATAAATGATAACACCAATTATGTTTCAATCCACAGATTTACTTTTAATGGTGCTACTAGTTTTGACGCTTCTGCGTCATCTTCATCTGAAAAGCGTCAAAACTATTAGTACCAATAAAAATAAATCTGTGGATTGAAATATAGTTGGTGTTATCATTTCTTAAAAATGGACTTCCACAAGGTTACGCTTGAAACGATTGAAATCATGATTTCGTCCTTCAGCAGTTTCCAACCTTGGATACGCGAACCCTCGAGGGGACGTGCTCGGTGGTTCTGGGAGACGAAAAGCTTGAATAAACCGGAGTCTAGCTGAGGTATTTTATTTAGATTATCTCTTAATTTTATTTGTTCTCAACACCCAGAAAACAGCACAATAGGCTAATTGCAACGGGAGTAATGAAAATAACAATGGACGACCACAAACTCCCATGTCTCGAGTGGCCTATAATATTACACCGTGAAATATTCCAAGTTACTGCTTCCATATTCGTTCAAACTGATAAATTCATTAAAGCACACGAGCTCCATTGAAAGTCACGGCAGTGAAAGGCAGACCATGATCCAAAAAGCGTCGTAAATATCAATACAAAGCGAGCGACCCTTAGCCGTTGATGAAAGTTGAGTGGTAGTTTTTCTTTAAGGGGCAGAGGAAACGCATCGACTGCACACAGTCCTTTGCTCTTAAAGTCATGGAGAGGTTTGCTAGGTTCATGGAGAGGAAGAAAAAAAGATTCTACAATTTTTTCCTTCCTTCCTAAAGATCCCCTCGCTGAAGAGACTCGACTGAAGTGACATTCTTGCAGTGACTGATAGAGCGGGGGTTGAGGTGTTCCTCCTACAGAGAGGCTTAATGTCCTCGCTAGGATAACAGCCCTTGACGCGACTCCATCGAACGAAAATTCTTACCCCGTTGAGTTATTATAATTTCGTCGAGACAAGTTCCTTTTGAATTTATAAACGACGCTGTCAAATGAAGAAAAAACCTGGAAAAGAATTTATGGAGGATTTATTTATAACTACTTTCATGTGTCCCCTAATTGCTGCGTCCCTTTGAGTTGTTGACATCTTCTTAATTAAAAGTAAGGAAAAAGTTCAACGCTTTTTTACAGCTCTAAGAATGACAACCACCACTAATGAAGTAGGCTCCAAAAGTTTTAGCTGCTCTTTATTTCAGAAAAAAGGTTCACATTGAATGACTGAGAGAGCATAAAAAACAAAAATATGCAAAAATGAATATGAAAAGTACTCTCAATCTGAAGATAATCAGAAGAAAAAATATTACGACAAGCTCATTAAATTATTCCATTAATCGGAGGAGCGGAATACAATTTACTGTCGAGTGCCCTCATGCGATAATTTTTAATTGGGAGTTATGATTCCAATGAAAAACATATCAAACTGTTTTTACTCAGACAATTTCCACTGTTTGGTAAATTAACTTAAAGTGTAATTAAATTATTAAGAGCTGGACACTACATTTCATTCGTAATTCAATTGGTATTAATGTGAAATAATTCATTAATGGACAAATGAGCAGTTTTAGAACTAACAATAACCTTTTGAATGGAAAATGCCGATTCAGACATCGAGATTGCTCTTGAATAATGACAATAATAATTGTTTATTCGAACTTTGAACATTGCGACATCCCTGTGTACCTCGGCATAACAACTAGACTCTCAGCTCTACATTGATAAACTATAATGCATGCGCCCGTATATATTGCGACAAAATGAATGTCTAATGATTATATAGTATAGTTAAAACTTAATGACTAGGAAAGGCAGTCATAAGTCTATGAGTAAAAGTATTTTGATTTTTAAACAGGAAGCGAGAGAATAAGGCAAGCGAGCTCCAGTGTTTTGTAGAGTAACTGGAATGCATAACACTGTTGCAGTGACAAGAAGGAGGTCAGAATGTTGCCGACTAAAAAATTATGGCTGCAATCTACTTCATCCAAATCAGGCCTGCATATTCAATCATCCTCGCGGGACAGTGGGCGCATGACGCAATACAGAGGAAGGTCAAATCTCCGAGTGGCCGAGGAGTGGACTCAAACGGGACGCGTCCTCTCGAGCGGCCGCTTCCGCAGAGAGCAGCCGCGCCCGCCAGCAGAGTCGCGTCCAGCCGTTCCCATTTTTATTGGCGCTAAATTTACGATCGCCGCCATCTCATCCCCGTTAAAGGATTGAAGGACGACAACAAATATGCAATGCTATTTCGAATAGAGGCGAATCGGAGCGTTATGAACGAATTTTGAAAGAAAAAGAATATTGCGAAACACTGAAGGTGACAGGGTAAATGAAAATATTCCATTTTTGAAAGCATAATCAACCTCAGTTGTCTTAAGGATTCTCTGCCACTCCCTTGAAAAATGTTGACAATCAGTTTAATAGTGCACATTGGCCGGATGTATTCAAATAAGTTACGATGGAACGATAACTGTGGAAAAACCGAATATTACGAAGATCAAATCACATAAAGAACGAGTCTACAGGAATGTGACAAAAAATGAGACAAAATGATTTCATCACATCAATTGGGACTTAAGGCATTTAGAGGAAAGCAATTTTCATAATCCCTTTTTGGATTGAAAACAATTAGATCTGATATAGGTACTTAACAACAGTCAACAGTCAGTAGGACAAATATTGCAACGCATAAAAATTAGTTGAAATTACACACATTAACAACGACGATTTACATTTTAAAACAAATTTATTCTTCTCGAAATTATGTGAAGCCACGGAAAATAATCGTTTCACGCGGGGAACATTGCACCTTCGTACAGAACACCTCCATTCCTATTTTTGAGATGGAGAATCTAAGAATAAATCTTTCTGGCTGATATACGGACAATTTATGAAAATAAAAAGGCTTGTTTTTGTTATTATGATAAATAGTTGTCCAACAGCATTATCACTTTTTCGCAGCATTAGAAATCCCAAAATGTAGGTAGAGAAAACTTAATCCCAGCCATTGAATGATTGAATTATGCATTTCCCTCAAAATAACTCTCAAGAGGAAAGAAAATCAGTTTGTTTTCCAAGTAAAAATTCCCAGAATACTAGAGAAAAGTAGTTGAACTAAAAAGCATTTCGTGTTGGTCCATTAAAGGGTTGGTGGAGATGCTTCAGCACCGCAACCATTGCTATAAAATTTTCTCTTCAACCGAGCGAGAAACTGAACCACCATCCTTCCAAACAAACAAGAAACAACAGCAATAACGACGAGACAAACTTAGACCTCACGACCCCTCCATCGCTCCTCCATCAACTTCTCCTTGAGAATGCTTTCCTTAAAATACTTTATAGAAGAGGAGAAGGAATAACGACCCGAAGGAGTGGTATCCGGGTCACATGTGGTCTTCGCGTATTCCCCTCCGTGGGAGACCGCAGTCCGAGACGGCCATCGCAAGGAAAACGCCTCAGAAGAGCGCAACAAGCCCAGTTTCCACCACTCCCGTCTTCTCTCAAGACGACGAGGACCCTCGGCAATGGATAAAAAGTGAAAAGAGGGAAGGAAGAGGGACAAAATAGACCCTGGCAGGCGTTTGCGTCATTTTGCTCTGGCGTGTGTGTGGCTCCCGTAGAGCGTGATGAACAGGGACAACGAGAATCATTCCGATGACCTCTTAACCCCACACCTTCTCGTCTCCTCTTAACTGGCACCCTTCCTGACCCCCTCATACCCTACACTCCAGGGATGGAGGGGAGCATCCTATTTGCGTCACTCGTTGACCTCTCCCGTTTCGACCGCGCCCCTCCTCATACACGGTTTTCCTCGCCAAGCCCCCCCCACAAGCCACCACCCCTCCCCCTCGCGGAGACAATTTCCCCGGAGCACCTCGACCAACAAGCGACTAGGGGGTTAAAACTCATTCCAGTTACGGTTCTCGTGTCGCCATAAACATTAACCCTCAGCCTATCCTCCACCGTGCCCCCTCCTCCTTCTCCTCTATAATTTTCCCGCCCTCCTCCTCTCCATATTCCTCCCCACCCATTCCATCACACGACTACTCCCGACCGCTCCCCGCACCACATCGACTCCACGCCGCACTTCCCCGGACTCCCTTCGTCAAGCGGTTCACGCGCGCGATGCGTGGCCGCCCTTGGTGCTCATCAATCCTCCGCGCGCATACCCCAAGCAACGCGAAGGGATATCGTCAACCCCTTTTTGCGTCCCCGCCGCGGAACCACCCCCCAACCCCTGCCATACCCACTCCGGAGCCCTCCTTCCTTGGATGGCGTCCGCATTCCGACGCCCCCCTTTTAAAGTCTCCCCAGGGGGCGTGTCGACCGGAAGGGAAGAGAAGGGGAGAGACAAGACATCACCCCAAGAAGGGAGAAAGGGAAGGACTCCTCCGTCTTTTTAAAGGGCGCCATCCTCCCCAGCCACTCTCTCATTCTTCTTAACTCAGCCCCATCCCCCGCGTACGCAAACGCGAATGCTCCGCTTGGGAGATGGGATTTCCACTGCCTGCTATGGCGGTGGCGGAGCGGAGAGACTGAAAAATATGCGTGAAGACACCGGCTACACGCATATCTTTCAGGCACCCCCGCGTCTTACCCCTCTGCCACCTTCCCTCAAGCTTCTTTTGCTAAGGGTTGGTCGAGAGTCGAAGGGTGCAAGTTCGGAACAAGAAGAAGGGTGTCTTTGCTTCCTGTCTAACCCAGTCCCTCTTCCTTGACGCTGCGGCTGCACTTCTTGGCTTACACTTCCGCCTAATCCCCGCCCCTAATGAACGAATTCTTACGTTTTTGTTCTTCATTAAAATATGCCTCCTCCACAATTAGAACTGGGTTGGGGGCTGCAAGAGATACGAGAGTTGAATACCACCATTCGGGTAGAGCGGGCATCGCGTCATCAAACGGTTGCCTGACAACCGTACGAAGAACTACATTGGTTTCTTTGGTTGTAAAATCCTAAAATTTTGGCTTGGCTAGCCAAAACAACCCTTGAGTCTCGGGTCGTCAGGCGATATTTCGAATTTGATCTTAGTCATGCTTTCTAAATAATGTCACAAAAGTTTTAAAATATTAATTCATTAGTCGCTCAATCCTAAGACTGATGACTGCAGTCCTCCGCCCTTCCCTATCTAATACAGGTTCCCTCACCGCCTGGTATCTCCTCCTATGTACTTTTCTCTTCATTTGATCCATGAAATTATTCCTGGGTCTTCCTCTGGGGACTTTTCCCTCTATTTTACCTTCAATTATGTTCTTCACAAAACCAATTGCGTCTCAGGGTGTGTCCAAACAATCTGGTTCTTCTTTCTCTAAGGTGTTCCATATGGTCCTTTCCTCTTCTACCCTTCTGTCCACTTCATTATTTCTCATTCCTTCCGTACCATATTGGTTATCCCTTTTTTTCTAAATTTCCTTTGAATAGCACTACAAAATTGAGGAATATGTGGATGTAAAGCAAGAATATCGTCCATCTGTTTGAAATTTAAGGCAAGTAACTATTGAAATATGCAATGGCTACTTAGGGCTATGGATTTACCTCGATATTGCCACATTTTTCACCTGGAATGAGGATTGTTACACATTTAAAATAATAATTAATACACCTAAGGAGAATCAATGTTAAAGAAGCAAATGCATGTCGATTTTTAGTAAGTAATCGATGGTAAATATAGTACCATTGCAAAATTTGTGGGTCAGCCCATAAGCGCGAAAGGGAAATCGGAAAAACAAATATGGCGGGCAGGCATCACTCACGTTACAGCTTTCAGCATTGGCCACGATAGTAAACGCTATTAATGGTTAGTTAAAACATTATTGGTTACCCAAAAAAATCGTGGCGGATGTTTTATTAGCTAAAACATACGCATGTGAGATCCATGAAATCGGATAAGTTACGGAAACTCACAGACGAAGAAATAGGTAGATTCTAGGATTCTTTCTTCTCGCGCTCAACATACTTTACGTAAAGGAATGATAGACATCTTACACTAAAATACGCATCACTACGCATCCATTCGCTCCCGTTAAAACTTTCATTAATCGTACTAGACATGTTCCTAATTCCCTCCCCTTTTAGAGTTAGTGTCCTCACATACGCCTAGATCTCTCCCCTTCTTTCAACTCTTTTATTTTTACGGCGAGCTCATTCCGCAGCTTCTGCCTAGCTACGACGTGAGCGCAATAAACCAGCGTATCTCCGGGGGGAACCATCTCCCACTTCGTGCTAATTCCGCGAGTTACGGCGACATTTTCGCACGGAGTCCGGGAGGTAAAGGATGCGAAATACGCGCTGGGATCACCACCGTGAAAATTTCGACTCCCTGGCACACCGCTTTAGGGGCAGTCGTGACGAATGGGACGATTCATGAAATGAAGACTTGAATTAGTGATGACATCAAACTCTAGTAACTTGTGATTTGGTTGAGGATATCGCCAACCTTTAGAAGGTTTACTAGGATCAAGTCATGTGGTCACGGTCGTATAAAGGCACCTAAGATAGATAACACGATGTACAACGAAACTGCGGAGTCTGTGAGCGTATTTATTAATCTCTTTTTCGAAGAGAATATATTTCACCTTCCCTCTCCGATATCAAAATGCATCCTTGTCACATTTCCATTGCGCATTCCCATAAAAGTTCACTGTCAACCTAGCCATTTCTCTGGTTTTTCGAAAGCTTTTCACACTATTGAAATCTTTCACTTCACATTCTACTGTCTGAGTCATTTGACTTCAAGGCAGTCAGGCGATTGTGGACACGTGACCATTATTCTCAATCATTCTCTAAACTTTATGTCAATGCGCTCAATGCTAGATTTAATAGTAATGATATTAAAAAAGTACGGGAAAAGTATTCTGAATGTACGTTACAAAGAATACTGATACGAGTTTCTTTAGTAGTAAAGACATTAAAAGATAATGGATCTTCTACGGCTGTTATCACTTAACCTCGCACAAGAGCATTAATGAGAGAATAATAAACCTAAAAATGAAATACAAGCAGCCTATAATGTCACTGCTGAGCAGCAACTTCGTTTAGGATTTGGAATATTTAGATACATTTGCGAAGAATCAGATCAACGGGGTCGTAGTTTAGAGGTGAAGGGCGACGCCCAAGTAACAGAGGCGTGTGAATGGGAAACGTAAGCGTGAAAATAATGTCTGAGAGCGTATGGATTCATATTCTTCTGTTGGAGGAAAAATTCGGTGGTAGCGTCAAATAAACCCAAATGATTTTCATGATAAAAAATTCTCGGGACAGGAGGGGACTCGATTTCCTTAAAAAAATCTCTTTCAATATTAATTCCTTGATTGAAGGAAGATATTTCGTGGAAGAGTTTCACGTTTATAATTTCAAAATGCTCGGCTGAATATGACACTACGAGAGAAGTGGGACGCGACGAGTACCGAAAAGAACAAGCTATGTAAATATTTGGGGATATTGTTTGAGTGGCCAAGAGATGAGCAGAACAATTTGCGACAGGAGCCAACATTTTCGCGCATGAATTGGTAGCGTGATGACAACAAAAGGAATAAGAGGAGAGAAAAAAGGAACGTGAAAAGGAAATAACGGGAGAGCGGAGAGCCTTAACCGCTTGTTTTATCAAATCCATTTCTGAGAAAAACAAAACGTGAAAAATGCGACATCCGGTGGAAAACTCAGAAGTTATTTGAAGGAAATACCACTAGCGGCCTGTTTCTCAGAGTTACAACTCTACAGGCTGTTAGTCGATTTAGCTATTACTAACATCTACTAACATCGTAACATCCATCGCAAGGCGCTTTTCATTTGTTTCGTGGGCAAAGTACCAAAGTCACGATACTTATATGGGAGAGAGAAAAGAATTAAAGGCGCCAATTCTTCGCACGGGAAGACTGATTATTTACTATTATTTAAAACTACACACATCGTTTCATATCGAGATATTTTTGTAGCACTGATAGATGAATATGGAGAGAATAAATTTCCTTAATGCAACGGCATGACAATTTAATACTTTACCATAAAAACACGTTATTTTTTAGAATATCATTTTATTTTGCAGCAAGCTCTATTTTAATATAGATAAAAAAGCAGCAAGATACCTTGACAAGCAACAATTATAAACCACATTCACTTCAATTCTTTCCTTCATTACATGTAGCGGAATAAACGACTTTTCCTTTAAGTTTTTCCCACGAGTCATCCCTCATTTCGGAAATTTAAAAGTAAATTTTGAACTTAAAAGACGGTAAATCGTATATTCATGCATTTTAATAGGCCAAGAAACTTGGCACTGACTCTTGAATAGGGAAAGTGGCAAGTGAAACTCTCGAAATATATTTCTAGTCTTCATATAAAAGCTAAATGTGGATTGGATCATGAACGCCAGTGTTTTGCAACACAAGAGGGTTTCAATTATTTACCTGAAAAGATTTGAGAGCTTATTACTAAGTGACGACACAAAAAATTAACAAAAAACGTGATAAAGCAAACGAAAAGGGTGAAAAACCTATATACATTTAGGAAATGATACAGTGATGTGAGAAGAACTAAAGACATTGTACCAATTTTTAGTGATTCATTTTAGCGTAAAATGAAACTGTGACAATCAAGCGAAAAATTATTTTAAATACAAAGCAAAAGTTCAGCCTATTAGCTATTGATCGGAAGTCAAAATTTGATTGCTGACTAATATATGAACAAGCATTCGATTAACATAAAGAAATAGGGCTCTTCAAATTGCAATCCAGAGTAAGACGTGCTTTATCATATTTTTACCTCCAAACTACATTTTTTCACTAATTGTCTCTTTGCCACTTCACAATTTTCTCGCAATTTGCTTCCTTTAAAAGTTATCTCGCTTGTATTGCTTGATAATTTAGTGCTTGCATCAATGCTTTTAAGAGTTACACTGACCAGGATTCATCAATCTGTAATTTCCTTGGACTATTGCGATACATCGCCTATCTACTGACACACAAGGAACACTATATTATTGGAACACACATATAATTGGAATCATTTTGACCAAATATTTATTACGTTCCTATTTCCAAGAGGTTTCATTCGCAGAAAATACTTGCAAATGTGTTCATAGCCTCGAATGCGCTGTCATTTTGACGTCACGTCCACGACAAATTCTTAGTGCATCGTTCACAAATTAATATACGTCTATGATATTACATTGTTTACTTATTGAGTGTGTAGATTTCGAATCCCTCAGGAAAGATTAGATTATTTGAAACATTAATCTCGTCTAAACACCATTTAACATCAAATTGTTCATTGTCAGTTGCAACTTAAAACGCATTGAAAATCGTCGATGACACCACGTAAAAGTAAACGCACCTTGACATAATAATTTTAAAAACAAATTAGGCGTTCTTCTTCTCCCGCACGGAAAGAATATTATATTCTGTAGAAGTGTGATAAACAAATGCGCCGGTATGCGCTAGAAGCGGAAAAAACACACACACACACGCAGTCAATGTATACGAACCGAAAGGGCGTTCAAAGAGAATTTAAAAAAAATAACAGCGACTCTTTTATTTCACCCATCTTGACCTTTTGGGCGTGTGATTCTTGACGCCTTCTCCCACGTTGGGAGTCTCCCGGGCAATCACGGAGTCTCCAACGGAGTAATCTTCGCGCCCAGACACAGCATTTCTCTCACAACATTTTTCCTCTCGTCTTGGGGCCGAGTGGAGCGGGTGCAGATTGAGACGATGGAGGGAGAAAGAAATATACATATATAGATAGACGCCAGAGAGGATTACGATTCAAGCCGTAAAAATGAGGGCAAGAATCGATCATACCGCTCCGATCAAGAAAGGCGTTTGATCAACCTCGAAGGTATATTCAGAGCTCGAAAAGAAACGAAATAAGGCGCATTGATTTAGAAAAAAACATGAAGTACCCAACGAATGGAAATCTGGCAGCTGTGATTACGATCTCACATATAACAAACGACAGCAGCACGAAGGTTTAACACATATTGAGACTTCGCCGACTCGGACTTAGGCACAAAAAATTCCACAAAGACCGTCTGGTTGTGTTACACTAAAGTCGGTTGCTGACGTAAAATTACAGATGAATTTTATAATCTAGAAGTCGTACGAAATTTTAACGCTACTTCCGTAAATAACGAGCCATAACTTTCTACTAAACTACCAAAATGAGAAGTCCTTAACTCTGTTCAGTGTTTGGTCGAATAAAATTTAAAGTTATGACAAACTATTCACGTAAGAACCACAATATCTGGGGCTTGTATTATGCCACATTTCAGTTTTAATATTGGTAATGATGATAAATTTATTTTATGCTTGCATACTCTTCTTCATATAATATAACTTACCTTAAAATTATTAAGGCAGTACCAACTATAAATGAGTGCTATATTTAATTCAATGAAACCCATAAAACTGTATCTTTGTTAACTTGGTGGTATGTTTCAATAGACATTTAATGATAGTACCGCTTTTTTGTGGTTAAGTAAAAGTTTTCATTAAATATGTCAACAAAATCCGGTGGGAATAGCTACCGCAAAAAATTTCACCACCTCTCAATTGTGAGGGCAATCCGTCTCAATGCATGACAACATTTAAGGAATGTTAACGAATAGGCGCGCAATCAGTGGGCAACGCCAAGCTGTGAAAGTTCTATCTCCTAATTCTGGCAGCGCTGCGGAGAATGCGGAGGGACTCCAGCTCCGGAGACGGGATAAGGGAGAGAGAGGAGTCGTGGGAGATGAACGCACTCCGTCCGATTATGCGACTCCGAAGTCGTCATAACCTCTTTCACTCTTAAATCTCTCGCTTCTGGCTCCCCGCCGCGCCCCGTGGGTCAGGTGCGTGCGTGGCAATATGTCCGAGTCCGAGCGCACCGCTGTCCGCCATCCGTCAACCGAACACGCCCACTTGGAAACACCTCGCCTCCCCGGACGACCTCACAACGAGAGATCGCCTGGTTTTACTCGACCGGACCCGCGGACGACGCGGAGCAGTTTGTCTTCTCACAGCTGCTCTAAAAGGCGGACGCGGGGTTCAATAGCCACTCAATCAAAGAACGCTCAGAGGGCGATTTGACGTCTTGCCAATGAGTTCCATGTGATTTCTGTTTTTCCTGTAGAAAATAGGCGACATTCCCAATCCTCCTCTCGAGATCAACTTTCCATTCCATGGCGCTACCGTCCGGCTCCAATCTGCCCTCGAAATCTTAATAGGCTAAACATCTCGGGCACAAAGAAGGAGACGCCACATTAAGAGTCACGCGACAGTGCTGTCAAGTCTGACAGCACTTACTACATGAATCAATGAGGGCTCATAATTGCACAATGTATCATGGGATCATTGTTAAGATTTTCTCGCGAGAAAGGCGAGGCGAAGATCAGTGTAGTGATTACATTCACCTGGTGTCTAAGCACCATTCAGGACTGAAATCCCACACATCTGCAATGCTGCTCAATGCTTTTCCTCATAGGAACTCAAAACACAAGCTGTGCATTAAGAAATCATGCGTGAAGAACCCTCTAGCGGGAATAAGTTTATGTTTATAAACCGATATGCTTCATATTTAAATGAATTCAAAAAGATATGGTACTTTTTAACAATTTTTTATTCCAAGTCGACCGGTTTCGTCGCATAGGCGACATCATCAGATGAAAAAATTACATCTTTTTGAATATATTGGAATGGATTTTCACAAAGTGAAGCCTGAAACCATCGAGTTCATATTTAAAACATGACATTAATCCATCACCATCTAGACAAATAAAATTTGCTGCAGTCATTGTTTCAGATAAATAAAACGGTAATGACCACAATACCAAATTTCTACAACATGAACCGTTAATCTTAAACATAAAATAAATTATTTAAACAAGGCTAGAATGATATAATGTGACATGATAATGTAAAATGCAAGTATTCATTACACGGGGTTATATCTTAATATTCATTCAAAGCTAACAAATTCTACGATGTTTTTTTAATTCTCAGCAATGACGGATTGTAATTACGGTATTTTGAAAATTACTTAATTCTATGAGTTGGACCAACATTAACATACGCTACGACTTTTAACGGATTTTTCTTGATAAAAATAGGTCCAAAAGAAATGTGAATAATATAGAAAGAATTATTCAAAGAAGTCTGCGGTCCAGGGACGTCAATCTATCATATCCCAGCGATAAGTTTTAATAACTACACATTTTTAAAATTCTGGTAAATTTTGACGGATCTAGTATGTTTCACGAGTTTTCTTATTCTTCAATATCTTAGAGGAAACGCGTTACCAGAAATTTCAGAATGTTTCATGTCACACTCGTGTCACGCATGCCGTGAATGTTTCATAGATAATATTTTCACTTTAAAGCTTTTGTGGGGCCCCAAAACAATGAAAACTCCTTGGCATCTGAGAGATCATTTTTTCTGCCTCAAACATGGAAAAGTATAGAATTTTCTAAGAAGATTACTAAGAAGTACTAGCAGTAGTAATAACTGAGTAACTTCAATACCAACGGAAATATCCAGAGTTTTGTCAGAGGATAAAGCTCATTTAAGACTGCTAAAGTGTTAAATCTGCCTTAATTAATGCTCGGTTCAAACATATTCCGCCAAGTGAACGAATGCATAATGACAGTGTCACACATGTAGCTTGGTTAGGTAGAGAAAGAGAGAGAAAGAAAGTGCCTTGCGTTACCGCGTCGGTAGTGCACGGCACACGAGAAGAAAGGGAGAGTGTGAGAGAGGAGTAACGTGGGTTAACATGACGCGGACAAAGAAGTTTTGAAAAAAAGCCTCGAGAGCTCATAACCCAGGCATTAATTGCGGCGAGAAAAGAAAGAAAAGAGGCTCTTGTTACAAAAGACTGAGTAGGGAAGGGGCGAATGAAGGAATGAGGAAGGGAGAGGCAATAATTGCGTCTTCAGAGTTGGGGAACCGGAGGGCGATGTCCAAGGGTAAAATTTCGTTGGGGGTAGGAGAGGGGAGAGAGACGTGGAGGGTGCGGTCGCAGGGGCATTGTTGCGTGAGAGGTTGCGGAGGATGGGGAACAGGGGGGCCAAGATGATGATGCGGGACCAGGAAATCACGAAGAAAAGACGCAGAGAGGGGGACACAGTGTGATACAGAGGAAAGTGTTGCTTAAGAGCTGCGGTATGTCAGCTGTGGGCAGGCACAGACAGCGACGGCCCACAGCTTTCCACCCTCTTAAAACCGTATCGATTAACCGAAAGATCTAAGACAGGGGTTTATAAATTTTATAATCTTAGTTGGGTCAGGTGATCAGACTGATTAAATAAAGTATGGGACACATGGTCGATACCCTACGCTATGAAAAAATGATCTAACAAAATTTTCCCCAGATTTTTTCTCAGAGATTTCCAAACCACCCTTTCTATGACAAAACTGAACGATATTTATCCACCGAACTCATAAGATTTGGCATAAGTGCAACTTTTCCCTAAATAAAATCCCATCTGCGACAAGTACCACACCGGATCATTATCACATCTCTCAAACTTTCTCCCATAGCGAGGAACGGTAAATCAGCAACGGCGAGTTTCGAGCAAGGCGTTTGAATTTAAGAAATCACCAACGTATCATTTTGCGTAGTTGGGAAACAAGAGGGGGCCATAAAATACTTTTCCCACCATCCATTGCTGAATTGAGGCTAGTTTCATCAAACTACCATTATTAAAAGTAGTTTGTTTATTTCGATAAAACAGCACGATCATAACTCATTGTGAATGTGAAAAACTTATGAAAGTGCAACCGCATCAAGCCATAGATTTAAGTGTCTTACACTATATTTATGCGGGGTTGATACCGACGAAAATAACTGAGGCCAAATATTTCCTATCCTGTTGTTCTAGAAAAAAAGTAATTATCTTTTCATAAAAAGGGAAAATGAAGGTGAAGAATTAGACTATTTAACATTATCAAAACTTATTTCAAGTCAACTTCCAGCTATTACACGCCAATCTATATATTTGCAATTTGTGACGATTTTAATTTGTATTGTTTGCATGCTTTGAAAAGAAAACCACCAAAAAATAACAATTATTTTACGTTGATAAAATAGATTTATTTTTATCTAAAAAAAAAGAAAAGAAGTGAACGGCGCTTTTGTATCATTCAAAATTGAAACAGTATCCGGATCACGAAATATATCTTTTTTTTAATAAAGGAGGGTCGCGTGCCACTTAAGCGTGTAAGCGGATTACGTTTTGTTTTCCTATCCAAATGTTCATGCTTCTCACAAAATGTAGACATGGAGGGAGAAGGAGGGGCAGGGAAATATAAAAACATCTATATGAGGAGTAAGCGAAGACGGTAGAGTTGTGTGGAATTTTAGAGAAAAGCGATGGACGAACGTAAATGGAAGCTCTCTCTCTCTCTCTCTCACAAAGACCCGTCGTCGCTGCACACGAGGAGGAGGAGGTCTTGCTGGCAAGGCTGGCAAGGTGGGAAAAAAAGCGGAGATCGGTGGATGAGATGAGCGGTCGCTTGAAAGGAGGAGAACGGCGAATGAGAATAATAGTGGGCAGGGGAGAGGGATGGTGGTTGTGAGGGAACATGGTAGACGCACCGCCGGCCGGGGATGGAGACACCGCCCACGGGCTGCCCCCATGGGAACACGAGACTATGGGAAACCAAGAAACTGGTTGGTCGGGAGGGTGAATGAAAACATAAAAGGCGTGGGCGGCCGAGGAACAAAAATTGAAGATTGGTGAGTGGTTGAGGGTGGCGTGTGAACTGAAGAGGAATTGATGAGTCACTCTCTTATGGGCGTCTTCTGGATAATCTCGTAACATGCTTCCTTGAGGAAAAACAGTCCTCAACTTGGATCACGTAAGTGCTGAGACAAAACAGAGGACGTGTACCCTTAGCGACAAAAAGCATTGTTGACGGTAAGGATTTTTGTGACAAAATCATGGTTAGGTACCGCTGTAACGAGATGGACAAGTGGCTCCTAAGCAGCAATGTTCCCTTCCCTCACTTCATTTATATTTAGATCACAGCATCAAAACGGAGAGAGGAGGAATGAATTCCATGAAATGAAAATTCCTAACGGAAGATTAAAAAGGAGTACGTCGTCTCTCATAAATTTGCAGAGGTACTGCAGGTCAGTATACTTGGCGTCAATGGATTAAAGCACGTGTTGATAAAACCATTGAAAAAGTAGGGTGTCTTTCACAAGAACAGAAAAGTAGCCGTAAGAAAGTGCTGAATTTAATGGCCGCAGGAACGTTTAACGACCACTGTGGGTGAGTTTAACGGTGCTTGTGGCAGAAAATGACTATGGTAGGATGTGAATGTATCGAATTTTTAGGTCCCTCAAATTAGTTGGAAATGGAAATTCATTGAATGACTTACGAGACGGGTCAACTGAAAATCGAAATTCATTGATGATATAATGATTGGTGGGAAGGTAAGATTTAATTGAGCTATATTCACCGGTATGGATCAAACGAATTTGGTCCTAAAGGAATCTCACAGAATGGTGCATGGCGCGTTAAAAATTACGCCATCGTTGAAATGGTAAAAAACATACACGATACGTGGGAAAAATTATGAATAGGCATAGGTGGGGAGAAATTGGAAAAAAAAGTCGCAGCGTTCAAAAAAAGAAGTTTATCAAACAATTCCAATAAATCACATTCAAACAGCTCCATATTGATTAAGCTCAAATAAACTTACTTTCATTCTGGTACTCGTGAACCTATTCACCCTTCACTAGAATACTACGGGGTAAACAGCGAGTCGAGAGGTGAGTTAGAGGCATGGGGAGGAGGCAGATGAATTAACGGGAGGATGCTGGGCACTAAGAAGGGTATGAGATGATACCCTTCGCTTGCGGAACGAATTGCGAAATGGGTGCATTACGAGATGGGTTGGCGAGTGGGGAGCAAAACGGGACAGGAAGGGATGAGCGCATAAATTGAGGGAAGGGAGAGAGACCGGGAAAGGAAAAATCGAAAAGGGAACGTAATTGAGTTCCGGGAACTCTTTCCGAGGGATCATCACGCGGTGGGCAGAGAGGGAGCTTTGATTGTGGGGGTGGGAGGGATCTCGCCGCTCACGAGAGAGGGATTCATGGAGTTGGGTGGAGTGAGCCGATGATGAGGACTTGGGTGAGGCGGTGGGTGATGGGAGGGCGTCCGGAAGGGATTCGACAGCATGAGCTGTGTTGAGGGATATCGAAGAAAGGGGAGGAAAGAGAGGGATTCGGAGGAGGAAAGGGTTTATAATAGAGTGGAAAATTGCGCTTAATGCCTACAGAAATGAGCACGAGAAATCATTTTCAACACTAGTAATCTAATTTATGTAGGTATGTGAATAGGGAAGTTCATTCAGACGGAAAAACTACGGTTGATGAGTCTTCCTAAACTATACTCTTCGTGTACAATATCATTTCCCTCTAATGCCATACATGTTAACCATTCAGCGCCAAAACACTGAGAACGAAATTTCCCTTTCCCCATCTATCCTTATTCCAAATTCTTTAATCCCTCAAATCATAATCCTGAAGCCGGGCTTCCTCCACTTTTCTGACTCTTCATTCGCCATTTAACTCCTTTTCAACACCAATTTCCTTTAATGAACCACATTCCGTATTTTTCCGTTTGCATACCTAGTCACTCATCCAGAAGCGTCCATCTCAAAGCTTTCGTCTCCAGTTTAGCTTCAAACATTTGGCATCGTACACAGCACCTGGAACTTATTTTCTTTAACTAAAAATGCTAAAATTTCATTGATTACATACTGCAACGATTTATGTTACATTTTAATTTTACATTTAATTTAACAAATAAAATTTGCAAAGGCCTTGGCTGGGTTTTATCACTTAGGAATGGTTGTTTATAATTAAAATGGTTCCAGAGTGATTCTTATCTTTTTCTGATGAGACTTATTTTGATTCTGAGAGAATGTTGGAGAATTACAAGGTTATTGTATGATCTTTACGTTGAATTTAATTGTCTTTCTATCATCATTAGTGCCCTGTGGACTTTGGTGGTATTTTTTCCTAAATTACCTGGCGCCCTAAATTATAAAAAAAAAATACGGCCCCCTGCTCAATCAACGAGGCTCTTAGCTGGATTGAGACGTTTTTGGCATTTTCTGTTATGAATTTCTGCTCCAATAATAGTCTCATAGTCAAGCCAATAGTCAAGAAAAACTTAAACAAGCGCCGACATTTTCACCTTTAAACTATACTAAGTAGTTTACACGTTGGAAAACAAATTGATAAAAGTTCTGCTGAACATTTTAGCCTCGATAAAAATAAAGAGGAGGATTTAACGGATGACATGAGTTGACTTCCATTGAATTTTCCTCATAAATTAATATTTCCTGGCATGTCCTAACCCTAAATATGAGAACATATTCCTTTATATACAGCAAAAGCGGGGAAATACAAAAATACAAGGATGACATGAGTGTCTAAAACATAAATTTGCATATTTTGGGTGTCGTCGGGGCATGATTGAAAACAATGGTCGTTTCCCATGAAAAAGTCATCATTGAAACATTAAAAAAACAGCGGAAGGAATAAACTGCGGTAAATTATCGTATAATAAGGGGGATCTGGAGAAAAATTAACGCTGGCGAGTGTCTGCGATGAAAACGAGGAGAACAATGCATGAGGAAAGGGTTTGTAAGTGGGCGCGGTGTGTCCCGATCCCAAGAAGTCACCAAAAGGCGGCGACAATATGTGGGGGTAGGGGGAACCTTTGATTGCTTTTCCATTGTTCTTCTCCAAGCAGTGGGCTTCTACTTCTTGCAAACGCGTGGGTGGGGAACAAGGGCACGTTAAACGTAAAAGTAAACAGGAAACAAAAGAAATCCGACGGCTTCCACCGATTTGCATTCCATGTAGCTCGATCTCTCGCTCAGCTGCGATTTCGGTGAAGCAGACAGGGAGGCGATCACAAAAGAAGTGTGTGTAGAGGGGAAAAAAAAGTTAATCGAACTCCCTTTGACGCCGCCTTGGGCAAAACCTCGAACTAAAAAAAATGACTCACGGCGGTCCAAGGCAATTAAAACAGCGTTCGATTCACTTAGTGATAACGTAAAGAAAGCAATTTGATGATTCAAAGAGCCGACCTGATGGAAGGCGACAAGCAATTAGCGCCGAAAACATGAGTTTCGACGGTCACTAACAATCACAGGCTTTGGGATGGGTACCAATGGCCAGGGACAAAAATTCAATTCTGGATAATGATTTCCCGACTGATGCAGTATACTTCTCGAATAAAATACAGAGGAATAAAGTTTTGAATTATGCCGTGTTTTTTTATTAGTTATAACAACATTACCTTATTGGGTGCGTCGGGGGTCAGAGGCAATTCCACTACCCACAAAGACCCGCTGCTTAAGATAGTTTGAACTAGATAGTTCCCTAGTCATTATAGAGAACATATTCGAATTATACGTTTTAATTTCACCAGCTGTAGGACAAATGAATTAGATATTGCATTAATAAGGGTGTAATAATATAGTTTTACATGACAGAAATTTTTAGAAATTAAATGAAAATATCTAAATAAGTCTTAAAGATGACTCATTTCTTTCGCGCGGTACGTTTGAAACTCCTTCAAAACGGACGATTTTTTGTGATCCCGAAGAATTTACTACGGTGACAATGTGATTAATTTTTAATAATAAATGAGAAAACTTACAAATAACTTACTGTTAATTTTTTGACACGATTTAAGTGCTGGAAATTCTTCATTTTTTAAATAAGATCTCTTTGGAATGCATATTAGGACTATTTCCCAAGTAAAAGGGGTGGTATTGTTTGGCAAATATCTCGGAAAGTAGTGTGGTAAGGGGATAAATTTTTGGTGTCATTGGAAGTGTGAGATATTTTTCTTTAAATTGAGACCAAACTCATAGATTTCTAGGTGAAATTATATTTCACTCAAACTACCTTAAAAGAGGAATTTAAATTCAATAAAGACTTCTAAGAAGCGTAAAGGTTGTATGTCAAGGGATCATGTAGGATTCCTCAATAAACTAGGATATCTATCACTGCAAAGAGTTCCCCACAATGTCTCCTGCCATTTATGTTGTCCTCCAGTATGCCTTATCGTACTGGCCCTACAAACGCTCCACTACGCCCTCTCTCTTCTATTAATGGATCTACAATACCCTGCCTCCAATACATATATGCCAACTCATTCGCATTTTAACTCATCTCTTTCACTTCCAGCAATATTAAAAACTTTTTTGCTTATTCCTTTTTCTGCTTATCACATTTTCTTCCTTCTTCTTATCTGAGCTTCAAAGGCCTTTAGTAAACAGATATCCAACAGCATGGAAGTCCTGAACATCAAAGCTTCCCCTTATCCTTCCATAACGCATTTCCTCAAAGTTCCCGGAATCAATATAATCGCCTACCCTTTGGCGGTGAATAGGGTACGAGATGGATTGTTATCGAATAACATTGATTGATCATTTTTTTAATGATACGCAAATAATATCAAAAATGATAAAAGAGAAAAGTAATACACTATTATTCATCAGGCATCTTCGAGTCTACAAATGAACGTAGAATCTACGAATCATCTCACGGAACAGTTTGGAGGTAAAAATAAAAAAAAATTTGCCAGGTAGAGGACAGGAGACGAAACAGATTAGCCCATTATTCTCCCTGAATCAATATTGAAGCAGAATTTGAGGAGAACTTTTCCAATGCCCAAAAGAACTTCGAAACGGCGTGTAATATGCGGTAAGAGGAATGCAGATCTAGCATCACTTTGCCAACAATTGAAACATTTATTTATGCTAAAGCTTCTACACTTGTTGTAATAATGCAAGCACAAGCCAACGAAAGTATTTCATAATTACCTTATTCACAAGGGACCTTCCTCATTACCTATTTAAGCCAGTTGATTGATATATACCTCAAACTTCGCAACTTTGCTTGATATTAGACTGATTCCCGTAGAAAGTTGAAGCCCTTACGTCTATACCGACAACGATCCCTCCTGCCGCGTCTACTGACGGCAATCTACGAGGAAATCCGGCGGGTAAATTGAGGCGCAATCGATCGTGAAATTATTGAGCAACGGAAGGAGAGAAACAGGTCGATTCATTCTCGTCTATATGCGTGCCTCTATGAGATAAAAACCTTCTTCTACCGCCAATCCCTCCTATGATAATGTTAGAACCATGAAAGATCTATTAAAAAGACCTAAACTAAAACTAGAAGGATTTTTCCCCCTCTATTGCGAAGTGGAACGATTAGCTAAGGCTTTTGCTCGGATGCTGTCGAGTAAGACGTTAAACAAATGAGTAACGGCAGGATACACCTTAGAAGCTATCGTGAAAACTTCAAAGGTCATCGAATCGTGTAGCTCAAAAGAGATGACTATCATGCAATTAATGAGATTTGCATCCTCTTTCAAACTCATATATATTATGATGATAATTACCATGCGCGTCTCAATTAATCTGCACCCTATTTCACTTTTCTCGCCACGGTAAACGCCGTGACGAGCCAGAAAGCTGAGTAGGGCCTGTAAAACTTTAATTTGTCTTTTCTCATTCCGGTCTCCTCGCCATAGTAAAGTTAGCCCAACAACTAGGAATGCGACGTCACTCACAGAATGTGGCGAAAATTACAAACAGTTAGTATTCCCTCAGCTTAGATTAGAACAGGGGTCGAGAAAGAGGGAGCATAGATGCCTTCCGCCTAAGAGAAGGAAAGGGAATAGATATGGACTACGAAAGATACGAACCGCTAGGGATGCACAATGAGCCCTCCCAATCCGCAGTCTGCCGACCAAATGATTTGAGGAAGGGATGGAATGGGCATCGGAGAATTTTCCGACATTGACTTCGAAGCTACCGTGATAGGCATGGCGATTAAACATTCTCGAAAAAAAAGGAGCAAGTGGTGCGTTACTATTGTGCCTGATTTCATTATTCGCTTGCGCGAGCGAGAATTAAGTTATTCCATACCACCCATTCCAGAATCATATCCTGGTGTTCATGGTGATGTTAAACGATTTTGCGAGTTCATCAACCTTTCCTTTAATAAAAAAATGTACAATATATGAGATTTGCAGCATGCAGTTTTAAAATGGAAATTAAAACATAACAGGCTTCATCCAACGGGATGTATAATTTAAAAAAACCTTAAGGGACGAAAATAGAATAATAATACAAAAAATGTCGAGATATGAATTTGGTATGAGTTTTCAATGAATTTTAGCTGAAACTATGAATAGCAAAAGTTTCATTTATTACGTGATACTGTTGACATGAGGAAGACCTTTGTAATTCCTTATGGACTGGCAATACAGGAAAATTGGCTTCAGAGTAAATGAAGATAGTTTTAATTGCGACCCATATTCACGAAGAAATGTCTTTCGTTCACTATTTGGTATTGAACCTCAAAAATGTCCAATTCTGAGTCATTAGATAATATAAGGGAGCGTGACTGCAGTACGCCGAGTTAGCTAATTCATCGAAATATACATCAAGAGGCGGACTTTGATTTGAAAACTTCCAATACACCTTGGCGCGATTTTCTCCATCAGCTTTATACGCCTCAATCTATACCTTTACATCTTAAATAGGAAGTTCACTTACGTTAAAGCAAGAAAAATAGTTTTAATGAATATTGATATTCCAGGAAAAAAGGAAAGACATCATTCCATCATACATACCATCTTTCTACATGAAGAAAGGTTGAATGCTTCAGTTACTATTAATATTTTTTATGCTATCTCTCTACATAATATTGCATTAATTCTTTGGGAGATCGGTATTTTGTGCTAGAAGTGAAAAAATGGGGACCGAATTTAGGGTCTTCGCAACAAACATGGCGATATTGTGCATAAAATACGATAGGATAATAAACTTTGAGCGATATAACAGTTGCTGAGGCGAGAAATTACCAATGAACAGAGAAAAAGACATAAGAGCATCTCAAGACTCGAGAAAAAGTGATGGATATAACGCAGACGACGAATAATCGTAAAAAAGAGAGTTAAAAATACTCCCGCCGCTAGAAGAGGCCGGCGCGACTTGACTTCCGGGCATGACACACATATGACTACATGTCACGCGGCCGTTCCCGTATACACCGTACTTGGTGGCATATATTAATGCATTAGCATATCCTCTGTCTTGAACATAATTTAAAGTTAATAATCCTTCATTACGATGGGAAATCTGCATAAAAACGAACCGATTTCGGGTGATACATCCATATATCAACATTATCCTCCTTGTGGAGTTCCGTAGGTTTGAACGAAAGCATAAAGAATCCGTCATCAGACCGCTTCAGAGTATGAATAGGATATCCTGTCCCAGCTCTCGTCGCCAACTTGAAGGTGGGAAAGAGCACGTCCCCTCTCGTGGTAAGTGGTGTGGATTGGGTGTTATGTTTATCCGCGGGGAAACCAAAACATCCCGATACTCGCGTAGAAGCGATCTGAAGACTGCGCTGCGTTGCATCATGGACTGGGAGTAGAGCGGCAGAAGAGAAGGGAAGACGGAAAGATACAGGGACGAAGGGAGCGTGCGAGAGAGGGGTGTTTAACATGGGTGGAAAAAAATATTGGGAGTATGAGGGAGGTAAACTCAACACGGGAAAATGGCAAAAACTGGAGGAAACGTTTCGAGGCGGGGTAAGACAAATAGAACGGCAGCGGAAAAAGCGATGTGAGTGGGAGGACATTTATGGGTCGTGAAAACGGAAACGAGTGGCGCACTTTCAAAAACCGTCACATACCTAGTCTATGTATGCTACGTCCTCGATTTTTTGGATGATATCAAGGGTAGATAATAGCAAAAAAGTGGAAGAGCTGTTCGACGAATGGCTGTCAGTGCAAGTAGGATTGAAAGTTGACAGTAGTATTATCAAATGAGTTCAACAATAATGGTTATTCCTGACCCAGTCTCTCTTTAACACTCCTCTGCATTGACGGGAAACTCAAAACACCTTAACTTCTCTGCAATATCTCCTTCTTATTCATATCATAATTTTCTTCCTTCTTTCAAGCTGTCCATAATTTCTAATTCCTCATTTCCTCACCCTACCTAAAATTTTCCCCACCGACGCAGCATATCAGAGCTTTATTAGGTTCTCCAGCCACGTTTTTGACACTTCCTTCCAAATCTTTCCTTGCCAATCACATGCAACAACTCTCATTCCGTTTTACTTCCTACTTATCCTCTTTCCTTCAACGTTCCCCAACCCTACACCTCAAAAACTCATAAAAACTCTACACCTCAAATACTCATCCTCTCTTCTGTAGACCACGTTCCGTCGCCATGTACTCATCACAGTTTTCATATAAGCCTTGACTATTATTTTTCCCTGAATCCATTTTCATAACCATAATAATAGTGTCTTCTGCTATTACTGTTCTCCAGGCGGTATGACATCACCACTTTCGCAAGGACATTCTCAGGAAAAGGAAAAAAAATTGATATCATTCTCGTCTCCACCGATTTCCCTCAGCTTATGAGCAAATATTTACGGTCGAACACAGCCTCAGCCGGCACTAGGAGCTACTCACACAAGCAGAACGGTCGCTTTGTGAGCGGAACCAGTAACAAAGCCAAGAGGTTGGCAAAAAAATAAACTAATTGAAAGAGATGAAAGAAATATGGTGTAGTGAGAGGGGAGGGAGGGTTTATCGATTGAAGGGAGACGCGAGAGGAGCACACCAAGGCTGCACACAAGAAGAGGAGAGCAATGCGAGTAGTCTTGAAAGGGAGAATTAAAAAAAATAGTTTATGGGGAGTGAGGGAACGACAAGTGGGTCAGGGTGTAGGGTGCGGGGTGAATGGTATGAAAAGAGAGGAATGGGGGTGAAAGCGGCGAGTCAAAGGGCGAGGACGAGATAAAAGAGCGAGGATCTCTTTATGGAAGCGGAGGTTAATGCACACGCGGCGAAGGGCAATGGAGGAAGGAGGAGGCGAGGGGGAGGGGCGGGGGACGGTGCGAGATGGGAAAGGAAGGAAACCCCTCGAAACCGCAGGGCGCTTAACTAAAGGAGGGACGTCGAATGCTGCGGGGGGAATTTTATTAAACCTATATACATTTAACTCTCTACTAATTCTCGTAGATTTAGTTAAACTACCTCAAAAAATTGATTATGAGTATGACTAAAATGAATACCATAAGCAACCACAGGTACGGGTTCAATAGATGACACTGGATTAGAACATTTACCTAGAAACTTATCATGTGACTAGGCCGGTATTCGAATTTAAATCTTTCATTGGTGCAATGAATCAAAACACCAGTTTCAATTGTCTCTTTATTTGAGGTAATTATCTCATCAGATTCTCTCCTATTAGGAGTTTCTACACCTCTTCATTCAAAATGCCTTCATCTTTTCTCCCTCTTTCATTCATATGCCAGGGATAGCATCTTTTGAACGCCTACTGTTCCTCCTCCTAATGCCTTACGGCGGCCCTATTCCATAATGAATTATTACCAGGAAAATATATATGTTAAGAAAAGAGATGGATTGATTTTGTCGGTAGGTAGAGTGAGGAAAAAAAGTCATCGAGAATATTCAAGCAAAAGCATTGGCTATTACTACCTGTGCAGTGAGGGAGCCAAATGCATAGGCGACAAAAGACATATTTTTTCAACGCCACTATGATCATATACGTGTGCATTGAAACACAAAAACCAAAGATTGAGTTCTTTCAGTTAGGTTAATGAATATTTTTTTTGTCCAAAGTAACGTTGGGGAAGCCATAAGGGTTAAGACTAAGCTCACTCCACTACCATGAGATCTTTCAGTGATCTAATATCTATCTTCGACCATGTGAGAGTGGAGATGGGGAACCTAGGAAAGAAACACCGAGATACGGAACAAACTGAAAAAGAGAGGAAGATACAAAGCTGCCATGCAGCATTATCGCTGCGACGCTTCGCCTACGCCCTCCTTCCTCCAAAGTCTGAACGTGTAACTTGCGAGTGAGGGTATATGATGTGATTGGCGGCGGAAGTGTAGCCAGACAGGAATGAAAGAGGGGGAAGCGAGATCATAGTGTGGGGGTTGAAAGGTGAGTGGGTTTAAATTATTAGGGGGCGGGGTTGAATGTGCCGTGAGTGGCGCAGGGTTTTCTCGGTGAAAAGATTATTGGAGGGACATGGGGATGTAAATGGAGGGCACGCGGTGCGAATGGGATACGAATGCGAATGGGGGGTAAGTAGGAAGAGAGGCGTGAGAAGGGTGGACGGAAAGGCAAGGCAGGGAAGAAAGAAAGGTAAACCAAGCATTAAAAATTAGAAAAACATTAAGATAAATGACATGTGTTGGAGACAGCGTGAGGATATTGGATCATACATGAAAGTGAGCGTGGTTTATTAGGCACCTATTGCTACTGATCAATGACATGCGATAATAAAATAGCGTATCATAATGTGCATATTGAAAATGTAATATTATTATTATGATGGAGATTTAAAAGGTACATAAAATATAGTAGAAGATGATTCGTCTAATACAAATTTAATTACAGTCACTCAATGGGTTATTTTATTAGCACTATAAGGATATCTTTAATTTGAAAAGAGAGGTGAGGGTCAATAAACGAAGTAACTTCGAAATATTTTGAATTCGTTCCAGCTAGAAATAGAGATTGTACGTTTAGTAAATAAATGAAAATATGAGAATAGTCCATGAAGAATTTTGGATAACTTGTAATCAATAATCAAAGAGTGATTTGCTGAATAGTTAAAACCAGTTTCTCCAAAAGTTTAATATTATTGAGGTAAAATTATGCAGACTGACATTTTTCAGTCATTCCCAATGGGCAGGGTATTAAGAAAAGGATTCAAAGTATTTCCACTGGGGATACATCTTGAAAAAACTTCCCGCATCTTCAAACCCTGCGTGCTTTGAAAGAGCATTTCACTACGCATAGTAGCGATTCCTCGTCGATCTCACAACGTCTGAATCCCTAAACTTTCCCAATTTTTGGGGAAAGCTCTAGCGTATTACGTCTATAATCCCCTTAGGTATACGAACGCACTATCCTGAGGGGAGGAGGCTCGGGTTGTATACCGTGGGCGTGAAGGAGAAGGACAAGAGTGGAAAAGAAGGTACGAAGGGTGGAAGGGGAGGGAAAGGGGCCCGAAGGCTGCGAAAGTAAAGAGAGGGATATCCATTCAAAGTGCGGGAGGCGAAAGGGGAGGGTGAAAGGACCGCAGAAAAGGGAACCGGGGAAAGATTAAGGAGGGGTGGGGGTGAAGTATGGGAATTAAAAAAGGAATCATGGGATTAAGGCGGGAGAGGGGGTGGAGGAGGGGGGATGGGGATTTGGCGGCGGAGGGAAAGTAGACTGGAAAAGTTACGAGGGGTGAGATTGGCTGAGGGGTGGAGTGAAGGGGAGAAGAGGGAGAATGGTGGAAGAAGAGGGAAAGGGGAAAAGTACCTGACCAACCTGTAATACTCCACAAGGATTTTCACAATCAAAGCGGCAAAAAATGTACGGAAAATATACATTAACAAATAGCCACTTAGTCAGTAAGCCATTAATGTATGTAACTCATTCTCTCGTCAGTTGTAATCTATGACTCGACAAACTCAAAAAAGCGATGTGTTGTAGATGTTCAAAAAGAGCGGCGGGCAAATTGGTGCAAAAAAGTGCGGCGGGAACGGAGACCTGATCAATGCTCAAAATCTATTACTTGTGACGCATTGATGTATATAACTACTTTAAGGGAGTAGGTATAATCACAAAAGCGTTAAGATGAAACGTCTGGAGCAGTAGTTTTGGAGCTCGCACACAAGAAGTTTCTGAAAACTCATTTAATTTTTCAGAATTCTTTCCAAATACATTTTCAAGATAATCAAGATTTATTTGGGCTATGTACCAGGAAAGTAGCAACCAAGATTAGAAATAGAGAGACAGATATCAGGATTAGCCCAAAATGTTGGGAAGGTCAGGGGAAAGAATCAAGTAAGTAGATAAGATAGGCCGCAGTTCAGGAGGATTGGAGAGAGGAGGAGCAGGATGAGGCACTGCTCTCAGAAGATGAAAAAAATGAGTCATCCGATCCTTCAGCATTCCGCAGCAGCTCTTGGGCACTTTAAAATTACACGATGAAATACTAACCTTCCCAATACCAATGATCTAATCCAAGGTTCCTCAATGAGCACACTTTATGCTTACTCTACGTAAATAATCAACTTCATCGTATTATGTCAAGACCACGTACAAATTTGAGTGGAATTTGCCCATTAAATGCCCACTTTTGCTGGAGCAGGTGAAAGTACGAGAAACCGCAGAGATAGAGTGTAAGTAGAGGCATAAAAAGGGTGTTTTTATGGCCAACAATCTGAGAGGCTGACGCACGCAATAAAACATCCATAAAGAGGTAATAAGAGCTGATAAACCGCAAAAGAGAGGAAGCTTTAATCCTCGCAAGATAACTTTCAACAAGAATACATTCCCGGCGTTTCCATGCAAATTTTATTTAGATGTTATTATTTTTCTTGATAAGCTGCAGCCCTAGGAATATCGTAAATTCAACAAGGGGTGTTATGGCGTTCTATTTCCGGAGCGCGTTTTCGTATCTCAAGAGAAGAGCGCCAGGCTGGAATTATGGCTAAGCGAGGTTTCATGATGAGACGATAACGGACCTGCATATTTTTAATAATCGTCAGTGACAACCATTCATTTGAATTTGAAACAAAAACATTCGTTTACTCCTCGATCACTCAATTATAACTGGCATCAGACGCCTCTGAATACATTCCATTAACCATTCCATTAATTGTATTTTCTTTTAGACGTACTTTTGCAAGTAATCCGATGGAGCAAAATACTTCGCTGATAGATAAATATCGTTTCCGAGCACTTAAAAGTCAAAGACTTAAAACTCAAAAAGGCATACGAATAAACCACCCCCACGAAAAATGACCATCATATTCTGCCGGCCTCGGTGGCGGCGGGGTAAAGGTCGCCGGTTCGAGTCCCGCCTGGGTAGGAAATTTACACCTCCCTGGGCATGGTTGTGTGTGTTCGTCCTATATATATTAAATACCTCGTAATTAGCTTCTGCTATTAAATATAAAGAAATTATTATTATTTATAGGAATAGGTAACATTCCATGTAGAATAATTTCTCAGTTGGATCGTTGAGTTTTTAACAATGGTAAATTTGCTTACGGAATACTTTCTTAATGGCCAACAATTCGCACCATTTTGCTGACGAGGCAATTTGAAAACTTTACATGGTATATATTCTGTAATACTACAGTTTAACTGTTTATCTTCCAAGAAGAAAATATCGTGGATATTATTACGGAGAAAACAAGAAGACATGCGAGGAAATTGCAAGTGAGGTTATGAACCCCAGATATATAGAATTGAAGAATTAAAGTAAAGCACTATGGAGATCTGCGGATAAAATTTTGATAAGTACTCTTTTCTAAGAGGGTATGTAGAAAAATAAAAAGCAGTACTTAAATATGCGTGAACGTAAAATAGCATGCATACAACCGCTAATTAGAATAAGAGACAAAAAGTAATGAAGTAAATCAGAAAGAAAGGCCAAAAGCTGAGATGGAAGAGGGCATCATCAGACGGGAAAAATTGGACTGTAGAATGAAAGAAAAAATGGGAGAGATTGTGTCAGTGAAAAGGATAGCACGACAGTGAAGTCCATTTAAATAACCAAGCATTCGAGAAACCATATGAACGAGAACAAATGGTTTTTAAGGTTCATATTCATTTCCATTCCGTTTCCTTTTATTTTTATACTAATTTCCTTTTTATTGGTCCAATTCTCTCCGTTTGATGCAGCCAGACTTTGCACCCGAAGGTTATTTCCACGAATCAATTAATTACACTGATAAACAAGTAATCTGGCATGGCATTCACATTTTCTTACGTAGTTTTTCATGCTAATTTCAAAACAGAAAACCGTTTTTCTCTATCACGTCAGGTTTTGAAGGTATAATAAAAAAATATTTTGCATGGTACACCGCTTGTCAAAAATTACTCTCGGTGTCGTTTTTCTTTTTTATCATGCTATGCTGAAAGTTTTGTCATCATTTTGGTAAATATTTATATTTTATGTGAAAGTGTCCCATGAGAACTCCAGTGGAACCTTCATTTGCAAATAATTTATGTTCACGCTGAAATATTTTCTAAATCGAATCTCTTTACAGTAAGCCCTCACATAACAGGAGTAACATTTCTTGAAATCGCCGCGTCTTGTAAAATCGTACCATATAAAAAATAAACTGAGAATATACTAAGAAAATACGGGGAATACTGAGTTTCGTTCCTCAATCTTAACACCTCATGATATATTTAGCACGAACTGTTGTGATCTTGCATTTTGGGAAATAATATCGCAATTGTATGTTGTTAAGCACAGTTTCTATCTTTGTTTATTTGCTTATTAGGTAATGCATCCTGTTCAATCAAATTATTTGTTTCAAACAAGTATTTTGTTCTTCAAATAAATTATTTCAATATTATAGATCTCATTTACACTTTAGGGCATGCTGGAACTGGAGTGGCATCGACTTAAGATTTGGAAAAAAAACTTTTACAAGACATTTGATGCATGTCTTTTGCAGGGACCACTGAGGACCATGGGACATGGTTAGATGATGCTGCTAACCTTGCCCTCTCTTTGTTGTAATAAAAATTAAATCCATGCTAATTGGGTTTTCATCAAACAGTGCGTAAGGTCCTTAAAATGAAAAACGATCATAACAAGATAACTCAAAGGCAGCATCATCGGCAGATTGGGTCGCGCCTTGCGATTGCGGAGTGCCTATGATACAGCATGAGTCAAGCGACCACATTACAGACTTATTTTTTTTGCAAACGTCGCCGGATTCTCCTTCAAACTCGCGCATCTGTAAAGTATCCAGACGTTCCCTCAGTCTCTAAACCAACACCACATTTGATGAAGAACCACAAGAAGAAAGTTCTCCTCCACCTCCCACCGACGAATCAGATTCTGACTATAACCAACCTGGAGAAGGTATTCATTTGGCTGCTTATGCTGAACTTTGCGACCTCGCACGGAACATGGCAATGACAAAAGCCCAAGCTGAATTGATTGGTTTATGTCTTTAAGAATTTTATTTTCTTGCACGGGGTGCGACAACTTCACACTTTCGGCAGAGACATAAAGAGTTTGAGAAGTTCTTTGCAAAGAGCGACACTTTGCTATTGCATGGACGTTCAAGGTCTTATGTCTAGGCTTGGGGTTTAACACAGTACTGAAGGGTGGCGACTGTTTATAGATTCATCTAAGACAAGTTTGAAGGCAGTATTATTGCACAACGGAAACAGGCATACATCAGTACCAATTGGATATTATGGCCACCTGAAAGGGTTTTACAAAACCATGTCACTGCTCCTTGAAAAAACACGCTATTGCAAGTACAACCGGCGTATCTGCAGTGATCTAAAAGTAATCGACATCCTAATGGGCATGCAGGCAGGGTACAACTCTTCATATTAAGGTGTGGCCTATGAAGAAATTTTGAAGGCTGTGGACAGCAACTCAGATGCTTCTCTGTACCTGTGCAACAAGTTTCCGGAGTTGAGCTATGCGAAAGAGAAAGAAGGAGAGTTCATAGGTCCACAAATAAGGAAGATCATTGCTGACAGCTATTTCCAAGACTTACTAAGTGGTACTGAAAGATATGTATTAGTGGCATTCAAGTCAGTTGTAGTCAATTTCCATAGAAATTATAAATCTAATGACTATGTGAATGTTGTGCATTAGTGCGTACAGACTGCTGGGTTGCAACATGTCTCTCAAAATTCATCTCCTAGACTCGCATCTTGATTTCTTCCCTGTAAACCTATATTCAGTCAGCGACGAACAAGGTGAACGATTCCATCAGGACATCTCAGTAATGGAGTCACGCTATCAGGGTCAATAGAGTGTAGCCATGTTGGCTGACTGCTGCTGGTCGCTTCAGTGCAATATTCTAAATTCTCAGCACAAATTCAAGTCAAAAGCCAAGAAAATATAACGAAACAATCCTCAATGTAACTTCGGATAGTGAGGTGTTTGCCTTGATGCAATGCTATACATATATAAAAGGTTATTGTCGAATATCTCAAGAACGGTGGGTGATAGAGACAAATGGTTTGCAAATTAGGAATCAGCATGAATCCATTGTCCCAGTAAGCATGTTGGATACCAAGATATCCACATTTTTTTTTTGTTTATCAGTGTTATTCAATACTCATATCAAAACAAAGATACCTAATCCAACGTCAAACAATAACCGTCAACGCTCAGAACTCGGACAGAACCATTCGAGATTTAAATAAATTTTACTTGGTTCTAGATCGAGAAAATTTTTTATGCTCATTGCGCATCATCAAGAATTTATTCGTTTTGATTTATACTGGTCAAAGGGGAGTAACTAAAAATCTAACTTCAGCCGAAATACACTCAATAATCGCGAAGTCCAGCTAAGAATTTTCATCTAGTTCCCATCTTCAATGGCGGTGTTACATGCCACTGGCGACATACTTAATTACTACAGAACTCATTTACAGGCAGGTTCACTAGTGTATTGCTACTAAAATATTGCTAGCATATATAGGTACAGTATGCTAACACTAACTCCTTTCTCATATAAGCAATAAGGCAGTAGTGACGCTATTTACGATTTTGGAAACTCCTACTTAAACGGAAAACCAAACAGATATATAGATTTCAATATTTCTAAGGCAATCGCAAAAATGATTACTTTGGATGCTGTAATGCGTTCGAAATGTAACCGTCAGGCTCAACAAGCAAAATGAGCACTGTGCTATATTTTCCGCCACGCAATTTGGGGCTGGGCTTCTTCCATGCCGGGCACCCCTTCTACTTTCTTCCTCGAAGCCTGACATGGAAAGAAGCTAACACTGCCTTGGCCGTGAAAGCAGCCAAAATAGGAGCAATTTCAACGCCAAAAGTGACGAGAGGCCTCCTTCTTTCCTTTCCTTCTGGCTACTTAAAAAAAATTGGAGCCTGACAAGGATGTGGGGATCGGAAAGAGAGGGCTGACTGAGGGATGCCGGGCCAACATGAGGGACGGAGGGGCAGGAAAGGCGCCCTCAGTAGCAGCGAGATATGAGTGCATGCTACACAGGGCATCAATAATGCGGTTAAAGCACATTCACCACTTGAAAAAATATCAAACAACATATTTGCTTAATCTTCCATAGGCGCAGGTAATATTTTGTCGGCTGTGTCCCTTTAAGAGTAACATGTGCAACTAGTGAGGTTTTATCATCTTCCACTCGTGGATTACTTTTCGCACCATGCAAGAGAGTGGGGATTTCTTTTAAGTTCAGCATACATAAGGATGCGTCGATATTACCCTTTCATGAAAATTTATCGGATTACTTACTGGAGCAGATTGGTTTCTTCACGTTTATTACAAAAAAGTAAATTACTTTTGAACTTGGGTTCATCAGAGATGTGCGAAAGGAGACTGCAGGTGAACTGCATCTGAATTGCTGGGTGAATTAGGCTCGGTTTTGGCTATTTAAGGCTTGTATTTATGTATCCTTTGCTCAAGCTCTTCCACAGTGTCTTCAAACCCCATGTATTGATCAATGGACCATCTTTTTTCGAGCACCCAAAGCTGCGGCATGTATCCTGTACTTCGCGTGACGTGCCGCATAAACCCGAATGCCCGACAGTAGCTGCAGCCGCGTATGCCGCACTTGGAGATGAGCGACACTGAGCTCGATCATGATAAAAGACAGACTATGGAGACCTGTGAGTGGTTGGTCCTCGAGAGCACATCGTCGCCGCTGTGGAATCTCCTCTCAGGGCCCGGCCAAGCATTCAATATGTCGAGCGATTAAAAGAAAACTGATTTTCTCCCAAATCTGTGGCACCTGTAGAAAAGAATATTGCTCCCTCCTTTTAAGCGTTAACAAAACTCTACCCTTTTTATCATCTGCTTCGGAAAATGAAACAATTACAACAGAGGAGAAAATATTACATTTGAAAAATGTGTTTTAGTTGCAGGCAGTAGATCACATTGGAAAAAAATGGCTAATATTTTTTTCAAGATGTGTTATGGCAGTATAATTCTGGCACCGGATTGACTCAGTTTATGAGTTACCGTAAATTGCAGCTGGCATGGCATGCAAACTGTGTTAGTTAAGAGGAAATGACGTGTGGTGCGGTGGAACTATTGGTTTAAAAATTGTAATTATTACAAAAATTGTTTGGTGACTTATTCGTCTTTAGATCTAACTTCGTATTTCGGAGGCTAGGACATGCCTTTGGGAAAAAAATTACCTTCCGCTCGATATATATATGTGATAAAGAAGAATTTCTCATATCCTTTGACTGACAGCAGTGATTCCACGTCCTTTTTCAAAGGGATCGTATGGGAATCTACAGGGGGACGCAAGGGGGCGATATGGGATGTCTAGCATGAGTTGACCTCCACGATGGAGACGCGGGGGAGGCGAGTGAAGAGCCGGAAGGATCAGTCGATTCTCTGGTAATTTTTTTTCGAGAAAGAATCTCGCATCGGACGTGGACGGAGGGTGTACGGCATTCGTCAGGCGGATCAAAGTGGACCCGAGAGATGAATAGGGGTGGGAGGGAGTGGGAAGGTTAAGTGCACGTCCGGAGTTTGCATTAGATTGCAAAAGAAGACTAATGCTTTCTTTGAAGATGCTTGAAGAACTTGTGCCTTGTTCAACTACGGATAAAAGCGACGTTCCGCACGATTTATTGGCGCTCTCCCGCTTCAAATGTGACAAAGACCTTCCTAGAGATCCATGGGAACAAGAAGTAACGAAGTCACAGCAATTGTTTGAGATATGCGTGGGTCATTATCAAATGCGAGAATCACTTACAAGTCCTCGTACGCACACGAATACTTTTCTGAATTCAATTCGTTCTCTTCAGAGTAAATCCGTGAAAGAAAACGCTAAAAATTTTCTTCCATCATCAAAAATTTGAAGAAACAGCTAAAAATTTCAACTATGAGAGTGATTAGAGCCCTAGACCTCAGAATAATAACTGTGCTTACCAATAATTGCTTTATCAGTCTCCTATTTCGAGTGTTACCGGTTTTCGACAACCCAGTACATGAAATCAACAGTATACGGGCTAAAACATCGCCTGATGGCTCCAAAATATCCGTTAACGAAACACAACATTAATATAAATTTATCCTGACGACAAAGCAAGCAATTATCACAATATTTGGCTGATGATATAAGATATGCGACACTAAGACAAAGCCAAATGGGATACGTTGGCAAAAAGCAAAACTATTATGAGTTAATTGATATATCACATTATAAAAGATCTTGCGATGTTTTCCTCCATTGGGTTAAAAGTTTTTTTCTATTTACGAGCTGATGAAAGAGCGGTGGAATCGTTTTTTGGATCAATAGTTATTTTAGGAAGGATAAAAAATACTGTTATAAATTGATAATTGCCGGAAATGGGGCTAAAAACGGATTAAAAACCTCAAGAGCTTAAAAACGAAATGAAACTAACATAAGCCGCTTGCCATGTGTCTGTAATTAGATTTTATACGCAATAATGGCTTCCACAGGCCGACCAATCAAATATTTTCCTCGAAATAACACGGGTAGCCAGGGTTAACTACAATATAAAACAAATTTCTGTCGGACCTTGGGATTCCCACACCACCTGTCATCCAAATAACGGTGCCCTCTGGGAAATACGAATGCTAATGGGTAAAACAAGACCCAAGTCATTTTCCATCTTCCAAGCCTACGGGAAAAGGACTGAACCCCCAATTATCTGTTTTCAGAGGATCCGTCGGGAGAAAAATTCACAAAAACTTTCATAGGAGACGCGAGTATCGCATTAGTCGACCAGCTGCTCCCTTTCAAACCGCTCGGTTGAGGATACCAGGCGTGTCTGGAGCCATTTAGTGAAGAGGGGCCAGGAGTGTGAAGGAGAAACGTTTGAGATATGAAAGTGACGGTTCCTTAAGGCCTGGCGGTGATCAATTTTTAATTTTGGCTCAAACCGGGAAAAAACATTGAACGATTGGGTTCATTCACGATATCGCAATGCATGAATGTTTATTCTCAACCTTTTCCTCAAAATCTGTATCGATTTCGTGATGAATGGAGGAGGCACTAAATGAAACAAATTCACCTGCTTTTCCTTATTTATTAACATTCACTCTTGGATTGAATCACTTGTATTTCCATGGAAATTCAAATTTAAAAAGCTGTTTTGTTTTGCATGAAATTAATATCTGGACAACACTGTAGTAATCAATTTGATAGTTTAGATTGAAACGTTAAGGGATTTTAATGTACATATTTATTCATTTAAACTTCACGAGAAGTTTCGGAGTGGGATCGTCATTCATTACCTGATTCGGCAAAGTATGCACCATAAAGCGGGGCTAACACAACAGTGGACTCATGTCTTTCCCACACCAAGTGACCATGAGGAAGTTTTATATTCATACATACTGGTCACTGCCTATATTAAACCATGGGAATGAATAGTGTTTTCTTTACCAGCGTCATCACCACATCTACCCAACTAGTGCAAAATACACCTGCACATTTTCGCTTCACATTCAAGTACCGAAGTTGAATGAACGATGTAGGAGGATGGAGAAAGAGATGAACGTGGATTGTTGTAAATGGCATAGCCGGAGGGAAGGGGAAATCGGAATGATGAAGCTAGAAAGTCAAATAAAAAAACCTAAACTGAGAAGAGAATATTGTTTCTCTATTCATCATTTAGGGGTCTAGTTTGCTTTTGGAACTGTATCCGAATATTTCAAAAGGTCTCATGGGAACGCAAATCCGTATTTCGATTAAAATCATCATCTCAATTTTCACTTGCTCGCTTCAATTCTTAGAGAGGACATCACAAAGCTACGCAGAAACTCTTCTTGGTTTCTCCACCGGGTTAGGCCCCTACTTTCTTTCATCATCAGGGCTGTGGAGAATAAGACGTTTCACGAGTCTTCATCGAAACGTAAGCCAGTATGGAGAGCCTAACCCTGTGAGTAACCCGTGAAAAATTCTTCCGTGAAGTTCGCCGGGAAAGCGCATGAACTTACATCATGGGGTTGCGTCTGTGATCCCAAGTAGAGGGGTAATGTATGCATGTCTGTTACGTCGATAGTGGAAACGGTCCATTAAGCGCGTGGATTTCGAAATGGGAATCGGAAGCGGCAACGGCGGCGACTCTAGCAGTCGCAAGCACTTTTGTTATTTTTACTGCCATTTTTCTGAGCTCACACTTGTTCGAGTTCTCTTCTGGCCCGGCGATGCGAGATTGATGGCCCGAAGATCCCGCAATCCTCCCCTTCTTCTCTCTTACAGATGGGGAGAGCTTCCCCACGGTAGGTTTTAAATTCTCTCCCGGCCGGCCGGTCGCCTGCTGCACGAACGTCCGTGGATTCTTCTGAGAAATGGACGCCCAATATTTGGCTCCTGATCTCCTGGCTAAGTTTTATGATAAGGAAAGGAACCAATGTTTCATTCGCCCACGCCCGTGGAGGCGAGCCAGGCCGTGTGGTCGCCGCCGATTGCGAAAGCGTCAGCTTCCATTCTTATCGACGCATTGCAATCGAAGGAAGAGTTGAATATTCAACGATTCCTCGCATTCTGGCATTCAACAGTTTTAAAAGCCGAAAACTGATATGCTACAGGCATGATGGCGGAAATTACTCATGCTAAGTAATACAGATGCTGGTCTCACATGATATCTTGCGTAGAGATATTAAATTGATATATTTATCCCAGGTGATATTTCAAGCTTGCCTTAATGAGCCTCTTAAACAAAAAACAAAAAATTCCAATTAAAAACTCAGTAACGACTAGAAGATAGATGGTCTTGACCGTTGTCTTTCGTAAATTAACGTTAAAATATCGGTTAATCACAAAACACCATTGGAGTAGAAGGAGTTGACAGTTTTCGGAGACTGGATGAAAGTCACAAAATTTACTAAGGTCTCTGGAGGAAAGTATTAAGAAATCACAGAGATAAATCAAGTTACATGGAAGAAACGAGCAATAAATATAGGGTTGTGTATTAACATCCAGTCACAACCTAATTAAGTCTTAAAAGAAATGCTGAAATCTCAGAGTATCTACTGACGTAAGAGATACTCGCTCGAAAGATCAAACATAACTCACAAATCCAATTATACAGATGAGCAACTAGAAACTACGAGTTAGAAATACATGTACATGCACTAACAGATGAAACGGTCAACATAATTTTCTCATGACGCATTTGGCTATGATGCTCGAAGAGTTAATTGATACTGCGGAAACCATCTGGTAAGGGAATAAAAACGGGCGAATAGTTTATGTTTTGATGCAAGTTACAAGAAAAATAAACAAATTAAATAGGCATGCTGCGAAATCGGATACTTTGCACTTGCAATGCGCAGATCCACGCACGCAATTTCCTCCTTTGTCGTTTCACTAGGTCTGTAAGCATTTACGATAGCAAGAGTCGTATAAATAAACGGTTGGATGCTAATATTCCTCGAATCACCATCAAGAGAAAATAATTGTCAGAGCTTCGAGAGAATATATTTCGTGGGATGTAAGTTGTGATCGGAATTAAATGGCAGTAATTTGAAGCTTTACGATAAGGTCGCTTAAAGGAAGATGGTTTCTCGGTAAGTAGGGAATAGTTCCCCCTCCTCCCCCACTAATGCGCAAGGGGAGGTTTCCCGGAATGCAGAAGTGCCGCTTCATAACACGCATTCTTTCGACGGCGAGGACTTCCTCCCAGACAACTTGCATCTCAAAAGCGGCGAGAGACTGTCTGAGATGACCAGATTGTTTGGGTGAGGAGTCAATGCCTTTGTAATTCACTGACAGAAGAATTGAATGCTTGCCGCCTCAATGTACACCCGCTACATAAGATCGTGAGAAAATATAACTTTGAGGACGCAGATAAAGATTAGAGATTAAGGCATTAATAGTAAACTTCATGTGAGTAGATTTTGACCACTAAATTTGTATAAACAGTCCAAGACCAATCTTCCAGAACAAATTTATATATGGTAATCATTAATGTAGAAAACGAAAATGCTGAGCTCCTAAAATCGAATACGCGTCAACGTGGCCATAGGATGCCATAAATCAGGGAATGAGCACATTTGCTCTCTTAAATGGCGAGTGAACAAAACTGCGGAAGAGTGAAAAGGAATGGGTACAGGCATTTGTAAAAGGTCGAGAAGGAACGCATTAATGCCATTCTAAACCTGCATCAATACGCAGATCACCAGTGAAAAGGATAATAAATTAGGGGAGATAGAATTTTGTATCAGTTTTATTAGACTTCCACAGGGGGAAGCGAGCATAAATCAATAAATCAAACTCTCTCTATCTACCCACAAAACCAAAATAAAAATATATCTACCTCTCAATAATTCGCCCTGTGATCCTGTATGGCGCAGAAATATGGGTATCGAATAAGAAGGAAGAAAGAAAATATATAGTTTTTGAAAACAAAATCCTAAGAAAAGTCTTTGGCCCCACAAATGAAAACGGAATTTGGAGAATCAAGCACGACTAGAGATATTTACAAGGGCATTGACTTAGTGGCATGCGCTAAAACGAGAAGAATGAGATGGGTGGGCCACGTCATGAGAAGTTAACAGGGTACGCTACTGAAGGAAGTAGGCCTGGGAAGACGAGAATTGAGAAGACCTGGAAGACTGAGAAGAAGATGGTGGGATGGAGTGACGTCAGTTGTCAATCGGCTGGGGCGGAACAGTTGAGGAAGCAGAGGACAGAGAGAGATGGAGGTCACTTGTGGGTGAGGCCAAATCCCAACTTGGCTATGGGAGTAAGTAAGAATCATAACTATTAACTGTTCATCTCGTGCTTCACCCAAGACACACATCATAATTTTTACTTATAAGTAAATACTTTAGTTTAAATATGATTACGAATCAAAATTTTACGAATGAATTAAGAATCCAGAGTTTTTATTTGCTTCAATACTAGCCTGATATCGAATAACTTTCTAGTTTTAAAGGAAACAGTATTTTAACCTTCATCCGGGCTGGCCGTCATTTGTAGCGCCGGTGGGCGCGCGGTGGTAATTTACCGCCTTTTGTTTTTCTGTCTTTTTTGTTCAATTCTACATCGTGAATCATTATTCTTAGGATCAACTTGATGAATAAAATTAGTACACATGCGGATATTTAAGCACTAGAGAACGTTTGACGATGACTGAGACGAAAGACAGGCCGATTCAAGCTAGGACTATCCTGGCATCTAGTGAGGTGTATCATACATGTCCCTATCAAAATTCTACGCACCATCATGCAAAAGTTGCGCTCACTTTTATGAATGAGGCGGTAAACTACCGCTCGCGGGCCCAGATAAAGGTTAAAAATTGATTTGACGTGACGACGAGGGTACGACGTCACTGGCCTCCTTTTAACCAATTTTGATGATGTAAATTAGGACAGTTCAAGGCATGCTTTCTCATTACACTGCCAAAAAAAGAGGGATCTTAGTGGGCGTACAGCCTTTCACAGTGTCCCCATCCGCTAAAATCACAGAAGCAAGGTAAGACACTTGTTTCCTCACTGGTGGAGTGGCCAATGTTGTCGTTCGTTTCCGCGCGTTAATTCCGGATCGCGACCCCCATTCTGTTTAAGGAGAAGTCCTTGCGCATGGCGACCTTTCGCGACCGCCCCTCCAACCCCGCCAAAAAAATCGTGACGTAGTTTCGCCAATCGATGGAGAGCGGGAGACATACGGTCCGGCGTGAAGGATTGGAGCGCGTGGGCGAGGAATGGGAAAGGGCGGGGAAGTCCATGGTGGGAGTGAAAGGCCGTGAAAACTGCCTCCGCCTATGGGAAACAAAATTTATTACAAAGGCTTCGACGTATACTGACTTAAATGTCATGTTATTCATATTCTGCCTACTTAGAGAAAACGCGTGTTTTACTCGACACGAGCAAAACCATCACACCTGACTACGCCATTTTTTCCGCCAAGTGAACTTGGAATAAAATGTTTTTTTTTTAGAGCAAGGAAGGGTGAATCATGTGCAGAAGTAGTAAGTAATTTTCATCAGAAATAAATTCTCAATTCACGAACAACTGTTTTTAAGAGGTATATTCTGCCAAGGAAGTGAATTTTCAATTAAACGTAGACACCTATTCATCACACATTTTGAGTTTTCTTCATTACTACGGTGATATAAGATAATCATCACATAAATTTGTGCATGTGAGAACTTAATGAGTTAGGCAAATGAGATATTCTGTTTCATTTAAAAAAATCAATAAATATATCCCTTTCTTATCATAGTATTTAATAATAAAGGAGTTCACTCCTAGAATAATACAATAAATTTATTATTTATTATTATTATTTGGGATTTAGGATTATGTAATAATTTAAGTCAATTACTTAAATAAATTCAGTCAAAATGAGTTAATTCAATATAAAAACCACTGAAGTTGGCTTTAAGGCTAGGCGAAGGTATTTAATAAAACCATAAATTTGTCAAATTTGGTCATATTGAAGAGAATTTTTGCAATTTTCTTCTTGTTTTTTTATAGCCGGAGCATGTCATTAGAGGAGGTAGCACTCATTTTTTGATTGCCAACGAGTGGAATTTAGCATTAGCATTGGCTCACTCAGTCGAGGTAGATCCCTTAAATATAAATAACGGACGAACTCACAACCCTCTCACTCTCAACTTCTCACCCTTGGCAAAAGGAGAAGAAGAAGATGGACAATAAAATAAAAACACGGCGCTCCATGACCGGCAAATAGCGGCGTGGGCGAGGAATTCTCTTTCCTCCTCCTTACGTTCTTCTACTGACTGCGATCGCGCAAAGTGGATGGGTGAGTGGGGGGTTAAAAGGAGTCCCCCTACTAGCCTCTCTCTCCCCTTCTCACGCTCATTTCCCTCCTGCTCCAGAGAGCATGGGAGAGAGAAAGCGGTAACCGCGGGATACGGCGATGAGGAGCAGATAGCGGCCGCGAGAGAAGATGCTGAGAAAGAGGGGAGACGCCCGTCACGGATTTCCCATCCGACCAACTCGAAGCGGGCACGGCCAACAGTCCGAAAGGACATGAGAGAAACAATGTCGACGAGAGTAGTCGCGGGGCGTACCAGTGAACGGAACGGCTCCTCTGTGCAAATTGACCGGTTCGGCATGAACAAAAGAAAACGGATCGACAGAAAGTAGGTGACGCTACCGGGACCAGTTTCGCGAAGAACCTCAAGGGTCGTTCTGAGGGCACTGAATTACATAATTAGGGTTACCCGGGAATTCAACGTAATGTAATAAATTTTAACGCATCAGACGACAGAAAAGTGATTTATGAATACATTTTACAGATAGGTATTTAAGATAACTATTTAGGGCCACCAGCAATTTATTAACAAGGTGTAATAACCTCCGGATAATTCCCGTGGGATCGTTTTTATATCCGGGAAGTTCAAACGTGGTGGGCTAATACACGCCACACGGACATCAGCTTCGTAATGAGAAAAATATTTCGAGCTCTTTAGTTCTAATGGGCCTAAGCCATCGCTCATACTTGATATAATTGCTAATTACCGCCGTGAATCTCAAAAATGAGCACAGATTTATTAAATAAAAAATCAAATTGCCTCAGTTTGACATAAAGCACCGAGTTTCAAATAAAAAACCAATCTCAATTTACTCTTTCATTCACCTGACCATGAAAATGTTATCCAAGTGATACTCACTAATCTCCAGCAAATGTCTAGCAAATATTAGCCTGAAAACTTAATTTTGTTCAAGGAAAATAATAAGTAAGTCTCGCACAGTTTTCAAATCACACAATAACGTGCTTACATAACTTATTAAAGGAGAAGGAAAGGTAGAAAGCAACCCTGACTACTATCGCATCCATGCATCTCTTTAGATCCACCTATATCCACCACGATTCTCTCCATATGTACGTCTAAATAGAATGAAATACGTATTATTCGTGTACATTTCCTCATGTAGAAATGCTTTTGCCGCAAGACTTGACAAAACAAAAAGGGAAAGCGGGTTAACTTCAACCCCATTTACTGGAGCAATACTAGATTCAGTTATCAGTATATTCATAACATTTCCATTCATTATTTAACCAACAAAACACTTACACACCAACGATGCATTCAAGATCAACTAGAGGTTTAGATCAAAGAGCGTCGCTCAAATTTACGAGATCGAATCTAACTATTACTTGTGATATCCAAAGAAACCAACTACTTTCAACTGACTATAACGGCATTCAAATCAATATAAATTTGAAAACCAAAAATAGCCCTACAGGTCGTGGGCTCGATATGGACCAAGAGACGCAGGCAGGCACTGCCGCATTCAAGAAACGGCGACAAAAGAGGAGCAGATAGCGGCGGGATGGGGAGAAGAAGCGGGGAGTCCGGCTCCAAGAAAGGCCCTCCCGCGCCCCCACCGTCGCCTCCCCCGAATCACTCCGGAGCTGTTAATGCGCTAACGGTCACAAGGAGTGAATACGGTGGCTGGATGGAAGATACATTGATCGTCATTTGTCATGTATAGGGCCTCCTTCACTGGGCGATTTGAGAAAGAAAAAAAACAAATTATTTAATCTTTTAAAAAATAAGCACAATATATCAAACTGTATCGGAGATGACCCCATAAGCTGTAACTATGCATCATCTGATAAAAATAAAAATAATAGAAAGCGTGGTAAAATTAACAAAATCAAATAAATTATTCTCAAATCATACGACGAGTACGTTGAAAGAAAAATGACATCATTGGGAAATTCAAAGCTCTATCAGAGTTAAATGCAATGAAGAGTACAACGGATCGTTTGAAAATAAGTAAAAATAATATTAAAGCTCGCAAGTAAATTAATAGCCCAAAACTGTTGACTAAATAAACGAAGATGATTGTGTGCCACCGAAATATCAAAATTCATGAGTGAGTTTCTATTCATTTGTGTCCCTGCGTTTGTGCTTGTCACGCCTCTGATGTCCTTCGCATTAAATAATTTTGGATACACTAATCGTAAGATGAACTTTCGAATAATTCCAGACACGGACAAAAATGAACTTTATTTCTGATACTCCGGAATTTTAATGCTCCGGAAGAATGAGTTCTGCGGCAAAAAATAAAAAGTCTGAGAAGATTTATTCCACGGAAAAAGGGATTGGAGTTCGATGCCAGTCGTTGACAAGCGCTCGTTTTCGTGGCACCTTTGGTGCCAAGGAGGAGATGCATCGTGCGAGATAATAAAAAGGAAACCGGTTCTATTAAAAAAGTTAGAAAAGATTTCCAGGAACGCCTCAACCATCGAGACGAAGACGGAAGGGTAGGGAGGAGGACGAGCGAGGAATGGCTGGGCAGGGAACCCATGTTCTTGACCGAACCGAAAGGGTGGCTTTCTGCGGGACGAATACGGCTTTGCCGGTCGCTAGGGATGGTAATTCCTTCTCTCTCTCTCTCTCCCTTCCTTCCTTCCATCTTTGCTCCTCCACACACACACAAACACGCAAACCCACAAAGAACAATCACAAGAAGGGCTCTCCCCTGCAGAGTGCTCGCGGCCCATGGGAGCATTCCCCCGCGGCGAGAAAAGAGATAAGCATCGAGAGACACTGAAGCGAATATTCGCGTGGATTCCAACACAACAACGAGGGAATGCACTTCCAAGAGACCCAAGACGGCGATGCATTGCCCCGTGGCACGTTTTACACCCGTTGAAAAGCTAGTCGACAAAGTAGAAAAAAAAACACGGATTTTCGAGAGGAAACAAATTCTCCCCTTCGCTGCTGGTTAGTTGGACACGTCCGATTGTCCACGAGGATCAAGTTTCCTCGGGAAAACGGCAGCTTTCAACGCGAGCTGAGGGGGAGAGGAAGAAAATGAAAAACTTAATAAATCAGAAGGTAAGCTTAATTTCACAGGTATAGACATTTTAGAGAAATAAGGACCTATTCTGACTGTGTATGCTCATATGAATGACCGGCACTTGATTTATAAGTCTAAAAATGAGAACAGATGTGTTAGTCGATCGCTGAGGGTATCGAAATCACTTGGGAAACTCAATTCACGTGTATATTCTCAAGTTACGATAACTCTGATGGAGAACGATATTTCAACCTCAAGCGAGCAAAGAATGAGAGCATCGATATATCGACCCGCAAAATTCTGCCGTTTTGGTGAGAATGAAGAGTGATAAACCTCGTAATGAATAATTAGTTGAAAAAGGAAATATCAAAAATGCCTCGGGACATGCAAAAAGGCTGATATGAGTAAATTTTTGTCAATATAATGAACATCTCACTAAGTATGGGAAACAAGATTATTTTAAATCAGACAACATACGATACCACATTTGATTGAATCTAATTTGAAGTCAATTAATTAATCATGCTATATCATTCAAAATAATGCCATTTCAATTCAAGGCATATAAATAGTAATTTTTTAACCAATTGTGATCACATTACGTTGTTTCATAATATATACTGTGCAAATACCATAAAGAAACAGATTTTATGTTTAGAATTGCTTGGTATGAAACGTGAATTATTTTTCCTTATACCTTCTAGCTAATATTTGGCCAAGTAATATGAAGTTGGTTCAGAAGGAGAGAAGAATCGTTGGTCACTGCAATTAGCAATGATTTAGAATAGCGGTAGCAAAAATAATGAGGTTGTAGAGTGCCAAAATTTTCCTTCCATTACATAATTATTAACATGGAGTGAGAATATACCTATGCTTCTCAAACTTGCTCATAATATCACGGTGCCGATTTTATCCTTGAAAGTTGTAACTTCATTTCTCCAGATAGTAAGTTCATTCACAGATATACAAATGGATGTATCTAAGACTTTGCTTTCAGGAACTGAAACTTTTAAGAGATAAAGAGAGACGAGCAAGAAGCGCAAACGAAAGAATATGAGTACGATAAAATTCGATTAGAGGATATATTAAACGCAATCCAAAGAAAGAGTGTGACTTTTCAGGGAAAATTCAGGATCCCTCTCGCATGAGAAAATTTAAAGGAACATCTTTCGGAGACTCTTGTGTTTACAAGATGAGGGACGTGTACGGTCGACTCAGAAAGCGAGGGAGAGAGAGAGAGAGAGAGAAAGGGAAGTAGTGATTTAGTTGGGTAATGCCCCGTTTACATAACTAGGGTTAGAATGTTAGTTAATATGGCGGCTTAACTAACTTGCATTTACACGGAATTATTTGTCCCTTGTTAACATGCTGGTGGCCTCTGGTGGAGAGTTGAGAAGATGATGTAGCCCACCTAGCCAAAGGCATAACAAATATCGTAAGTCGCGTTTCATTTGTTTCCTAGGCTATGTTCAGCTTTATTCACGGAACTTGTATGGGCGAGAAAAAGGATTGAATATGCAAATGTTTCGCACGGTTAAACTTCTCAATCATTAGTATTTAACAGTACACTTATCATTTCATGTCTAAAAATCACTTTATGCATCGAAAGTTGAAAATTGAGAGAGTAAATTTCCTTAATGGAATGACGTCTCACTATGATATACTTTACCATGAAGATACCCCGAGAATATTACGTTATGTCGTTTGCACACTATTATGATAGATAAAAACAATTCAAGATGTTGTCTCGACATTCAATATTTGTAAATAGCTTCCATTTCGAGTCCTTGCCTCAATATATGCAGCGGAATTAACGACTTTTTCTGACAAGTTCTGCCCATGACCCGACTTCGATTGCGCTTTTAAGGTAAATTTTGAACTTATTATACGGTTCATCATTCACTAATGCATTAAAATATTTGAAGCAACGTGGCACGGATATATGGATACGGAATATGACAGTAAAAACTCGCCTAATACATTGTACGCTTGAAGTAAAAGCTGCAAGTGGACTGGATCACTTAACTACTATTCAAAGTTCTAACTAACCTGCGTTTACAAGCGTTAAAATAGATGGTAACCAGCGCCAACCCTAGTAACTCCAGCGTGGTTAAAAAGATGACTAGGGTCAGCGCCAACCTGCGTACACACGGCGAACTTTTACTAGGGTTAACCTGGTTAAAAGCTAGTAATGTAAACATGGCATAAAGGACCAATTGTCAGGGAGGAGCGAAGGGGGAGGGGGAGGAGGCGAGGGAAGGGGCGGGACGGGCGTTTCGAGGGAGATTACTGCCGCTCTCCGACGGATAAACATTCTCACGATTTTTTCGGGGAGCGGAGAGCAGAAAAAAAGAGAGAGGGAGGGGGTGGCGACATCTCAACGCTAGATATGCCAGGAGAGGTGGGAGTGATTTATTGTGTCTTCTTCGCTGGCTGCTGCTCAGTCCCAGCCCGCCTCTCGGGTCGGTCGTCGCTCCCGCTTAGAAGAAAATTTGTGTACGAATCAGATATATATTCTAAGGGGACGGTGGGCAAAAGGGTGGAAGGGAGTGGGAGGTTGCGGGGGAGGGAGGGAGACATCCGGAAAGGAATTCGGTAGTGGTTCACGAACGTGGCAGCGGTCGCTTCATTTTATATTTCGCAGGGGCGTCGTCGCCGGCTCGAGAGATCGTGCCTCGCTGCCCCGCAACCGACCGCCTCGACAGGACCCATGTAATTTATTTTTTGTACCGTTACGCCATAAATTACCATCAAGGGGGTTGAAAAGTGCACCATAAGAGGCATACGTCGAGATCAGACCATGCGCGCAACAGAAGGAGAAGGCGAAGCCGAACACCACGAGGATGTAAGCGCGTAAATGGAAAAATTATTTTAGACTAGGTAGTCTATCATTTCAATATACGCGATGAAATTTGAATTCTATCATAATTCTCATAAAAAACACTCAGCGGAATACTCATGAAAAAACGCATAACCAACGAATAAAAATAATGCGGTAGAATTTTGCCTCGCCAAAAGTTTGTTCGTACATTTACTGTGGATATTTTGTGGGCTTAATTCCCTGAATTCAAGGAATCATTTACCATCGACGGAAAAACTGTTATCAAATGCATTCTGACGTGATATCGACTGCCTCGAGGAGAATCTCAAATACAGCTCTCAGATACATGGTTTGGAGATTTCCAGGAACTAAGAAACACGTTTGTCGTTGAAAGTGAAGTAAAATTCATTATTCAAAGAAGACCACGTGAAAGAAGTCTCCAGTTTCATGTTAACATGGACTAAATAGAAAGCCCAATGAGGGGAACGCGATGCTTCGATTCTAATAGTACAAAATCTTCAATATTTACCAAAAAGTAGCAAAATATCCGTCCATCGCACCTCTTTCCGAGCTCTAGGATGAGGCACAAGGTTGAAGCAATTATTTTGAGCTCAAAATGACGCTCCTAGTGGATACGAGTTACTATAAGTTGAAGGCGACATTCCAATAGATTCTCGAATCAATATTACTGTATAATCAGACCAGGCATTATTGGCTCACGTTTCTGCCGGTCACAATTAATTTTTACTCACAACTCCAAACATCCACTGCCAATGCGATGTTTAGTGGCAGATTGATCGCGCCACTCCAATTCAATCCACTCTGCTTCAGCTTAACCCCTGCGCATGTTGCAGCAAATTTCTCCAAGCGTCGAGTAAAATCATAATAAAAACCAGTCAGAAAATAATGTATTTAAGAGGGAACAGTAAAATTTCCAGATCTTACGTACTGTACATCAAAGCAAGCAACGTCTGGTGTTTCGATTTCACAAAAAGTGTATGTTTGCGAACAGACTTCAAAATTTCCTTAATAAGTAAGCGTTAAGGCGAACGAACACAAGGATTGATGATCGAGTGCGTAATCCTCTGCTCCAATGAAACACATGGAACTCATCTCAAACTAAACATACCTACCCAACGAGCGTGTTAGAAACAGAGTAAATTCTTTTAGCGTCGAGAATTATGAAGATAGAACTCAGCCATTTTAGGAAACTTGTGCATTTAAGGTCGTACGAGCGAGATAGTTCCCGAATCATAGTAGAAACCATATTTGCATTATACGTTTTAATTTCCAGCTGTGAGACACACGAATTAAATATTGCATTCTTAATGGTGAGATAATATAGTATTACATGACAGAAATTGTAAGTAATCAAATGAAAATATCTAAATAAGTCTTTAACTTAACTCATTTTTTTACGGGGTACGTTTGAAACTCCATCAAAACGGAAGGCTTATTGTGATCCTGAAGAGTTTACTGCGCCGGCAATATGATTAATTTCCAAAAGTAGTTGAGAAATCACACAAATTACACACTGTTGATTTTTGACGAGATCTAAGTGTAGGGAATGACTCATTTTTAATATAATGTCTCTCCGGAGTGATTACACGTACCATTGCCCATATTAAAGGGCTGGTATTTTCTAGCAAATATCTCGGGAAGTAATGTGGAAAGGGGCTGAATTTTTTGTGTCAATGGAAGGGTGATATATTTTTTTTAATTAGGCCAAATTCATTGATTTCTAGGCAAAATAATATTTTGCTCAAACTACCTAAAGGTGGTTGGAATCATTGAATACTATTTTATTAACTTTTCAAATAAGTCGAAAAAAAATATTCCTGGACCACACTTCCATTCAGTATATAAATTTATACGTTGGAATTAATGAATACATTTTGCAACATAAATGGTGCAGAATTCTATTTTAAAATTTTTGGTCTTAATGAAAACGTTTTTATGACATGTATTTATGGCTTAAAATACGAAGTTTAAGCAAAAATCTTACGTATATACGAGTATTTTATACCAAATGATACCTTAACATTTTATTGAAACCATTATAAAAATACAAAAGGCGTGTTTTTGGTTTTAGGAGAAAATCTGTACAAATGTAATCGAATTATTTCGATATACATATATGTGAAGAGCCATAAGGCTGGGGATTAGGTTGGTGTGGTGGCTAAAGCACTGGCTAACCATACAGACAGCCAGGGTTCAAATCCTGGCAGAGGAGGATGTTGTTCAGGAGAAATCCGATCCCTACTTGTGAGTAGGAGTACATGTGAGTGTCTTCTGGAGGGCACTACAATACAGTACTCCATCTGTCGACGTAAAACCGTGGTCCGCTTGTCACCTTTCATTTAGAGCAGTCTGATTCCGACGCCGGGTTTCCATTCACCGTTCCTCCCTTACCTATCCCCTATGGAACAAGTGACCTTAGCTGTCGGTCGCCTCCCCAAAACCCAATCCAAGCCATAAGGTTACATGTTAAAATAGCTCTAAATTGCAAGAAATCAAATCTGTCACATATGATTTTTATTGCGTTAATACTTACATAATACTAATGAGTATGCGCATGAAAATTTTCACGCAAATCTTTAAATAAACGAAAATCGCTCCAACCACCATTACGAACTCCGTCTAACCAGCGCGCCCTGCCATGTTTCCTTCATTTCCTTATGACCTCAGATGATGACATCAAATTTCGATGGGGCTAAGAATGCGATGCATGATGAAGGCGCGATGACGCACCTCTATGGTCACCGAAATCGACGCTACGCGGAAGCAGACCGCAATGGGGGAGGAGATGAGATATCCAGCGGGGAAATGTCTTTCCGTGACTAATTGGCCGTGTTCACTCCCTCTCTCAGGCGCCGTTATATCCCCCCCCCCTAGTCCTCCTCTCTCTTTCCCTCCCTCCATCCCACCCACCCACCACACTCGCCGCACCCCGATGCCACCCTCCCTATCCGTACGCCATTCACCCCCTGATAAGCTCTCATTAATGCCTCTGACCTTGGGGTGGCGAAGTCGGGATACGCATCTGCATTAACACAGCTCGCTTGCTAGTCACCGCGAGGGGTTCCAGATGACCACGCGGGGGAGGAGATGCACAATTTAGCGTGGTTTGAAGGAGATATAGTGGCATAAAACATTCAATAAATTTGGGTAGTACACAGTAAAGTATTTCTATATTATGCCCACAAATAAGCAATTATCGCATTATTTTAATAAGAAATGTAAAATGAAATTATCGCATATTTTTTCAAGAGAGGTGCTAATAAAAAAAAGATGCCCCTTCGAGAGAGGTGCTTGCAAGGGAAACACCGTTTTATCAGCTTAAGACTAAGTTTGTAAACTATCGCAATACTTGTCATAAAATGTACACAAAAATGAACTTTGTTTGCGAGAGATTTTTCAGCGTTAGCCGTGGAACAAGTGACAGTCCCCAGAGAGTACGTTAAATTGCAGGGGGTTTCAGTCATGTAAAATAATATGTTTTAGTCATAAATATACATTCTTCTAAAAAATTGGTTAATTTAAAGAGAAAATCTAAATATAGTCCCTGTTATGCCGAGAGAAATATTTTTCTATCAAACAGCCTCATCTCTTCCTCTTTGCAAATCTCACTAGGAATTGGAAACGCCTGTTGCGAGAGTTGCGGGCGGCGGGATTGGACGTGAGTGGGCGAGCGAGGCACGGGGTCAACGGGGAAACAGCCGATGAAAAGTCAACATCCATCTGAATCCCGTAAAGTTAAGGAACACATGAGTAAGGGTAATAGTAATGAGTGGTCGCGAATTGAGAAAAGGATAACACTCATGAAATATCTACGTCACAATTGATAGCCGGAGGCGCCATGAGTATATGCGGGAGATCGAAGATCAAGCTCAACACAACAGACCAATCACACAGGCAGAAATATCCATCTACAGTAGAGCGTCGATAATCCGGATCAATTCGTGCCGGATCCTGTCGGAATTTTCGAACAGAACCATTAAAAAAAGGTTGTTTGATGCCTTAAACATCGAGAAACTGGTAAAAACCGTCAAAAAAGTACTTCATTTTTGTATTGTAGTAAAATAATTAGAGCAGACAAAAAAAACTATTAATTAACATGAACTTATTACGTAGTATTTTAATGAATCATTAAATTGTATCGGTCGACGACCCCGCTGAGTCTGGAATCAATGCTTATCACAAATATGTACATTGTATTCATCTCAACTTATTTTTCGCCGGATGTGAATCCGGATTATCGACGGTCCGGATTTTTGACGTCCGGATTATTGACGCTCTACTTAGTACCAATGGACAGAAAAGCAATCAAACAGCATTCCCGCACACGAAGGACCCGACAATGACGAAATTTTGGCGTAAAAATCTTAGCAATTCAACTAATGCCCTTTAAAAGTTATGATTTGTCGAGGCTATGACGTCTTGTCCGCGACACTGTCGAGGCCGATTCCATCCTGAATCAGACTGCATAAGTAACCTTAGTGAGCACTGACAAACGTCCGGCTCAAAGTCCCTCTGGTATTGAAACATCAAGTTATGACGATCGAGTTATTTCCTCGCAGGATCAGGTTATCCTTCCCACCCGAAAAAAAATCGATTCTCTAAAACTCGGTAGCCACACATGAGCGAAGAAAGCTCAGAGTGAGCCACGGATGTCTCATTACAAATTGGCGAAATCGATGATTTATGTTTTATATAGCGTCACGCATAAATCATTGAATTTCAACATTGGCAACAGTCATACATCCAGGTAGAGGTTTGCCGTTGCAGCTTCTTATATCTTTCGGTTGTCTCTACATTTTTTCTCTCAATACAATTTCATTATAATATCCATCATTATTTGTTTCGTTCACTCCGTCTTTAGCCTGCTTAATAACTAGGTCCATTTGTTCTCATTCCAATACCATTTTTAAGAGGCTTTTGTGTCTAAATACACCATCACAATTCTTGTACAAAGAAAAAAAAAGAGTTAATTTGCCATTAAAATTAATGTGGCGCTAAGTACGAATAACAGCAAAAGAAAATAGATGAAATCGATAGAAAATGCCGTAAGTCATCAAATTCATATATTCTAAGAAGGATATGAGATAGAAATAACCTATTAAATAACGGAAATGGACTAGTTTGGTAATAGTAGAAGGGTAATTGATTGCCCTCGGACCTGAAGTCATCCTGGACCTTCTAGTCCAAGACAAAACCCAAGAAGGACGCAAAAGATTTAGCCGAGGCGTGATAATCACGCTTGATCATAAGGTTGCCAGGCCTGCACCAATTCTGGAAACCTTAGCCGGATGAAATGGTTTGGTATTTAAAATAGAAAAAAAAACTAATGCGAGCAGCAACTAATGCCAACAAGCGATCATCACATGGGCCAATATGGTAGAGGGACCATAGGAATAAGCAACTGCACGACGATTAAGGTCAAAAGACTAAATTTTTATATTCGCTTACCACTATTTAATATTTGAAGGAAAATAATGGCATAAATGCATAGTGCGGATGATTCTACCACCAGTAAATTGCATTGTCTATTAAAAATTTGAAGAGTTTATGTGCACTAACAGATGGCAGTTGTGATGCCAAATTCGTCCCTCTTAATTGAAATGCAGTAACATCGCTGAATCTCCTTCGTTCTTAAGCATATAGCTGAGCTTTATTACTGTTAATTTCCATTTTTGGACCAATATAATTTCATACTCAAAGATCCACCGACATTTCAACAACCTTAAACTAACAAAAACAAAAGATCACTACATGAATGTGTTGGTGCATAATTAAAATTCCATTACACATCAATATATTCAAAGTTGTCCAAATTTCTAACATATCTTTCTCCCTTGTCATCTCTTCTCACGGTCCATCTTTTAATTTGTTTCTGGACATTAGGAATGCCACAATGACTAAAAAAACAGAGTAGGCGATTTTTCGATGTTTATAAAAGTTGAGCTCTCACTCATTTTTCATCGGGTTATTTTACTCCTCGATCTTTTCGATATCTCGGCCAAAAAACATCGAGTAGTCCAATACATCGATGTCGATTGGCATCCCTAAACCGAACAGCGGTCGGTGTAGGGATGCCACGTCGAATAGTCTATTTTTCGATGTTTTTAAAAGTACTCACCACTACTCAATTTTCATTGGATTAATTTACTACTCGATGTCTCGGCCAAAAAATATCAAGTAGTCCGATACATCGATGTCGATGTGGCATCCCTACTGGACATCTTTTTTCTGTTTTCCATACTTATTTGTACTCCATTGACAAATCAAGACGCTTCTCAGCCTAAATGGTAAGGAATTAAGCTCTGGAGCCATTTCAAACACATGTATCGAAGACAAGAAAGTCGTGGTTGACATTCAGTTTCCAGTAGTCATCCCTGATTCGCTCATATTACTCGTGTTTGTCAGATCTTCTGGTTCACGTGGCACATAGGTATGGGGTAGGGATGCCAATCGACATCGATGTATCGGACTACTCGATATTTTTTGGCAGAGACATCGAAAACATCGAGTAGTAAAATAATCCGATGAAAATTGAGTGAGTGGTGAGTACTTTTATAAACATCGAAAAATTGACTACTCGATGTTTTTTAGTCGATGTGGCATCCCTAATATGGGGGTGAAGTGGAAGGCTTCATTTGAGGGAGTGGCGAGGGAGCGTGAGGGGGCGTATGCTTGGCTCACGGGTTCGGTCGTTGGTTCATTTGCCGGCCGAGTGACTCGGGGATCGCTTTTGCGGCGGAGGAGTGATGGATTGGAAATGTGAGGTGAGCTGAATTACGCCCCACACCCGCGGCGACGTTGATCATGGGAGTGGAAGGGGAGAAAAGACAAGCAGGGGTGCACAAGGGTGACAGAAAGAGAGATGAAGGAAAATAGTCACGGGATTCAAAGGAGACGGAATAGAGAGAGTTAACATAGGTTTACAGTACAAACATGAAAAACCGGGAGAGGAGGCCGTGCTATATCGTGAGACCCCTCTTGGAGTACGCCGCTAGTATATGGGACCCGTATGAAGTAGGACTAGTTTCAGATATAGATCGCATACGGCGGAGGGCAGCTAGATTTGTTAAAAATTGTTATAATAAACATAGTTGTGTTACAAAATTGTTGAGGGAATTAGGGTGGGAACCTCTATCCAATCGAAGGGAGAAATATAGGTTAAATCATTTACAAAAGTATGATGAAAGTTTTACGAAAGTAGACTATATTCTGCCCGACGTTTAAGATATTTTGCTATAGCCAAACTATTATGGTAGGAACGATCACAGGAATAAAATTAAGGAATAGACTTCAGAACCGAGAGATTTAAGATGTCATTTTTTCCATGTACAATAAGGGACCATAATAGTTGTGATGGATCAGTTGTAGGATAGTGACTAGGTTAAATAGGTTTTTTCAGTAGTGCTAAATATCTTAACATGAATTGTAGATACTAACCTCGCATGCAATCTCCGGCATGATATACTCCTGCATGTCTTAGTACCTTGTAGTGCTATTTATTTGTCACATTAATAATACTAACCAGGAGTAAAATCATGAGTAGTATGCTGCATGGTAGCATGTTCTTCTTCGTATCACTCTCCTAGTTTGTGGTCTGACTGCGTACCGTTGTCCTGACTGCTTTGGCCTGCGCCTGGCATTCGGGGGAACGCGCGCGGTTATGACTAAACTGGGATGAGTGCTGTATGCCTGGTGTGGAATCACCCCGTGCCACACACCCTAGTGGTGGCTTGCACGGTATTTCGTAGATGAATATGGAGCTGGAGACTCGCAATTCGAGAGTTCTTAATCATTCAATCGATGCGCAATGACAATAAAGCGCTTTGGCAGTAGCGGAGACTGAGGTTTCATATGACGAATCAATCATTGGAGTCATTCTCTATAGCAGGAGAACAAGGGCAAATGCAAATCAAGAGTGGATAAAGTGAGATTGATGGAACTACATCACGTCTTGGGGAAGCACCTCAGATGAAAATGAGTGTAGTAATGAGGGCAGCGTATGAATTCATTCATTAGGAGAGGAAACATATATAGGAGCGGACGATTTTGGGTTACGACATAAATTAAACTAAAAATAGCAAATGAAACATTGGATATTCTTGGCTGAATGAGCCAATGACTAGGTCAGGTAAAAAGAAATAAACTTTAAAAATGCTCTCTCATGTATTTATTCGCACGACACGTTTTGACGCATAAAGCGTCATCATCGTACCTGATTATGACGCTTAAGCGTTGAAACGCGTTGTACGAATAAATGACTGAGTGGTCTTTTCAGAGTTTTTTTTACTACTCACAATGATGTTACACAATATCTCGAAGGATACCGTTGAATATACAGTAAAGTCCTCGATGTCGGAGATGTGAGTTGAAGAAGAGCGACGTAAGTTGAAACAACATCTACAGCTGCATAATACCCCGCGAGCCGCCGCATGAGCGTGTGGCGGCGGGTGTTAGGTCACCAGCCGTGTAAAGGTGTAAGTTTTTTGGAGACGTAATGGTGACATGAATTATAGGAGTGTATTTAGTGAGCTTAATTTTTATTGTGATCGCTTATTGTTGGCGGAAAGAACGGGTTCTTGTGCCTATCTGTTCGACAGTGTATTTCTCTTATTTTATCGCGTCTGTCAGACCTAGAGATGTAATGAAGAGTCATGATAATATTCTCTATGTCGCTCTGAATAATATAAGTGATCGTGACCACCATAATGTCAAGATAAATCAAGGAGTTATTTTCAAAATTCGTTTTTTGCTTTAAGTAGAAAAAAATGGCTATTTCAGATAGGATGATTGTCTCAATTATAAAAAAAACGCAAGCATATGCAAATACGGTATATTTTATCAGCATTTAAACAGGGAAACATTTTCCGATGGCCCTTGTCAGCATGGACGTAACGTCGATTCAGACGCAAATCGAAACGACGCATACCAAGGACTTACTGTAATACAACTTGGTCATTGGGGAACAATAATTCGTGTAGACGGGAAGTTGTTGAGATATGGGTGTACAGAAGACTGTTGAGTGAAAGCTTAGAGAAGAGGAAAGAAAACTATAAATAATTTTAAATGTCAATGTATTCGACTCAGAACACTTTAACCTCCTTGGTCTACGCTATTTCTTAACCTGCTATCCTATTTTATTGTACTGATATGTTAAACGAAGAGATATAGCAAGATTGAGGTAGTCCGAGCGAGATAGTTCCCTAGTCATAATAGAGACCATATTCTAATTACACGTTTTAATTTCACCAGCTGTAGGACACATCAGTTACATTAATTATTATTAATGGTGTAATTGTATAGTTTTATATGACAGAAATGGTAAGTAATTAAATAAAATACCTAAATAAATCTTTAACTGACTCATTTTTTTCGCGCGGTGTGTTTGAAACTCCTTCAAAACGGAAGGTTTTTTGTTATACCCAAGAACCTACTGCGGTGACAATATGATTAATTTTAAAACATTGTTGATAAAACATACAAACTACGCGCTCTTAGTTTTTTTTACGGCATGTAAGTGTTAGAAATTCCTCATTTTGTAAATAATGTCTCTCTGGAGTGCATACACGTACCATTTCCTATATAAAAGGGCTGGTATATTATGGAAAATATCTCTAAAAGTAATGTGCTAAGGGGTTAAATTTTTAGTGTTATTAGAAGGGTGAGATATTTTTATTTAAAATGAGACCAAAAAAATTGAGTTAAATGATATTTCGCTCGGACTACCTTAATAGAGAGTACTTACTCAAAATCGCCAGTCTCATCACACACGTGAGTTAAAAGTATAATATTTGCTCTCTACAAAAGGAGTTTTCAAAAATGATTTGCAATTGCAATTATTTTAGCAAAAATACACAATGAGCTACAAGGTTTTTATATTTCACTTTGATTCAAGTAAATTCTACTATTTATAAAATTTCTTAAAGATATAAAGAAGTTAGTTCAACTTAGAACCTGGTTTAAGCAAGATAAACTTCCATGTACCGAGCTTCGCATAGCTTATGAATGAAAAAACGAAAACATATACTGACAAAATAATGAAAAATAGCACATTTGAAGACAGTTTTAGATCCTGATCGGAGTCTCCCGGACAGTAATATGGAGCATGGGTGGCATTGTGCAGCCGAGAAGAGAACAAAAAATACAGGCTTACAAAAAATACAAACATTCACCACCTCTCTCGCGAAAACGGCCGCCTTACCGCTGGCTTGAGCCCGCTAAAATACTCGGTTGTTTATAAACTCGTTAAAAAGCGATATCACAATGTGAGTTTACAATGGTCATTGTCATTAAAGACTGCTGAAAAGAGTTTCAAAACAAGGCCAAAATCTTGCGTCTACTACTTTTCATAACCAAGAAAAAGTTGTTTCATAAACTTGTTAACAGCTTTTTTTATGGCACAATAGAAAGAAATTAACGTTTAAAGATAAATTTCAATATGTTTTTCCGACACAATACTTCAGGTTCATTACGATTAAACTTCAAATTTCTTCACCATTAAATGTCAAAGAGGGAGTTCAGTTTGAAAACGGCAAAAAACTTTTTTTGTTCTCACCGGAATAAAAAATCGAAAGTTTGATGTAAAAATATTCGGCAACTACAGTTATACGTAAAATGAAACAAGCTAAAACTTGGTATAACTCGCATTCATGTGGGTACCACGGCTCATTTTTAATCAGTGTCCAAACTCGAGTCTACATAATTTTTGCAACAACAGTAGGAGTAATGTAGTGGACCCTTTCCTTATTGGCAGAAGGAAAGCATTAGCAGTTTTATAATAATAAAAGATTGAATTTCACTAGTTTCGATCTTACTGCATCATCTTTAAGACTTTATGGAAGGAGCAAAGATTTGAAGATGATCCATTAACACCAAAAATAGCCAAATTTAATTATTTATCAGCGGAAATCTGCAAAGTATTCGCTTCTATCATTACGTTAGGAGAGGGTGACTCGAGCAAGGTGAAGAGAGGGTGGCTGGGAGAGGGTGGGAGACGGGGGGGAGATGCACAGCTGATTCGAGCGAAAGGGAAAGGAGGAAGACGGGTCGGCCTTCATCGCGTCTCCAGGGAAACGGCAGCTGACGGGTGATGGGGGAGGGGGTAGGGAGGGCGAGGAGGGGCGGCGGTGGAGGAGGAAGTGGAACGCCTCTCCACCGATCGTGATCTATTACCGATCGAGTCCCGCGACAGAGTCAGTCCCCCGGCGGGAGAACGCGGAGGTACGCTCAGCGAATTGCCCAAAAAGAAAACAAAAGTAGTCCAGGCGAGCGTCCACCTGCTCGTCATCGGAGAAAATAAGAATGAAGGCTAATGGGAAATCCATTCGGATTGGAAGTAGGGATGCCACATCGACATCGATGTATCGGGCTACTCGATACTTTTTGGCCGAGATATCGAAAACATCGAGTAGTAAAATAATCCGATGAAAATTGAGTGAGTGGTGAGTACTTTTATAAACATCGAAAAATCGACTACTCGATGTTTTTGAGTCGATGTGGCATCCCTAGAATAAAGGCTAATGGGAAATCCATTCGTATTGGAAGCTATCACGCACGATGGCAATCATCGAACTCCTGAAACGTAAGTACAGGCCTATGCAAAGGCATCACTTAGAATCCTCGAATATCCACTCATCATCATCGGTTTTGCGAAATGCTTCAATGTCGCCTGTGACAAGTCTTTAAGGGAAGGAAGATGCAATAATGGAAGAAAATAACATCGGTAGATACAAAACTGAATACCACTATACTATAAAGACTCTGCCTAATTTGGACAGAGTAACTACTGCATTGTAAAGATTAAGAAGTTATCCAGAATCAATAAGACACAAGTCATGCAATATTTGTCCCTTATTTGCATTCAATACTCAACTAAGTTAGTAAACAAACTCGCAATAAGAAACGTAAATAAAATGGGCTTTGGAGAGCATTGAGACCTGTCAAAAGCACCAACATCTTCTGGGGGAACTGAAAATATAATTTAGGAAATACATCATCTTCAGAAAAGCGAAGAATACATCAACGTTGAAATATTTTTGCCGATTGTCTTTCAGCCGATTTCCCATAAAATTCAATAATTCAACCATTAAAGAGATCTTTAGCCTATCCTCAATATAACTATGTTGGGGGTTTTACCAAAGAAGTAACTGGATATCAGCTGGGCTTCTCTGTCATTCTGAACCTCCCAGCGGCAGGAGGATTGACGGGAAAACGATTATCAAAACTTTCAACCAAAATACAAATATCCCTAAGAAGAGACAATGCACTCCCTTACGGACCGTTATTTAAGCCGCTTGGAAGTCACACGCAGCCTTAGAGGGAAATAAGCCGAGCGAAGCACAGAAAAATTCATTTCACCGGCAAGGATAATAAGCGCACGATTCGAAATTTTGAGCAGATTCCAAACTGCACTTAAAAAATTAAATGGACGTCTATCGCAGATAATACGTTACACCCGGCTCAAGAATCCACATTTAATTCAAACACTCCTTCACTATGACTGTTATAGAAATATCCGAAATGAGCATTGGAAATTTCGTTTATTCCCAAAATAAAATTCAAAACTAGAGGCACTAATTATCCATTTTTAGATTACGAAGTGGATTTAATGTGTAAAGTAACTTCAATGAATGCAATCTTTTAGCAAGTATAATAGAGACTAAACTCAACCTAATCACGTCGGGGAAATTTTTCAAAGCCTATCGAAAAGTGACTAAAAAAATGGCATAAATGTATCCCATCTTCTTTCTTTGGGAAAAAAATCAAACTCATGGTGATGTTTTCTGCAAAATCCAATGCAGCTACACACTTAACGGAATAGCCACACGTGCACGCACTTTTGGATAAAGCCTTGGAATTCTTCGAGGTCTCAATCCCAATTTGATGAGATTATTACTCTCATCACGCGGACAGTTCTCCCGGATCGAACTTTTCTGCCGACGGAATGGAACACGAATCGAGCGAGGATGATGTCCATTCTCTTTTCCTCTGCGGTTCATAATGCTCGCAGAAATTGGAAACGCGGAATGGGATTGGGCAGAGAGATCAGTGGTTGAGAAGAAGAGGAGGCAATGATTTTTAAAAAATCCGGTTGCCCGCGACGGCCAAATTGATGCAGTTCCGATGTCTTCGTCCGAATGACTCCCTTACGAGCAGTGCTACGCCCACTTTCATTCCATTCTCCGTCGGAGTGAGAAGTGCAGTTTGAAATGGAATCTTTCCCGAGTCCGGCCAACATTATACGAGATAGGCAGACCATCTGAGGATCTTACGCTACTACAAATCGCTGTGAGCGGAATAACAGACTTTCGATTTCGGTAGGAATGAAATGCGTGATTTCTTAGTTGCCAAAGAAATTTCGATTTTGAGCACCAGCAATGATAGACGGGGCAAAAATCGTGAGTTTTGCGAATAAAGGATTTTCATGGCCACAAGAGAGGAAGGAAATATAAAAATTTTAGTCCTAAGTTTATAACCTATTTCTTATTGCCAACGTATTAATCCCAACTACTGGCGCTCTAAACCTATGGGAGGAAGTTTTCAACAAACTAATATGTACAAGAAAAAACGTGGCGTACAGGGAAATAAATAGTATAAACATGTGCATTATCAAGAGGCGTCGTAAATAACCGACGTGTCGAGTTTACCGCATCAAATCTTAACAGAATTAATTTCCAATTATTGCATTTAACATTTCAACCCTGGTGTTAACAGAATTAGCTTCAGGGAAGATTTCCTCTGATAAGAGCGGTAGCAATACTCGCCCATCTGATGATACATCGTTTTTCCCCTTATTTCATAAGGAAACTCTGACTGCATCACAAGAGGAACCATTTGTAAAAGTATTTTTTTCGGTGGAATCACATAGGATATGTTAAACTTTCTAATACTAGGCATTGACGAAAGAAAATCGTGAAATTATCGAAAAATCCATGCATAATCGGGTCTCAGTTTTGACAAGCAACAAACTTCCCGTGCCCATTGTAATTAAATTAGCAAAAGACATCGACCATAAGCAGTCTTCCTAATATATTCTCAACCGGTGTGTGAGGAAAAACTCAAATGACCCGAAAGCCGACGATAAAGGGTTCTCATCCCTCCCCCTGCGGCTCCGTATTGGAGGCGTCTGCCGCACCCGAAAAATCCAAGCGAGCGGTTTCACGCGTAAAGCTCACCAGACGAAGGTGGCGCAGAGAGAGACAGAGAGTTCTACCAGGAAAACGGCGGTGTCTGCGCCCTCGCTTCTACTACGTGCTCGGTAGGCGGCGGAGTAGAATGGGTAGGAACACACTGGCCGCCACTGCCGGTCTGCCACAGCGAAAGGGTCGCCGGAAAGAATGGGCGGAGTGCAAGGGGAAGAGAGGAAGGGACGGAGGCTGGAACGAGGATCGAATGCTGAGGAGGGAGGGGGGGTTTGAACTGAAGGGGAATGGGGGAGAGGGAAGGGGTGGATGGGGGCAATGGAAGTTGGGGGGGAGCGGAAGAAAAGTAAGGGAGCGGGGAAGTGGAAAAAGAAGGAGAGGGGGAGGGTCGAATCCATCATGGACGGAGGGGTGCAGCGTGGAAGGAGGGTTGGCTGATCCGGTTAAGCAGTTAGGGATACAAGGTCCCCATCCTTGCGCCATGTTGCGATACCGCAGAGAACCGAAGTGCGGGGTCGGGGACGCACGAAGTTTTGCCTCACCCGGGGGACACAGTGGGCAGGAGGAGAATGTAAGGGGATATATTTGGGTGGATGGCAGAGCGAGTGGTTTGTGGTGCGAGGGGGTAGGGGCAGGGAGTAGGTATCGAAAGACAGACTGATTATTCACCCAGAGTGCAGTTCGCGCGACTTCCATCGCCCTCACACTGGAACTGAATTGATAGCCGTTTACCGGACATCACCGGACGATACATTGGCTTGTGAACAGTGACGCGCATTCCACTTTCGCTCAACTGTGATCAAAAGTTCGGTCTTTCTGTATTAGTTTTAGATTTATTGGAGGATACTTTCGTCTAAAACTATACCTACGATACAAAATGTCAGCGGAATATTTAATGGACTTCAGTGCCTTGGTTGCCTTACTCAAAAAAATCTCCTCACAAGCCTTGCTGTTTGATTCCTCAAAAGAAGCTACAGGTATAGAACTAAAAATGTCCCAGGCTCTTGATAGAATATACATTGTACGTCCATATAAAAACTATAAATTCCAAGTGGATCCAAATACGCAAATTCTGATTTCATGCAACATTCTCTGGACCTTTATAACATCACTTTGATGCATCGATAAAAACAAATATCCCATGAAGAGTCGCAGTGCCTTATATTGTTAGTTAAAGCTCTAATTAGTGAGAAAAATTCAGACTATTTATATTGATCATATGACTTCACTCACGAGGATGCAGACAGTTTTCGATAACAGTGTACCATCGGCGGTATACCCAATGGTGCATGCTATCGGATTGAATCTTGACGAAAGAGGTAGAGCATTTTTTTCTCAGTTGGGAACTGAAAGGGCCTAAATGGCTCGTCAGCACGGTGCACTGAGATGCATCGTGTGGGGGCGGGGGTAAAGCGAGGGCTTTTGTGAGAGACGAAAGAGGCATGGGAGAGAGTTTTCAGGACTGGGGCAAAAGGGGAAGGGGAGAGGCGGGGTGGGTTTGGAACCTAAAAGGGGACTGGAGAGAAAGGATTCGTTTCTTTCATTTTTTTATGCTCTCCCTCGCATGGGGGTGGAGGAGCTCTGCGGCAGTAGACGAAAGTGAGTGAGTGCACTTGAAGAGGAGAATGGGGACTTGGAAGAGTTGTAGGGGGGGGGATTGGGAAGGGGAAGGGAGGCGAGGAGGAGGAGACAAGGGGCCGCCTGTGGACGGATGAGAGCACGACGATCGGAGCAAAGCCTGAGAACGAAGAGTGAGCGGTTATGGCAGCGTTGCCGATGCAGGGCAGCCCTGCTTTAGCCAAAGTTTGCAATTTTTCATATTTCATCATCCTTCATCGTTTAACCCCACGTTAGAGTTGAGTTATCCGAGACTCTATGGGAGTTTCCATTCGCGATACTACGTGGTTTATTTATTTATCCTCACTACCCCGAATACAGCACAATGGGCCAATTTATATCGGGTGAATAACAGTAACAACGGACGAGACACAAACACCCATGTCCTGGGCAGGAAATATTCTACCCAGGCGGGACTCGAACCCGCGACCCTCGGGTTGGCAGGCGAGGACTTTACCCCGCCGCCACCGGGGCCGACAGCCTCGCCTTCACCTCGCAACATGAAAGCACAGTTGCCTCTCGTAAGTTTCAGACCCTGAAAACTGGGGATCGGGTTGATGTGGTGGCTAGAGTACTGGCTAACCATACGGGCGGCCAGGGTTCAAATCCCTGCAGAGGTGGTTGTTTTTCAGAGGAAACCCGATCTTTACTTGAGTACCTTGTGGAGGGCACTTCAAGTACAGTACTCCGTCTGCCGATTGAGACGTAAAACCGTGGTCTCCTTGGTGCCTTTCGTTAAGAGCAGGCTAATGCCGACGCCGGGTTTCTATCCACCCTTCTTCCCTTACCTATCCCCTATGGTGCGAATGACCTTATCCGTCGGTCGCCTCCCCAAATATCCTATCCAATCCCAGAAAACTAGGCAATGCACTTAATAGCAGATCAGTAGCAGAGTAAAGGTGCACTAGAAAATGAAATAACTTCTATTAAGCAATTTGCGATTGCTGTGATTGTTTTAATTTTTAGTGTAGGTGTTTAGTCAAGGGTGATGTTAAATGTTTAATTAAGAAATCGGGGAGTTCAGGTGTGACTTCGTGGAATATAATGGCTAATTATGTAAAAGAACAATTGGTATTTTTCCACAATTGAATTTCAAAAAGCATACACAACTAGAGGAGTTCTCCCACTTGTTTTTTTTTTCTAAGGCGAAGAGATAAAGAGGCCATTTTTGGTCTCCACTGGAGTCTGCACGGAAGGACGAACCGTCGCCGACCGTCAAGTAAGTGTCGTAAATATGGGTAACATTTAAAATAAACCTGTGGAGTAATACAAAGTGCTCTTTTTAATCACGTTTAATTAACGTACGGTAAATAACCTACGCTTTTAATTACATAGTTTAAATGAGTTCGTTTACCGTATACAAACCATTAATAGCAATTTTCGTCCATATATTTCCTCACTACCGCTCAATCGGTAGCATTAAGTCGAGGAGGGTATATAAACAATATCAAATGAAAATGCCCCTGTATTTTGTGAATCTCTCAATATAACTAAGTAATAATAATAGAATCGGCAGTTCTTTTTTGAACGAATAAGTAAACGACCACCAAATTTATATGATCCACCAAGGTATTCAAGTTTGAAAAAACCGTGTACGCAGTATGAAGATCCGCGAAATACATCGATTCTTTCACCATGATCTCATATGGTTGAGACAATTTAAAGGAAGTTCATACAGTACACTCAGTGATTGGAAACAAAAGTGAAAATGGAGAAAAATGTACTTTGCAAATCTAAGTTATTGTGGACGTAAATTACTACTGTGCGCTTTTTTAGAGGGTTCAGAAAAATTTATGAAGTTTCACGAATTTCATTGTTTAGTTGAACCAAATTAATACAAGAAAACGTATACGACTCATAGGACGGTTGGGATGGAGTTCTTTCATTCGTTTTTTATAAAGGTGAAGAGAATGAGGCCGTTTATTGGTCTCCACTGGTGTCTGCACGGAAGGACGAACCGTCGCCGACTGTCGCGCTCCTGATGGCCGTCTGGTCTGGAGCATTTTTATTTGTTTTTGAAGGACCACTCCACCTCACTTCCCCCCAGGATCCCACCTTTCTATATCTGCAGCACTGATGCAGATGCAGGAGAGGGGCAGGGGAGGGCGGGATATCGTGAAAGGGTTGGGGTTTGGTTAATTGAGATTTCGAGGCCATTGGGGCTCTCGGGGTTGCGGAGGAGCGATTCCATTACGACCTCCGATTATTTCTCCCGAGCCGCATACTAATCCCTCGCCTCCATTCTGAAGACAAGAGCGGTACGAGAGGAAGAAGAGGCTGCAAGGAGGGAGGGAGGATCCGCGAGGGTATGAATGCCACCCGTCCATTCGACTCTTTTCTTTTGTCCTCTATCCCTGTGATTTCGTTCCATTCCTTTGGACTCTCCTTTTTTCATCCTCTTCACGTGAAGTGACTTCGAAGAGCAAGTGCCCGTGTCCCAATAATCCCCTAACCAATTACACGTGCAAATCCGTGACAGGAATTACATTCCGCCTCGAAAATCAAATAACTTCCCCAGAAATAAAAGCGGTTAAGCTGTCTCCTGAAGCTCGCTTCTGTTGCAAGTTCTGCGCCATATCCGTTCTCCGCCTTTTTTTCGCTGCGGTGAAAGCGTTTTTTTCTGCCGTATTTTAATTTAAACGATTTGGAATTCGGTTGCGGAAAATTCCGCAGTTAAATTTGTGCTCTATGAGATACAGAGCTAGGATTGTGAAGGTTACTCTCTTGATTTATTTATGACATTGTGGCTGGAAAAACCATTGATTGGTGAGATGAGCAATTTTCAAAAGTAATATTAAGAAACTCAATAATAAATAAATTTTATATAGAATCGTACAAATAGAAAATCAAATATAAAAGGAAACTTATCCAAAATGGAGCCTCCGACAGTTGTTTCATGCCTGAAAATTTTGTTATCTTGATAATTGCACCAAAAAGCAAGATTTGGGGTCACCAACTAAAGATTACAGGTACCACTTGAGATTTGAAGACTAAAATAGAGGAAAGCGTCCATTAATGATGACTCTTTTGATTATTGTCATATTGGAGAGGAAAATAATTCAGTTTTGCGCCTATCGCAATCATTCAGCCATTACTGTTTTTGAAAATTTGAGTATCAAAAAAAAAAGTTTAATTTGAGAATAATCTTTTCAAAACTTCCAACCATATATATATGTCCATAAAAGTGAGTTTTTTTTAAGACCAGAATAAGATTTAAAAAAGATGGGATTGGGATAAGCCGTAGATTATTTTCATTTTGTGATGCAGCGGTTGAATTCCCACAAGAGCCATAAACTCAACAGGAGGTAAGTCTCAGGAAATCTCCCCCCACGAGGTTTTCTCAGATCTCCCTCTCCCATCGCCTCCATTTCCCCCCACCCCCAAGGCCGCGCCACAACGCTTCGATTGCGAGGCAATTATACGATTTCGCGCTTCCATAGGTTCAGCGCGACCTCGAGCGATAAATTCGAGCCGGGGATGTGGCAGAAATTTTGCACCCTCGCCAGAGGCACTCGCGGTCTTCGCCTCAAAACTTCCTCTCGTACGAATCCACGAGTGCGGCGCGAAATGCGATGATTCCCTTCAGTAGAGGGCGCACGGGATACATGTCAGTCAGAGACCTCTTCATTGCTCCTCACCATTACCAGCAATACTGAGACATTCAGTGTCTCAGAAGTGTATACCTTCTGGTGGCTTTCTACATCAATGAATTTCTCGGCTACCCAACGCGGGAGCATGCGGTAGCGGATTTAAGAACACCAGTTGTGATGTAAGGTGGGGGAAACGGGATGGTCCAAGGTATGGGAAGATCAAAAGGACGAAAACTACTTGTCTTATAAACGCAGGGTCTCATAGGTTCGCTCTGTTTTTCCCGCACGTAGGTACAAATGACACAAACGTGGGAAGAAGTAATTTCCACACCAAACCGCTCTAAAGTGAATCTCTTTTGTTTTTTCTCTAATTTCAGTTTTATCAAGATAGTTTTGAATGAAAATAATATTCTCTGTGTTACCTTAAACCTCGCATGACCTGAATTTTCTGCAAAATCTTACCCTGGCGAGAAAACTCAGAAACTCTGATGGATCTCGTTCTGATCCATCGGCTCTGATATACTCTCCATTCACTCGTAGCAGTTTTTACCTTTTAAGTGAGCCAAATTTCGTCCTATTTTCCTTATTTTGTGCTTCAATATTTTCTGCGCATGGTACCAAATTCTCACTGAGTAACTCTCCTCACTGCCTCCGAGTTAATATTTTCCGCATTTTCATTCGAGGTCCTTACTACTACTTGCTTGATAGACACTACTCTCTGTAATGTAGACTTAAATGTTTCGTATGCGTAATTCGCGGTTTAAGCTCCGCGATTCACAGGAACAACCCGGCTTGTCTTGTAGAGAGGAACTCTGCACCCTGGCGGTGGCCTCTCTCATTACCGTAACGACGACCTGAAACCTCATCGGTTCACCCGAACGGTAATAAATCATCTCTTATTTTTCAGGAACTTGGATCTTGATCGAAAAGCTTGTGCTCAGAGGAATGATCCATCTATCTAAATCTACATCGATATGATGTATCGCAGCCGCACGGATGATGATCACGAAGCATCCGCGTTGCGGTCCGTTATTTCAATGTCCCAAAAAAACTCCAGGCACGTATTCTGACGAAACAGAGAAGGTTCCAAAGATGCAAACTGCTGTTTCGACGCCGATGATTTTATACCAAGGTGAAAATCAACCTGTAAAAGCTTCAAATACTACGCTGTAAAAAACACTCAAACACCAGAAAAAGCTGGAGAGTAGTTCCTGTTTAATTACTAACTAATTCCTGAAGACTGTTCCGAACCCAAACAAAAACAAACAAAATTTAAACCAAATTTTAACATTTACAGCTACAGATTTATTGTCGCTGCTAACGCTAACGCGGGAAGATATGATTATTTTATTAAGACAAATTAATTATTTATTTCGACTGATCAAGGATGGCCTTCGCTCCCATATGCAAAACGATTGTATTAGTAATAATAGTTAGGATGAATACTACAAATTTACAGAGGAAGTGGGCACGGAGGTTCCCTAAAGAAATATCTAGTATCAACCAGCACCTTCAAATTTAAAGATTTATTTTCAGATGCCGGTCCAAAACTGTTAAGGTTTGTATACAACGCAAATGGTTTGCTTGAAAATCCAACGCCGTTTCAAGGGCAAATATCTGATTCAATTTTCAATCGAAAGCAGGTCCTCGTCATACCTATCTTAGAACCCCAATTTATGAATGTTGTGCTGGATTCTTGTAACAACTAAGTCTAGTATGACATCTGCTAATGAAGACTGAGCGTCTGGTAAGATAGCACTCCCAGGCATACTCGGATACAAGCACACGCACGTTGGACGCCATCCTGTTGCACAAGTCGAAGACCACAATGAGTTCTTTGAACCGCGGTTGGGGGTGAGTGGCTAAAGGGGAGGAAGTTAGGGGGTGGGGGACGCTGGGAAATCAGCATGTGTGTGTGTGGCTATCGACTGAAGAGCGAGAGAGAAGAATGGTCGGAGGTGGTGAATGACCACAGGCATCTAGATCGGCGAGTCTCTCTCCTCGAGGGCTCCATTATACAGTTCTGGATCAGAATGGCGGATGCGGGTTTCACTATCGATCCACCTATTGTTTTCACACATCTGACCTGCGTCTGGAGCTGACGCATTTCCATCTTCTATTCCCTTTTGTCTGGAAGCTAATGAGGTGCTGCGATCCCGGTGGGAGAAACTAAACTTCTGACCGTGTAAAACCTGATGGATAAGATGAAATTAGTGAAAGTAAACCCTCCTGTCTAAATCCTTTTCCGAGGCTGAGGACGTTTTCAATAGTAAACTCTACAATACCGTCGGGTCTCTCTTCGTAATTTCCTCCCATCATTTTTCCCTAATAGGTACAATTTTCCATATCCCATTGAAAGGTTTTCCTCTCACTCAATAGTAGGTATTATTTCAATGTGTTTTTCGACGCAGGCACTTAGGAACACAGAAAAATCCTTTGATCAAGATAAACTTGGCCTGTAAATTATGAAAAAGTAAGTATCATAATTATTGCAGTTTAGAAATAATGCTAACCTCATTTTTACTTATGAGGCAGACATGACTTTCCTCACCCACGGAATTATCCTCTAAAACAATAGCGTTGTTTAAAAATATTAATGAAAGGCATCATTTGTTGCCTACTGCTAGTGCACTTCTGAGTACTGCAATAAGGGTTATAGTAATGTTGACCTAGTATTTGTTCTAGCATATTACAAAGAGCGTCTAACATAAGATCTAAAAATTGGTAATCGAATATTCTCGTTTTCAATGTAAGTCTAGGAACAAATGTGGTTCAAGGCATATTTCAACTTTTAAAAATACACTGCAACGGAGTGATTCAGTGGATTAACTAATTATTGGAGGTATAAGAACTCGTTATTTCCGTGAACAATAAGCGACTACAATAAAAACTTTTCTCCACTAAATTCACTCCCATAATACACGTCACCATTTCTCCTCCCAAAAACTTACCCCTTACATCATTACATGGCTGGTGTCAAAACACCCCTTGCCACAGACCCATGCGGTGGCTCGCAGGGTAGTATGTAGATGTCAATAAAATTAGTATAAATATATAAACAAAATTATCGTGTACAAAAAACAGAGGAACTCTTAAAACTTGATCTTTCTGGCAAAACTTTTCCGTGCAGCATACAAAGAGGAGATCTGGTTGGAAGCATTTTTCGGAAGCAGGAATTTAAAAGATAAATGGCTCTAACGTAAATTCACATTCCTTGGGACGCGACATGAAACTTATTTTAAAGTTTTCCACAACTTTTGCAGTAACTCTCACACGCATCAGTATCTTCTTTCCAACTGAACACCAGAAAGAGGAAAGGAGGACAGAAAGAGACCACTCGGGCACACACGCAATCCAACATCTTCCGACACTTTTCCACCTTCCTCCTTAGCCCTTTCCGTGTCTAAACTCTACCGCACATTCAGGGCCGGTGAAGGATCCCAGGGTTTTATGGCACGATTCAGTGAGAGGAGGAGGAGGTGGAAAGGATATATGAGATATGTGGGGTGGGGCAGGTAAGGGGCCGAGCGAATGAGAACACGCCAACGAATTTCGAAACCTGACCTCGACAACCCTCATCATGACACGACCTTACGAGCACCAAGGAACACGCCGGACGGCGAAATCGGCGCACGAAATGAAATAAAAGTTGGGAGGCAGCCGGAGGGGTGGAGGTGAGGAGGGATGAAAGGGGATGCACATGGTCGAGCCTCGAATAGTAGGAGTCTAGAGGGAGTTTCTTTACACCACCCATTGGATGGAGAATGAGGGATCTGCTCAACACGCCCCACTAGACACTCGTGTAGGAAGGAGGCAGAGGGCGTACCTACGCTTTCGAGAGTGGGTGAATACGTGACATCATCGCCCGGTGGATTACTCCAGACCTCATCCGGATGAAGATTCGGGTGCCGTGGAGGTGTAATCCCGAAATATCCTTCCGCACCCGCTCTCTCTTTCTCCCCTACTCTAACCTCCTCCCCGGCGTCTGCAGTGTCAATTTTGAGGGCTCTTCGCTCGTCGAGGCTCTCCTCATCCTCTCCAAAATGGACACTACCCGCTCTTTACTGCTCCATCTCTCTCTGAAGCGAGACGACGTGCACCGGAGGTGATATTGAAATCCGTCGCACCCGCGGACGACTGAGGGGATTACTCCGAGCTAATTAGAACGAGGCTCGTCGCGGTTGAGTTTGTCGTTTTTTATTCGTGACTTCACGAATCGGAACCGATGAAGCGCTCATCGAGTTCTCTCGAAGCGGGTAATTTAATTTGTCCGGATAAAGATATAATTTTAGAGCAACTTTGGTGTCTGAAAGAGTGGATCGACTGGTGGACAATCTCTCATGCAATTTTATGAAAAAAATTACTGAAATATTATTGACATATTCCCATTACATCCAAACTATTTTTACAAGAGTGGATGCTTTTTCCACTAGCCTTACATGCAGGCATAAATAGGATCAGTCAGACGCTGATAACTACCAAAATCACTTAGAAACACCGCATGGATACAATTATTTGCATTTCTTTGCAATTAATTAAGATAGTAGGAACTGGAACCATTAAAATATCATTTCACTTTGATAAATTATTAAAATCTTAAATCGAATAAATTTAACATGTAACTCATACAATATTCTGTCGCTGAAATCACTTAAAGCACTGAATAATGATGAGTCGACTTATTATATACCGATAATATGGGACACAAATATACAATATTAATAATAAAAATAAAAAATGAACATAATTATCATTTTGCGGGAGAACAAAGAAAATCTAAATATCAGAAGAGGCCCAACTATTCGAGGCACGTTACCTACTGTCCATTACTCGTGACACGTCCTGAAAGCAAATGAGGGGGACACAAAACAATATTCATCCACGGCGGAACTGCTGATATATAGATTCCAAGATCTTCTTTGAATTCTAATGATAATATCGCAATTGTCTTTTCGTCTCTAATTCGGGAAGATGAACCAACAAGTCAAAACCTAAGGGCTCATTCATCACTGAAGCTTGCGCTTTCATGAATTCCAATTTGTGTCGAATATTTCGCATCAGCATTTTCTTTCTCTTCCCAGTCACAGCGAACGAGTAAAATTCGGTAAAAATCCGTGACAAGCATATGTATACGTCAGAATGGAATTATGTATAACCAGAAAATTTGGAGTGTGAAAGAAAAAATGAGTGATTTTCATAAAAATGGCTAAAATATTAGAAAAATGACGATTAGAGTACAATTTTTATAATACGAGTATATTGACTGTTCCTTTTTTCGGGATTCATTCCGCGATGCATGTTTTTTTGTATGAATCCCGAAAAAAGGAACAGTCAACACTGCATCTGCGGAAGCTACGAGCTAATTTTATACGAGTATATTAAACGATTGTGTCACAATATTTTATACTCCTGTAATATTTTAAAATTATTCTTGCATTTACAGATCAATGGGGAAGTAAGGTATCATAATATGCCGTCTATCACTGCTGAAATATTGACCAAAACGTCTACATCCAATAACTCGACGATAGTTACCCATATTACTCGCAAGAAACATCTAAAATATACATTTCACCTTCTTGTCAAATAGAATATTTCCGTAACGTCCAAACAAACCAAAGTGAATTAAATAGAATACAATTTAAGTCCACCAACTTATCTTCAAGCCTGTGCTTGGTTTGTTCAAATACTGAACCATAAAGCAAAGAAAATTCGCACGTAAGAGTGCGGGGAAGTGCTCTCCCCATAACGCGTTCCCAGTAAGACTGGAATGTTACGCGAAATTAATATGGCTCGCGTATAGCCGGACGCGTCCTTGAGAGGCTTCCCCCGGATTCGAACGGTAATCCCCCGAGCTCGAGGATGGAGGCTCTACACCCAATGGGCTATCAAAATTCAACCTCCGCTTTCACATCACCGGAAATGAACACGAGCTGGCATTATTGTGTATCTGCGTAAAACCCCGCGATCCGCAGCGGGGACGCGTGGCAGGAGGTGTTAGAGCACCAGACATGAGAAAGCGAGAGTTGAGCAAAAGTTAATCGGAAGGGGGAATAGTGAAAGTGAATTGGAGGTAAACGGAGTTTCTTAGTCAGTGTCTTAATCCGTTTCTAATTTAACCATTAATGATACTTGATAAGAAGAGGTACCCATCAGCTCGGCAGAGTCTCTCTCTTCGAAGCTTCAATCAGCCTTAGATGACCTTATTGTAACCCTGAAACTCGTATGTTCCAATGTTCCTTTCAAGTCAATACTATGTAGCCTCCGATTCTCCAGCAGATTTCGATTATCCCGATATGAGGGTCGTTCTCTTTACAAGTTCGAGGTAGTTTTTAGCGAAATATGCGAATTGTAATGCCAACGGGCCCTCATACGTTCAACTGAGATACGAGGTCATACGTTCCTGTGACCGCGAGAGGAGAAGTGTTTTCGCACGCAAAACTAATTCCGCGGAGGAACGACGGAAACATCGCTCTTTCTCTCCCCATTCGCCCAGAATCCGCAGTTCTAATTTCGCCCACTACCTCCCTCACTCTCTCTCTCTCTCTGGCTCATCCTCGCCCACATTTCAAAAGACACACGTTTGCAATTTGGGTTCCTCGTACTCCTCCCCTTTCCCCCCCAAATGTACGCAACTCCCACCGGGGAGAGAGGGAGCAGAAATATTCGCCCCTCCACAGCTCTCTACCAGCCTCACACTCAACAGACACCCTTCTCCAGCGAGAAGGGGTATATATATTATTAGGTAGTAAAGCTTTTACCTCTTTATCTCCGGCGACGTGGGCAGGCTGCGGGACTTTCGGCTCCCGCCCCCGCCTCCCCCGCTGCTCCCCGAGTTACCCATCGTGCATTACCGCAGAGACGGCGGTCGGATGGGAGGAGGAGGGAGAGGAGGCTAGGTCGAGGCCGGTCGACTGTGGCTGTGCGGGGCGGCCGGGCATAATATCCTCCCGTTCCTCTTTCACCACCTGCCACCCGCCTCCCTTGTCCGCCTGCCACAGCTACTGCATTCCACCGCCGGCATGCGAGAGGGACGGCACGCACACAACAAACACGAGCACCACAAGTCACACACGGGGTGATACAGGCGCATCACCAGGGAGACGGATTGCAAATACAACCGGGAGGATTATTCATCCGCGGAAAAAAATATAGAAGGTAAAAGTTTTATGACGTGGACTAGCGATGTCACTTCCTTATTTCTGGTAAAAGTTTTCCTCCGTGCATTTCAGCAGGGATAAATTTTGAGCAAATGATATTCCGCATTTTTCTTCAGAATTGTTAACCAAATACAAAGAAAACCCTTCTGGTTTGTTTCCTCTTTGCATTCACAAGGCTTGGATTTGATGTTATCATACTTTTCCACAAAGAATTTTCATATTCACACTTCAACGTTTCTCTGAAGAGGATTATGGGTGTAATCGCCTCCTTAAAGGGTCTCCGGGTGAGAAATATTCACCCATTAGTTTCCTCCGATGAAGAATGTAGACTTGAGGGGCACAGATAATAAGAGGAACTCGCGAGCTCACGTGATAATATACTCCATGTGACTCATTAGATGCGGCTGCTTCCAGTTCATTATCACAATCATGGATAGAAAAATACCCTGTGTACCCATCTAACAACATACTGGGCTCAATGCATCGCTCATAATTTAGGAAACTCGATCAACACGATGGCATTTGATTCTGAGGCAAACATCCACCCATTAAGTTGCCGGTGAAACAAACCACGCGTTTTATTTTCTCGTTTCAGCGGAAGCCAGCTCGGTCCACGCGTCCGACGTCAAACGGGCGGTCACGTCCGGGGAATTCCAAAGAAAGGACGAAACTCATAAAAATAAAGTTCCTCCCGGAAGCTTCCTTTCCCACGTCTTCGGTTAATCAGTCGTCGGGGATCGGAGAGGTTCCTTAACGACTCCGGCAGGATGCGTGCTTTTTTTATATACATCTGCAACCGGCAATGTATTTATTTCTTCCTCTTCCCTTTTTTGGTCGAAGAGAGTTGAAAACGATGGAGAGTGCGGGCGTCGTTAGACGGGGCCTCGTCACGTGCGCATTGTCATGCAGATGGACCAGGGCTCACGCCACAACAACCTTCCTTCTCTCGTGGCACCCGCTCTGGCCACGAGACTTCAACGATACCACCCCCAACCGCCCCGCCCACTTCCCCCACCCCTCTCCTCGCTCACTCCCCTTCGACAACTCTTCCCCCCACGGCTCTTTTCTGCCGTCCTCCAGCGCTTAGTCCGTCCGCGATGCGGCTCGGAGGAAGACGGCGGCTCCACCAACCGCTTGTCGTCGCCTCCTTCTCGCTGCCGCCGTAGAAAGACGCGGAAGACTCCTCTGGATGCCCGAGGGACGGTGACGAGCAGACGGAGGGGCGACTGCGTTCCCGAGAGTGGGAGCCGGAGACGGGAAGTTAATATTCATACATCTCCGACCGAGAGATGTCTTTTGAGGAGAGGGGCGTGTCAGGAATGCATATTCAGTAGATGTGTGGAGTGTTTTGTTCGAGGAGGAGGGTTGGTGGCGGTTGTGGGACTTGATTGTCCCAGTATAGGGGTGGAGATTGGATTGGAGAAGAGGCGAGATGGTTTGATAGGAATAAAAGGGACAAGTACCTGAGCAATGTGACAGAGAGCACGTTCAGTTTCACATTAAGGAAGACGACAAGGCATTATTAGTGACACCTAACGGACGCTAATGACCTCCCAGGAGGGATAAGAAGTGTGGGGAAGGGGGAACCTCGACCAGCTGACTTCCCATGGATAAAATAAACGCAAGCGATCGCTGTCTGTTGTCGCACTGTAACTCTATCGACGGATCAACAGTCGCGCTGCCCGCTGGGATCCGCGACGTGGATTTCCATCGGAAGCACAGTCGCTTCCTCTCTCCTCTCCCGGCGGTCCATTGCGCAGCCGACCACTTGAGTCAATCGCTCTCTTCCAAGGTGAGGAAGGAAGGACGGGGGAGTCTCGCGTTCAAAAGAGCGGGAGGCGAGTCGCAGGTCTCCGCATCCCTCGGTTGCGGTCGGTCGGGGATCGCGGCTGCCCTCCTCGACGCTCCTTTGTTTTTATTTTCCACCGCGGTGTTTTGTTTGGATTTCGCGGTCGACGGACGAAATGGCATGCATGCATTAACCCCTTTTTCATTCACCCGCAGGTATTCACTGCTGCGGTGATCACTGACTCCACAACCGATGTGGAAACACATGAATCAATGGTGGAGACGTTGTAACGTCTAAGGTATGGATGTCACACAACCGTAAGCTTGGTGCATGACTAGCGACGGTTCATCTCTCCACCCCAAATACTTTTAGCGGCTCGCAGGGTACTACATAAATGTAGATTCACACCTTAAAAAATGACAGAACACACTCAACCACCTCAGAGGGACTCCGAAAACTACTTCACAATCCCCACTTTTCCAGAGTATTAATATTTTCACTTCGAATAAAAGATCACCATAACACCTTAGGAGGGCCCACTCCACCTGCGTCAACAAATATAGTTCCTCAGTTGCTGTGGCTGTTCACACGAAGGCATGAAATCTCTCAATTGGCAGCATCATGAGCAGGGATCATAACGATACATCAAACTCCTTTGGCAGTGATGGATGCGGAAAGCACGGATGTAAACATGGAAGGGGCGCAATATTTATTCAGCCTGTTTACTTCGATGCACCTCCATATTTGCAGCGAAATCCATGAATCCATGAGTAGTCGACGTCCAGTGCCGAACTTTTGTGCATAACCATATTTTAATGTCTAAACAAGGGTTAAAAGTAAAGTCGATGGTCGGGCCTTGGTTGAAGCAGTTACACAAATACTATGCTTCGGAAACAACTCCATTTAGTCTAAACAAAAATCAAACGGTTGAGATATATGATCTCCACAAATCCAAGCTCACCATATATGAAAATCACCTCAGAGAGTGTGATATTAATGTAAAACTTCACTTTTCCACGCTGAATATAAACTCCCTAAATGGCTATACAATGCCTAAATAAGGTATTGCATTGCACAAATGGGTTCACCTTAGATAAATCCAATGAAGAAACTGTCACACCAACGGTACACTAGCACTCGACACAGGAACGGGTCCAGGAACGGTTTCCAGGAATGTTAGAAAATGATAACTTCCCTAACCGCAAGAAGTGCACAGTAGAGAAGGGACAAATCCAAATCTTCCAACGGGGAAGGCCGAACCAGCACTTGAAACGGGCAAAGACAAGTCCCGCCCGCGCGTGACAGAACAGCTGGTTTCACACGGAAATACGAGAGCACGCGTGCGGGTCCCACTCCGCGACCGTTCCTCCGGCACCGCCGAGAGCAGACTGCCGACGGAGCGAGAGCCCGAGTTTCGGTAAACAATGACAGATGAGCGGCGTGTTGGGTCACGGGGGATTCGGTCGGCCAATGGGGCTTGCGGACGCAACGGATCAAGCGGCCTATCCCGCTCCCCCTCTGTGCGGCGACGGCGTTCGGGGCTGCCTTGCTCGCTCTTTCCCTCCCCCCCCTTCTACCGTTCCCCTCCTCCCCTATCTGCATCCCTCCCTCCCCTCCTTTCGCCAGAACACCCCGTTTCCTCTTGCACACATCAGGTAATCCCGTTCCCTTTTTTCTCTCCCGTCCCAACCCAACTCAACCCTCCCTCACCAATACACATCCAAGGATACAAATCCTCCCCTCTTGTGCCCCCACTACGAGTAGCGTCCTTTCCTCTTCCGCTTTCATGCCCATCCTCTTTAACTCCTCGCACAAAAGGTAGGAAAAAAAACCGCATTGAACTTTCTCCCAATTTTTTTCGTTATTTCCATCCCCCGTCCCCCATAGACCACTTAACGCTCTACCGAAATCATTACTCTCTTATCTTTATAACCCCAAATGTTGATGCGTGAAGTAGGTTATCATACACCACTGAACGTTTTATCTGTAAGTACCATGTATTCTTGTCTCTTTTATCGATATATAAATACTGAAGCTACATATCTAGGAGATCAAATATTCCCGCTCATGGATGCAAGGAACGTGAAGTCATAAGTCAAATTAAACGTAAGTATGCCCCTGAATAAAATGTTCCATGTGGAACAAATGAGCAATTTTATTATGTATGCGCTTAAAGCAACAAAGAAGATGATAAGCAAAATTAACTATGACTTATTTTTCCAGTTTATGAACGTTTTTGTCGCTTAATTAAGCGGTATGATAAGTAATGTTTGGTGAATAAACGGATCACGTATTCACCATTTTAGAATTCATCTCATAGCTTCAACAAATTGTACCACTCAATCAGCTATTAACACAATTGCTATATGATGAAACAACTGGATAATTGATATATGAGTTACTAACCCCCAAAGATCTCTATATACTAATTACTCTGATATTTGTTTGCTATAAATTCAATTCTTCCAAGGCTTAATTATCTATCACTTGAGTACATTACTCGACCCAGAGGCTGGTTTTCATAGCGCGTAGAGCTCATACGGATACAGTCATCCGATTGGAATTCAAGGATTTATTGGAGTACAGGGTCGAGATTGCTGATTTAATATCTCCATACTTCAGTGAATTCTTAGGAAGTCGAGATCGTTCAAACTTACTAACCTAAAATGAAACAATCAAATAGTATTTATAATATTTTAAAGCCTAGTGTGGGGTCGGGATTTTATTCCCTGAAATTTTACGTGTGTATTGCACCATAAAATTAGGCTTTGGATTTGTAGGAATCCAGAGAATTCGACTGACCATCCCAAAACAGCGGCAGGACAAACCTCGGCTCCATACACGTCGTCACTCGAGCAGACGCCCACAGTATCCGGCCGACCGGCCAGGATCGGCCGAGAGCATGCAGGTGGGAACGCGGTCACTTTTGGCGACTGCGAAGCGGAGAGGAAGAAATGGGGTGAGAGTGGGGGGAGGGGTGGTCGCAGAGGAGGTGGAAGGGGTATGAGCAGGAATAAAAAGGGAAGAGTCCCTCGAGAGGGGGGGGGGGTTCACAATTTAGTCGGCGGTCACCCGTCCTCGCGGCCGGACGACGGCTTTCGGAATGCTTTTAAACGAATTGAGTCTCCCTGGAAGCCACTCGATAAAAATCCTCGACCGACGTGTACACCGGGAACAATAATAAACGACATGGGACAAGTAGTGCTACGCTCCGGAAAGGAATTCGAATTCTGCTACTCGGTCCCTTGCAACCTTGGAAAGCAGTGTTGCCGAAATGATTCTAATGTAGAGATACGTGCACCTCCCGTAGATGTGGATATCCATCTGTAATGCTTCAAGGGACAACTTCTCGATATCATTTTCCCTCTATTCATTTCAAAAGCTAGCAAAACGTGTCAGGAGATATGAATTCAAACAGAATCATCACTCTAAAGATAATGCGACGAATTAATGATGAGCGACGAAATATTTAAATTAGAAACAGACATATTTGAGAATGAATCCGTCAACTGCACGCGGATGTAGTCTAACCGGCTGGCTGCCAATGCCAAACTATTAATTTCCAAGTATGTGAAATATCTCAGAACCTCAGGAACAATGTGCAGAAAAAGCCAAAACTTTTCCTGAGTACACCTCATGCCTCCATTCCACCAAATGGGGGAGGACGAATTTTAATTAAAAATTCTTTCATTTAAGGATCAGAGGGGCAGAGAGAAACCCCTTGTTAAGCCTCAAGGGGCCTCTCGGGAGAATGAGTGACAATGTCCCTCTCTTTAACTGGCGAATGCCATTTGTAACGTTTATTCCATAGGTGCTCCGAATGCGTTGCCTTGAATTCAGACGGTTAGAATGCTTTTTTATCATGAGAACTTTAAATTAATCAATTCATCAAAACTTAATAACGAATCAATGCTTTATAAAAATAATGAAGGACTAATAATAAAAATAATTCATTCATCTATATTAATTAATATTTGGAGATGATCAACCAAAATTTCATCACAGCAAGAGCTAGCAACAACGAGCCATGAAGAAGTTACATATCCTTAGCCAAACATGTACACATAATTGAAAACATCAATAAAATCATTAATTTCATTTAAATGTACCCACCCCGTGGGGTCAATAATTATAATCTACCATATGACCACATCAACGGTGTCACACTTTAAATATAGACTTTTTAGGACGACATGTGCTTTATGAAGCTGATGAGATTATAACCTTTAAGACGAACAGATTTCAAAAAACATGAGGGACCTTAATAAATGATAACACCAACTATGTTTCAATCCACAGATTTACTTTTATTGGTACTACTAGTTTCGACGCATCTGCGTCATCTTTAGGTTCCCATGAGGGACCTTTTCTAGAACTCTAAGAAAGAGAGAGACAAAAAAAGTTCATGAATTTAGTAAATATTTGATTATGTTAGTGGCCGCATTGCTTCAAAAACCCGAATGTTGCGCACCTGTGACAGAAGACATATAGGCCAAGGTTCGAGCAAAGATGAGAAAGACGGAAAAAACGAGGGAGTCTGAGACTAGATGGCTATACCTATACGAGGGTTAACGATTCAAAAGCTTAGCTTCATTGTATATAAATCGATGAAATGGCATCAATAAGTAATCGTAGAGAGATATATTTGAAAGATAATATTCCATCAATAAATTTAAACAGAGCATCGCTGAGTCTAATGGAGTAGGTTTCAAAAGTGAAAAGGAGCGAGTAACAATCAAGTCTTAGATAGTGATATACTGCAGGCAGAAATACGTTAACCAGGCTAGACAGACGATAAAATCGTTCCTAGGTCGTCATTCCAGATAATCTACGCTGAATTAAAACCCTGAATTATATTGCCAGGTAGGCGTAAAATAATGGAGGGCCTAAGTCGCAGCAGATAATTTGGGGGTAGGAAACACACACGAAAATGGTTGTATGCCGCCCCATCTACCTAATAAAATACTTAACCCTCACCTTAGCAGACCGTGATAAGGTTCTCAAGGAATAAAATATGTCATTTCAGCCTCGAGAAGTATATGGAAAAGAATAATATAAACTAAGATCGTTGTGCATTATTTTAAGTTTTAGAAAAAAATGCCATCATGGAAGGGTATTTTTTATTATGTGACCACATAAGGTATCACGGACACATAACTCATTAGCCCTCCTCTATTCCCCCACTCATTCCCTAGCGCTTTACCTGCCCTTACATACCCCGCCGCCACCTCCTCCCTACCCCTAAAGACCTCTTGGCATTCCGACAATAAAAGCTGGGTTTGGCAACTCTGGCGACCGAAGGAGACGAGCTATCTCTCCAGGCCCACGCTCTTTCTTAGAGGAAGACGAACGCCGGGGATCAGGTAGGCACGTGCGTACCTTTATACTTTCAAGAAAGAGTTTCGCGGAGACGTTTCCAGGGATTTGAGGGGGAAGAAGAGGAGAAGAGAGAGGTAGAGAGAGAGAGAGAGAGAGGGAGAGAAGAGAAAGGGAAGGTTAGCGTAGATGAGATCGGATGGAGGTGGTGTCTAGAGCACCGCCTTCCTCTCCCGAGGGCCCAGGGCTAAGATTCCGTGAATTGCGGAGAATTTTCCTAGGAATTCCGATCCCCACTTGGGACGAATGGGAATAGCATATCAAGTAATGTACTCCATCCGTCGAATGGAACGTTAAACCACGATCACCCTGGCGCCTTTCGTTAATAGCAGCGCACGGCCTACGTCGGGTTTCTCTTCATCTTCCCTCCATTTCCCAGATAGCCTTACCATCACCACTCTACTAGACATACAACAACCAATCATTTAGGCTATTTATGGAGTGGTAATCGTTGGTGTATACTGTATACATTAATAATTTTTTAAGGAAGATGAAAAAAATTCATTGATCATATTTCACTTAAGTGCATTTTTTAAGCGCTGGAACTCACCATACGGGCACTACTAGAAACTAGACAAATATTATATTTTATATTTTTTATCATTATAAAGGTATGCTATGACTAGAGTATTCGGAGTGACATTCAAATTTGGAAGAATTATTATCAAAGTGAGCTTTTCTCGTATATTAGACTCGGCATGACACCCTGATGTATGTATGCACCCACATTAATCAGAAACGTATTATTTCGCGTTGAGAAGAAAATCTGTTCATTTGCAATCGAGTTATAAAGAAAAAATGTTGAAGCGAATAATAGATTGGAGAACACTGAGGAAGATGGAAGGAGGATAGGAATAGGAAGAGGCAGACGATATGAGGAATTCAGTAAGGATCTAATGGCGGGTCATCCATGGTTGCCTAAACGGAACGATGTGCCTTCAGGATAAAAACCAACCAATCAGCTGGTAGAATACTCGAATGGAATATGTCATATACCATACGGCTACGTGCAAAAATAGAATGGATGACCACCAACCCAGATCATTGGGGTGTACTTTCATGTATAAATTTTACTGATGTGACCAGATTTGCGCGAAACTTGAAAAAAATTACGCGTACATCTGTGCGTGAACGAAAATCGCTCCAACCACCTAAATGATCCAAATCATCTCAGTTGTCGGTCGCATCCTTCAAATAACCAGCCAGCTAATGACATAATTAGACGGAAAAATACACGAGGATGGAGATGCCCACATTTAAGAAAGAAATAACAAGAGAGATTATGAAAATCTTCGGCTGCTAGCAGGGATACTAGTCGCTAGGTGGATGTTCGGCAGAGGGAGGTATTCAAAGAGGGTCCCGTCGCGTAAGACGAGAACACCCGTCTCCTCGCCCACGAGGTTTCCTTGGGAGACCCGACCTCCAGCGCAGACGATGGACGGCACTAAAGAGAAGAGAATGAAAGAAAGACCTCTCGCATCGTGCATTACCTACCCGCCGTCCTCACCCATCCCCTCTACCCCACCACCCAACTTAGCAACGGTCGCATTATCCATTTTACCTCCCTACCACCAACACACACCTCGCCCAAAAGCCACAACTCTCCTCCTTCCTCCCATTGTATAATAATATAGGTACACCTCCCTCCACCTCTCCAAGATCTCTCACCTCTCTCTCTCCCTCCCTCCATGCGCGGAGACCAAAGAGAAGAAAAAAAAAGAGCGAGGGAAGGACGAGAAAGTAAAATACGTCGGCTGGATAATGGTCCCTTCGCGGGTGTGTGTGTGTTAGTACGAATGTCGGCTGGAGAGGAAGGTGAGGAGCAGGGGGTGTCTCCGCGTCCTCGAGTTCATTAAGAGGAAGGAGTCGCCCGGGCGTGTGTGTGGGAAGAATGGTTTGCGGCGCTGGGGTGGGCGCGGCGTGCAGGGGAACTGACGCAGGGCGGGGGAGGGGGGGATGGGAGAGGGTTAAGGAAAGAAGAGAGAGTTACGGGAGGAGGAGAGGAGAAGGATTGGTAAGAGGAGGGGAATGATGGGAAGAGATACGGAGAAGGGAAAGGATTGGATAAGGACTGCGTGGATGAGAAGATAGAGTACTGAATGGATTGGCTAATAATGGACTATGGGGGAGAAAGTTGTGAGGCAAATAAACGCATGTATGGACATAGAGGGAGATACTTGCTGCAAACATGTGATAATCAAAAGTGCTAACGACTGAGATCCAGGGGTACTCCAATTGGTAATTTTCGATGACACTGTGAGCTGAAGTAGAGTTTAATGTATCCCACTCGCTTTTAGCCACAGTCGCATCTCGAAATTACAAACACCATATTGCTATTTCAATACACATATGTGACACCAGCAATTAACTGAAGTCTTAATAAATACAATTTAATTTCCTCAAAACGGCCAGAAGAGGATAAAAGGCATCCATCCATCTCGAAGCATAGACTGGTGTTCCCTCACGATTTCTTCATTTTGCATAGCGATAGCTGTAAGTAACCATCAAAAGATTTTATTTTTCAAATTACACATGGCCTCCATATCCGTTGATGACAATGGAATTCATTCTTCGATAGTTTCATGTAACGGATATACATTTTTTCTCTTCTCTTCCTCTATTGCTCCCATTAATTAATTTTTTACATCTTCAGTGAAATTACTACCAGTGACAAATGACTCAAAGTATGCAGCACTTTTTCACTATTAAGATGAGCAATTATTCGGTAGCTAAATCATTCTCACACAGCGTTGAGCATTACTCTGTCCAGAGTTCAAAAATTTTTGTTTCAGCTATGAGTGTAAAAGAAAATAACGGACACGATTCGCAGTAAAGTCTTAACGCCGAGAGAGATGATAAAATATTTTCTCCAAGGTAAGACCACTGTAGCGATAGCTAGGATGGGGTACCATCAACTTTCTTATAGCCCATAAAGACTTTACTACATACATTTATTCTTGAAATGTTATAATACATATCAATAGCAAATTTAATAGTAAATATTGTTAATAATTTCAACGTATTCAAGGTAGGAAACCCAGGATCATGCTATAACTGTCAGAGACCGATCTGTGATGAACATAAAAATTCAATTCGGATTAAATATAGATGAGATATTGTATACAGGCAATTCTAAATTCTGTAAATGCAAGTGTTATTGAAGTTAACACAAAATGTGTACCCTGGCAGCTTTATAAGGTAAATACACGATGCCATTCGCATTAAATTAATGTTACAAAAATAACGTTATAAATAAAAAATGAAGTGTACTAAAGAGGATATTTTTAAAGCATATATTTATTTCTTTCTAACTTCTCCATAATATTTTCATTCATAAGGAATTCTTCCTATTATTTCCTTTAACATGGCGTAATATTTTTATATTCCACCAACGTGGTGTATAGGACATTTAAGTCAGAAACAGCGGAAGAGAAAATAAGCAACAGCGTAAGATCCTGAGAGTACGAAATTAGAACAGAGCGTGGCGCGAATGGAGATAAAGAAATGGAACAGAGAAAAGCAAGTGGGATTGAAGGTCAGAGGAGAAGTTATAGGCGAGTGTTTAAATATGAGCCGGAGGGGTCGAATGCTACGATGATGATGGTCCCAAACCCCAGCACAGATCCTCCTCGCCCCCTCCACTCATTAAAGCCATTCCATTTCCTTCTCTTGCGGCAACTTCTTAGTTTACTCCCGCCTCTCTTCACCTTTCCCAGTTTTCCTTTTATCACCCACAGGGTTAACATGTTTACGCGATGTTGGTCCGTCCGCGTACAAGCGTGAATGCAAGTCGAGTCCACAGCGGATCCCTCACCAGAAAAAAAGAGAATGGGACTTATTCAGAAGGAGTAAAAAGGGTTGCGCTGTACGCTGCAGGAGGATTACTTAGAAAAGAGACGCTGCCACAAGAAGAACGGGATGGGTAATGGAGGCTTGAGGATAAGACGGGGAGAGGGACAGAGGGTGATCCCTTTGGCACGCCCTTGATGAGAGCGAAGATAGGTAATGCCCGGAAAAGAGTTCAAGTCGGCGTAGGAGGGCGCATACATACATACGTAGGTGGAGGGCTAGCTTCCTTCAAGAAGATGACAGCGAAGTACGCTAAGACCGGCAGAGTAGGAGATTAGGGGAGGGGCCCTGAAAAGGGGGCGGGGAGGGAGGGGCCGAGAGCGTCTTAACTAAGTCCGCCGCGGGCCCCCGGTGTGTTTTGTTGAGGATGTCTAAGTGTTCGCTTGTTTCGGACCGACTCTTAGAGATTATTATCTCGCGAACGGTGAAGTAACGAAGTATGACAAGGTGTTCACTCGACAGGCAAACCGGGCCGTCAAGAGATTGTTCCATCCCGCCGATGGGCTCGTCGGGGAGGGTTTAATGTCGCCCCATCCCCCGCGATTTAAGACAACACCGTGCGTACCATCTTAATATCAGCTCAAAAGGATACGACCCATAAACAAGAGACGCTCCGTAATTAGCGAAGAGAACGCTTTGAGTACTGCGATGTATCACAAAGAGATCGTGAGTCACAACATATTTTTGATTGTTAGTCGGCGACTTAAGTAACTTGGTTAACTAAAGAAACAATACTTTGGATGAGCTAAACACAAGTGAAAAGGTCCTTTAGGCAAGGAATTATTCATCTTCACTAAACGTTCCCAGCGACATATATTTTTTTAAAGTCACGGTGAATGATTGCATATGTCTCATTGGGAGACTATCATTATTTTCGATGAGCTAAACTCCCTTGTGAACTTTTCTGTGGCAGGTATCATTTTTACAGAAGTTTTTGATGAACGTTTCCATAATAAAGTAAAATACTTCGTAATTTTTTACAAAATCTTGTCAAAAATTGGAAAGTATTTTACTTTACTATGAATAAGCAAACTACCTTGGTTGTTCCACATACATTTATTTGAGCACGATCCTAGCTTTCCTATTTGCAGCATCATTAGGTGACACTCTGGTGAAAATTCAATAAAACTTTAAGGAAAAGTCAAGGGAGTTTGATTTGTTAATTCATATTGAGCAAATACACATAGTTATGCTAGTTACAAGAATCTACAGCATTCAGTACAATAATGAATTCCATTCAATCGCCAATAAATATAATAATGATATCGTGTCACTACTTTGGTAAGAATTTTCTCCATGTGTTTACAGATGAATAATGAAAACCTAATGATATACACGGCTTTCATAATTCCTGTTAAAATTTTCCATCATTCTCCAGTTCAAATAATGGGCAAGTTCTAAAAGTGTCACGGAACAAAGTTTGTAGTAATTCTCTATGAGAGCTACATTCAAACGAAACAATCTACTTTACTAGGACTGAAAGCAATAAAACAAGAGCATGTCCAACAATCGTTCCAGTGTCGAGATGTAGACAGGGAAATCAGCAGCAGATTTAGCTAAATGACTGCGAGATAAATGAATACATTGAAAGACATAAACTACGGAATTAAGGCCTACTTTGGAACAATATAAACTCAACCTAGTTTGGTCACAATGGGGATAAAATTTCTAGCAAAATGAATAAAATTCCACGAGGAAAATTCAGTTCCCATGAGCACCCGTCACAACTAACATTTTCTTTTAACCAGCCGAGGATAAACCCTATTCATGCGAAGCGGAAACGCATATCCGAGACCTGAGTGACAGCGTTGTAAGTGAAACCGTTTACAACAGAACTTCAGCGCACTCCCTGACCTCAATCCCGCTGCCTTGCAATATGAATATATTCACCCGTCTTTATTTATAAATGCAGCGAAAGCGAGAATAAAAACAAGAGCATCTCCGTGTTGGGCACGACGGTGAACGAGGCCGTCATATGAGTTGGGTATTTATCTTGCCTCGCCACCCTTTTCATTTCCCATCCCTGCCAACGAGATGCGAAAACAACGACGAAATGGGTGCGCGAAGAATGGCGGGAATAAGGCAATTGCGAGACTGGCTCGCGGTAAAATACGCTCTCAATAAAAACCCCCATCCCCCTCAACCCCTTGCATGCAAATACGTGACATATTTCTACAGGAAAAGTTAATTGCCTTCGCGAGTAAGCGAAGCCCTGACTAATTAATGCACAGAGGTTCAAACGACTAAGGCAGCGCGAATGGTGAGCAGGATTACGGATTAAAAAGAAGAGATGGACCAACTAATTTGCATCCATTACGTTAAATATTAAACGACCCGGGAGCCTTAAACCAACTCAGATCGATTAGGTTCGGTAGTAGGACGGCGCAAAAAAAGATGTCGAACGTTTTTTTTCCCCACCATAAATCTGCTCCGTTATCCGGTCGACCAAATGTTGCTGGAGGGAGCTAAAATATGAAGAGGGCTAAATTGCCATTATATGTTTTCACCCTCGCAACATAAATCAGAGTCTAGATTACACGAAAAAAACACGAAATTAAATCACTAAGGAGTATCATTTTATGAAATGGATACAATAAATTTGAAGACCACAATCCGTAGGCATGGGCATTTTTCAAAATTAGAGATCAGAAATCCATAGTCCACTGGCTGTAACAACAATAGTGATGGAAAAAAAACTGACTGCACAACCCTTTTAGCTAAATAAACTGCATTCTTAATCGTGCGCTATTTTCCACGGCAAAAACTTTTTTCTCATGTTAAAAACCCGATACCTAGCAAAGTATATGTTAACTTTTCCATCTTAATTTTTGCGGGATTGTTTAAATTTAAAACGTTAATGATTCCCATGATAATAACCATGTCAATGAATCTGACCAGTCAAAGTAATGATTATCTATTTCGTAAAAGCCATGAAAGGCACTACAAAAGTATTTTTAACCAACAAAAAAAAAACCCAACGCAATTGTCAGAAGTAATCAGCCCAGCATTTGCCAAAGTCACAATGAAGTTTAACTTATCCAAATCATAAAAATTATGCCAAATAACACGGAAACATAACAGTTTCAGTACACTAGATAAACGTGACTAAGGTTGGACGGATATTAAGAAGTTGGGGCGTGTTCCTAAAATGGCTACTAATTTTGATTCAAGGACAATCACCTAATATGCACGCCCATTCCATTCTTGAAAAACAACAGAACATATGTATCAGCCCCATAAGTTTGATTCAGAAATATGGCAAAAGAAACAGTATAATGGGATAATTCAGTAGATGGACCAGGGTGTATATGTGGGGATGGCAATTGAAAAAAATTTGGCATCTCAGATAACGGCTCCTTTAAATTTCGCCCAATTATCTTTGTGTACAATATATTTAAATTGATCTTTGCCAAATCGTAACTTCTCAGCTTTAACTCTAGGTATTTGGTATTTATCGAGGTGCGAGTGATCGTACACATGTCGAAGCAGGCCATAAAATGATACTACTGTCACTCAAATGAGATAATTTCGAGTGATTTACCGTAAAATATGGAATATCAGACGAGAAATTGACACAGAATTATACTACACTACTGCGCGTCAAGGTGTACGGTATTCATGACGGAGTAGAAGTGGAAATAAGCACAAACTACTCGCGGATGAAGGGAAAAGGTAATCTCACTTCCTACGCATAACGATGATGAGCAAAGGCGTAATAAAGAAACGGAACATGAACACACCACCGTGAAACACCGGTCGGGCGGCTCATTACGTTTTGAGAACACGGGAAACATAAATCCTGTCTTCCATGCCTAAATTATAAAAGCCCCGCTCACTTCTGCGCAGGTAGTTTACACCTATAAGCCTCCCGCCTTCATCCCTTTCCCCCAATCACCATCGGTCGATAAACACGTCGAACATCATCAAATGTGGAGGTGGTCGATGCAATTGAGAGCGTATGAAATACCACTGAGTACGGTAATGCATGCTGGATACATGCAGGCCGGTGCTTCGCACTCTCTTTGAAGGCTGATGATCACATCGCGTTGATGCTCATATTCATTACTGTATACCATTTCGCACCCGCCGTGAAAAGTCACTTCACGCACGTTAATGAGGTGGGAAAATCGATTCCACGGAAAGGTTGTGTACAGGCGGGGGAATCGGGGTGAACGAGGGAAGGTGGCGGACATAAATATCCCCCGTAATGTTGTACACCAGCCAACTCAACGGACCTCGGAAGAAACTGATAATTAAAATATCAGAAAACCCGATCAGGTAGGAGAAGGGCGTCTTATTTCCTTCTCGTATCGCAAGGCAGCAGCACTCGTTTACGACGCGGCCGTCCCCGAGTGATATACGCGAGGACTCGCTTCCTTTTGACCTCGTGAGATTATGGACCCAACGAGTGTGAGAAAGCAGATTTTTTATGCCGATTTTTGACGGCGTTTGGTAGTCAATGCTCATTATTTTGTTAAATCATGCGCATATGTTAACAATTAAAAAAAACGACTGTTGATTAAAAAGATATAATGGGGAAAGGCAACCAGTAGCTCGGGAAAGGCTTATATTTTCTTCAATGGGAGAAACTTGATTTTACGTTTCAAATATGCCATGCAATACTGCTATAGTGGACACTCGACCATTCGCCCAAAGATCATATTTAAGCAAAATTTTGCTCCAATGCTGCATTTAAAGGAAAGGTTACTAAATTAAATTGCTATGGACCTCATTTTATTTAGCTCGTAAACCCTACCAACATTTCGAATAAAAATTAAGAGGGGCAATGTTAATATATATCTCCGATCATGAAAATAAATATACAGTAATTGCAGATATACAGTCTTGCCTGATGATGACTGCTAGTCAGTCGAAACACGTGTAGCAAGAGGTGGAAATAAAATTTTGTAGACAGTACGAAATTATTTGAGCTTCATTACTCATACAGTGATTGAGTATGAATAAAATTCAGTTCTCTATCTGTCTCACCATGTTCACATGAGACCATCAAATCAATTTAGTTTCATGTAAATACCTCAATATCATTCCTTGGACATTCTTTAGAGAGGAACGCCATGAAAATCAATAAAATAACAAATTTAATAATAGACACAAAAATGAAAAGACCTGAAATGGAGTTGAATAAATTGGAAAATGACGCCACCAGGATGTTAGCATATTTAAATAGTAAGAACCGGAGAATTAAAACAGAATTGTCAATTCCGCTTCTTAGATTTTATTGTCACGACACTATGTGCCATCTTCAGGTCCTTGAATCGCCTGAAGATGACGTAAAAGTGTCGAAACCTGGGTCATGACACTAAAATATCGCAAGTGGAGTTAACTAAGCAATTTTAATTCTTCCGCAATGGATAACTCCCACCAAGCAAAGCCTGCAACCGTTTCCTTTGTGTAGTAGCAAACAATTTCTGCCATTACACTAAACTAAAGTATGCCATTCAGCCTTCGTTTGATTCATCAATTCGTTGAGGGGCAATGTTTTTCGTAAGTTAACACGTAACTGAAACATGGCTATCAAATAAATACAATTCAGATTTAATACAGGCTGGCTGACCTAATTAGACCGTCATAAGTTAATGTGTATTCGTGACTAGTGGATTTAACTCGGAGAAGAGTGATCTTTAGGTGTGTTTTAATTAATAATGTTATTAAAGTGTTAAGCCTCTATTCAATCCATTTATGAATTAATGTCAACACAATCATCAATTTCTACGGAGAAAGCTGAATTCTAGATATATTTATTAGACCGATGTCAAAAATTTGAAATCTCAAAATTTGTACCTTGCAATTTCTGCCTTCATTACTCAGTACTTGTAATTATCCTGGGAAATCCCCTCGACGCTTGACTTGTAGCTCTCATCCCATGCATTATATTTTTATTTCCATTTAAATATTGTGCGTGAGATGGAAGCGAGGAAGAAATCCAAGGAATATTGAACAATCGCGTCAGAGATCTCCTCAGGGAAAAAGGCACGACCCCAGCAACGACGCCTGATGTGACACGATAAAAAAAATCTTCCCATACTGCCTTAATTCACTCTATAAGAATGCAAGACTTAAAAAGCCGGTTGAAAGGAATCATCTTGTGGCGCGGAAGTATGACAAAAAACATGGCCTCACTCAAGAAGATTGTTACATCTCGGAAATGTCAATTATAATGACGTGAACGTTCGTATTATTTCTTCTTAAGGAACGACGAACAGGACTTGAAGAGCTTGGTACCATTATCCATCGTCGATATAAAAATGCCAGCCTCGGAAAAACGTCCCAACTCCTTCCATCGCCTTAACCCACTTTCAGCAACGAGCTACGGCACCAGATTCACTAAAATTGCAAATTGATTCTAGGAAAAAGGTTGAGATAAATGTCAGGAAAAAAGTTTACCGTACAACAAAATGAGAACTCCTAATTTAAGCTAAATCATTTACCACGGTCGAATGTTTTACAAGGAATTTCTATGATACTAAAAATTATTATGACTTTTATAGGGTTATAGCATAAAATTTTTCGTAGAAATAAAATACAAACGGATTGAATGAAATTCTTTTTCGGAAACATACCGAGTGAACACACAAACAAAAGCACCGGTTTTAGACTAAGCACTGTATTAAAAGGTTTCAAATTTTAGAGCTAATTGTTATACAAAAAATTAAAATCGAGTAGTCTCATAATAAATAATTCAGAGTAATTCTTGGAAGATGAAGTTCTACATAACCATCATTATAATAAAGTAATTTTTAAGAGGATTCATGGAAAATGAATCAATCCAAAGTCAATAGAGCATATGGAGTCGAAAAAATATTATATTCATTCTCGCTACCTCACCAACGAACTTATGGTTATTGGATGCTGAGAAAATTAATATCCTTTATTGAAGAGAAGCTACAAAAGCAAAACTTAGCCCCAACGGAGAAAAAATTATAATTTCAAGACATGAATTTCCTGACCAAGTCCAGGGTATGCGAATTATCTCTTACCAATCTGTCACCGTCTCTTTTATCAATTTTAGCGTGGGAAACAGATTAACAGCAACTTGATCTTCTGCTGACTTATGCGACATCTCATGGAGGTAACCAAGTCTACACCTGAGGTCAAATAGCGTTCTCTGCCAATGCACCTGAGATTGATTGCATTGCTCCGTGCAGTTCTGGATTGGAGGAAAATGCCGACTTCGGTAAGTGCTTGAATGGAACGCAGGTACCCTCTTTCATCTGCATAGGGCTCGGGAGTGAAATCAATGAGTTAATAGCAAGGAACTTCAATCAGCGCCAGAACTCTGCTATGGTTGAAACCCCTCGGCGCGGAGGTCAGAATGGGGGACGAGGGATGAAGGAGATTGGAAGAGAGCGAGTGAAAGAAAAGAAAGGAATCGCAGGGAGGCAGAGAGAGGGAGAGAGGAAAGACGAAATGAAATTGAGTGCCTACGCGCAGCTGTGAGACGGTTGCTTTGTTTTTTTCATATTGCTATTCCCGGTTAATTTGTAAATAGATCCGAAAGAGAACTCTGACCCGGCACTTTTCACTTCCCTTCTTCCTCCCATTAGGCTAATTATTTTTTATCGTCAATCCGGAAAGCCTTCCATTGTTTCTTAATTCCCTTTCCTATTTTATCTTTTAGGAATCCTCCAGCAATATACTTAATTGCAAAGCTTGTCATTAGTTGTAGGTAGGTGCACATAAATAGAAGAGAAGTGATGTAGCCATTAACTGCAGCATTCACTTGGCAGTTCATGTATTGAAAAAACGTATTACTTCGATCTGGGACAAACTGTTATATGGTTTTTATGCTTCTAGTATTGCAAGTGGGAATAGGTCTAGATGAGTCCTGTTTTACATCCGATATCTCAACCAGCCTGCAAATCATTCATAATTGGCGCGAAGGACTTGTAGAGTTATGTACATTTTCGGATCCGAATCGAAGTTGCAGAACAAGTTGCAAAAGGATCAGATATTCAATGCATGTATGCGGGCTAAAACAATGCTAAAAACAATCGGTGGTAAGTTAAAAACTTACAAAATGGGAAATCTAGATGGTCACAAAGAGTGAGACCGGAGAGTATTTACCTCTTACTCACGAAGAGTGAGAAGAGAGTATTTACCTGCAAAACCATCGGCTGGTATTTCAAATTTCTCAAGTCATTGGGAAAAGAAAGAAGACACTATCATTTACTATCATACTCCCTAGCTATAATTAAAGCATCCATGTACTTTAGAGTGGATTTGTAACTAAATTAGTGCAATTTAAGTGATAAATTGCCTCTGTTTTATATTAATATTATAGCCAGCTATGAACCTTGCACGATATATTGAAGTTGGAATCTGAAAACTATACATTAGATTTGAATAAATATTGAAAGGGTCCTGTTACCTCATTACAATCATCTTTGATGTGCTAATAACATCGCGTTCATTTACGGAACATTTAAAAACTAAGACTGATATCCTCTGTGATTGAATCACCATTTTCGCTCATAGAAATTTATGCAGTCCATTCAAAGAATTTCGTGGGAGGTTTTAATGGTGTTAAAAATTTTTCGTAAATTCTTTTCGGGAATTCCAGTGTTAAATTTATAAATAGCACAATGGACGAGTTGTCCTTTTGAACGTCGGGAGTATTTAAAATTTCAACCCGGTGGAATAATCCTAGAATAATCTACATCACGCATTCACCGAGAAATTATTAAATCCAATTTTACGTGACAAAATAGCTTTTCGTTTTATTACGCCCATACTATAGCACCGACTTAATTCCATGAGAACTAAGGGCAATGGGCAATGAGGATAGAATATTTAGGCTCATGAGCACGTCCTTTTTATTTAAGAGCAAAAAATAAAATAAAAAAAATGAATGGCAAGACTTTCATTTCGTGATTCGACCTCCTTTTGATGGAACGCCATAGAGTGGCGGGGGGAATGATTCCTTGCTTTCTCACCCTCTCCGTTGATATTTCGTTCGTCCCTTCATCGGACTCCGACCAACCCCCAATATTTTCTACCTTTTCAACTCCTTTCCGATCCTTCTTCATCTCTCCGCGTGGCCCCGTTTTCTCACATCACCTCTCGGTCGGCTAAAGGGTCTTTCCTCTGTCTCTCTCTCCTGCCAGCCGCTCCTTTGCCGGTGGTTTCCCCTTGTCTTTTCGCCCTCCCACTCACACTCCCCAACGCGTCGCCAGATGCTTTCCGCACACCGCCTCGGGTGCTGATTATGACATCGGAGAGAGAAATTTTTGGACTCATTGAGCGCGCCTTTAAGAGCGGGAATGATAAAAAAATACTTAGAAAAGCGAGAGGAAAAAGTGAACGAATCACAAATGCACACACCGCCTGCGACCTCTCTTTCTCTCCGCGATACGCCTTGAAGAAGAGAAGCTGAGCGCAAAAGATTGCACGTTAGGAAAAGGTGAGGAGGAAGAAAAAGTAAGCTCGTTATGGGGTGTTTGTGCTGCTTTCTATTTATTTTTTATCCTTTCTTTCGTCTCAACGGTCTCAGCCAACCGGCATTGCACCCTAACGGATCAGTGAACCCTAGCGCCGAATGGAAGCTAGGCGGGCTTCAAGCTTTTCTTACCATAGGTAAGAAAAGCGTGAAGGTGAATATCCCCCGTTGTTTGCGATAGACAAGTTTTTACGAAAAAAATTGCAATGATATCATTGCGGCCGACGTCTATATCTTCTTGAATTTGAGGTGATTGAAGTGCAATACAAAAGCTATCCCATTTCATTAATGAATGTGAAACTTGAAATAAGAAGTGTTCTTTTCAGGTTTTCTTTACCACAAATTGAAAATTACACTTTTCCGCGCTATATCTCCAATATAACCGATTTTTGAAATGCGCTTAGTTCTTGGCCATAGGGCTGAGACGAGGAAAACGCATGTCATAAAGCAGTTAATTTTGTTGAATTGATAAATTTTTATACTAACTAATTTTCAAATAATATCAAGAAAAGAACTGAAGCAATGTATCATGGATTTTATTTTTTAGTGTTTCTACCGGTAAAGGTAGGTTTTCATGGAAATCAGAGAATCTCCTCCCTATTTTTTACACTTTCATGAGTCTAACTACCTCTAGTATTGCCTTCTTTGCCTCTGCATATGATCTACCGGACCTTTTTCCCGTCCATGAAACTTCATCCCGTCCATGAAACCTATTTTTTTTCTTCCCCTTCCGCGCTTGCCCGATATCCTTCCCTCTATCACATTATTTAGCAACCCATCGCCCCTTATAACATCCTCCAGCCACCTACAATGTCTATCCCGGATTTCATTCAGAACTTTTTAACATCTGGCATTAATACCAGGATCTAAAACGATATTTTCCCCAGCAAGACTTCGAAATAAAATCCATAAAACTTCATAATAACATTTCTAATACCTATTCCAAAACTGTAACCGTTGAAATAAACATTGATTGTGAAGTACCTAATCAGCTGAAAGTTTCGCAGATATCAATGCAGTTGATTTCGCTGCATATAACACAGCTCACAATACAAAAGCGTGACAGGCATCATAATGAGTTTGTTTCAAATCCGTTGGTGCGACAAAAGTTTATAAAAATGAAACACAGTTCTCGTGATTTTACAGAAAATTATGAGTTGAAAAAATAATAATTATGCTAACGTAATATGATGCACTAAAAACCAGAATTTGCTGTTCTAGTAGTGTCTCCATCGAATTGATTCAATGTGATATGAAGCCCTGACACTGGGTCATATCACTCCCAAATGAGCGGGAAGTAAAATGGTTAAATGTTTCGTGTCACCAGAAAGACCACGTTTGGTTTCAGATTTTTTCGATGCTAAAGGTCAGTGATAGGGCAAAATATGTAAGTCGTCTTTTAAAGATCATTATCTTAGCCCTTTCAGTCCCACCATATTTTAATTTCGAGATATTCCGCTGAAATTCGTATCACGCAACTATTCTACTATCGGTACTGAATGGGTTAAACTAATAATAGAGAGACAACAATTGACAAGTGGTGCAATGGCAATTACAGCTGAAGTTAGGAATTTGAAAAAATTCAATGAATAAATTGACGCACAATCGAATAATGAATTCCTAACGTGTCATTTAGAGAACAAATAGGTTCGAAGGGGTGTAATTTAGCAGTTCACTAACTAACATGTTAATAGGCCTTCCGTTTAGGTTTTCAGATATCTAATTGTCAACGTGAAATGCAGGATAAAATTTTTAAAATTATTCATTTATCCTAATTTGGACATTGGCCTCTTTATTAAATGTATTATGTACTTTTGGCCATAAAATAATCAAAATAAATGGTTAGAAATTTTGAATTTTTCGCGTTTCGCCCAGTCATTTATTGCTTAAGGCTTACTCAGGTACTCAGGCGAACATTCTTTAAAAGGAACAAAAACCCTTCTTTAGGACTGATTGAATAGATTCTATCCAGTGAACTCGATATGACTAAAACAAGCGTTTGAAAACCATGGGAATTGTGGCAGATATATCCTTCGGTTTCCTCTGAGCTTCCTCCTCGAACTGTGGAGCAGCACCTACGGGGAATAAAATCGCCAAGCATTTGGTCGAGTTCCAACTCTCAAAGCTATGCATGAAGTAGAGCAAACGGTAAAATGACAAATGAAACGACTGACGCATTCAATATCTGGGGAAGTTTCATCATTACCGTCATGACTGAAAGTAGCGCAAGAAGAGAGGTCAATACTTCTCCCAGTGACCTGAATCCTCATGAACCCCAGGAACACATATTTACTTAGGTTAGTTGCATTTACAAGGTTGAACGAAGAAAAATATCAGAATGGACCCTCGAAACTTACCCCAAAGAATGTTGATTCCGTTTCTGATAGGTAAAATTCACTTACCTGGAATAAGAGAAAAACCATCATCAGTTAAATGTAATAACAATCACATTCACTATTTCAAGTTTATTGCTAGATAAAATTAATGCTATACATTGCATATATTTATTTTTTCTTGTAAACATTAATAAATGGGTAACACGCAACAAATGTAAAACAAAAGGCGAAGAAAGGTAGAAGGTAGATTTCTGTTTTCAATAAAAAGTTTCAAAAATATTAGTTTCAAACCAATAAACTTATGATAAATACCTATAAGCTTCCGTTTAATCATTTAAAAACCTTGATACTTTCAGCAGCGAAAGGAATAGCCTATTTTTGATTCGGGAAAGCAGTGACTAAAACGCCACTGATTCCCTTACCAAATTTGTTCAGAATATTTGCTTTCACCTTAAATTGTTGCTTTTTCCATTACTCCACGGAACAGGAGAGCGCTTAGTATATTGTAGTTTTATTCTAAGTTCATAGGGAATTGGGAATTTTGCAATCGTGCGTATTTCCTTAGAAAACGTTCAAAAAATTACGGAGTGGAGCTGGTAAACCCAGTGGCCCCTGTAGTTATAAACGTTTGCTCTCTGTCTCAAGCTGACAGACATGTAAGTTTGTTCTACATGGTCCTTCCACAAATGCAGACGCAACACCAGACCTTGCAAATATTTGTAAGAAAGAAGTATCCCAACGAACGAATGAAATAAATAGATTTGCCCTCATTTTTTCCAAATTTGCATTTAGTATTTAAGGATATATTATTATTGCCTTTATTATTCAAATTAATATAAGAATTTATAATGTGAGATTCACGCCCACGAATCATTTTCGAACGGTTTTAATGTCTTCGAAAGCTGAGCTTAAGGACATTTTTTTCTGACCTTTTCAAACTTACTGCTTTCGGATGCAGGCATGTGAAAAACGTGGGAAAATTCTGGAAAACAGACCCACCCAGTTCCATGAACCTCACCAGACGTTGTTTGATTTCCTCCCGCGTCGCAACCGTCGCCTATATTCTGCGGGCACCACCCTCCACTGGGAGGATTGTTGGGAAAAAATACGGCATTTCCATTTACACAGTTGACTACAGTCAATCGAAAAGAAGAATATTTACGCTCGAGGCTTCATTAGCGCTTAATGGCCGTCTCGCTCACCGTCTTCAGCCGAAGGAAGCAGACTCTTCTGCCGGCTGGCCGAGTAGATGGCGCCGACGGCGGCGGTCCTTCCGGCGAATCCCAAGGACGTCTGAGACGCCGCCACCGCCTCCTGGCGCCTCATTAAGGAGGACTCGTGCGATGGGGGTATCCGATATGGTCCTCCACCATCTTTCCTGCTTTCTGTCCTCCTCATCACAGTCACATAGTACTCTCTGCACGAGGGATTCGCATCCGCTGATGGCATGACACAGACTCCGAGTCTCATGGTCTGTCGGTATAGGTTCTGATTGATAATGCTTGCGGAGGGGCGCGAAAGCTTGTCCTATCAACGTAATTAAAAAGGCAGTAGACATCCGTAGGGTTGAAAAGAGAGCGTATTTAGTCATAGGTAAGGTAAATTAAAAAAAATGAGACGGTTGTGAAAGTCACAGCTATAGAAACGGTTTAATATGCCTTTCCGTCAATTTGTCTCAAATTTAAGCGCTTGGAAATACAGTTTTCTGATGAAAATTTCTTCTACCCAAGGTCTAAAACTAAAAGTCTCAAGTGTAACGTCTAATCTCATTTCACTGCTATACTCAATTAGGTTTTGGGAAACTATTGATAATACATTGGTAAAGAAAACCTTCATGAAGCAGTCAATCTCGTGTTTTTACTGTACCAGTGCATTTCGATATAGATACATGTATTTTTATCTTGAAATTCATAACAATCAATTGAATATTCTCTAAACATGGGCCAATGGATTTCTAATATACCTAACTTCCAAGATGTAAATATTACGTACTGGATTCCACCAAATGGAGGCGGACGCTAAAACAGTTCTGCCAGTAGTTTTCTCAAAAATTATCTGCGTATATATTTTTCTTTTCCTACTTCAATTCTCATTTTACTTTTTGTTTCTCATTTCTTCCAAAGGTTCCGAGGAAAGAATTTGCTAATATGAGATTTTTATTTCTTTTTAAATATTTTGTACTTCTTGCCTTTCTTTACACCGTCTAAAATTCTGAAGTGAAGAACCGCAAACACAACATTTAAGTACCAGTTTTTTGTGGACATTTTGAAAGTCTCTGGTGAGATGAATGGTGGTTTTTAATGTGACGTAAAGTTTATAATTAAGTAACACTGTTATAGAAAATATTTACAGAATAGAAGAATGGGTACACACAGCACTTTATGGCAGAGATAACGAAGAAAAGTGAAGGCCAATAATATAATTTTAAGAATTAAATATCGAAAGTGTGGACGAAAAATGTAAAAATTATAATGGAATCTAAGCACTGTTGCATCCGAAAATAAGGAGTAGAGAGCAAAGGAGGAGAACAGAATTCTGGAGAGGCTTCCTCAAATAAATATAAGCGACTGAGGACCAATATTCCGTCTTCTCATAAAATTGAGACTTGCAGAGGACTACTCACGAAAGTGAGCAACAAATATTTTGTGACGTGACAATTTAAACAGATTTCATAAGAAAGAAAATTTGCTATTTTTAAGTCAGATGATCGCCGAAATACTGGAAGGGAAGCAGGGGGAGATTTTCTGTAACAAGAGCCGAGCATCTAAAGATTATATTTGCCTTTACACTAATATTTAAGTACGTAAGTGATGAGGGTAAGTACTCAGTTCCTGCCGGTCTCTTATGGACTCCCACTTCAGTTGACGGCAACTATAACTATCAACGATATTCTCTTGAATAAAAGAACTGCATGTAAAATCCTCATAAAATTATCATTTCCCATGAAAATGATAAATTTTCTGTAGAAAATTAGAAATATGCAGTCAAAAATATATATATTGGCATAGAACCAGCGGTAGAGCTGTTTCGGAAATGACTGTGATACGACTAACCCTACGCTCATGCCTTAGCAAAAATATGTTCACGGGACGATTTTCTGATTATCACACATTTCTCGAAAACAGCAGAAGGACTTAGAAAATATACTTGTCTCTGCACTCTATATGAGCTATTTTAAACGCTCACCTCCCCGCAAGAATATTACTACATGCATCATACACATGTGGAATGGATGTGGAAATACCACATTAAAAAAACTGAATCATTACGAAGCGGCGTAGTGTGCATGAAAAACCAGTAGATTCAGAGGGAAGGTCATACATGCGGAAGGAAGAGATTGATTGGAAGACGGCAGGAGGTGTAGTGGAGAACTTCAGAGGACTTAATAGTTCATGCTGTGCAAAAACAAGGTTAGCGGGTCCGGAATCAACGATTCAAGCCGGAGGCAGTGGGTCACGAACGAACTTCACACATTCATGATATCTTCTTCGGCGCCGGGACGATGGATTATAATATGGGAAATGAAACTGTGTATAGCGTGTACATCAATAAATTGGCAGCTATGAAGTAGTTATCTTCTTCTTTTTATTTAATGCACTAAGAGTCTTAGGTATTAATCCACCAGACATGTCGCCATCCTCCCCTGCTGAGAGCTCAGAGTAGACGTTGAGAGTAATATTTTTTCTCTAAAAAAGAGTTTCCGTTATCAAAATGCATAAAATGCTGGAGGTATCTGGCATTGTATTTTGCAGAATGGCATTGGAATGCATGAGAATATGTGAGAATAATGACGCCGTCTCTATTTCCTTGCAAGGTACATTCACATGCTTATCCCTGTTTTTGTATCTGTAGGTTATTGAGAGACGTGAATAAATGAGTTGGAAAGGATAACTATAGAAATATAGAAGAAGAGAAAAATAATTTAAAAAAATAAGCTTCGATCCAGGAAAACAAACATGTCCTTCTATGATACATCCTCCAAAGATAGGTTACATTAGGAAATTTAAAATGCCATCATAATTAATTAATGCGTTGTAATATTTTTATTATTCTGTCCTTGCCATTCATAAGCTGAATAGAAAAAAATCAACAAGTTCCATCAAAAGCTGATAAAAAGGGGGGCTTTCACTATCAGCTGACACTGTAGAACAAACTTTTTACGCTTCAGGTATGTGCTTTTGCGAGGTAAACTAAAGAAAATGTCAATTAAGTAACGTTCCACTGTAATAATTGACTTAAACTGGAAAAATATCGACCGTAAAAGCATCGACGTGCAATCACAGGGATTTACTTCAAATCGGGAAAAGAGAGAAATTTTACATCACTGGGATTTACGGGGAATACTTGTTTTTATTCTATTCTACGATGTGCCGATGTGTTTCATGATTGTTGCAGCATCCTTTTTTAATTGAATTGAGTTTCATTTCTCGTTAAATTTTTCTAGTAAGCATAGGTTATTTCCCTTATGGTGAAAGTAAACAATGTCACAGTATCCATTGCAACGATTGCATTTAGCTGTGATGCCTTAGAATTATGAGGATAATGATAACGACACATTTCCATTGATGATCAAGATATTATTCACGTTCTTCGTTAGTGCATATCATTTAAGTATGACTTGAGCATGCCCATAATTTTTAATAAAAATTCGATATTAGAATGAAGAAATAGAATAGGCATTTTGGGCGTATTGAAATGAGGTAGAACGTACGCTGAGATGAAGAAAGAAAAGTTGTAGGGATATACGCTCACAAAAATCTAAACGATTTACTGAGTTCCCATTTGGACCTACCTTTACCGATAGATTACCTTAATATCAATATTAATGTAAAGATGCGAGAAAAATAAGGAGGGAACAAGAAAGTTATACGTGCATGGTTATGTGGAAAAAAACGTAAGAACGGCATGATAACATCCCTGACGAATGAACCCTCATCAGTGAAACACCTTCAAGTGAAGGATAAATAGAAGAATCTCAGGATACTAAATCGTACGATTTAGCAACCATGGTTAATTTTCGGACCATCAGTAAAACATCTTCAGGTAAAGGATAAATAGAAGAATCGCAACATAATAAATCGTACGATTTAGCAAACATGGTTGATTTTCGGGCCGACCCGCGGAAAGAGAAGAGAGGAAAAGCGTTTGAGGGGACATATAACCCGTTTTTTCATTTGTATTCCGGAGAGAGAGAGCGAGAGAGAAATTAATTACTTTGGCGCGCGTGCTTGGGAGCGGCAGACGAGTCCAAAGGGAGACATGAATTCGTACATAAGCGAATCGAGAATGGAGGATATGCGTGTGGCATCAAGTGAGGGGGGATGAAGAGGGGAGGGATTTCGTTCCGTGAAGGGAGAGAGAAGAGACAGCCACCCCACCACACCCCCGTGGACAAAAGGGGAAGAATCCGAACGCACGATCGCATGGAGGGCCCCACAAAGGAGAAGGGAAGCTGCGGATGCGAGATACGCGGACTTTGGAGCACGCGTGAGGGATGCGGGGGGAGTGGCAGGATATGATTGTGGGCGGGGCGGGGGAGAACGCGTGCGCCGAAGAATAGGAAATAAACTTGCGCCTCCACCCTTCTTAAAAATCACCATAAGAGTTGTGCGCTCGCAATTTCGAAACTCACTCGTGGAAAGCAGATGATAATGAATATGCTTGGTAAAAATGTTTTTATTGTTCCGTTCGTTCGGAGTGGAAGTTCTTTTTAATAAATTTAGTGGAGAGTAAAAATGATGAAAGGTAAGAAAAGAGATTGAAATTTGATATTTTTAATCGACCACAATACACCAAAAGGAGTAAAAAAGTTGATTCGATTGATGGGAATCAGAATGTGATGGAAATCATGGGAAAAGAGAAAGAAAATTTTAAAAAATATTCACATGAGTCTCCGAAAACTATTGGAAACAGAAAAGTGATAATGAATTCATGAGGCAAGACACAAAATATAAAAACCAAAGATAGAATCGAGAAAATTTTGAAACAGGCGGTTATAGTCGTCAAATTTAAATCGAAGGAACCGAGACAAAATATGCAGGAGTTAATGAAAGCATAATTGAGCATATTAACTAATTAATAGAGTAGAATGGGCTCAATATTTTGTAGCGTACAATGAAATATCTATAACAATCGTCCCGACATCTCCGTTTAAAATAAAATTACTTTGATACCATATTATTATCTGCGAATGAATGTTGGAGCATTGTGCGTGAGAGAAGACAATAGTTTACGAGCACGTAGTTGCGATGGCAACATATGCTAAAAGGTCATCACCTCGTTCAACAATTCTGTAAATTAGTAGCTCGGTCCTATTTTTGCCCTGATTTCGTAATGCAAGAAATACTGTCGATATAGTATTGGTGTCGGTGCATTGATACTGCACTGGCGCAAGTTAACCTTTTTTAACAAATCATCAAACAGCAAATCCAGCATCATCAATCTGAAAATTATAAATGAGCAGCTCCGTAGAAATTCTCCCCAAACGGATTGTCATTTCATGTCATGAAAGAATGAAAAGATTAGAATTCTCCATTTCATACAGCCTCTTCACAATTTTTAAAATCTTTGCTCGTGGAAGAGAAATAGTCATATGAGAATAACGAGCTTCTAGATGAACCAGAAAGTGAATCAACTAATAAACATCCGCTGTAACCATTTAAGCAAACATTTTCAAGAGAGAAATACTCCCGAGATCCCACGTCCACTGGATGAAGTCCGAAGGAAAACGAGATGCAACAGGGTGCGTGCTCGTGTGGTGGTGGATGGGAAATCTTCCAAGGATTGAATGGGGGAGAGAAATTGGAAGACGGGAGGAAAAAGGATACGCCGGCAAAGGGGAGGAGAGAAAAAGAGGCGGGAATAGGGTGCGAAGTAGATGAAGGATTCTTTCTTCGGGAGCGAAAGAGAATTCATCCACATCCCTCTTTCCATCAACATGTTTCTTCCAATTCCGCTCCAACCCATCAGCCGAATTCTTGCCACGATTTTGAAATGTAAGAAGGGCTAGAATTTTCCGAATTTCTTTTCACTTTTTAAAAACTATTGTGAAGAGGTGGCCCCAAACTCAGGTCACTTGCGTCGTTAATGGCAGGTGGATACACAGGTGTGTAGGTTTAAGGGGATGGATAATTTGGGAAAGAAAGAAGAGGGTAGAGAAATCTGACGTTAGAATTGGCCTTCTCTATTGTGACGAAAGGTTCATAGTGCACCACAGCTTTACGTCCCATCCGACGGACGGTGTAACACCGATGAAATCCAAGGAGTACTTATAATGACTGAGTAACTTAGTGTTTTTGTACTTCTGGGTGATACATGAATTATTTCAGAGGCAAACTAAATTTGGAAAGAGGAAAGAAGTTGGGTTAAATGAGAGAGGAGGCAACAGGGACAAGGGAGAAATGAAAGACTGCTGTTGAACAACCTTAAGATTGAAACAAATGACGATAAAGGGAGCCGACAAATATCATGAAATTGAAAATTGCAATGATGAGAGAGTAGTACGTTTCTTTGCAGTAGGGAACAAGGGTTCCCTTCGAAAGGGAAAAACGCTTTCAATTTCCTCTTTAAATCCCATTTTTCCACATTTTTCTCTCTATCTCTCGCTGCTCTCTTCACTCGTTCACATGGGAACATTTTTCGGAAGGGCTCTCACTTCTCTTAGACCCAATTGCTTCCTGTTATTGGCTCCGTTAGTACTCAGCGACCCTTCACCGGAATAACAGCAGGATGCCGAGGGGGGTAAACGCTTGGGTGCCGAATTTGACCTTTCACTATTCCTCCTTTTCGTCCTTTAACGATATTGACACCACAATGGCCACAAACTTTAGGACCAGATGCTGGAAAAAATCACGACAGCGTTCCCTTCACTAGCTCAAATGGCCTATACCCATTTGCCTGGAGCAAGAGAATTAACTTTCCCGAGGATTCATAAATGTGACACATAACATCCTTTTTTGGCTTAACTGTGCGACCAAATGTTAACAACCGAAAGGGGAAATTAATCTCATGACCTTTATAAATCAACTAGGAATGGGAAGAAAGAGTACACAAATAGTCACACCTCTATTAATAGATTCTCAAAGTAATTCACTTCGTACTGTTTCAGCTAACTGTGAATTTTCACGGTCGAAATCCACAATTCAGATCCAATACTACACTTCATAATGACGCTCATTTGACTACAAACCCGAAAGTATCCGAACTCAAATTTTCATTTTTATTAATTCACGTTATTTCTGAGGGGGAACGTATGCTCTTTGAACCACTGAAAACGATCGTGGTAAACACACCAATCTTCAAAGTTCATTCAATCGAGTATTCTAACAGTTGAGTGGTAGGTTTATGGACAATTCCAATCCTGAGGTCCCAGTTTATGGTACATCGTTCCGTTTTCCTTTCTAGATTCCTCTTAATTTCTTAAAAGCGCCTCCCTCTTTTTTCCTCTTTGTTACGGTTGTTAAAAATGGATTAATTAGCATCAATGGGTTAATTCATTCACAGTGCCTAACTGAAAATTAATTAACATTTTCTCAAATGGTTTCACGGTACACTGCAAGGCGCTGATGGTAACGAAAAATGCATGATTTACAAATTCATTGCAGGGTACGTAGCACAAAAAGCCATTCATAGAAGAGATCGTACTCTTTTTCTAACATAGTTTTCCAACACCAATATAAATGAAGGGGAGGAATACAATTACTCGGCAAGACATCACAAGGCAGACTAGCGATACTTTCCCATCACTTTTCCTCAGCATAAAACGTTTTACTAATGGTCGAATAGTACGTTACTACAAAATCAAATAAATATACTACTACTTTTTCATGTAATCTACATCACAACTCTAAGATTATCACTAATTCAACGCTCGCTCTTCTTCCGTCTCACCTTCCTAATAAATTCACTTCCTACTATATCGATCTCTTTCCTCTATCGACAAAAAAACTTCACCAAGTGGCCTCTGCTCGTCTCTCCTCAAATAATCAGCGAACCTAGACAGTAACAGACTTGGATACCAACTCCATATCTTCTAAGTCAATTTTTTTGTTATTTTGTAATTTTTGCTGTTATTGGTGTTTATATGTGTGTATTTTTGTGTTTGTTACAAGTACACTTTAAATTGGCATTCTTGCTGTATATGAACTATTTTTCTTTCAATAAATAAATTTAATGAATAATAATAATAATATAATATTCAGTGGGAAATCTACTTGATTATCACTATTATCAATATCATTGTGATTCTGTCCTTGGACAGGTTTCAACGGTACTGTCTCCACAGCATTCTGTCCTGGGCCTCTCTCTTCATCTCTTCATAGCTCCTTCATTTTTTGATGTCTGTCAGCATTCCGTGCCTCCTCCTTCCTCTTCCTCTCTTCCCTTCTATTTTTCCTTCCATAATTAATTTCTGAAGACTATTTCTCCTTAAAATATACCCAATCCATTAAATCGATTTCAAAATTTAATTAATTTCAGGTCACACTAACGTTAAATCATGACAATAATCAATAAATACCCAACCAACCGATTCCTTTCATTCCCATGTCTCTTCGTCTCTTTCTCCTTTCCCTCTTTCTCACCCCTCTCTCTTTCTCCCCGTCGTTCGTCCTCGTTCTTCGCTCGTTCTTCCGATCTCTTCAATCGCACCGCCGGCGCCTCTTTCCTCAACATTCTCATACCTCGTCTTCCACTCTCTCTCTCAAACACGATCTTTCTCTCACTACTCTCTCCGTGGAACTCAATCTCCACGAGCGCTCCAACCCCCTGTCCCACCCTCCCCTCTCATGATCCCCGCAGCACTAACTCCCTTCGAGCCACCCCACTCCCCCCTCCCATCTCGCATTGAAGGGACACACTCTAAGAACACGCATGGGCACACAAACATACGCGAGCCATCTTATCGCAGTGCCTCCATCTTATCCCTCACCTCTGCCCCAAAAGACATTTCTACTCTCCTCCCCCTCGACCTCTCGTCTTCCTCTCGCCAAGTTTCTTCTAAAAGAAAAAAAACAGAAGGAGAGAAAGAGAAAAGGAGGCAAAGCGTTTGCCTGGGTGTGAGTGTTGGAGTAGTGATGGGTTGGGAGAAGTAGTTACGGTGTCATCCTCTGCCCACTTCCCGTTCTCTCGATCCTCGCCTATCGGCATCGAGAGGAAAAACTATCTTTGCCCTCCCAAGATAATGCTCCCGACACGAAAAGCTCATCTTTGAGTCGCTCCTTCTCCAACGGGCTGAGTCTAAGTCCTTCCTCTTTCTTCCTTAGTTTCTCACTCTCTCAATCCCTCATTCCGGTCGGGGCCCTCAACGAGATAATCGGCGTAACATCAGAGCTCGGGGCCAAGTGCTCACGGGATCAAGGCGTCAGTAAACCTGGCGATATTTTATGAGAAGAAGATTGTCACACATCACCCATGGACTAGTGATATTAATAAAATTATTTCTGGCTTTAATTAAGAAATTTCACTTTGATAGTGACTTTTCAGTGGCATGATAATCACCTCAGTGCAATTGTTTCCCTTGATTGCACAAGGATTGCATTCGTTTTGTATAATAGGCCGGTTGTATGTTGGCCAATGACTTACCTATAGATGATCAGTGCCCAGGAATTGGTGGATATATGAACAATGATCACAGCATATCTCTTTCGGTTCAGGAGAATACCGGCGACCAGGTGAACAAAATGAATTTTGATTTAACGATTTGGATAGTAGAAACATGATTCTGATCGTAGAATAACGAAGTTTACGATGACGAAGTTTATTCCAACGCTTTTTTAAACTAACGCATCAAAAAGCTCAACTAAAGGAATATCCTCTCATTTGTTTCAAACGCTTCACAGTTTGGTCCACCATTCAGATTCAGAATCTGGGGTTATGGTAATCGGTAGCGATCGGTTAAGAAGAAAAAAGGAAATAAATAAACTAATGGACACATTTTTAGATTGCATACGAGTTGAAAATGATCTACCGGCTTATATCTTTCTTTCTACCTCCATGCTTGTGGTAGAATTGAAATCCACATTGACAAAATATATATGTTCAAGGATCAGTGGTCGAATTTAAGAAGTAAGAGGTAAAAAATGCTCCCATTTCATGAATGGAAATATGAATACACCTCCAAAGCATACTTCGAGTAAAACTGTCATGAGATACTCTACTCCGAGTCCCGAAGGAACGAAATTCCGTCTTTTGCTTTGAAAATAAACAGAGCAAATCAAATCAAACTCCAGCAGAGGTCTCACATGTTTGCTCCACGATATAGGTGTTATTTTTGAGAGACTTGCTTACAGCACCGAACAAAACGTCGAGCACGAATAGCCCGAGAGGAGAAGGGAGTGAAATAAAAGCAAAAACGGTCGCGCATATAAACAGAGCCATCGGAATCTCTGACGCGAGCCGAGATGGAGCGGAAAGTGAGACGTCTTACACGTCCTCGCTCAGAAAAATGACATCTCCTCGAAAGGGGCGAGAGGAAGGGAAGAGAGGGTCGTTCCCTCCCTCTTTCTTTCCTATCTTTCCTCTCCGATAGCAGCGGCGTTAATGCACGCGTTCCCATCAGACGCGAGGCCATCCATCCGACCGACCCGAGAGGGGGCGCACGCTATCTAATGAGAGGGATCTCGACTCATGCATGTCCCATTTCCTCTTTCGCTCATCTCACTCGACCGTTTGCGATCCGTCTCCATCTCCTTAAACCCCTTCGCGCACAAAAACACACACACAAACATAACCCCATCATCTTCTCTCTCGCTCTCGTCCCTTCCTAGTTCTTCCGAGTCGGTGAATGGATCTTTTTCCTTCGATATTTTTTTTTTAATTTTTCCTCGGCGTTAAACCCCCGCGCCGTCTGGGGGCCGCCGAACTGGCATCGCTCCAGGTTCCCCCTGGGCGGCCGGCGGCGAACACGGAAAGGTGGCGTCGGAGGAGGAGGGCAGAGAGGAAAGGTGTTGAAGAAGACGGAGGAGCAGGGGTTGGTTGGCACGGAGGGAGAGACGTCCTCCCCCGCGAGCGGGTGACCCCTGGCGCCCCTGAGGGGAGAGAGGATGTGGCTGTATATAGGGGAGCCTCGTGAGGCGCGCCGCCGCGGCAAACACACACGCCGACCCACGTACGGAGAGGAAGAGCGAAAGAGGCACTCGAGAGCGACGGGGAGGCGGAGTGGATGGCGGGAGAGAAGTGAGGAGAGGAAGAGGAGAGAGGTCGCGGAGAAGAGGACGGAGAGGTGGATCGGTGATAATGCGAGAAAGGGAGGGGATGGAGAGAACAGGAATCACTATAAATACATTCATTATAATTTCACCAACGACTCAAAAGTGCTTCACACCGAAGGGCGAGCAAATGCTAGCGGAAAGATCTGCGATAACATGCGGAGAAGAAACGTCTCACTCGGGAAGCAGCTAAATAGAGATATTATCATCATCATTATATTTTCTTCCGGTTGATTGGTAGGTTTTTGGATAGTAAATAATTAGTCATCCTAAACTTTAGTAATGAGTAATTAATTGGAAAACGGCATCGAGTCTCTTGATGGTACCCATTACTGAGCACCATCAACAGACTCAAGTAAACACAGAGAGATACCCAATTGGTAATTATCATTTAGATACTGCGAAACCCCTTCACCTTTCATCATCACAAAGTATTCTACCTTCTGATTGGTTGGTTTTTGGACAGTACTTATCCTAATCCGTTTCCGCTACTATGGACCATTAGATCCCTCTTGAATTCCTCAAATAGTCTCCAGATTTTTAATTATTCTAGAATTCCTATCCTCCTCCTTCCTTCTCCACGCTTCTTCAGTTTCCTCCCCTATTTTACCCTCTTCAGCATTCTCTCTCCTTTCAATATGTCCTCCATCCATCTCTTCTGTCTCCTCCGAGCCTCCGCTACTAGCTTCCTCTCCTCCCCAACCATATCCAATACCTCCTCGGTCGTCTCTATCGCCACCCAGCTCACCCATCCTCATCCTTCTCCTCACTCACATCTCAAACGCCTCAAGTCTACGTACATTCTCCCTTCGCAATGACCAAGTCTCCGACCAATACAGCGCCACGCTCCAAATTAGAGTTTTCACCAGACTCTTCTGTACGTCACTACTCAGATCCTCCCGTCATCAATTCTCTCCTATTCGAAAATGCTTCCTTAAATAAAAACAATTGATTTCTTCCGATATAATTTTATCTAAGGAAAACTTGTGCATGCCGGATAAGCACCTATTTCAGAGGCATTAATTTGAGGTATATCCCGTGAATGCATAGCGGAAATATAATCAGAGGTGTAGGGATATAAGCGAGTGGTTCACGAAAGATGGTAGACTCAGTGCCTTAGCTTATGGACGAGTATAAAAGAAGTTTATTGGCATGGCTTGGTCATGCCAAAAGAATGGGTATGGCTCGAATCGAAAAAAAATGCATAACAAGAAAGAGAAGAGAATTTTAAGGGTAAAAATTGTGGACCGAGAGAGCAGCTCACAATTGTGCTCGTTGAGCTTCTCAATGCAATTATTAATTTCCAATACTACACTTTGAATTCAATGAACAAGAACACGTGGATGGTGCTATTTATGAAAGATACACCAGTCATTATCCAATAAAAGTAACGCGAAAAACCACGGTGGCACTAACTGGGCGTTTTGGCTGACCCAACTCCTACGAAAAATTGCACTATATGACCTTTTATGCATAAAACTTAAACAAATTTGAAGTAACTAGGAATTCAAAAGCGGTGTGGTAGCCCAGCGACCAAAGGCAGTGGAGAAAGGCGGCAGGCAAAGTCGAAGGTTTAAGGGGCCGGGGTGTAAATGCGAGTGTAGCTGCATCGAACACCTATAAACTGGGCATTACAACTACTCATGATAACCTCCGCAAATCACTCGACGTAATGATTGACCAGCAACTACTCTAATAAGTAAATGTCACCAATATGTAGCTGCTTGAAACGAGGACAGTTCTACACCATCCCTTGAAAGTGATCTTCGGGTAGATCACTGACGTAAGATGTAGCTGTAGTAGTTTGACACCAGCAACAATCCGAAGCAAAACCCAACCGCCTGTCTATAAACCCGGCGCCACGGAGGGATGTGAACGTCTCGGCTGTGGAAAGCTACGATTTTATGGGAAGGAATGGGAGAAGGGATGGAGGGAAAAAACAACTCAATCTCTAATAGAGGGTGCCCAGGGGCCTAAAGTTCAATGCCCCATTCAGAAAAATGAATATTGCGTTTGGAGCGCTCTCACAAAAAGCTGAAATGGGATCAATATATTCGGGGTGAGCATTCGACACCGTCGAGGCATAAACACGGACTCTCGGCGTTGAAAACCACAATGACTTAGGTCCAGTTGGTATAATACATTAGGCTAACATGCGTTTTTTTCCCCAGGGCAAAAAAAGTAAGCCAAAGGGAGGCTTTCCTGATCAAACCATCAATTTGGCCATGTATGACAGATTTATGCCATCTAAATGTATTCAAGGAAAAAAAAAACAGTAAACACGACCTTCAATTGGCGCATGGATATATGGCAAGTTGGATATGACATATGTTTTGCAGAATAACTACCTCTTCCATGCATTATCAAAAATATTCTAAACGTAGAGGGAAGGATATTACATTGACCATAAAATAAATGATTAGCCAACTAGGGAACGTGAGAACATCCAAGCAGATTTTTCCCCTTTCACGCGGGATTTTCTACAGGGAATGAACCGTGAAGAAGGACCAGGATCGTCTAGAAAAATTATTCCTTCTTCCTCTTTTCGAGAATCATTTTCTCAGAGAGGAATGCAAATATAACAGCGATATTTACCGACCTGTTATCAAAAAATATAACCGATTATTATAAAATCGGCAGCATTTTTGCCTTTATTGGAAAAGGTAAATTAGATCGTAAATAAAAATGCATTAATATATTTTCACCACTATTTCCGCATTTACACATTTAAAATTATATTTTCTTGATAACAACAGCGAAAGTAAAATACTTGCGGCTCTAAACGCAAAAAGTAAACCTTTTACATTATAATAAGCCACTATATTAAATGATATATCAATTAATGACTATGCTAGACACGCTTTTACGGTAGTTTTACGAGATTACTCATACATGCGGTCACTCTGATAAAAAAGACTTGGAATTCACTCCCACGACGATGCTCTGCGCGAGCCACGGGCAACTCTATTGGCAATCTTGATCCGCGGCATGTAAGCTAGCATTTTCATCGTCTGAGTCGCTGCTTACTCGATGGACAAAAAAAGAGGAAAGGAAGAGCGAAGAGGTAAGGAGAGGAGTATCAGGAGGGGATAAGAAAGAGGAGGAAGTGAGCTGGAAGGGGAGGGAAAGGTAGGCAAGAGAAAGAAGGATGGACAAGAGATGAAGGGGGAGGGAGGGAGGGCAAAAAGGCAGCGGAAAGAGTGCGGCCAACGTGGGATGCGGCTCGCGAGCCTCTCCCAACGGACGAGTCGTGACCATAGTAACTGCACAGGTCCCCTTTCGCTTTCCTCCCGACCCTCCCTTCGCCTTCCACCCTGCGCCCACTCTTCTCCCACCCTCCCGATCCCCCCCCTTATAACCCGGGGGCAACGGATAATTTATCACCTGGCAACGAGCAACAGATAAATCTCGAGCTTTTTATCCTCTTTACTCGCTATGCCCACCACTTCGCGGCGCGTGTAAAAATTAAAATAAATAAAACGAAAGAATTGTTTGAGCACTTACATTTTTTTCCTCCCGCAAGTACATTTTTTAAGAAAGCAGAAAGGACTTTTTTTGCTCTCCGCTAGGACATAATGGTAATGGTTATAGCGGTACCAAAATGAACGGTAGCTTCTTGGCCTCCTCGCTACGTGGATCGATTCAGCATCCCGTGGATGGCCCGCTGGCTAAGGGAGGAAAATATGTAATGCGGGGGAGAAAGAATAAAGGAGATTCGTCAAAAAAACTGCGCAAGCCCTCAGAATAAAAAACATAATGGTTTCCCATGGGTTTTAAGTGGTTCAAATACGCTCGCGGCCATATAAGGATGGTCGGGGAGGAACTCCAAGATTCTACCCCCACCCTTCCTCAAATGAGGTCGCGAAGGGTTCAAAAACCCTCCTTCGCGGTACACGTCCCTGTACACACGCACACACACATTATATTTCTCTTCAGCGAGCATTAATTTACTCCTCATGACGTCGGTCCTCCTTGGTTTACCATCGCTTTGAGCGCACTTGTCGTCTTGAGAAGAATTTAAATTCAAAGTAAAAAGGAGGCCGTTAATCATAGGACGGAGCGAGCGGCGCGGATGTGTAATCGGCTTTGACTGCCAAGGCATGTCACGTTTCAATGAGGGCATTTATCAAGTCGCTGCAGATAGTGAATGAAGCCAGAATTGGAATTTTGACATTCTTCCATTTTCCAATTAAGGCATCCCACTCCTTTTCCTCGGGTCGCCACCTACAACTACCGCCCGGCAATCGGAGCCCCTGGAATCCCCTTCCTCGGCGGTGTGCTCGCGTGAATTGAAAAATAAAGAGACTTCGAGAAGAGAGGAAAATGAAGGTGGACGCAAACGCACCGCCTCCCGCATCAGGATGGCTTCATATTTATCTGCGCGTTACGCGGACGAGATGTATCACGCAGGTGTTTGTTTCGGGATACGCACGTGCACTACCGCCATTAAGGAAATTGTACGGGCAGAAAATAAAAATATGAACGTGGCGAAAAATGAAGAGAAAGGGCGACATCAAATTCTACGGACTAAGGAGAGATGAGCAACACTCATAAAACTTGAAAACATGGTGGATGAATAGTGGGAAGAACTATGCAAACACCCTTGACAATGCTCGGGAGATTTAACATCTCCTGGCTACATGATACACTTAACGTTCCCTCCACCCTGGCTTCTTAGATGTAATCGGAGCAATTTTCAGCGTAGCAGCCAGCTTTGGAATATCTCTCGTGAGGATTTTGGCAAAAGCGATGTTGAATTATAACCGATATATTTCTATCAAAATTAAATAAAGACTGGGAAATAATTTCTCAAAATTATATCTTCACCGCCGATTAATTCCATAGTTAATCCCATTTCCTCCTTTCATTGTTTATACTCTTCCTTTAGACACAGACTCCACGATACTACTTACCTGTATACAATATTTTTCCGGATAATTCTTCCCTTCTCCAAAGGCGTATTTGAGAAAGTAAATGTCACATGTCCTAAAAGATACACCTAAAACAGCAGAATTTTCGTCGGACATCAAAGCGAAGCACAATAACTGATTTGAAGCAAACTCAATTTTAGTACAAAGACAGAAAAATCAATTGTGATCCATTAGAATTACAATTACCAAAATACTTAAACGAACTTCAAGTTACTGTCTAAGTGATGAATGCTCTTATAACAGAGAGGACACTTATATGACAATCATGGACGATACGGGGACAAAAACATTCCATTTCATAATCAATTATGCCACCCTTTGACGTTTATTTGCAAGGGATAAGAGCAATTACTAAAAGACTGGCACAGGTTCCACATTTGTTAACACACCACGTTGATATACATGCTGTCATCGATCGGTAACATATTGATTTCAAACGAAGTATCGCAAAACCAACTCCATGACAATGGCAAGAATCTCTCGGCTCGCTCATCTTAAAACACGGTCGTAAGGTATGCACTGTCGAACACGCGTCTGGATGTGCAGTAGAAATAAGACGAGCACAACGTGAGAGAGCGAGAGAGAGAGAGAGTGAGAGTGAGTGGGTTTTGGACGAGTCATCGCCGCTGGCAAATGTTATGCGGAGATACAAAGAGAAATGAAAAAAAACAGCGACGCATAAATAATGGAAGAAACAGGCCTTCGAGGCGACGACGGGCGTTGGTCCATAATCGAAGGAGTTTGCGGTTGCGCTGCGCGTACTACAAGTTAGTTGTACGCCCGGACTCGCTGGAAAGTGCGCCATCACAGTCAACGACACGTCGTCGTCCACTTCTTTACGATCGGCGCATTATTCGCGATCCACGTGAGAGTGTTCGTGTTTGTTTATCCCTCGTCCACATGAGTGCGCGTATTTCACTCGGGCAGTCGATTTGGGGAAGTGATTCAGGAGAAGAGCTTTCCCTCGACTCGCTGCGTCCAGGATGTTCGCGAGAATCCCAGAGAAAGGCGCGACGCTTCCAAAGTTGGGGAAGGGAGTGCATTCCAACGCCAGAGGCAATGTTCTAGTCAACTACATGAAATCAGGTGTTCACTCCAACACTGGCGGCCAAGTGGCAACCGAATTTATACTTCAAAAATGTAAATTTAACTTAACACGATAAAAAATTCGCCTCTACTTGTATTTAGCTCAGCTCAGTGTAATCACAGAAATAAAAATTTGAACATCTGAGCAAGGAATAATGGATATTGCACCCGCTTGAATGAAGTTTGAGATCAAGGAGTTGGCAATGGCCCATCACTTAGAGATCTGGTAATTAGTGCAGGATTCCAGGAAAGCTAGATAGTCCCATGATAGACGGAACTCTAATGAAAACAAAGCCTTCATCATTTGATATAAGTAAATTGACAACAATGGTAAGGCTGTTAACTGGCTTCAACCGAATGAAGGAGCACCTCCATAATGTGGGAATTGAAGATATATCAAGTTGTATACGATTCGATAAAGATGAAGGAACCATATCCAATCTAATGTGACAATGCCTTGAAATCGCTAGAACTTTCAATCGTTACCTGGGTACTCTTTTTCAGGAACCCAGGGACAATATTGATTTAACCATTATTGAGACAGCCTGTTCTTTGGTAAGTCTCCACGGCTCAATCGGTATGTAAAGCTACATGGTAAAATGGACCAACAGATGAAAAAGCCTCAGGATCCCCGAATAGCCTCAACATCCACATCTAACACATCGTAACCTCAACATACACATCCAAAATGTGTCCAAAATACATTGTCATCCAAAATACATTGTGGCTCTAAGGTAAGATGGTTCATACCCGAATGATGAGAGAAGGGTAAAAGTTACTCCTATTAAGAAGGTTAAACGAATGCAGTTACAGGGCAATGAGAGAGTAATTGACACAGGGTAGAACAAGAAAGACGCAAAAATCCATGACAAATTGTAGTCTCATTTCATCCAAAGACATCTATATAGATACCGATAGATATCAGAATTGTTGACAATATATCTTCAAAGAAGTAGATACATTAAAAATATCAACATGAAAACATTATTAAGCCTGGTCTTCTTCCAGTCCAAAGTATCACCTACTGGGTTCTCAAGTTTGGAAAAAGTAGACTCTGGGTAAACGAGGAGGCCCGTTTTTCTTCACTCAAGTGATGAATGTACGTGTTCATGAATGCAATTAATATAACTTAAGTCAGCAGGTCAGCGGATAGGAAATCAGTCAGATTCAGATAGGAAGGCCCAGATGTCACCCAAATTGAAACATCAGACCCAGAGATCCGAAGCCGTGATCTCCACCTGCTGTGCAGCCATACTGTCTCGAATAAATCAAGATCATCAACAATCCGAGAAGGCTTTTAGATAAGGGGAGAAAAATCTCCCGATTTTTTTGAGCAAGCATCTTCCATTCCTAAAGAGATAATAAGGTGGGAGAGCAAGGAAGGCAGGCTAATGGATTGGAATAATGGATGGAATCCGTTTTCCAAAACCGATGTGTCTTTCGGAGGCTTCCGCAGAGATCGGTCTCGCAGCGAACGATTGATTCTCTCACCGTGAGAGGCTACATTGCCGCATCGGCGTGGGCGAACTGCGCCCAGGTGGTGCGCGATCTCTGCCTCGAAATCCTCCCCCTACCCGCGGGTTCTCCCGTCGCTTTATAAAGACATCCGCAACGATCCATGTGAGCGCGTAATCCGGCAATACAACCCATCCGCCCAACCCATCGCCTACTCGTCCTGAAAGAAAGTAGGTATCGCCCCACCTGTCCATCCGCCTTAGGAGCGGACGAAAAATTGACTCCCCGGTAGGCACTCGATAAACCCTCTTCGCCGGTATTGCGGCGACAACCAACATTAAGTGCTTGTCGCCAATTAATTTTTCTGTTCAGAAAAGTAGTGATCGCTGGCAGGAAGGATACGCTAGTTAACAATTTCTTGCGGTACTCACTCTTTTTAACACGGATTTTCTCACAGAGGGTGAATGAAGGTGAAGAAGAAGTTCCGCTCTCTGTTTTATCAACATTAAAAACTCTTGTATACGTAGAAATGACCATGAATACACGGATGGTAAAAATGGCAATTTAGAACAGACGCCCATTTGTGTCACATTGGCAAACGAAACTGCGTCTTTTCCATAAAATTATAGAATTCACGCGCAGGACGCAGTAGCAGAATCCTAACGAAATGTTCTAATTATAGATAATGGAAATAAAAATAAAAATATTTATTTCATTTTATTTGGTATTTGCTGTAAAATAGTACAAATCTCACTAAACTTTTTTTATCTGTCGTATCTCACAATGTTTTATGATTTAATTTTGTGACCAATTATACTCTTTCTTCCCTAGGGTCCAATTATGGCGCATTATGTTCATAAAGGTGCATTCAACCAGTTTCCAATCAAGCTATAACGCTGCCTGTAAAACGCACCACAACACATCGTTACATTAAAAATGGTTGACAAAGCTGTTGATGCTCAATTTTGCTCCGTAATTTTCCAAAAACCACAGGAATCAAGAAAAAAGAATTGATAATTTTAATATTAAATGATCTGCCTCTCACGCTATTTTACGATGTGAAACTGCTATGCCTCTTTTTTATCACAATTTATTCAATAGATACAGCAAGAATAAATTCACCCCGTCCAAATTTTTTCCTTCCGTACCTTTCTACTAGAATTTTGCCCTAGAAAACGACCATGTTTCATACTCAAGAAACACTCCACCCACCTGCACTACTTCCAGCTAATTCAATCAAATAATCATCATGGATATTCCATCCAAACTGATATTCTCCTCTTTCCTAACTAACCACTTCTTCGTTTTTCTTTCTTTTGTGGTCATTTTCGGTCCATTTTCCTCAAATGAGACCAAAGAAGAACTCTTGTTGCATTAATTTTACGATAAATAATAGTTAAGAGATCAAAAGTAAGCGATATCACTATTTCTAGAGGTCTACAAAGAAGTTTAATCTCTAAACAGACCTGCTCTCACAACTGGAGTGGATTACCTTTTGATTTTCACTACAGCGCCATTTTGTTATTTGCGCTGTCTTTTTCTTCACTCGAATAAGAAAAGGCATCCGCATCGCGGCTTGACCAACCCGAGCGCCGCGTCCGTGAGGTCCACCACAACGCAGAACTACGACTCTCCGGCGGGATTTCCACTCGCATCTACCGCAACTACATTTCACGCTTTCCTCGGCCTTCCCGAGACGGTCTTTTTTTCTAACCCTAAATTCTACGGAGGATACTCCTCTCGTGCACCTCGAGTGCCATAAAGTTTGCTGGAAAAATGGGCGAGAAACGTTCCTTCGATTTGCGAGAGCATATTTCAATGAGTAGAGTTACAGTCAGGAGGAACTTTTGTTCAACTTAGTACTTTTGCGGGATAGATATTTTCTATTCCGCTAGTTTCAGACAAAATAGAAGCAAAATTCAATGCAATTTTGCCCTTTTCATTTTGAAAACAGCGCCAGTCTTTCATTCTTTTCCTGTATTTTTCCTCTCTCAGGCAGCAGAGGATGAATGTTTCCTTAAAAAATAGATGGAGGTGAATTCATGGCCGTTCAAATGCGGTTCCAGGAGGTAACGTATACCAGCCACGGCAGGAAGGAATGAATTCATCGAGTACTGCAATTTGTTAATCATGCCCCCTAAAAAACGACAAAAAGTAAGACTTTGACCCACTTACTTCTGGCAAACAAGGCCAACTTCTGCAGAATAAAAAATTCCGCTAAATAATATGGACGCCTTACAACCGTACTGAATAAATGGCTTTGTACTGATCGTGAATGAGTGGGCTGAAATCGTCTCTGGATTTAGAACTATTTATTTGACGCCACACCAGTACGCAAAACTTTACAAGTGTCCGCCTCACAAAATCAACATCAACTCCGTAGGATTAGCTTCATATTTCCCACCCGCAGTTCTCTCTCTCCCCTTACATCCTAGGGGGAAAAAACTGCCACAAAAAATTACGGTTCGCCTGGAATTTAATCAACAGTCCGATATGTAAATGAAGCGATTAGTTTTTAAAATTGCTGCTGTCTCCAGACTCGGACACGGAATAAACAAATTTATCACTCTGGATGAACATGGGGGGATGAGCTTTCGAAAACAAAGAACGCGTTATGTTAATGTTTCGGTTATCCCGCCTCTGTGGAGCGTATTTTAATGAAACTGCAATATTAATGAAAGCACTAAAACATGCATTCACCGGAATAATTGATGCATAATGCATTCACAGGTATGTTCAAGGCTTGAATAAAAGCTAAGAGTAAAACAAAACTATCGCGTTCATAAGGAAATAATGAAAATAATATGCGGATTTGAAATGTATTGAATAACCAAACATGGACAATTACTGCCGTAATCAAAATTCCAGCAGATAAGAAGATAGCCATTACCAGCACTTTCCTATTTTGATACCAGGAAAGGTTTCTTTCGATGTTTTAATCAAAAATAGATTTTTACTAAAACATTCGTGGAGTATTCACCAAAGCACCCCGGTTTCCATGGTATTTTAACGTTCTAAGTATATTGAGAGATAATGGCAAACGATACAAGGTCCAAGTGGTCAATGCGTTTTATATTCGAGAAAGGTGCAAAAAGGCCCAATATCCCATTCCCTTCTGGAGAAGGTGGAGACAAAGAGCTTAGTAATTGAGGTCAGGTTAGGTAAATTGCGAGGAAACTGTCTTATCTTAGCATGCCTCACAATTGCTTCTGTTTACTTCATTCATTGTTTTCCATACGACCTCATATTCTTAAGAACTATTAGATTCTCCTCTCAACCACTCATTGGAGCATTACAATTTTCAAGTTCATCCCAATTTGATGACGCGAGTTGCTCATATGATTATATTATATTACATTTCATACATGAGAATCCACCACGCTATGTGAGCTACTTAATCTAGGAAGATAATCGAACTAATATTTCACTTCCACTCATTTTAACAAAATAGTTTCTTAGTAAAAAATTCACCCGTTAAAATGAGATCATAATGAGTATAAACTAAAGACTATAAAATACCTACTTCTGAAGAATGGCTCAAAGTCTTCGTGACGTATCCCACCGCCATAGCGCTCCCTCATGTAGAATACACATACACGGCATACCGAGTAAGAGTTTCTATCACCGCATTCACTCCCGACTTCCTCGGCTTCCCATTTCCTCTTACAGCATTCCATTCAACCCTCCTTCATAAATATTTCTTTTGATATTCGACTTGCATCTTGTGACTCTGAGATATTGCTTCGACAATTCTTCGAGCAATAACCGTGTCACATGTTTCTTTTTACAATCCGCGTCCCTCGCATTCCCACCCTCCCCCCCCCTCCATCCACCCCAGGAGGCCAATAGCAGATCTGCTTCCGTGACTCCAGCTTCCGCTACGACTGGAGGGTGGCGTCACGTAAACCTACATATGAGCAGCATTTCTCCGCATTCAGAGTTCCCCGCGCCATTTCTTCCAAACACCTAGTCATTCATTTGCCTCTCATTATTTTCATGGGACACGTACTTTCTCTTCTCACCATTTCAATGAACCCTATTCTCAAGCACCGTCGTTCACGTTAAAATAAAAACAGACCGCATGCAACCGAATCGTGTTTACAAATAAACGAATAGATAGAAGTAGTTATCGTCCCTTTAATTAGCGCTGTGGTCGGATTTTGAATTTTCACACAAGGCACGGGCTTTGTGGTCATTTACCCAATCGCTCTTTTTTGAACGAGGAAGAAATACTAAAAAATAGTGATACTCGACTTCAACTCCTCTTTGTGGACGAACTACGATTTCTGCTTGAGTATGGAAAGAGCATCTTCAAGTCATCCTTAAGTGGGTATTGCACACCGACCGTTTGAGTCTATTCAAATAGGGTAGCTCATCATGCCCAGTGGAGCATTACGCGTTGAATCAAAAATATTCATGAAATAGGGTTTCAAAAGAAAAGTTGACGATTCTTCGTTATTGATATAGGAAACCTTTCATGCAATGATCATTCCGCAGGCGGTAAGATTTGAGAATATTGGAATACGCAGTATAAATGAAGAAAATGTCTGAGAAGAGAAAATATCAGAGAATAAATGATGGGAATGTAATGATTAAGTCGAAAATAATGTAAGGCCAATCAATCAATCAATCACTAAAGTGGCTCTACGACACGTATTCCAGTAAAACTGGCCGGCTGTGACGGTGAGTGCATAAAACACGAAAACTAATCATGGTAGACACTTCATTGATTATAGGTGGAAGATAAATTGGAAAGGTGTTGAAAAGGAAAATTGAAGTCGCCTCCCATTATTATCCCGTCTCGCATTGTTGTCGCAAGCGCACGCAATAATGGCTGGTTTTCTCTCCACTCTTCCTCCAAACCTTGTCTTACTTGCACCCCCTCCGGCTCACTCAGACACAATACAATTCAAAACAATACCCTTCAATGGAGCGCTTCAAAAAATAGTAATAGCCCCAGAAGAACCGAAGTCGAGATGTAAAACCAAGTGGGACCGACTTGAGGTAGTAATTACATCACTTAACAGGAATCTACAGCTATTTAGAAATAAAAATAACTTCCCCACGCTAATAAAATGAGTAAAAAGAGCCGCTTTATTTACTGGGCAGCTCATTATACCAGAATGAAGATAGCCCGACATGAGATTAGCGTCAAGGGGTAAATATCCGTAACAATGACCGCCTCCCGTTCCATTCTTGCGTCGTCCTTTCACTCAACAAAGGCTTCCCCGTTCCTTCCGCTGTGCGCCGGCCGAATCCCACCCAACCCCGCAGTTCGAAATCGTGACTCGCTCTTCCGCTCGAGGGGGAATCTCCGACTCTTGTTCTTCCTGCACCTCGAGGTTACACACGTATGTAGGTATGTGGTGCATGTATGTACTCGCTCGCGGGAAAAGGGCGAGTCGGAGGGAAAGGGGCGACTGGCGACGAACGAGCATTCTGGAAACCCAGCACGTGCCCCCGCTCCCTTTTTTCCTTCTTCTCCGCTCGCGCTGTTCGTTTATTTTTTTCCCGGACCTTTCTCCACAGCCTCTCTCTCCTTCGGAGCCCCCGTTGCTTTGCGAGCACATACACACAGACTCTCGCGTTGTAAAAGCGTCCTCGCGTTCACCCCCTTCCCCCCGCCGTCCCCCTCCTCTTCCCTCGACTTTCTCCCATTTCTGCCTCATCGAACTTCGCCCGGCCCTCTCTCGCTCACTCACTCACTCACTGCGCCTACCCTTTAATTAAGGAGCGATTGTGCGCGCCCAGGGGTCGCAAAGGGTCGCACACTACAAAATAAAAAAAAGGAGAGGGAAATGGGGGTGTGGAGAGATGGTGACGGGGGGTTAGGGAGCGGAAGAAGGCTCTAGGAGGAACCACTACTACCGGGGGGAGGAGGTGGGGAGAATTATGTGCAGGGATTGTATAGGAGGGGGCAACGGACGGTCATTGTTCCCCAGAGGCTCCCAACACGCCCTCTCCGGTACATGTTAAGAACGTCGATCGAACTAAATGGGCATGCCGTACGGTTGTACCGTGTAGAAAACGCAAAAGTACGTCGTGGAGTTTTTTGACGGTGCAATCTGAATAATAAGAACTGCACGTAACAATTTATCACCACATTCAGCCCATTGAAACCTTCAGAATTTTCGTATACTTCAGTCGTCAATATTCAATTAACACCAGTCCAAAAGTTCTTGGAGCCAGTTGACACCGAGTGGAGTCCACTCATTGCGGGTAAATATTTTAAAGAGGCTCAGTGAGTTCAAAAATATTTCTGTCAGTTGCATAAGCGATATCCCTTCGATGCAGCATCTTCGAGTGCAATTTTTTCATAATATTATATCACCTTTCTATGACAAAGAAAAAGAGGTGAAGAATTGAAAAATCTTTGAAAGGAAACTATCGAAAAAGACAGTAAAAATTGACTTTTAGCCATCAAAAAAATTTGACCAAGAGAGAATAGACTCAATTAATATTATGAGGTAATATAATTATCTACAGCCACATGTAAACCAAGAGCCGCCCAAAAGTTAGGTTACCAGACACTAAGAACCGGTAAGAGGAAGAAAAATTAGGAACCTCCATACAGGAGGAAAATATATGCATTTGTCGGCATTCGACGGAGAGGCAAACGAAATAATGTTGGGAGATGTCCATGTTTATGGACAAGGCTCTTGGGCGAACGCAAATGCATAAACGGTTGATATTCATGGGAGGTATTACCACAATCTATAAACTGTGGTATTACTGTGCCAGGATTTTTTTCATCTTGCCCTAAAAGCAAAATACCTCACCTCACTTAGTCTGCCGCACACAGAAATGCTAAAATCACTCGCAACGTATGCACGAAATTCCACGGGCCCTCCAAATTCGCTAAACGGACCCATTAATCCCTGAGTGGTTCAAGGTCCTGGTATACGCCTCGCTGCTTCATACACTTCATCCAACACTCCATTACTCCGCCGGATTGTTGAAAAATATGTCAGATCAGTAGCACGGGAAAACTCTGCCGAGAACTAAGTGGTATAGGTACCTAATAAACTGCAAAAATCGTCATTCAGAGCTCGCTTGAGTAGAAATATATCTTTCCCCCACAGCGGCCAAACGAATTCCCTCGCTCATTGAAGTGCCCCGTATCCAAATCATGCCTCGCAAGGTCTGGCTTCCCGACCCTCCCACGCTCGCTTACGAGTCAATAACGAAGTATTTCTGCGCTTACAAGCTCAGCCACCACTATTCTCCTGCTTCTCACCTACAAATTGTTTCATGGTTTTATTTTATTAAGTCCTTTCACCCACTTCCCCCATTCAAAGTCTTTCTCTTTTCATTCAAAAATTTTACCCTGAAATTTTTAGGGAGCATTATCTTACCTCACCCAAAAACAAAGTGTGCCACGATCTTATCATTCACAACCAGCCACCTATTCATATCCAGGAAGGTGGGAATGTAGATTTGATTCAGCTGGGTCGAGGGCCAGGCATTTTTTGAGAAAATAATATAAGATGGCCCAAAACTATGTCAAAACTTAAGTAAATTCAATTCTCATATCAAACATATTTTCTGCACTATATTTTTTTAGCTAAGTGTGGCCGAGTTTTGAGGAAAAGAGCATAGACTCCAGATTCTATCCTTAAATTTCCCCAACCAATTCATCAGCATTCAGTTTTTTTCTCACCATACCATCATTAGATTGATATGACAGCAGATAATTGAACTCTTGATGGTAGATGGTGATGCACGAAAAGTTAATTCACTGGCAGTTTTTTGGGGGATAACGCATATTACTTTGGTTTATTTTTTGTCACATATTTATCAATTTTCTGCCACATATTTATCCAGACAATTTCTCTCTTTTTCATTTATTTCTTTGGAAATTAGAGAGGAAATTGTCATAGAACTTTTGATTTTATAATGGAGTGTTGATAAAGACATTAGTAGCGGAGGTAGATGTAATTGATTATGATTGTGGTGAGCCAATTTTCTCAGGTTGGAGAGATATACAAAGAAATTTAGACTATTATAACAATATAAATATTTGTTGCTAGTGATAGATATTTAGAATTCAAAGCTGGACAATGGTAGATAGAAAATATACTCAGCTGAATCGATGAAGCACTAATTCGAAGGATCAAACTAGTGACGTATGTAAAAAAAACAGAGCGCACATAAATATTTCTAATATGTTGTTTATTGAAAGCTAGTTACAACTCCCGGATGCCATACTTTCATTCAACTAGTGTTGACGATTGGTAGCACGGTAGAAAACATCGAACAGCACATGGAGACAATGGGCGGACGCATTTAATGGAAAAAGAGGATTTGGCGCGAGCCGGAATAGTAGAAATAACAAGAGATAAAGGATTTGAGCGGATGCAAACTCCTCGGACCTACACGGGGTTTTCAGAATAAAACTGGAGTCCCTCGTGGGGATCAGGGTTTTTTTGCGATACGTTACACGGGTGGAAATAAAATGGAAGGGTTGCGGGTATTTCCGGCCAAAAGATTTTGCCGAGGATTTTCCGAAACAGGAGTTCCGAAAAATTCGAATTATCGACGACCGAACGGATCAGTTGGGAGGCTGCACGTCTTCCTCGCTCACTTGGAGGACTTGTTTTGGCATAGAAGGAGCAATCCATGCACGAATATTGACCTCAGCAGAATACATAAGGGAGGCATTTGGAGATATGTGTACAAATATCCAACGGTAGCGCTATGAAAATTTGTATTTTATTCACGTGTCAACATTTCATTTTAGTTATACTGCCGACAGAGGCACTGATAATACTATTGACGCAGTGTCCCATTGGAGAAAATAATTCTAGCCGTATAACAACAAGCTATCAAGGCTTTCTGATAATACTATGGAAGCAGTGTCTCATTGGAGAAAATAATTCTATCCGTACAATCAATCAACTATCAAGGCTAGTTCAAGCTTGGTTTCCAGTTTAATGAAAAAATCGACAGTATTTATGAAACTCACTGGACTATATCAATGAGCTATCATATCTCTTTCAAGTAGCTGGCTTGGTTTCCCGTTCAATGATTAAATTCGACATTATATACGTATTAAGTTGGACAGGAGAAAATTTAAAAAAAAATGGTGAATGAATATAGTCATTCAGTCAAAAAAACTAGTATCCGGTCACTCCTTCCTATATTTTGATCGTCAAGGAGTTACAATGGACTCCGTCAACACAGTCAGGGAAATCTGTAGCCTAAGTCTTTTCCTATGTCTCTTGCACTCTTTGCCATTTCACTTACTATTTTAAAATTTAATGTCTACGTTTTCCCTACGCACTATCCTTCATTATTCTCTTCCATTGCAAAGGGGTTTGCATGTCTAAAATACCTCGAGGTGTGGACGAGCCATGAATAAAGAGGGAATTTTATTTAAGTCACTGAAAATGGAGGAAACTTTCCATTTAACAGCAAAATTTAATTAAAACTATGACTTTTAAATATTTGTAGGCATTTAATGGCAAGATTTCAACAAATTAGTTTTCAAATTTTCTTATTTCAATTAATTAACGCTTCATTATTTCGCCTTCACGCGACATGGTTACTCTGACACTGGTCATTCTATCCACCTACACTCAACCCTATATAAGTGAAGATCTTGCCATATTTCACCCAATAAAGAGAGAATGTAAAATGCATAGGCAAGTCCAAAAATTTCACTCGATTTAGTCGCAGAAACAATAAAACCATTTTGTATTACTGTATGCCTCGTGACCGAGGGGCAAATAATTTTTTTAAATTAAATATTTACATGCTCCGCCTGATACTCCACTGTGAAATATGAACGTGCACACAAATGACTGTCAACATTTCATATTTACGTAGGGCTACGAGCCTTCCGTTTATTGCGGAGAGGTTAGAATGTGTATAGCGATCATCTGAAAATTGTCTACTCTCAGGAAAGTTCCAATATTATAACTAATTTATCAATTATCGCCAACTTGGTTCACCAAGTTTGCCGGAACCTGCTTGCGACCATGTCCACGGCTATACTCAAAAATGTCGTAGGCTTCAGCCACATTTACGACACAAACCAGATCACCACCACTCTCATCCCCAACTATCATGCAAACCCCATCCTACCCCTTCTCCCCCATCCTGTAACCTGACTCTACACAACCCCTGCATCCCTATCTACGCTCCCCCCTCCTGCATCCCGTTCCCCCCCCATTCCCGCCCGAACGCCTCCTCAATGGGACACACTCGTGGACACGTGGGCCGACGACGCCCCTCACCGCTGGGGGCTCCGCGTCTAATATGTAGTGCGCCCTTGTAATGAAAGTCAGCGGCGCGCACGCGTGCAAGGCCGCCGTCGCATTCGGACGTGCTCTCTTTCGCGTGCATCCGTGACGCGTCGTGATTCCAGACGACCCCTCCCTCCCTCACTCGAGTCGATCTTCTATTCATAACGCTCAAAACTCATCCCGCGCGAACAATGGGGATTTCCGTCCGCGCGTGCGGCCGCCCGCCATGATGGCGAACGGTTGCTAGGAGTTGTTGATTGGCGGAGAGAGAGAGAAATAGAGAGGGAGTGAACAATTCAGAGAGAGAGGGAGGAGGAAAGAGAATTGGACGCAAATAGGTTCGTGAAGAGTCGATATATCAGTGTCTGCGGCGTCAGAATGGATATCGCTTTCGACACAAAAGAATGCTGCCGATTCGTAGAGCATCGGTTCGATGGTGCTTTGAAATCGACGCATGCACGAATGGATACAAGACCAGCTGGCTCTCAATAGATTGATTTTTTTATTGCGTTTTAGAGCAAGGAGTTTCTTTCACTACTTCCTCGTTGATCCAATTCGCCGACGTTGATTGACTTTCCAGCACAACAATTCTACTCGACCATCGAAGTAGTTTCGCGATATAGTGAAGGCTTAGACGCGGCATGGGCGTTGTGAAGCTGAAATCCACAGAGAAATGAGAAAGTATTAGCTAAATTTCTGCTACAACGAGTTCAACAGCTAGAATGGCGTTCACAGGTTGCAAAAATACTCTATGAGAACTCTCTATTCCGTAAAATTCGCAACCCTCACTGAATATCCAAAAAAATAATCATCAAGGATATAAATATATATGATTTTTGCCAGTTATGGATCCTCATATCGATAAGGAGAGATGAATGAAACTTAGAGAATATTGCGCGATGGGATTTCAAATTAATAGAATTATTATTCTTCCTCACGTGGTGAAATTTAGAAATTCATGGGGATATTTTCTAAAGTTTCTCGGCGTGATTTTTCACGGATGAATGGAAAATTCCACAATAAATTATGATATACTCAAACTCAAGAGCAAAGCACAATAGTCAGGACTGCACTATAGGGGAAAACGGCATTCCAAGGAGCATTTCCCTTCACACGAATCTCTCCCTCGAATCAAATTGAGATAGTACTTTTATTTATTTATTTTTAGAAATTTGCCATACATACCTTTGCAAATAAATATTTTACTTTGAGGTGCGATGAAACTCATCATTGGAATACCTTATCTATTCCCAAATTATGCTCCGAAGTAAATAACTACATGAATTTTTTTTAGGGTCAGTATAATTAGGTTATGGACTACTGTTACCACGGACGCGACGCTTGAAGCTTACACAGCATCATTTCATCTTGTGAGAGAGAATTTTTAAAAAATATTGGATGTGAATTTACCCGTTCTATCATGTGCCAATGAGACTAAATCCTGCCACAATCGGATTTTCTCGTTGATTATGGAATTGCATATGTAAAATCAACGATTCAAGGAAAGTTCAACCATTCTTCCCAACCAAAGGGAGGGCTTTACGCGACCCCGTCAGTGGTTATACTAAAGTAAGGCCCGAGGGAATACAAATGAGTGACCAGAAGCGAAACCGCTTCCTGTCCGCGCCGAACAGAGAGCTAGCGCCAGAAGAGGACAGGGCAGGGCGTTAGGGCAGTCACCGCAGCGAAGCTGGACGCTGGCGAATCAGCACGGGAATGAAACTATAAAGGGGTAGAACAATTATGGACAGGAATTGATAGCGGAAGTGAAAAATTAAAAAAAAGAATGAGAGGCGTCGGCGGAAAAGTTAACGCCGACCGATTGTCAGATAACTCTCGCGATAGAAGGGAGTCAGGATGTTTCTGTTCCAATTAATACTCAGTCTTCGCCATAAAATGTATTTTTATGACGGACACTCAAATTATTAAGATAAGATACGGATGGAGTTTGAAAATCCAGTCGCCGGAAGAATTTGGGATAACGACAAACAATGTCATGATGAGTGCATAAATATATTTTTCTGCGCCGAGAAGAACCATGCACAGGAATTCGTACAGGCATGTCTAGTTGGCCTGTTTGTGTTGTTTACCATTTTTTGGAATAGATTCATGCAGCAGCGTTCCACTGATACGATGACTTAAGGACCGTTAATCACAGAATAATCTGCCTTTTATAGGGCAGGCTAAAATAATCTTACGAAGCAAAGTCAATAGGAACATAAAAATTATTATACTGGAAAGACAGCTAGGGAACATACTATGAAGCACAAGATCCTTTGATAGTTTCTCTAATACGACACTCTTATCAAAATATTTTTTCGTGTGATATTGAAATTGCAAGATTTCCGGTGCATTATTACCAGCTGGTCCGATTCTAGGATCGCATTTTTTTATCTCGCCAGACTTGAATATTGTCATACAGCTAGTCAAAAGAAGGAAGGACACCCAGTGCCACTAATGTGAAGTGAATTGAACCACTATAATATTTGTGTAGTGAGTAACTATAAACACTCACTATTATCATCCCAATCGTCAAACTATTTTTCCTGACTCAATTCTTGAGGTGCTTAGGTCTTCGTGCCCGTGCTTCGCAGAAATATTATGCAGTTCAGTCGGCAGAATGACAATAAAATATGTAGAGAATGGAATTAAGTGTAGTTTTTGAACAAATGAGATATTTAATATTGCTAGAATTTCCTCCCTGAGTTTTCTGAATCGTGGGAACACACGATGAGATTAATTGTGCGAGATTGAGCGCAATGTATTGGTGCAGAGAAATTCCGAGAGGAGGTTGTGCCATGGCACATGGGCTTCAGCGCACTTCCTTCACGAGGCTTACTCCATACCGTTCCGTCGTCTCAATGCGATCGCCTCTGCTGGTAAGGTTTTGAGCGTCTCGGGGGAAAAGTGATACATTGCGGATTTCGACAGCCCAAATCCATGCTCATATCCCCTTAGTTCGGTGCTGCAGTCCCCTGAACCCTTGTCGCCCCGCGTCTTGTAGGTTTGGCGGACCGTGATGAGCCGAAGCATATCCGGCACGGGCGGGCGGGCCCCCTGGCACAAAGCAGCCTACCACCCCCGGCCATCACCACCCTCCGGGCTACGCCCTCATTTCCCATCTCAGCCAGAGGCGGATGTGGCGGAGAGGATAGTGAAGGGGGGAGCGGCGAAAGTTTTCGGGCGAGTCCACTGCCATATAATTAGAATTAATCATCAGATTGGATCGATCGAGTTCTAGAGGCATGGTTGGCTGCCATACACCCCTTTTCACGTTCCTGCTCTCATACTGATGCGTCCCTTCAACCTTACCGCGCCCCCACATACGCGCCTGTCACTCAGAAAGCTGAAAAAACAGATCAGACGGTGCATGAGCAATGCACTTGCTGGCAGTTACCAACATGGTACCCCGGGGTGCGAATGGAAGCGAAGAGTTAAGGAGAGGACATTTTATTGATTAAAATTTTCCAAATTGAAAACTGACCATTCCGTCGAATGAGATATTTTTTCGCAAAACTTTAGAGCTTTCAAATTTTCAGGAAAAATAAACCATTGACAAAATTAAAGCGAATTTCCTGAGACGCGACATTGTGGTGACTTCGATTGAAGTAATACACTCATGTGTTATTCTGTGGAACGCAATTTTTTAAATTTGAAGTAACTTTATTCAAATGGTACTGAGAAAACTTTTGGTTTTAAGCATCCCCAACAAATTTCACGGAAAATGCTTGAGAAACGAACGAGTTTAATCAATATCCTGTGGCATCGCCACCGGGGAAAGCGACTTCTAACTTCATCGGGAATGAACTGGTATAAAATATGAAAGTAAGTGTGCCAGTTAACTATGCATGTTGGAAACTAATAGATACGAAACATATAAGAGGAGCTTTTTATTAAAAAAGTAACCTAGTTTCAGACATGCGTTCACTTCGACTTAGGAGAGCAATTTCGATTAAGGGAACTGCCGCGAGCGAAATTGAGGCAGGGAAGCTCACATGGTATGGATATGTTCGGAAGAAAACATGCCAAACAATGCACCGACTTCCAAAAGAAAAGTGCAAGCAGTCAGAGTCTGAATCTCCACTTCGTTGCTTGTGGCTATAAGTATTTCGCACAATTCTTTATTGAAACACGAATGTATAATTTCTCTAGGGTATGAGAACCTATATATTTATATCATTCGATATCAACCAAAGCATTTTGGCATTAGACTTAAACACTTCACACAGTAAATTCCAGACGACAAAAATACAGCCAGAGATTCGATTCTTGGTTATTGTGAATTTCTTCTCGTTTTAATTTGAACGCAGTTCATTTCCATGAGAAGTGGCAGAAGTGAACTACTTCAATTCTAACAAAAGAGGGTTTGCCTAATTCCTTAAAACTTTAGAGCTCTTTAGAGTTCCTATTATGGGCTAAGCACATGGTCATGGATTCTCTCCAATTCCAGCGATAGCCTGTTAGTCTTCATGTCTGAGAAATTCCATAAATATATATATATATATATATATTTTTTTTTTTCTGGGTACTGTGTGAACTAAATTTTGAAAAAAGTCACCTGATTATAAAATTTCGTTTAAGTATATCACGGTCGCGATCATTGACACGTATTTGAATGGCAAACGTAACAACTACTAAGTTGGATTTTACCGCAAATTCATTTCAATATACGTGCTAACACTTTTAGGGAAGCTTGAAAAGGAAAAATAACTCACTTGGACATCATTCCTTCCTCCGCTAGTCCCTGCGGAGCTCCGAAGTTGGCGCCACTGCTCGACGAACCGGGGGCGGCGCCGCCCCCGGCCGTCCCCGGAACCACGATGACGTGCTGAGATGCTACGGCCGCCGTGGTTGCGCCGGGCGCCGCCGACTGGTGGAGGCGCTGCAACGAGCGCTGGCTCAGTGGCGACTGCTGCGGGAACTGCTGCAACTGTTGCTGCTGGCCCTGCAAGTGTGCGTGCTTGGTTTGCTGCTTGTGGCGCGAAAGCGCGAAGAAGAGGGCGAGGATGGCCTTGAGGTTGCCCTCGCGGATCTCGGCCGCTGTGACGGCGCACCCGTTGCAGTCTGTCGAGACGCCGAGGGCATAGGCCACCGACAGGCACGACCTGATGTTGTCCACCTGAAGAGAGAAGAAATCCAGGGTCATTCTCTTGCCGAAATCATGCACAAATAACTTCCCTCAACTTCAAGATAGGAAGCAAGGATGTTTTGGTGGCTATAAATACCCGTTCCTCAGCTCAAAAGTTAGTCCATGGCGGTACCAGAAAACTAATACTTAGTAATTTCTCGGAAAAATACAAGTTTAGCCCACAATTTCTAGAATCTCAATATTTTTTCTCGGCTGCTTCATCCGAAACCCTCATTTTTAAAAATAATTCTTCCAGTTTACCCAACAATTTTTCATTGGGAAAACTTGAAATAATGGCCAAATTTTCATCGTATACATAATCTCTTCCATCGTTCACATTCAGCCACTGAGCCAAACAACTTTATCTTTATTCACGCATTTATGGGTCAAATTATTTTTTTCACTTAACATAGATTTTATGATCATTTTATGATCCCTCTCTTCATTTTAAAACAGCGTAGACATCCTGAGTATTTCTTAGATTGCAGATAGTGGCATTATATGACTTCGAGTAAAAAGGATGAGCATAATTGGATTGAGGACTAGAATTTTAACCTTCTGTTCAAGTCAAGCACGGATATGACATGTTGCCGATAGCATGTGTCCATTAAGTGGTGAAAATTCGACCTCGCGAAGGTTCATAAAACAGTCATAGAACGAAATTCCGCTCCTCCGACTGAAATTACTTAATGACAACTCCAGTCCACTTCCACTAATTAAAAAACTCTTGATAGAAATAGATTGCCGAAGAAGTCCGAGACAAATCTTGTGGCCTGTCACCTACTTGAATCCTTATAAAGTCGCATAATGTTTCCAACATGAAATTCCCATAGACGTTTTCAGCATTAAGTGACACCTGGCACCGAAAAAAAATGTTTTTATTGGGTTTTCTCAATATATTCGTGAAGTCACTCCGGTGTCCGGTAACAAAACATTCCGGATACCTCTATCAATGCAGTGGGCAAGGTCTCTCACATCAGTCTTTCGTGCATGTCAATAATTTGGAATCAATTATTTTAAGTACCAATGCGCTATTGCATACGATCTCTCTTACGCAATATTTTCACAAGAAATATGAATTTTGCTTGATAAATAAAAACTGACTAGACTATCAGATGGGATGGATGCTATCCATTCACTTTGGTGGAGTGCTCACCAGGCAAAAAAAACAGCGCACTTGCCTTACATTCGTTTCAAATCCTGCGAACAAAGGGTGGACTTCAAACACATCAGAAGAAGAATTGATGATTGCCTGATGACGAAGAATTTGTGTGAATTCCACCGGAAATGATGTTTAATGGTTAATATTCGGCACATGTCATTCGTGGATATTTTTTAACCATTAAGAACTGTGTTTAATACTTTGTTTATAATTACGTTGATTAGAAGAAAGAATTTGATACCCTTGTAACCATACGCCCGCGATAATTACGAAGAACGGATATTCACAGCGGGTTATCGAGTGCTTCGCCTTATTTCATCGTCATTTGTGAGCGATGAACTGAAGAAGATTCTGCGCTAATTTTGATGACTTGAATGAAAAGTTCTCGATCATATTTAGGCAAACGATAAGGGATATCAACATTCGATTGAATATCAAAATTATGATCTTGCTGGTCAGTACCAGTGACTTCACGGGATTTTTTTCCTGAGATATCACTGGGTTTTCCGAAACTTAAAGAGTTCCTGGCTCGTACTGTCTGGCTTTCCGCTCCTCTCACTATTTTGAAAGACAAAGCAAGCCCCAGTGCAAAACAAGATAATTAAAGAAAGTTAAGACGACTCAGCCACTTTGAGTCGGGGGGGGATCCTTATGACTTGGCCATCTCGTCTTTCATTCCGAAAGGTGAGTGACTGCACTTCTGCCTGCGTCACAGTGCCGAGACGAACGTGACGTGCACGATCCACGCCCTCTTGTCTTTCCTCCCTCCCAACCCCTCCCACCACCCCATCCTGTGTCCCCCCTCCCTCCAAGAGGGGGGGATGGACTACTTGGTAATGCAATTGCACAGCAACTACCGCCGCTGCAGCCCCTAGATGTTCCATCTGCCGAACTCTCCTCTTTATTCACTCGAATGAGAGAAGAATAAGATTGAAATGGAGGAGAAGATGGAAAAACAGCATCCACATTCGTACCCACCTACCGCCCCCCCCCCCAACTAACAGAGCGAGACCCCTTTCCCTACCCATTCTCTGTCCGTCTCTACCGCGCGCGACGCTTCGTGGAACATCACGAGGACGTCCACGACACATCCCCTTAAAAAGGCTTTCAAGGGGACAGTGCAGGCCGCGTCGTGATCCTCCCCTTTAAGGAAGGAGCTTTGCTTGCGACTCCGTGAGCCAAAACAAATGGGAAATAGCTCTAGGTGAACTTATGCCGTCTGAAAAACATCCTGCTTCTACTGATAGCCTTACCGTACCTACGCAAAGCAAAAGATATACGATTACTTAAAATTAATCGTTCATGGGCTCGCTTTGTGAAAACTAAACTTTGTTTTAGAAAATATTCACTTGGTGATTTTTCTCCTCAAAATAATTTTACGACTGTCAGTTATCAAGTCCACATGACATTATCAGCCGTCACGTTTTGACTTAAGATAAGCAGAGACTTCCCTCTTGACAATGATAAAGAGTAATTTTACCAAACATTTTATTTTTTTCTCTACTGGTTACAACGTTTGCTCGGCATTATCGAGGGACAGGTTTTTACTTGAGATAAGATGAAAGACTTTCCTATAGATAATGACGTGCACATGTTGTAACCGATAGAGGGGACATGCACCGTGTGGAAAAGTTACAGGGCTAAATTTTCATTTTACCAAGAATACATATTTTATGTGATTACAGCGGACCCTCAGAAGTCAAAGACAGTCGAAGAGTCGAAATTAATCAAATGCGATATAATTATTCAAAATTGAAAGAAGTTTGTTTTTATTCATGTGAGCTTAAAACACTAAATAGTAAAGAGTATTCTTCCGTTTTTGACTGCTATTGTCGCTCCGTGGAGGTACAGAAGAAGGTGGAAAGGATGGAGGATGCCTTCCGTTGGAATCACTTCTCCTTTTGAATCCGTTAGTTGAGGGTTGTGCCGAACACTAGCATTGCTGCGAGCTCCATTCTTTCTTTGGACTGCAAACAATCTCTAAAAGTTTGGATGTAGTACTTAGAAAAACCCAATTAGTTTTATCTGCTATCTGAGCCACGTTCATACGTATCGACTGCTAAAAAATTGTTGGAGACTAATACCAGATTGTCCTCAAATTGCTACTTTGAGTTCCGTATTGGTAGTTCCAGCGTTAAACTGTTTGAATTGAGGGGTCACTACACTTCCTCCGCCCGAGGAGCCGGCGTTAGCCTCTTTTGATAATTGAAAATAAAATAAAATAATTATTATAAACATAAATATGAATAATAACTGTGAAGACACAAGTAAAATTTTGTCGTAAATTAATTATGGCTCGATTTGGCTGTAGCTTTATGTTATTAACATTTTATTCCTCGGAAATCAACTTTTCACGAAACTGAAAATTTTAAGCAACAAAAAATCTATTTCTCACCTCGCACCAATTATTACCATTATCCCTGAGTATTTTCGACTAATACGTGGAAATAACAACAAAAGCAAATAGAACTGTTTGTGCATGAACCAATCGAGGGTCTAATTTATAACAATGTATGAAATATAAACTAAAATTATGTCCTCTGATGACTTTCCAATTACAACCAAACATTCGTGAAATCATAACTCGACACTAAACGGCTAAGGAAAGAGAAAGAGACAGAAGCGAGGCATGCCGCGAAAGAGAGATGAAAAAAACAATAGAATGGCGGAAAAGGGGGAGGAGTGCGGAGTGAGGAGAGAAACCGCCCGTATCGCGACCTTTTTTTAAGGAGATTTACTTTCCCTCAAAGGCTCGTTCAGCGTATTCATTGCAGAGTACGTGTGTCGACGCAGCAAGGCGCTTACGCTCGTTTTAATTTAAAAGAATCATGGATCTGTAAGACAGTGGAAACAATTTGCATGCAAATGCTGAGTGCTTTATCAAAAACCTCCTTTCATATCTGATGCAAGTACTACACAACTTTAGTTTCGGAAAGTTCCACAATGTAGTGCGTGTTAATTCATGTGTTCTACTTCATTCGGTAGATGCGGACAAAGGCCTTATCATTCCCTCTCTCACTCTTTCTTATCGGAAAGAAGTCGTAGTTCTTTAGCGTCAAATGACGGAAAAACCACTGAGTTTAATCCCAGTATGAAAGTGGTAAAAAAATGAGATGTATCTCAGTATTTCCAAACACTCTCTAAAGTTTTTCAATATAACAACAGAAAAAATATTCTCAGATTAAAGATAATTCCTTAGTTAATTAATACCGACGAAAAAAAATCGTTCGTTAAAGATTGATTCTTTTCACACGTTAAAAATATTATCTAGGTATCTCCATGAACACATAAAAAACTAAAATCATCTTATCAAACAAACTGCTTCCTTATAAAAACCCACCTAAATTTCTTTAACTGATGAATTTGATGCCTCAGTGTTCCCCGAGAGAAACCACCCTTGTTGCATCAACAACTCTAGGTTTAGAAATTTAACTTCTATGTCCGGCCTTGTAATTCTGGTCTATTGGACCATTGTAACCATTCAATTTATTTATTCGCGAAAAAATTAACCCCGGATGCAAGAGTTTAGAAAAAATAGAATAACAGTGAGGTCCATCCAGGCAATGGAGATGCAAAAAAAAATAAATATAATATTCAAGAAACTAACGAATGACCCAACAGCTACGCCACGAGAATGCCAAACGAGGCAGTAATTGGCCAACGAGTGTAATTTTCAGGAGAAAAAGAAGGGTAGAAATGAAATCTTCATGAGGGAGCACTTAATCGGTGTAATCCCCGAGGCTCTCCATCGCATCATCGCAGGATTACAGGATTTCTCCGTTCGCAGCGCCCTGGCAGCACCGTCCCCCTTGGTCCTCCAATTATAATTTCCGCGAGCCGTAATTGCATACACCATCCGCGAGTTGCTAATAGAAAATAGTTTAATAGGCAGGTGGATAATGGGACACGAAAGGCAAACACACTCACACGCCAGGCATTACTCCTTTCGTGAAAGCTTTATGCTTTTATGCAACGGCGCTTGGAGTGAACAGCGGCGGCAGCGGCCATAGGCGCATAGATGCTCACTATGGAGAGCCAGGCAACCGCGTTTAATTAGGTTAAAAGCTCTCTGCTTACTCGGGCACATGAAACACTCGCGGGAAGGGAGCTGTGGACTTGACATTTCTGCCTCCCCAAACACACGCGAATACGTATAACAACCCCGCGTGTCTGCTCGCATATGAGCGAGTGGATTTGCGATATTGCGTCCGTTGCCTGGCGGCAAACAAGCAACTCGTGCACCCGCGCATTTGCGAGGCTCGAATATTTTCAGTCGGTGCAACACTGACAACAGTGGACACCCTTTAAATGAATCAAATTCCTACTTAAGTTTCATCACACATAAATAGATACCCATCACGCCAATCCCTTTCGTGGTGGGAAAATTCAAATCACATCCTTATAGCCGTTCGCCCTAGAAAACTGGTTACGTTTAATTTCTATTCCCCTGTGTGAGTTATTTCTTCACTTGCATAGCCTGGAATGGAATTGCAACGCTATAAAAAAATTTCGGCAAAATTATGTTACCTATTTCCTCCGAATTGATGTGTTCTTCGCCCGTAACGTCTATGAACCTATGAGTGTTCGTAACTTCCTGGAGTATGGGGACAAGGTATAAAATGATTCATGCGTGCAGCTAAATCCCAGAAAATATAAGGTCATGACCATTTCCCTCAAAGAAATCCCCAATAAATTTCAAATACTTAATCAGCTCCACCCCACTGACCAGAGTTTCAACAGTGAAAGATCTTGGAGTAAATAACGGGCCAGAAACTTCTCCATGCCGACCACATCCATGCCATAAAAAGTAAAGCCATGTCCCTGTTAGGCCTACTATACCGGTACACTGAAATTAGAGATCACTGAGCATTACAGATATATTTCATATCTATTGTTCTTCCTCTTCTTTCCTACTGTTCTTCTATATGGTCGATGTCAGCCCCAACTAATGTTAAATCCCTGCAACATATGCCCAACTTCTTCGCACGTATTGTTAAAAATAGAGTGCCAAATCTCCACAACCTACCCACTGATGATGTCTTGTCCTCACTCTCTGTAAATAAAATTGATATGTACTATCTTCCTGTAAACCGATCTTTAATTATTCATAGCACACTGAACTCAACCATTGACTGCCCCGACCTTGTTTCCTGGATAAATTTCAGAATACCCTCCTGACACACCAGGACTTACTCATTGCTCCATATCCCTACTCCCAGATTATCACTTACCAAATGCTCCCTCATTTTTTGCTTCTCTTCTCTTGTAAATTCCCTTCCTGTAGACATTGACCCTTTCACCCTATCTTCCACCAAACTAACTATCTTTGCTAACCTAGCCATTCCCATAAAAAGTAATTTGTACTCTCTCCCCATGTTGCATTATTATTTGTTACTTTCTTCTTGTTATGTTTTTACGTCTGTGTCCTTTTTTGTTTGCTATACGTTCAATGTAAAATGGCTTTATGTGATCTTTTTGTCAAACAATAAAAATCAAATAAAATTTTTCCGGACCCATGGAAAATGAAAAAACAAGGTAAATTTTATGACTGCAGCCAAATATTAGTCAAGAAAAATATCTTTTTAGGGTAAATTCTTAGATAAGAATGAAATAATGCAAAAAGAAATGAAATCACGTCAGCATATTAAGTAGTTTGGGTAAGGACCGGCATCTCATCTCATTCCCGAGTAAAGACTAACTGTGCGGACATTTCTGGATACCTAAGTTCCTAGAAAGGCTGCTGGTGTATTCCTTTTCCGTGCGTGATCTCTAAAAGCCCAGGGGCACAGTGCCCACTAAGTTACTTGAACTCTCATCTATGGAAGTTACTCTCAAGAAGAATGCTCAAAAATTGTTTTTAAGAATGCATTAGTCGGCAATATGTTCATCTAACTGCCCAGAAATAAAAATAGCAGAGATTCATGCGTCCTATTACCACTAAAGGATAATAAATAAGCAAAGCTTCTAAATTTAAAAAAAAACATGTAGAAATGCAACGAAGGAAAAGCGAAGTATGCGAAGAAAAGCGAAGATGTAGAGTTACTCTTTGTATCTGTTGTAATTTTACGATCGCTCCCTTAAAAAACTGCCCTCAGAAGATTGATCACTACAATGGTTTACTGGGAGATAGGTTTCCTCCTTGCCATTTGTAAAACGGAATCTCTTTCATCTCAATATTTTACGGAACGAAGATGGTAATTTCGAGGAACTAATCGGGATTTCACGAAAAGGAGCCAACATCCCTTCCTTTGAAACGACACCGTTGTACACAGTAGCCGATTTGGAGGGTTAAGTGGGCTAGATGGTGTTGAGGGTATTTTGTAAAACCTGAGGCTGGATGGACAGCGCGTTTCTCATGCCAATCCGCAACCGTCTTTCTTTTGTAGTCGAATTCGATGGTATAATAGGGCAAGTAGGTAGTGAGAGGGCCGATCGTTCGATGACCAGAATAAGTGGAGCCCAAGGAAAATGCCCTCGCAGGAATCTCAGAGTGCGTAATCAAAGATTAAGCATCCAGTCTTGAAATTTCTTAAAATATCTTTTTCTCACACAGGATGTTATTGTGAGCATAGTACTTCGGATGATTAGGTGAAAATATTATGATTTCCACGAGAGAAACGCTAACGCTTGAAATACAAGGAAAATATGGCGGTGTACAATTTCGTTTCGATGTAATTAAAATTTTCACTAAGGTAGAGATTGAAAAAAAAGCAAAAATATAAATTACCTCATTCCATTCAAGATAGCTTCCGACTAAAGGAATTTTCTCTTGCTACTCCAAAGATGCAGATACTGTTGTAGTTACTCTCATCAAGAATATTTCGAGTGCAATCCCCCACGGAAATTCCAAAGAGAATTTCCTCATAAATTTGATAGGCAGGATGTAGCTAGAATGCCCGTAACCACAACAACTTTTGGCTTAATAATAATTTTCTTAGTCGGTTTGAAAGTTATCTCTTTTTCAGCAGTCATTGGGATTTTTTATGATTGTATTCATAATTTTAAAATAACCACGGATTTTTTAAAAAGTTCCAATAATGACATGAACGCAGAGAATAAGCCAAAAAGAGGGAGATCGGATATATTAATAAGCTGCTCTTTGAGCATGATATTAAAATTATAAAGGAACATTTCTGCCCACATTACTCAGCTGTCATTACTTCAGAGATTGGTTTGCTGCCGTTTACCAATCCATCCTATTCAGTGTATCATTATTTCGTAGTACATATCTTAATTTAACTCCTCTGATTCTACGCTTGAGATAATACATTCTAAATCTACCTCGCGACCTTACTCAGTCTTGCTTCCATTATTGCTTTTAAGAAGCTGTTAGATAACTTGATATGCCTAACACAATCTTCTTTTCTAATGCTCGCGAATACCATAAAATTCCTCCTATATTCTTCATTGGACTTCTTCAAAGTCCCTTCTAGCCATTAACTCTTTGGATTACTTTATAAAACACAAAATTTCCTTCACTCCTATTATATTTAGGTTGCTGTTCCAATCGCTCAAACCTCACCACTTCAGGTGAGCTCTACCCGTCAGTGGGTTTCAAATCCTCTCAAACTCTTGTTACATACTTCTCATTTTCTCATAATTACAGGTGAGTTATAAGATAGTGATATGGAAGGAATTAATGAAGACAGGATGCTAAAAAAATCATAACATATAGATTATGGAGGAAAATAGACATCAACGAGGAGATGGTATAGCCGACTTCCAATCGTCTGGGCTCGAATATAGGAATCCAAATATTTCTTATAACCTTTTCATAAGAATCCCAGTCCCATATTGGGAGCCAAGTAGAGAGCACAACCATTGAAGGACTCCGTCCGTCGGAGGATGCGGTTAATTTTGGATCCCTTGGCGCGTTTGTCTAGAGAGTACTTTTAGTTAAGCTGGGTTTCACTCCCCCACATATTTCCTTCATCAGTCTACCCACCTATCCTCAATGGTGCAAATGATCTCGGCAGTCGGTCGCCTCAATGGACATACAATCAACCCACCGACAGTGAAGGATCTATAAGCATCCAGCTCGACTACAGGCTAACATTTCACTCTCACCTCACTATCCTTATCTCTGAACTGCCTCAAATAATGTAAATACACGAGGAACATTTTTGGTCTGCCTAAAATAAATAATAAATATGGTGAACATGATAGGCAGTATATCTCTCAAAAATTATTATGTAAATATTTTGAAGAGTTGGAGAAAGAAAAGGCAGAGAATATAATCAGTTTAAAAAATTGTAATAAGGGTTCTACAGAGACAAATGTCAATGGAATTGAAAAAGATTATTTTTATCAAGGAGCATTTCTATTGTTGTTGATTTTTGCCGTTACTTTTGCTGCTATTTTTTTTAGCAAGGTGCATTTCTGTTGATGTTTTCTTAATTATACGAGCCTCAGCTGCTATAGTTTGTTGGTAAAAGAAGAAAGAATCATATTATTATGTTTAATTTTACATACATCCCGTCGACAGGCATGTGCCTGTCGGAACATCGTTGTTAAATTGTTGAAAAATAAATGAAATGAATAATGAAAATGAAATGAACTTCACAGGAACACCCTACACATGATCGCCGCGTCTACCGGCTCGAGGACGCGGCGAAAAAGTCATCCACGAAACAACGAAGAACGGTTCATCTAGCCAACCTTGCGGCCGACTTTTTCCCATGGTCTGGGGCAAATACAAGCGTCCAATTTTCTCCGACGGGACCGACCGCCCACCAGTCACCAAAATGAACTAAGTTTGCAGCGTTAGGAAGCAACGCACTTACCCAGACTCATCGGCTGAAATCCGGAAAAGGCGAGTCCCTATGAGGACCTCAGACACCCACAGATGTGACGCGCGAAAGATATACAGAATAAATTGCATGGATATATGTCGGCATACAACGCTAGACTGACTAATCAACGTCGATAGAAAGGAGACCGACATAATTGATAGGAATTTTACGAGCGCACCGGAGCCACACAGACTAAACAGCCACCGAAACGCTTCGGGGACTGAATGAGGTGGACGACCCTTTTACTCCGCAATGAGCGCGCTCTGGCCCCTGGAGGCCTCCATTCATCTCACCAAATCCTCACGGGCCGACGACGAACCCCTCGAGAACCCTCAGGGCCTCCCTATTCTCTGCTTTGAGTCGTGGCTCTGTGAGGAGGATGGAAGTAGAGGTGATGGTGTCGGCGGAGGTGAGTGAAAGAGCGAGTGGGTTGAGCGGAGGAAGTGAGAAGAGGGAGGGAAGGGGGCGTGGCATCGAGACAAGTTAAATGAAGCGAGGAGGAGGAGGGAAGAGGATGGAGTGGGATAGTTCTGCTCTCCGAGCGACGCCGAAGCATGCATCGGACGGCGAGGGGTTTACAGTTTCACTTCCGCCCATGTGCGGGACACCAATATAGAGGGTAGGGGGACGACGGATGACGCAGGGTTGTAGGAAGGAGAGTGGTTATGTCAGAAGGTGTGGCTGTGTTTTTCGGGAAGGATTGGTGCGGATGAAAGGGTGGTGTGGGGGTGGAGAGACTGTTAGTGATGGGGGAGGAGGGACAAGAGATGGTGGTGTTGTGGAGTACACACGAGGACTCGGGGGAGGCTAGAGGTTTGATGTCGAGGGTGAGCAGTGGCGGCATCACTCGCCAGCGGAGGACTGAGTAAGTGCCTTGGTCGCCTTCTTGGAAATATCGACTATGCTGCTCGAATAAAATTTCAACATGATAGAACGTGCACTTTTCACCAATTTGATTGAATTTCAGTGATGGCGAGTTATTTTTTTAAATGTGTTACTAAAGGAAAATTATAAAAACATTTCCTCTAGAAAATTGTTCCGTCTTTATTGTCAATCATTTCGTTTTCATAATTATTCCTTGGTCGTCCCAATATAATATGCTCACAGCAAAGCGTAGCTTAAGGTTGTTGGAGCAAAATACCATTTTACCTAGAAATCAATGAATTTGGTCTTATTTTAAAGAAAAATATCTTACCATTCTAATGAAACCAAAAATTCAACCCCTAACCACATTATTTTCGGAGATATTTGCCAAAAAATTCCAGCCCTTTTATATGGGAAATGGCACCTGTATTCACTCCAGAGAGACCTTATTTACAAAATGAGGAAGTTATAACACTTATAAGTCGTAAAAAACTGACAGCGCGTAGTTTGTATGTTTTCTCAACTATTTTTGAAAATTAATCATATTGTCACCGCAATAGGTTCTTGGGTATCACAATAAGCCTTCCGTTTTGAAGGAGTTTCAAACGCACCGCACGAAAAAAATGAGTCATGTTAAAGACTAATTCAGATATTTTCATTTAATTACTTACCATTTCTGTCATATAAAACTATATTATTGCACTATTAATAATGCAATATTTAATGCACGCGTCCTAGAGCTGGTGAAATGAAAACGTATAATTCGAATATGGTCTCTATTATGACTAGGGAACTATCTCGCTCGGACTACATAAAACCAATATAATAAAATCTCATTGATTATTAATTAAAATTGAATGCAAATTCTAGCGGGGAGAGATTTTTGAAAAAGCCGTAAATCATTCAAAACCTTGTATTCAGTGGCTTCTTTTTCTTGTTTGGGATATAATTCACCTAGTAATATTATACTCTTTCTGCTCTATATTGACTGTCTTTATTGCTTATTCAATCATTAATTTGCCATTATTTCCTGATTTACCGGCCTGTTAAATTTGTGGATTCATTCGTCATTTTTTGCTTCTGCCAGCTTGCTTTGATTAGAACAACTGATCATCATATAAAAATAATCTTGCATCTCAAAAAAAGCTAATTTTAATCTCATGAGAACATCAAAGGATCATAAATGAGTTTGAAATAGGGTAATACGAATTTAATTGGAATATTTTCCCTATTCATTATAATGACAATAAAATAACTGCGCTTACGCTTCCTAGGAAGAATTTGATGAGGTTCAATTTCCATCCATTGTTGAATAAATTAAAATGTTTTCATTATTGTGGATACAGAATAAGCTGATAGTTTTGCCAGTCCAAACTAATGATTTTAAGAAAAAAATATGATGCTTAAGATTATATAATATACTTCATTATTTAATACTTTTTATGCTGCCGGAAATTGAATAGCATGAAATTTCAGTCACTTTATCGAGGAACTAATTACATTTACCAATGAGTCATGGCGAAATGTTCTTGTTTGGGAAGAGAAATCTTTTATTTGTCCCTAGTGGGCAGTGGAATTCTGCGGGGATGGACTGTCACACAGAACTGTTGTCAACTCCTACAATGTTCGGGTTTTTGTTACAAGAAGATAGGTTTTGTCCAAAGCTAACCCGACTGAAAACCTCGGCGTGTTGACTAGCCCGCGGGCAATAGGTTGCCGACCCCGGCCGTGGATGATGTATATACACACCTCGCCTTTCCTCCCTTTCAACCCCTGTCGAGGCGCGGGAACTTCATTCGCGGGAGTTTGGGGGGGAGGGAGCGACTAGAGGGAAAGGAAGAGTCATCGGAAAAGACGGGACCGGTGTATACATACACACTACTACATATGGATGACTTTGAGGAGCCGTAGGCGGTCTCGGAGCAAAGGCGGTGATTTTGAGTGGAAAGGGGGCAACAGAGGGGCAACAGAGAGGCGGGGCGGGGACAGGAAGGGTGAGGAAGGATTGGGATCGCTGTGGTTTCGAAGATGGAAACCAGGGCTCCTTTCCCCACACCCTACAAGTGCGTTTACAAACTCTCTGATATTGACCTTAATATAATCACTGGTTGAGGTTTTAAAATTATTTAACGGTAGAGTGAGCAATGAATTGGGAAGTAATATGTAAAGAATGATGAATTGCAGACTGAATGATAAGCAGCAGAAATAGGATGAAGAGTTCTCAGGTTTCCAACCAGGTTATGGTGTTGAACTGTACCGACATTTTGACGACGTAGTCTGCCATCGTCTTCAGGGTCTTCGTCTTCATTCATCCTGAAGACGATGGCAGACTACGTCGTCGAAACGTCGGTGCAGTTCAACGCCATAATCATAAGCCGGCTGGTAACCCGAGAACTCTTTATCCTAAACATTGGCCGAGAATGACTTAGATCCTACAGCAGCAGAAATGGTATAAAATATAAGGCTGTGGAACGCGAAGGTTTTAATTTAATAATTTCTAATCCTAATTCATATTTGAACGTTAGATTATGATTTAGATTCAATGGATTTATCTATAAGATGAATTCATTCCCAAACACTTATTGACACCAACTAAACACCAAAATTCCTTTCAAGTAGAAGTAGAAGACCCCCGCTTTACGATTGGTTTCTTTTACGAACTGCACTCTACTGTGCGCAGATTTCAAATTTGAAATTTCGACGATATTTTACACCCGCAATTTATTGCACATTTCTTAAACATCTTAACCCTTATTTGTAAAAAGACTGAATTATTTTATGATAGCAACGTATTTATTGCTACTTGAAACCGATCCCACGGCCGGTAAAACGCTGGTTCACTTTACGACGGAATTCACTTAACAAACGGTCCCGTCGAACGGATTAATCGTAAAGCGGGGGTCTACTGTAATTTAATTTGCAGTTAATTACACCCTCCCATCATCATCCTCCCATCATCATCATGCCAATCCAAGTGCCGATCCATAGCATCTTCCATTCACAATCAAAATCAATCTTCCTTTTCATGCAACATCCCATTTCCTCTAACAGTCAGTTTCATCCAACTCCTCCGCCATCTTTTAATTATCTTCACGGACCTCTTACCCTCCATTGCTATTCCCTGCACGTCATCGTCTCCCTTTCTGCCCGTCATATTTTCTCAATCTTCATCGGGAATACATGCCACCCACATTTCTAGCGTCTCAAGCAGTTGCCACACTCCGTTCAGGTCTTACAGATATACTACGCTATGCTTCCAACTCTTCGCAAACCTCTTCGTTTCATCTCTCCTAGAGTAAAAATCCTTACAGGCTAACGCCATTCTCCATTTATTGACGGTACTGTCCAAAAAGTATTTCCCAAGGGCATGTCGATATGCCTAGTTTTATCTCATATAGCTAATGCCTGTCAGTCCTGTTACGATAAACTTAGGTAGTGTTCTTCCTTAGTCAGATTCAGAACTGTACATACAGAAATTAAGAGACTAAGGGAGTAGTTGCCATATAATTTCCATCCATCAGAAAAATTTTTTTATTCATATTACAAGAGCTTGTAAATACAATCTGTCGCTTCCTTAATGATATGAGGGCACATTACTTAGGCGACGGAAGCGGCGGAAGATTGGTTGTTTTCATGAAGGGTTCCCGCGAGTAGATGAGGAGGAGGATTGTGGGGAAAATTTTCGGGATGGAAGAAAGGGGAAAGAGGGAGAGAGACGTAAAGTAGCCCGTTATAATGCACACGCGTCGCCCTACACACACACACACAACAAATTGGGGGGAGGGGGGGGGTAAAGGGGGCGTGTTAGTCTGTGAGGGCGCGTGGCCGTTGCCTGGGCGACCAGGTGCCCTCCGAAGCCGTGGCGGTGGTGTGGGTGGATGGATGGAGTTGAGTGCGGTGGGGGCGGGAAGCGGGGGGTGGAAGAAAGAGGGATGGAAGTAAACACACATGGGAAGGGTGGGAGTGTTGTGGGATGAGAAAGGAAACAGTCGGAGCTTTCGGGGGGGTGGGCACTGACGGGAAAGGAAGGAGGCGAGGGTATTAAAAAAAGGGGGTCCAGGTGTTGAGCAATGAGGCTCGCCACCTTTCTCGGACTTGGTTATAAGGATGACAAATACATTCAAAGAGTTCTTAGCGCGGGAGTGGAAATGGGCCGACGGCAATGAATTACATAACACAGTAAGCATGTTCGTACGAGACAAGCGACCACGTAGTGCTTTCAAGATGGGTATTATAACGCGTAAAACTGAGTGCGACTGCGCGCACTTCACAAGTGATGCTCACGGCTTCAACACGAGTACAAAAGGGGCGAGATATCCGCGAGCATCAAGGTAAGTCAATGGTGTGTGAAGGGATCAAATATTCGTGTAGATCCTAAAATATTAGGAGCCAAAGAACCAGTATGAATGACGGAAAATTACCGTCATGGAGTAACACTTCTTGAGTACAAGGCAGCTCGAACCAGAAACTGAGGAATGAAAAACTGCATAGTATGGACATGTAACTGAGATGTTTATATTATTGTGAAGGTAGTGAAGTCGGGCTAGCACAAGTGGGATGTAAGTAACCAGCTGGACTCGCGACATTTCGTCAAAGAGGACGTCAAAACAAAGAAAGGTGCAGAACGGAGAGAGGCAGTTGTGAGACACCTGCTAACTGTATACTTCTGCAAAGGTCAATTGCCAAAGATAGTGCAGATTATTTAGGACATCAAGCTAAATGTAAAATGAAGAATACAGGGTTCCTGGCGTTATGAAGTCAGACGCAGGAAATTTTGATTTTATGAAAGACTAAAACGCAGGAGAGGATTAAGTAATGGAGGTTTCTTTACAAGAATAAATAATTGCAAAAAATGAAGTATAGTTAATATTTCTTGGTAGTCAAATTACTTCGCCATTTTGATTAAATCAAACGTACGAGTTAGAAATTTTGTCGACGTTGTCCGTCACGATTGGCCAGGCATGTGACTGAAGGAGAGAGATCAATTTTCATTTACTTACTTACTTGTTTTTTTTTTTTTTTTTTTAAGGTAACTTTAAGGTAAGTTTAAGTAAGATTAAGGTAACTTACTTGGGATAACTTTCTGACTACTATAACATACGAGAAAACTACCGACGTCTCTCTCTTTAGAACTTCTTTCACTCTATTTATTTCTTAAAACTTTCTCCTAACATTCCATAGTTCGAGGCTCAACTATGATTTTCACAAATTAAAAAACTTGGTTTTCTTCCACTGATTTATTTTCTTGGTACATGTTTCGACACAACGGTGTCAGCATCAGGTACAAATTTTTAAGAGGTATATATATTATAAGGGATTTGGGGACTTTCTCTAAGCATTCCAGATAGACCCCTCAAAAACCCTAAACAAGCAACATATCTCGAGAAAATAATATTGTGTGCCTGCAGACGAATACTCAATATAATGACGTTAGAGTAAACCGTGTAGCTACCGAACATATTGCAATCAGTGGAATAGCTATCGTCTCAAAAAAAGTTACTCATAAGAATTAGATCATTTGAGAATCATAAAATTATTTCTCTCCTAACAGATGACAACTCACCACTGAAATCGAGGTCAAGTGAAGAAATCGTAAACAATGAGTAAGAGGAAGAGAGAATTAAGCGCACGGGAAAAATATTGAATTACAAGCAAAGAAACACGAACGGTTGTTAAATGGTATGCTATTATTTTCCTCCCTCTCGTCAACCCCTTCCAAGTAGCCAGGAATCAACAACTTCAGCATCACGTGGAAACGTGACCAACTGGATTCTTCTGATGTCGACACAATGCGGAGAAACCGTTAGCAAGCGATATGCCGTCGCAAGAGAAGAAAAAAGTCAGGTAGATGTAATTAATATGATAGCCGACTATATCCATGTACATTTTCGTTTGTTCAAATATAAGCGGAGTGTATTCATTGGGAGCGTAAAAATGCTGTTGATTTTGAGGAGAAGTGTTCCTCGCTTTTAGGCGACGCAGCCGCTCGACCGATCGAATTTCTCACGATTTCCGACCCCAGATTTTTTGGGAACGAATTATGTCATCAGCTTGAAATTTTCAGAATATAAGTAATACACCATTGCCATATGAGACCTGTATATGAAATGTGACAATTAGATCTCGGTACAAAAATAAACCATCGGGGAAACCATGGAGTGTATTTTTACAAAAATAAATAACTGTAAAATTTATTTGAAACTGTAACTGGAATAGTCGTAAACATAGGATAATGTATACATCCTAATTCAATCGGAATACTAAGTAGAATATAATAGAATTTATGTAAGGCAAGGCGACACGTTGTTCAATGTTGTAAGATAACATCTATAATGGTTTAATTTCGACAAGCTATTTGAGAGATGATATGCTCGGATAGTGATTCAAATATTTCAGCCTTTTCTCATAGACCTTTGGTCAAAGTAGACTTTACCTACGCAATGAAAACCAGGCAACACTATGCAAGCGACTGTTGCCTAAGCTCTGAAGTCATAATTCCTCGATCGGGTGCGAGTGCTACCATCTAGAAGATTTTCTACTCAATATTTCCTAATCGAAGAGTAAGACGCGTCCTCTTAAGGTTGAATATTTAGAGCAGATTACACTCGTTATCCTATTCGAAGAGAAAAAGACACCACCGCCCTTTGGGTGGAAAGTAATACGGATCTTATGTGACACAAAAAATATTTTTGCCCACTTTCGCTGTAGTGATGCAACTTACAACCATGCTTACGTAACGTTCCATTCGCATTACAGATCGAGATAGCCGAAGTCAAAAGAAAGGATAGCGCAAAAAAGCATATTCTCTTTCAAGACCCATCTCGGTTAACTAGTCATGCAGAGCCACAATCAGCGGCAACGCTGCAGGAGGCAAAGCTGCGAGATAGCAAAAGTCAAGAGCAATCATAATACATTACTAGCGCCTCGTAAAAGCAAACTAGTCGACCAAAAAAGGAACGAATGGGTTCAAATCCAGTCTTATCTCCATGTCCTACTTGGCAATGCGTGATCTATCTAATGGATGTGACAAGGAGGTAAACCTACATCAGAATACTATATGCTGGAATGGGCCCCCAGATAGCAGGCAGTAGAAGTTTTATTGCTGAGTTTTTGTTCTACTGTGCAATCCCCTCTCGTTATCTTGTATCAGATTGAGCAAATTCCCTAAAGCATTTCTAGCAACTTTGAAACAAAAGTTAAAAAGTTTGCGCAAGCGAAAAACGTGAATTTCTATTAAATGGACTTCTATGGCTTCTTTGATGATAAAACAGAACTATTTTAATACATCTTTATTTCACTTCAATAGTTCCTTTTATTTGACCATTTCATTTTTTAATTTGATGTTTTAAAAAAATAAATTTATGAATAATGCCTCAAAAAATGACCTTGTGACACTGAGGGGTCGCGACGCAGAAACTAAAAAAATGCTTTAAAGCATTGAAAATGTAATGATGCGCAAATGAACCGGATAAAAATAAAACTTTATTACATATATCTCCTTAAGATATGTCGAGTTAGAGTTTCATCCTTCATTTCTCCAAGACTAAATGAACGGCCAGATTAATTCGGTGAAATTCTACAATGGCAGCGGTCGAAACCTTGTTTGGAATCCACATGGTGGCATAAAATGATAAGTGGTATTTCAAAGAATTCGAAGATGGAGTCCTTCTGAGATCTCCAGTCAGAGAAAAAGTGAAGAAATCACTTGATCCGTTAACCAAATACATTATTTTCGGATGTAACCTTTATAAGTAGCTTACGAGATGAGGTTCTTTAGAGCTACCCAGACGTTATGAAAAGTGAGCCTCAGTAAGGGATCCCCTTAGTAGAATTATGAGCCAACCAATAGATGGTGCAAAGTCTCAATGAATGATCTTCTCATTTCACTGCTTTGAGTATTCTGCAATTTATTACTGACATTAAAGCCTGTTCCTTGCTATCCGGAAGTGATTAAAAGGAGTCGTCAGGAAAGAATATAAAATGTAGGTATTGGTGTTGTAGCACGCTGGCTCCTGGGAATTTAATATCCGGAAAATGGTCCTCAAAAGGATTCGACGAAGAGTAACGCCCGGAGTGGAATGGCGTTGTGAAAAGAGAGAGAAAGGCCAACGGTTGGAATGGCTGTAGAAAGTAGGAGAGCTTTTTTGATGCAACAGGATTCTTGATGGAGTAAAAAAGTGTATATGTTGAAACGTCGGCATTTTTTAAATCTGGGTATCCCCAGTTTGCATTACATTCACGTCATTTTCTTCAGATATTATCCTACCTTGAAGTTTAAGCCTTCACTTAATTGAAAATAGTAATCCTCAAATAATAAATTGATACTATCGCTGGTTCTCAGAGATGGTGAGAAACATAAGGGGCAAATTTTATATCGATGTCATCACGCAAATTTAATGAAAGCTCCTTCCCAGTAAACATTACTCGGCAGAGAAACATTGAATGAGACCAGCCATATGAAAAGTAATGCATTAATTTCACAATAATTTTCCTATTGGAAAACATGAAATACTTGAAATAAACTTATGCATTTTGGGCCAGCTGTTGCATACTTAGTGATTTTAGGATGCCGTTTAATAAGCAGTCTGCCTACAAACCATGTAAGGTTGTCATTATTAATAATTTCAAGGTATCAGTGGCAAATGCACTAAGTATACAAGTGGGATAAGACTTAAATTAATGACCTTAAGGGGAATTAATGACCTTACATGGCCTAAATTATTTGTTTAACAATTTTAAAAGTTTTTGGATTACAAATGGAGGTGATGAAGGCATGTTTGATCCATCGAGAGTATAAGTGAGGTAATTACATTTACAAACTACTCTGCGAGCTGCCGCAGTGGCATGTGGCAGGAACTGTCAAAATACCAGACGTTTAAAGGAGCCTTATTGTAAAGCCGTGTAAAGGAGCCGTACTGTTGAAGCCTTGAGTGTTGGAAACGGAGCTCAGTTCTTGGCCACTATTGTTTCAAACTATGGACACTTATTGTGCATGGGAAGAAGAAATTGTTGTACCTATCTGTCGCTTATATATCTCTTTTTTTATCGCGTCTATCGAGCGATGCGGTGTCAACATATTATTCCCTGTGTTACACTGAAATGTGATGATATTTGGAGGAGAGCCGATAAATGCAATGTCCATACTTAAAGACGACGTGGTTGCTGGATAAATAAGGCTCTTACCAATTTAGTAACAAAAAAGAATAAAGTGACAGTGAGAGCTTTGGTAAAAATTAACTGGATAGCTGAGCTCACTAGAATCGGGGATTTTATCAAAATATACTTCCAGATAGGAAGAAATGATAGGTAATACGGTACCAGAAGAGGAACTGGTCAGTAATTTATGGCTCAAAAACGCCTTATTCCGTTAATTCACATCCAGGACAACTCCAGATCTTCTTTTTAAACAGTTTTAATGTGAAACCCATGTTGCCATCTGTCAAGAGTTTTACGATCACTTTGCATTCTCACTTAATTATGTAATTATAGGCAGGTGGCCCAAAGCTCAAAAACAGGGGCCAAAGCCCAAAAAACAGGACAAAGATGTAGATTTTAATTAATCAAAAAGAGAGACCGCTTCGTTGCCTTTTTGATTATTCCATTAACAGTTGCGAGCGTAATGCATAACTTAATATGGAGGCCAATAGCTTCCTATCTCGAGCAATAAAAATTCCATCCTGAAATTCGATTTTTGGCGTAAAAAATGGCCAAAGATCAACTTGATAATCCTATCCATCGAGCGGCTTTGTATAAAGAGGTTGGTAATTGTCCCCACAGTCCTAGAGCACTGCTTGCAATGAAAAGAATCTAAGTAAATAATGAATGGAAAATTTCACTACTTCACTATTTATGTTCATTCCTTCATATAATCATATTTATTGAAATGTTACATTCGTGATCATCCCGTCTGAGTTTTCGGCATTAAAGCTACCAAAGAAAAAGCACTTAACGTTCGGCTACTTCCAAAATGAACGGACTCTGTATTCAGAGGAGGACAGGGAGGCTCAAAAATTGATCGATTCTGGATGGAAACCATATTTCACTATAGTCATATTCATAGAAACTCTGGAATCGGAGTCTGAGTGACGGCACTAGATCTATCAAATCACCTAAAAGAAAATGCGATAAACTATCGGTATATTGCAGCAGAAGATCGATAATCCGGAATTCTAAACAACGGAAGTATCAAAACATTGGAAGGCTTTCAAGAGTTCTGTAAACATCATGTTTTATATTGCGCCATGACATTTACGGCTATTTAGCGGTTATAAAAACTACCAAAAGTCGTTTGCTTTGTGTCACCCCCACGGGTGTCAGGATGAGTATTTTCTTTCTTTTTGTGAACTGGTGACAATTTAGATAATTTTATATTAAAAATGTATGGTACTATGAATGTTTGTTTTTTAAATTACATGCCTACTAATCGGCTGTAGCATCTTATAGGACGACTCACTATGAAAGTGATCTGAGCATCGGAAATATCGCAATTCCGAAACGCATCTGTTCTTGCAAATTCCGAACTTTCGAACTTCCATTTTATGAAATGAACGGACGCTATAGTCAGAAGAGGACTGGGAAGCACTAACATAATTGTTAAGATTTAAATAAAAATATTAGTCAAGATATAAAAATAGAAATCTCCTCAAGAAATAGGCTTGTTCATGGTGCAATTTTAACGAGGCTGTCGAGTCACATTAATTACGAGGGGTGGGAGTTGGTGGAGAAATCGGCAGTCTTTTGCCTTCGAGGGACCGTGAAACTCGAGAAACGTCACTCACATACCCCCCTTTCACATTCTCGCTTCTTCCACACCCTTCCATTTTCCCCACTCAGGTCCACACCACTCCCCCGAGCTCATCTTCACCCTATCCCCCCCCTCACCCCTGCGGGGGATGAAGGGAAGGGGAGAGGGGCTGGACACCGTCGGGCGTCGAAAAAATTACCCCACGACGGCGGCGGCGGCAAAGCGAGGACGCATTTAAAAGTCTCTCGCGTCGCCGCTTCGAATGGGGGGGGAGAGAGGGATAATTGAAGCCTTATACAAGAGAGGGGGAACTGTGGAAGAGCCGTAATAAAAAGCTACTCGTCTCCACACACGAGAGAGGATGGGCCGGGGAAAAAATTTTTACGCTCTGTGGGGTGTGGAGTTCTTTCACTCACTCTATCTATCTCTTCCCAGGCATCACCACCCTCCCTCCCTCCCGTATCGCCTCTTAGCGGTCAGTGAGTGAATAAATGGGTGTATACACCGACCCCTGCCAGATGTGCCGATTGGCTCTCATCTATCTTTTCGAAATGTCGGGCGTTTGGATATGCGTCTAAGTGAGCATGCCGACGATTCTGTTACCAGCATCGCCCATCTACAGTCATCTAATACACAGAGAGAGATTGTTTCTCGCTGGTATTACATAGCATTATGGTTACAAAGACCGAGCGACCCTCGATACCCGCAGTTTAAAATGGATCTAAATATAATCTTTGGCCACCAAAAAGGAATATTAAATGAAAAAATAAAAGTATCTGCATTACCAATTGAGCATTGTGAAACACGTTTTATTATTTCAAAATTTTGTATGTTTAATGGCAATGTTTTCGTAGATTATCCTCCAGAGAAAATCAAGAAAGATGCAAAATCCGGTGACCCATGAAAAAATGTAACAGTTACATATCACAACCATACTTCCATTTTGTGTCTATTTTGTACTGCATTTTTCATTTGATTGTTGATGTCCTTACAACTGTTTTCTAGCTCTATTATATGTTTGTAGTATTATCAATTTAATTATGCAATCATTCATGCAACGCAAGGACTCAACTCTTTCGTGTTCGTTTGGTGATTCCTCACCACAATTATGTATAGTGCTGTTTTCATGATTCTCTTATTATGTAATTTGTTTCCTTAGAGGACAAAATGTTCGACATTGATAAATTCATTTTCATGTATTCATTTATTCTAGTTCTACATGAAGCAATGAAGATTTAGAGATACATAACATTTGATTATTCAATAATGTATTTTTGAAGAAATAAGTCTGGCAAACGGCAAGGGAAGTCAAGTTATGTATGATTGGAAATGTCAAGTACAGAAAAATTCTTGATTATAACCTCTTTCCACAAATGTCTGCTTAATAACACACGAAAAAATGACAACGGCACTATCAGATTTAATATAAACCTGCGGAAGAATTCATTAGTAGCTGTATAATGCCAAAGTTGCCAATGAAAGTTCCTATTCTTAACGGAAAGCAGAGGAAAACAAAATAAATGAGATTGTTTCTACACATATGATTTCTCAATATTGTTCTCTTAAATTGTTTCAAAATGCGGCAGAAGAAGTTTCTTTTTTACGTTCATAGGTTTTATGTTGGTTGTGTAGGAAATATGGATACATGCCAAGGAGCCTGGGGACATTTACCAAATGTCCACAGGTGTCACCGGATTTTTGACTCCAAGCAAAAAAACATGAAAATGCTTCTTATTACATCATATTTCAAGTAAAAATGACATTAAAACACTTATCTTAATATTCAAATTTTCATAAACCAAGTCCGATCATTTCAGATTAGCAAACAGGTGTTTACTTTGACATAAATTGACAATCCATTTCTAAGGGGAGATCAAAATACTAAATGAAAGGCGACATTATGAGGGATTTTTTTTAACGATCACGAGATAAAAATAACATAAAAGCGGGAGAACTTAATTGCTCATGCATTCGCGAGACTACCATAAAAGGCCAGGTTGGAAAGTGCTTCCTTTGCTCATTGAACAAGAATCTCAATAGTCCCGATAAAACTTAGAGCTCACGTTCAATGTATAAAATCGTGAAGTTAGTGAAGAAATAACCATGTTAGACTGTAGGATAAATGTCCCCTTCGCAAGACCATAGGTAAGCTTCATTGAGGGTCCTAGGGTTGTTGTGTAACAAGTACTGGATTAGTATTCAATTTTTCAAGCACACCTATTTGATATCAATGTAGACCGAGAATTTAGATTTTTTACCAGAAATGAATAAAAGTATGACTTAAATTGGAATTCTTAATCTAAATATTCGGAAGCTCAGAAAAAATATTATATGGCCTCGCATGAAGAGAATAAAAAGCAATAGAATATTATTATCAGTACTAATTACGTTAAAGTAGTGAGAGAAATAAATGACTTCTATCAGTTGTACATTTGAATGTAAGGGTAAAAATCTAGGAGGTTATTTATTTATTTCTATTATGAAAAATTAGGAGTATCTGATGGATAAATTAGGAATGCCCAACGATTAGAAATAACAAAATATTATCGCCCAATCAATTAAAATAGGATTTATACCTCAAGAAAGATAACAGAAAACAAGAGCCTACTTTTGAAGCATTCGCTATGAGGTTGATAGGGCATGTAGTTCTGTTATACAACCCTTTTACACCGAAGAGAAGTATTGATCTAGATTCATACGATAAAATTCGCTTAAAATTGAAAGAGTGATTTAGATAATAAATATAAAACGTGAATGACTGTTTAAAAAATTAATATCTACAATTATGTCATCCACCAGAGATGGCCATATTTTTAAGGATAGATTTTATAGCGTGTTTTAAATATTAATACTTCTAAGAGGGGCCAAAATTGCAATTCAAAGCGCTGAGTATTTCCTAACGAACGGTTTTGATAACTGCTGTAATTAAGGAACGGGCTCTTAACTCACTTATTTACTCCAAAAAGCCAAAACACGCCGTAACCGCACCATCTTCCTCAGCGATCTAAATGGAACTCATTTGGTATTTTGGGAGGGGTACCTCAGCCTCCCGCGAGCGCTGATGACGCAACGGACGACTAAAGGGTGGTGATCAATCCGACTGACATCCCCTTTCCCGTGGTTTCGACGCGTATATATCAAACTCAGAAACGAAGTGATTGACGTTCGGGACGGCAGTGTGAACCTCTAATGTTCGACAAATGACTCAGGAAGATGAATATATGCATCCCTTCAGTTCCCAGGAGCTTTCCCGCAGTGAGTCAGTGAGGGCGGCGGTGGCGGCTGGCCTCGCTTCAGTTGCGTGCGCTTACTATGTCATCGGGCGAAGATGGGCGTGACGCGGTATCGGAGCAGTCGTAATCTCTGATTCGGGAGAAGTTCTCTGAAAGGGCGTTCGCGGAGGAGAGTGGGAGAATGTTCGTGGTTCATTCATGGGGAAGAGTAGATCGATTAGAGTGAATCCACAAGTGAAGAGGACGACGTAGATAACCAAAAACTTAAGCCAAGACGGAAGAAAATCAGGTTGTAAAGAAAATTTAAGAGTATAAGGAGGAGATGTTTGCCTGGTTCTATTATATCTGGAGCAAATATCATGGTTATAGTACTTTTAAATTTAGAGACGCTTGCTCTTGGGAATCAACATTTAAGCCAAAGGACTCATAATTCAGTAAATAAAAATGAGCGAGAAATGAATAATTAGAATTCTCGCATTTGAAAGTTGAGGTCAACTAGAGATGATTATAAAGGGGTAATATTTAGACAATAGCGATGAATGACTTATCCAAAGAATGTCTGTATAACGTATCGTAACACTATTTTATTTCTCACAGAATATTTCTTAATATATCATAACACTCGTTTTATTTTACACATAATACTTTTTAATACACTATAACACTCGTTTGTCTTCTCAGAACATTTTGCTACTCTCACTCACAAAGAAAAACTCAACGTAACACTCTCTCAAAACACCGCCTCTCGTTCCCTCACTCGCGGCTGTCTCTCCATCTCCCCTTTTTCATTTTTCAATATTTATTTTTCTTCCGCGTCCCTGGTTACGCATTCTTGGACCATGGTTTGCACTTTCAATTCACTAATAAATTACTTCACAACATAGTCGTTTTGTTACAGTATTTCGTGTATGTATGTATAATATGTATTTCCACAATGCTCTCTTTCACTTTCGGACTGTTTCATATTGATAATGAGAGGGGTTGTTACAGGATGTATGTTCCCCTCTCTAAGTTTTTGTGAGAAAGGGGAATGTAAATAGGTAGAAAAGAAAAAGGAAAAATTTAGCTAAGGACCTATATAATATATAAAACTTTTCCAATTTTTCAAAGCAATTTTTTGAACTAACCCTCTGCTCTTATTCTAAATTCACAGTAGAATTCTTAAGACAAAGGTTACTTTCAAATGAAAAATGGTAACTAGATTATTGCATGCAAACAGTATTTCTTATAGCAATTTCCATCTTGAGGCCAACAAGAGTATAACAACTTCCTAATGCCCCTTAAATTGCTCATCATTTACCCAAATGGACAAAGTGAAGAGTTCACTGTTTTTGGGTATGAAATTTATAATCTACGCTCACTATCACCGTATCGGTTGATGGAATATTAAAAAATCTGAGAAAAAGAGAGCTAAGACGGAACTAACAAAATGCACCCTCTGTTCATTGGTAAGCACCGTATGGTGAAGTTATTCAACCGACTCTTATGAGTGAAATCATGCCGGATAGTGATGGAGAGTACCACTGCAGGAAAAGATGATAACTACTATTTTATGTTAAAAATACGTGTCTCCATGCACGGAACTAGAGTTTCTATCATTCACAGTAGAATTTTTGAATCCCTCAGCGTTTAATGGGAATCTTCAGTAAGTTCTCTGTAATGGTCCATTAGAGAGAGGGAGAAAGATTATGTATTAAGAAAGGACTTGATGGCCAGGTACTCGAGAAACTTTACCTCTCGGATAGGAGTTCAGAATTGACGAGGAATGAATGGGCTGACGTGGCTGCGGAGGAGAGGAGACGAAAGGGATGGAAACGGACGGCTGGCGTGCGAGAGGGAAAAGTAAGAGTGCACTAGGCAGGGGAGATGATAATCGGAGAAGGAGAGTTGGAAACTTTGGAAGAATTCCGGGGAAAAGAGGAGGAAGTGAGAATCGCAAGAAAGACGAGAGATGGAGAAGAAATAAAAGAGTTGGATTATGGACACGGAGGAAGGGGGGGGGTGTGAGAGAACGATCGCCTGCGGTGCCGTTAAGAGTGGAAATGGAATCGGTTATAGAGATAAAAAAAGGGAAGTTGGTGGCCTTCAGGGGGAACTACGGAGTAAGCATTTTAAAAGAGATTAACGACTCGGACGCTCTTAGGAACCTTTTTCCACTTAAAAAGAAAGGAATTGATAATGCCGTACTGGATCTCAATGCCAGGGATGAAATTATCGGGAAAACAAAATCGTCTCAGTGCCCGTGGCAAACGTAGAAAATCCTCGAAGCACCATATGTCAGACCCGTTAACGTCGAAAGATAAAATTAGAAACATTATGACTTCTTTTCAGGATTTACTTTCGACAACCTGCATTTTTTACCCATAATATACAAGCATATTTAATTATTCACTTGGTCATCCCGTCATGATTGCGCATTTATAATATAATGCGCGTTTGAAATAATTGATGATTTTGCATTTAGCGATGACTAGAAATCAGACAGAAGAAGGAACAGAGCCTAGGAACAAAGTATAAAATTTTGCATTGCTTGGCTAGAAAGATACCAATTTACGATACCTTGCCAACAATTGTAGGATAATTTGACCAATTAGCTGCAAATGAGAATAGTTCAGAGATGACCCGGGCTTATAGAAAAGTTACACAGCCACTAGTCAGAGAGTGAATTAAAAATATGGCATATACATTTCCAAGGACTTGACTGTTGATGCAGTGGCGCAGTTCACGTAATGTGCGATAAAATAGAATTAAATCAGATAGAATGGCTGAGCGAGATTACTGAAGAACAGACGCGGAGTATCCGCTCTTAAGACGTAAGGAAAATAGAGGACACCACGATTCGGAGAAGGAAGGCATATTGCGACGCAGAAGTGGAGTGAAAGAGGGGGGTAAAGGTGGTGGAAGGCAAGAAAGAGAACTGGTTGCTTGGTAGCCAAGTGGAGGAGGGAAGACGCTAACTCGGAAGGGAGGAGAAAGATTTAAGACTTCATTTGGGAGGACGGGGGGAGGGGAGGGTGTTCTGGGGGGCTGCTGGAGGTTATTGTGTCCCTCTCTCTCCCCGTTTCGAGATGGTGGGGTGGGAAAGTCGCGTTTTCCTTATAGGGGAGAGGGGGGTGGCTGTCTCGTAGAATATGGACAGAGGGTCGTGTGGTGAATAGGGGTTGATCTAATGCGAGCGCAGTGGAGTACGGGAGGAAGAGAGAGTTGAGGGGAAAGAGAATAGGAGATGGATGAGGAGGAAAGTGAATCCTTACAGAGAGTCACAAAACCGGGTTGGGCATCCCGCCACGTTCATGCGTGCACGCAAGCGATTCTGACAAGGCGTGATTTATGGAAATTCATTATGCTTAATGAATCAGAAGATGACATAATCACACGCACAAATGTTCAAACTTGAGACCTATGCAAACTTTGATACCCCAGTCTTCTTCGTTTATCCTAAACATTAATGCGTGCACATCGTTATACAGCTGCGAAACGCTCGCAGAATTTGAGCCAGAGCGAGCCTCTCCCCGATGAGTCCCTGATGCGCAGAGGCTTTGCTCACTGGGAACATGAGTACGATTCGGACAAAAATTCATTTTTTCGGAGCATCGCCAAAGATAAGTTGCAGCATCAGTAACAAAGCTTACACCTCATTACCAGAGGGCCATTATGTCCCTTTCATCGGGGTTCTAGATCATGCCGGAGACACTGTGAGGATAAACAAGATTTTCACTCAATCAAATCGGCTTTTTTCGTATCCTTAGTAATTATATATGTAATCGGTACGAGGGAAATTCTAGTATATCTCTTTGTTGATTCAGTGCCCGATACCACGAAGCATTCACAAGACGCTTTATTCAGTATTACAACAGCACACATTCGAAAAGCTTTCACTCCTGGACCGAGAGAATGCGATGAGCTGTCAAAAAATTTAGAAATAGTAACCCGATTTTACTTTCCCGTCGCATTGACGCTCTGACATTATTGACTCTCTGTGAGAAGAATCGAAGTTTCTTCCGATGAGGTTCCAGAATACTCTCCAGACGTTTGGCCCCCATCAAAGGTTAATCGGTGAAAGTCGGCCCATAAGAGAAGTCGAAAGTGAAGGAAGAGGAGGGACGGGAAGAAGAAACAGGGGGATTGAAGAAAGAGAGTCGCATCCAGACATACGGACGATCTCTTTGAGGTGAACTCTCCGAGCGTCAATATTTAAGTCTCCACGAACTAGAGAGATCCAATCACACACTGTGATCACTGAACGGCATTCCACTCCAACCATCCCGAGACGCGGAACTAATATCACTTTCTTTCGCGGAAAAAATCATCGCGAATTGTTGAGCACATGAGTCATCCTATCCCCATTTTCAAGAAGTTTTCTCCTATTGTTCGGCTAATTTATGCCAATATTTCGGTAAAATCTCATCTGTGAAAAGCATTTCCCATTCTGGGCTAAATGAACTTATAAACTACTTAGGGGGATACTCTGAAGAACGTCATCTTGCTGAAATTGCTCAGAATATCAAACCGTTTAGATATCTGAGCCAACTACATACCGAAAGACACTCTTTCGCAAGAACGCTGCAATTAAATAAGACTAACACGTATTTATTAAGAGCTTGGAATCAAAGTCAGTAAACCAACAAATAAGGAGAGAAAAAAAGTACGATCATGAAGATTCACTGTGATTGCTTTGAACATCAAGCGTTCACACTGAGATAACAGGTGCAAGATAGGCACCGTAGAAACATACGATGGTTTTTATCTTTAACGTCGTATTTTGGAGAGTCTTAGGATATCGATATTTCGATTTTATATATGGAAATTGTATTTCTATTACTTTAGCTCTTTTAGCGCTTCCATATTGCGCCAGTGTGTGAGGTTTCAATCCACTCTGAGTGTTAAAGAGCTGTACTTCAAAGCGTTTTATGCCACGATGAGTGCCTTTTGCGCTACGTGAAGACGTTTAAAATGACAAGAACTAGCAAAAATCTCTTGAATAGCGACATTAACAGAATCTAAGAGACGTCCTTGAGAGTGACATTCTTCTCTCTTCAGAGGATCACTAAATATGAATTCTGTTACCGATTTCCATTTTCCCCTTTTTTTAAAAAAGGCTTGACAAATTGAAATTTAAATGTGACACAAAATATGGTCATATGTGCCGCATGATAAACCAATATTTGACGCATGATATAGCCAAAAGATAAAGACGATGTTGTGATTGCTCGCTGGTTTTTTCATCGCACGGACTTCTCTGGTTCGAGATAGCAGACGAGACTCTAGACACCCGCGAAAATTTTAAAACAAATAACATGATACAGTGCATTACGTAAACTTGACAAACATCAATCGGTAAACATTCATACTCATAGTGAAACAAAAACTTATCTGCTGTAGGAAGAGCACTAAAAAGAGATGGAGTAAGGGAAGGGACGGGCACTATGTGATGCCGATAAGATGTACGCGAGTAAGAGAGGCTGTGTACCTCCAAGCAATTCCACGTCCGGGAAAAAAAGCACAAGAGGAAATGCTTAAAAGAAAAAGACACACAGAAAGCCTTGATAGAAGGTCGGATTACGAGAGCGACAGTAACAGGAGTAATGAGGACAAATCTCAATCGAGTAGAAAGTTGTTCCAAGGGTTTCTAGGTCTCTGAGCCAGCGGTGCTTTCAGCCAAGTGGAATAGGAGACATACGTCATAAAGTGAGGAAACAATAGAAACGGGCATGGTACACTGGGTGAACAAAAAGATATGCTTTCCTTTAGGAAAAATAATAGTACTGTAAGAACGCGTTAATCTTACGACGTGACGGAAAAACGAAGAAAGGATGGCTCACTTAAATATTTAGCATATATATTTTAACCGAGGAGTAGAAAACTTTCGGTACTGTCATAAAAAATTTAATACTTATCTTTATATAAATTTTGAAACTGCTACTCAAAAGATGAGACCAATATATAATTAGGAATATTTTCAAATGGTTATATTTTTGCAGTAAAGTATTTCAAATCCCTCGAGTACATTTTTTTCATTTGCGCAAGGATATGCCATGATAACTGTAAATAAAATAAATAGAAAACTACAAAAAAGCACTGATAGAAAGCTTAAGAATATGTTAAAATAAATGAATTTTCAATTGCTTATAATTTTGACACATATATTTTCCTAATCAGGCATCCCTATCTGCTCCAACCACTCGTCAAAGTACTTAAAACCGAATAATCAATATTTGACATGGCTACTATGTTCTTGTATCAGAGCTGTAAAGAGCAAAAACCTTTACTCAGATTTGCAAATGACGCTTTATTTTAGTTTTCAATGTTATATCAGATGGTAAACACACATTTTGGGGTATATTCTTTTACTTAAAATTTGAATCGTACGTTTCACTATTTGGAGGTTAATTATATAAAATTTCGTGATCGTCAAAGCAAGGTTGGAGGAGAACCTGGTATTATTTCTAACATAAGTAGTGACCGAAAAGCCAAAACGTAAGCCGTCCCAGCCAGTCGCAAATGCAAAGGTTTCATAGGAAAACCAATACCCCCAACCCATTTCTCTTCCTCTCGTAAAAACTTGACTCTCGTCGACATGGATATGAGGAAGTGCTAAATGGACTCCTGCTACAGGGGAGGGGAAGACGATGACCGTGGTGGAGTGCGGGTCGCCGTCACTCAACTGTTTCTCCGCCCCCCTCCGGAAAGACTGTCTCGGCGACAGAGTTCACGCCCGGCAAGCTTTTCTCAGGGGTCCGTGCACGCAGGGGCGAAGACGGGCGGGAGAAGAGAGAAATGAGTTTCCATTAGTCTGGACACAAGATGTGTAGCAAATGCCGCAAGGGAAGGCTTCGGCGGGGTTCTCGCCAAAGAAAGCCAACTGGAAATCAAAGAGGGAGGCTTCACACGACACACGCATGCAATAAACGGCAATTTCCACGGGAAAGACAAAGATATAATATCACCGTCTTTGGTAGAATCAGTGCATTAGGCGAAGAGAACTTTCGGACTGATCACAACACAATTTTTAGCGAACAACTGCTCAGATAAACGCTTATAAGGTACGGTATAGGAAAGACAACGATTTAATAGGTACGGTTCTTATCGCATGGATGAATTAGATAGTAGAATTTACTTACTAATGTCTACACTTTAGTGTACAAATAAATGGTCTGGTGAAACGATAAATATCAAAACATTTCTTAGCCAACAGTTGTAAAAAAGTTTATTTTACTCCAAATGGCATGTCGCTTATGTGGCCTAACGCTCATTATTTCATTATCAGTCAAGAGTTGCAATAGCCGTCACAGAAGTGTTCAAGCTGCACGATAATAGACTGGCCGTCCAAATAATACAAAAGAGATAAGGATGCGTCATAAGCACCAGGCTGTATGTATGCAATATTGAGGAGAAGGAATGGATATAGAAGAAAACGGAAGTTTCTTCTGTATCCATTCCTTAATCCTTCAATAATTAATCAAGATAATTTAGCCTCGTTCACAACAACTAACTTAAAGAAATATAAATATATTGTAGCACTGAAAGCAACGTAATTTGAAGAAAAAGACTCGGCACCTTAAATAGAAAGCTCTCAAATTCAAAGACAAAAGATTAGGAAATATTTGAACAAGAATATGAATAAAGCAATACTCTCAGCACATGAGAAATACTATCTACAGTTCAGAGCGCACTTTTTATTCCTAATTTATCCTATCATTCTTCGGGAAACTACTGAAAAAATCACACGCATGTTTGAAAGAAGTAAAGAGTAGTTGGATGAATTAACCCTCGTTCACAACAACTTAACTTGGCGTAACTTAAATTGGCGCATCGCTGAAGATGAGCCCTTGAGAATAGCACCTGCCATTCCATAACGACTCAAGTTGGCTAAAATTGACTCCTCGTAACCTGAAGTTAATACCAGCTCACTTTTCTCTCAATCTCAGACAATAGTGTGGCCTGCCTCGCCATATTAAAAGAATGGCTTTGTTGCAAAGTCGCCTGCGGGTAAGTTAAGACGGGTTTACCCATGAAAGTCACTTCCATGACAGTAGAATTGGAAGTCGCTTACATGCGACACATCGATGAGTGAGCACGAACTTCCAAGGCAGTAGGGGCCGCTAGTGGTGGTAGTCGACCGCGGTTGCTACTGCAAGGAAAATAGACTGGTTTCTCTTTTTCCTATAGATTCTGCGATAAGATCGCAACACATCCGGTGAAATCTTGGTCGCATGACAGCAAACGGAGATTTAAAATGTAAACAGCGAATAAATTACTAGGAGGAGAACTCATTGTTGCTTATATAAATATTTATTTGTACTTAATAATATTTTCAAGTCTAAACAACCTCCTAGGTAAGCTTTATGACTAATATCTTATTAAATATTAATAATTGATGTCACAATGGACACACTTGATTCAACGTAATAATGCATAGTTATTGTATTGTTACCGGATTTATTGGATTTTAATTATTATCATACTCATTGTTTATTTTTGTCGTCCATTTGTTTGGGAAAAACCGGAAGTAATGTGTACGTAGAACAATGCCCTACATGTGACGATACGGTAAAATATATCGCTAAACTTGCTACTTCCATGGAAGTCAACTGCTATCTGTAAACCCGCCTTCAGAGCGAAAATATATTCGGAGACGTTGATCAAGTTTGTCAACAAATTACCCAAATATTTACGGCAAACCTTCCATTTAAATTCTTCTATAGGTCAACGCACTATTATCTAATGTCTGCACCTCAACTGAGCTGTTTCAGGGGAGCTAACGACATGTCTCAAAACTCACGCTATCGTTAGGACTTATTGATCGATTTTAAGATCGACTTAGTCAGTGACGCGCTGTGATTGGTTAGAAATTTCACACACTGGCCCGCTTTCGAAGAGAGAATAAGCCAAGTTACTCCATGACAAGTCGTCATGAACGAGTCTTCATTGTCTAGATTCATGGTTTTGGAAGCATGTGCCCAAAGAGAGCGAAAAAGGATGAGGAGAGAGGATCGGGTCCATATGGCAGATCGAGACACACGACGGCATGCGCGGTCCGGGTGTTGCTCTGTCAAATGGTCGGGAGTGTAGAGGGAGGGGCGGGAGGGAGGATGAGCGGAAGAAGCCTTGAATCAATCAAATGAGCAAGCCACTAAAGTGAGAGAGAGAGGAGACAGCTGAGTAGAAGCGTGGCCGAAAATCCGAGTCAGTCGATGTCAATGCCATTATGCCCTCGAAGGGGGCTCCGCGCAGCTGATGCCATCGGGACGTGAAAGCACCGATCGAAGACATGACTCTAACGAGAACGCTCTACATACGACTGTGATGCATCTGTGTCCGCATTTTTCAAAGGAATAACCAGGAAATAACTGCATTGGGACGTACTCAGTGGCCAAGAATGATGAAAAATGCCATCGATAAAAAAGAAAGAAATACTTTTCGGAGGAGAGTGGGGTGAAGTTAGAGTGGGCTACACGTGCCTGTGTGCCTTTTCGGAGGAGAGTGGGATGAAGTTAGAGTAGGCAACACGTGCTTGTGTCCTTAATGTTTCAAGGATAATGATCTCTCTATAAATAGTGATTAGTTCTGCCATAAATAGAAATACGAGCAATATTTAAATCTATTCTCTAAGACAGTTTCTTAAAAAATCTTCATACAAATGAGAGAACCTCTTGCAAACGAAAGAAGATAATATTAGTTCTATACCCTCGATAGTTTGGAAATTATTTCACTTTGTAATATTCCACAGAAAGTTGTATTTCTTCCGATTTGGATAGTCGCCTCGATAATGACTGTGTTGTAGTCGAAACCATGGGTCGCAAGAAATAAAACATTCTGTCGAATATTACAAAGTGAAATAATTTCTAAACTATCAGAATGTGGTTCGACCAAGTTAAGCCTGAAAATTTGATATATTTTCTTTATCCTCGCTTGTAAGTTCATTTCATGCATTTCAAGCATGATGAAGGAAACGTCCTTTCATGAAACTTGCTTCATGAAACGACATTCAATCGGATGAAAAGATTAGTCAATTTGCATCTTTACTGCCCACCATTTTTTGATGGGCATTAGCAATGGCATCCAAATAGTCTGAGGAATTTTGCCCTGAAACGAGTAAGATATCTTACTCTAAGCTATAGCGTAATCATTAGATTGATCTCAGTGGTGAAACGAATTCTTTGCAGCAAAGTAAAGCAATGATAGGTACCCTAAGACAAATATCTAAGGTTTCAGAAGTTGAGTAAAAAAATCATATCGGTTGATGCACTTAGAATACTGTCAAGTGTGACCGATCACAGGTCAATAAAATGGCTAAGGCAAACACTAAATCTGTCAAAGGAGGCATCATTTTTATATAATTAATTTTTTATCTCACAACATTAGCTAAACTTCAAGAAAATGCTGATAAAAAATAAAATAAATATATATATATATATATAAATTTAAAAGCAGTAATTGCCAATATATATTATGAAACTCGAACATACCATTACTTTACACACACAATATTCAAATTAATGATCTTCGACCAAAGTTGGTTATTTTTTGATTGCGCACGCATACATTTATGGTATGAAAGGAAGACTTCTTTTATACTCTTTTACACAACTATAAAATCTGTCCAGATGAACTAGAAAGCTTAACTCTTTTGCGCTACTTAAAAATATACGTACGTGTGGGTCCGACGATTGACCGCAATTGGAACGATTTCGACAGTAATTATGAGCATTTGTTCCGCTTCCTTCGCTAAAATTACGAGGTGGGATATTAAATAACTGCGAAAATTTGGAGTCCTCCGATAACAGATAAAATCGCCTCCCGGTCACGCCACATGAGCTCATCCCATGGAATGAAATTTACTTCGCCTTAAAAAGCTCACAGAGCAATAAAGGCACCCCATTGGCCAAAATATAATGAGAGATAAACTGATGCTTTGAGATCTCTATCGGCACGAGAGGAATAAATTGGCAGGTCTTCGAGAACATGGAGAAAGGGAAGGACGCATCCAATAAGGGCCGCCGTGCGTGAAATTGGAGCACTAGCCATTCTATTTAACAGCACTTGCCAGAAGAGACGTAACATCTCATTTAATAGACTCCATGATGAAAATGACGCAATCAACTGCGAGTAAAATAAACGTGTAGAAAAACTTCGTCAGAAGAAAACCATGGTAATGATGATTAAAACTGGCAGTGACCAGTAAAGTTTTGCTCTTTTCCCTTCTTTTCCACGCATAAAGTATTTTCATTAAGATTAATTTCTGTCTTATTTTCCGATAGTGTTGTCAAATATATGAACTTAATGCAAAAATAAAGAGAAAATTACTTCCAGGGTGAAGTTTCGCGTGTGTGAAAAAATTTAGTGCTTGTTTTAAGCCATGCTCCTCTTTCTTTACTCTTTGGGATACAGCATCAGGATAACTAAGATCACATGTATTTGGTGACTGCAAGATGCAAGCACAGAAGGAAGACTGGCGCTATTGTTAAAGTATTTTACTTACGTGAATCATGTAAAATGCGTTCCCTAATTTCAGGACTCGCTCGAATGCGTATTTTCTAGGCCCCCGTAGAAAAAGTAATTCCTCGTGCGGATTTGAGATAGCGACTGAAGAATTCTTAAGTTATATTGATCGATAGATAAAAGAATAAGACTGATATTTATAACGAAACTGAGAATTGCATTTTCCCTTATCTTCTGTGAAGAATTAATTTCTTTCCCATTATCTCCACGGGAGAGTGGACTCCGTAATTCGAGCTTCTTTCCTCGCTTTGACCTCATTTATCTCAATGGAGATCGAAGTGATTTCCATCAATTCGAAAAGAAGAGAAGAGAAGAAGTCAAGAGAAGAAGTCAAGGGAAGAAGTCAAGGGAGGAGTGGAGAGAAGCACCTTGACCCGTGCGCGCGTTCTCTGGTGCTCACCGTCAAGACACGGCAGGCGCCGCACGTGACGCGGCAGAGAAGTTAAACGGGGAACGCATCGGGCGAGAGATTCTGTTTCTCCGCGCGGATATTCTGTTGCGAGCATTTTTTTCCGTTTACTACCGGAGTCTTTTAGCCCTTGGCGAGATGAAAAAAGGAAAAATAAAACACGAGGCTGGAAAAAATACACCCAGTCGAATCGTAATCCGCGTTCAGTTTATTCCACTTTCGTCCTTGACCCGTCCTCACCGCCCCAGCACCAAACTCTCTCAGTCGGCCTCTCCGACTTCCTCTTTCTCCTCAAAGGCCAGCGACCTGGAACAGTATACATTCACGTGCTACACTACCTTAATGCAGAGCTTATTTTGAAAGATCTCCAACCTGTAATCTCATCTATAAAGGTTGGTTCTCTGCAATTTTCTTATAGCACTAGTATAGAATTTAAATTCAATTCAATATATATTAACGATATGCCCCCTTCAGCATAGCTTTAGCGATCCAATTGAATGTTTAAAACAGATAATAGTACACTTTCCACACACTTGTCCCAACACCTGCCATATCTTTAGAACTAACATGATAATAACTTGTCTTCTCTGTTTATTATTGTTATTTTCCCATATAGATAATTGTCATTTAGGCCAATCATCCAATTAACAATCTTTAAGCACCTAAAATAGAGTTCAAACATCGTATTAGATAAAGAGAAGTGTAGAGCTAGAAACCTAACTTCATTGGCTGCAATACACAGGTACTTTTACAATAAGGATTGATATCACGGAATCCGAGGTTACTGTGTTAGCTGCAGCGAGATTTGAATGAAGCAATGGAAAACAACAGATCACAAGCGTTAACCATTCACTATGATTCGTCGAGCGTTGACAATCACGACTAGATAAGATCCACCTTTGAAAAGGAGTTTTAATGAAGCCCCGGCTTATAATAATAAGCAACCCGTATGGCTCAGCAAAACAAATCAGAAAAGCAAACGTGCATCTGATAAACGCTAATTAATGCTACAGGGAATTTTTGCCTGTATTATAATTTTCCATTGTCTTAATTTATATGGATGTACGCGTTCATGCCTCTGAAGAACCGTGAAAACCCAAATGCCTATTCAGCACCTTGGATAGCAAAACGGAAATGCAAATAAAACGCCAAGAGTACCTAAGGATGTTGACATCCATTGATTTGAAATTCCAAAAATAGATGGGTTTAGTAATGTGTCAAATAAATTTTGAATAGATGAAATGATTAAATATCGATCATCTGGAATTTGGATAAACTGTATTTAGATAAATCAGCATCTCGTGACAAATGATATTTGTTAAGCTCAAGGCGATCCCCACGTTTCTTTGGGTGAAGAACGAACGAGTCATCTTTAAAAATTCCTATTCCTCATCAATTCCAATAGGTAATGCAGGGCAGAATGATACGCTTTGGCGGTTGAATAGCAAAAATGACATTTCTTAAACATTTTAACTATCAAAACAAACAAATTCTCGTAGGTGGGTAAAAGTTTATCCATTCTGGTATAGTACATTTCCAGAGCCGAAGATTGTCTTGTATCCTCACGAGAAAATCCATCTCTTTCAAGAGAAGCAGAAGGTCGAGCTATTCAACTAAGATTTTTCTCCCCAGTAGTTTTGCTTACGGAAGGAGAGGATGAAAGAGAAATGAGCGAGGAAGGAGGCAAAGCGCTGGGAGGCAAGGGAGCGAGGAGGATTCTAGAAGAACGTCCTCAGGAGAGCGGCCGAGACAAAGGACAAGGACAAAGCTTAAATGGCGCCATTTATGGACGGGATCGCCGTCGGCATCGGTTGGGATACACGCGGACATGCGGGGAGACTTTATACCACCCTCCTCCTCCCCTTTCCCTCTTGTTTCTGTCCTTTCAAAGCAGGACGGTGGATGGAGGAGGCAGGAAGGGTAATAAAGGAGAAAGTGGACACTGTCCCCTCTCGTCCAGTCCGCCGCAAATGGTCGAGAGATCGCCTTCCCTTTCTTCGCTGCTCTCCTTTTATAAAGAGAGCACGAGGTACGAAAATGGACTCTTATGGGAGCACCGTCGTCTCCAGCCCTATTCTACTGCTCCTTATTCTATTTCACCGAGGAGCGCTTATACGACCGCTTTCGCGATCATTAACTCGCAGTCAAGAATACTCGCGATCGGGCCGTGAGTCATATGGTCAGCCTCCACGAGTGGATGACCCCACGGTCAACCATAATTTCACTTTCTCTCATCATCCTCTGCCCTAAGTGGAGTCGAGAGACGCGACCAAAGGAAGAGGAGAGTGCATCTCCTCTCCCGCAGAGACTAATGCCCGCGAAACGAACTTCAGTCTGTAGTGGAGAAGAGAGATGCACCTCCCGAAAAAGAAAATGTGACCGTCCATAAAAAAACGCTCCCACGTCTTTATAAGTTCACACAAAAGAAATTTTTGAAAAAGAAGTTCTCGGAAATTCAATTCCATCTTTGAAGAATGATGCTACGAGCAAGAAGTGCGTCGGTAACGCCAAGAAATACTCATTGTGCATATGGATTTACTTAGGATAATAAGAAAGAAGCGATTTAGAAAATAAAATTATATCCGGGATACCTCAACGAACCTCGGATTTTGTCTGCCTTTTCTTTCAGGTTTCTGTTTTCCAAGCGATAAATGTATACGGCGTCTTGGTTAATGAATTTTATGATCCGTTTTTAAAATGAAAACATTATACAAATATTTTTAAATAAAGTCCTGAGTCCTACTTCTAAACAGAGTCCTACTGTTAAAACCTTTCAACCGAAGTGAATAAAGTAGAAAATCTCCCTCAACAAGCTCATTAATAGTAAAAAAATTTGGCTGTTATGGCCAAATATTTACAACACAATATTTAGTTTTTCTTTTCAATGGACTTCCAGTCATAAGCTTCATCCATGTCAGACACCCTTAAATAGACGGCAATAAAATATCTTCGGCATGAGTTACGGATAGGCCCTCGCTTGTACTGAGTCTGTCGCCATGGGCCCATGGAGTTTCATGCAAATGGGGAATGGGGATATATTTCACTCTTCATATTTTTCAATTGTCTCTGCAATAAATTCCGGAGTGTTTTCGATCGAGTGTAATTTCAGCTACCATAAATCCACGCCACGAAAGTACGCAAAGCTGTGGACTCAACTGGTTCCTTCTGCTGAGCGCACCTCGAGGTCAATGAAGAGTTTACCTCATTCCTTTCTCCTTACCTCAATTCATAACTTCCCCTAATTGCGCACTTTTCCCTTGAGGCCCATGCGATGAAAACATTTTTCCAAATCTAGCACTAAGCAAGGTATTAAGTTGAACAGGATAACGGCCAACCCTTCCTCAGTCTTGGTGATTCTTTCGTTGAATAAACGCTTTATGGCGCTGCCGTATTTGGATCACTTTTGGCTGTCTGCTTTTGCGTGGCCAGAGAAAAATTAACCCATGCACATTCTATCACCGACAGTTTATTGCAGGGTCAAATTATCCGCAGTCACCATTAAAAATCACATCATCCCTCCGCTACGATCGAATTTTTCTTTACTTAAGAAAAGATGAGGAATATATACAAGCACAGCTTACTAATCTTTATAACATCGACACCTTCAGATAAATCTTTCGTACAAAACCTTGGGGCAATGAAGATGCCGGCATAGTTAGCCACTCTTCCCGTAACTCTTGCGCCCCCGGGATATCTCGTGATGGAAAATCCGTGAACAACGTATCCATTATTTTTACTGCCCCCTCATCAATGCAAATTGGTGGTGTTTACAATAGAAGCTAAATTTCTTGGGCCTAAGTCTAGTGAAGAAAGATGTATTTGAATGGCAAAAACTAGACTCGTATATTTGTTGTTTATCATTTAAGGTCTGGAAGAAATAAAGCTGAGACATATATCAGCATACTAGCCTGCAAGTCTCTCTTGAAAGTCCCTTGTAATGTTTCGTAATCATTAAAAGTTTCATTCTGCCTTATAACGACTAATGCGATTATAACAGCACCCGTCGGGTTATACCTTTCTTTGTCTCTTGTTCTTTACCAGGATAAATATAATATAATATAAGAAAAAGCATATTTATACTTTTACAACTTCATTGCGATGGCATGCATTCTTATTCACCATAAAACATGAGAAAACGCCAAAACGATATCCTATGGCAAGGTGCGTTATCAAAAGGAAATAATTTATATGCATCAAAATCGCTGTACAGTTTGCCTCCCAATGATTTAACGGGATTTCTTCCTTTTGTCTTGACCTATTTTGTTTAATAGGCCAAAATTCTTAACCGCTGAATAGCAGTAAAACATGATGTAGGCATTTGCGGCCTACACTCAATGGAAAAGAATTTCATTTTCGGAAATAATTATTTCTATGATCTAAATGTCCTCATACACCTTATCTCTACGAATGCTCAGATACTGATCTTTAAGAGCTTCCCACAAAACTATGTCAGAAAAAAACATTATTTAGAAAGGGGGTTTGTGTTTCCCATATCCCCAACTATAGGGTTCTGCGCCATTCTTCCAATTTTTAATTAAAAGTTCAACGCCAAATGTGGAATTTGTGCTGGTCATTGTTACCTACTGATAAAATTTAAAAAGCTAGCTTACGTTTAAAACGCTTCCAAATGACATATTTTGATACTATGCTGAACAGATCACGAGGCCACGTTCGTTTTCATTGAAATGTTATTGCTTAGCAAATATTTCAGCCCCGCCTTTAAAATTATAACGAGCGTAGATTTACTGCCAATCATCTAACACCCGTTTTGTTTGGCCTGAAATTAACGGAAATTTTTGCTATCCTTTAATGCCAAAGGCAATATATCATTCCTTTTCCATTACCCATTGTTAGGTTAAACGCTACTTTTAACTACATAGCCTAAATTTCCGGCAAATGGATAACTTATTGGCCCTGGCGTTAATTCCAAGAAGAAATGGTTCTAAATTCTTAAAGACGGTGTTGCTATATATATTTCATTACATAGAGGACAACCATTTACCCAGCTAAATCTTAGTAAACTAAACTACTCGCTGTAGGTATTTTTTTAATGAGCCAGTAATAAAAGAAGGAATAAAATTAGCGGAGAAATGCAAATGGGTGTGATGAATGGATGGACGGAATTAGACCGAATGACACTTGCTGATCAAGAAGATCGGACCAGTATCAACAGCCACAGCTTTGGGCAAGAGTGAAGTACATGGAATTCGCCGGAGTACTGCAATGAGGAAAGCAACGGGGAAACCACTTCATTGGTCTCCCTAGAAGATGCAGGCCTGCATTATGTATGACATGATGGAATTCCTCCCGGAAAAATATTCCGAAGGTAAAATACTCCCCCAATCGGATCTCCGGGTGGGAACTACTGGGAGTGGTACATCAGTCAAGGGTGTGCATCAGTGAGCTAGATCTTTAGGGGTGAGTGGGAAGCTAGAGCGTAGTGATAGAGATGGAGAGGCTTCGAGTGGATATACTGAGAGTCGACGAGATCAAGTGAGCAGGGGCAGACGACTACTGGAGCGACGAATAAAAGAGAGAAAAGTACCCAGCGGAAGACCCAGGAATAAGTTCATGGACCAAATTAAGAGGAAAGTACATAGGAAGGGATACCAGGAGGTAAGGGAACTAACATTAGACAGGGCAGGGTGGAGGGCTGCAGTCAACCGATCTTAGGATTGAGCAACCAATGATGACACTTGCTGCCACAGTGAAGAGTCGTGCGTTTCATCTCCGACGGGAGGAGAATGAAGAGAAGAGAGTTTGAGAGAGGGCGGGAGTGGGAGGGAGAGAGAGAGAGATCAAAATAAAAAAGAAAGAAATAAAGAGCGTGAGAGGCAAGGTTTCCATTTTCACGCTCTCGTAGCGCGGCTAACGCATTGCACACCCTCCAATGCACGGTCGCGCTTCCTGTCACTCGAGCATACTCACCCACATCTCCCGCGCGCCACTCCCTCCAAACCCTCGTATCGCACCACCACAGGCCATTTCAATGCTGATGGCCACGGATTGAGACGGTTGGTTTCTTTTTGGCTTTGAGGAACAAGTACGCACTCATATGACTTCCCAAGAAGAAGCCTATGTAATTTTAAAGTATGCGTACGCTTATTGACTTGAACGAAATGCTTCCTTTACCCCCTTGATGCACGTTTTCATCGATCGTTTCATCAAAAGGATTTCTTACGTCAATTTCTTCTTCAGTCAATGACATTTGACTACGTTACAACCGCCTACTTTCTAAATGCAGTGGTGAAATTTGTTTTTGAAAAATCGCACCAGAAGCATCAAACTAAGTTCTCAGATTTTCTCCGCACAAAGCAAGCCAATCACTTGCGCGAACTTCTGAATTAAGTCGAAGACCCTCCCGCGGTTTGTACGCAAACAGGCCCGAAATGATGGGTAATGTTTTGAGGCAATCGATGAGCTATCGCCGCTGTTGACAGTACGCTCCGCGACAACTTTCAAGCATATTCAAAGTCATTCCACACGATCCACTACGGACGAAGAGATGCTGATCGACAGCTAATTAGACTCTCATTTCGATTAAAACGAACTTTTTGCAATTCTTCCGATCTTCTCAGTGACAATAGACTGATAAGTGGAAGTTTTTATGAAACTTTATTTCCTATTTCTTTGTTTTTGTTAAAAAAGTTTCGTACGAATACAGTTCAATGACTTTAATAGACAGAAACAGAAGATATCTTTTGTTTGGAAATTGAGTCAGATAGCTATCCAGCTGCACTCACGAGATGCTCCGCGTAAAAATATTCACCGACGCCCAAAATGGACTCCATTTGCCAGGAACCCGCGCCTCGTAAATGTGTGGCGTCGACTTTAAATCATGAATGCATAGCATTTGTAAATCCGATACCTCAAAACCTTCTTCATTTCAATCATAGTCACGAAGTTATAGAGTCTGAATGTATCAGCCATGCAAAACGTCACAATGCCGTTCCGGCTCTGGTATCTCTGTGTTGGTCCGATTTTGCAGACTTATTGTTAGCCACGTCAAAAAGCCGCAACAGTACCTCGCACACATGCAACTTAATCCGGCGAGTAAACTCCCTCCACGTCGAGTCACCTGACCCGCGGGCGTTGAAATCTCTCCCTTCCACCGCCATCCATCGCACGCTCATTGCATTAAGTCCTTCTCTCCATCGCGCCGACGTCCGCTTTTAAACTCGGAAAGTTCACTTCCATTCCATTTGCTGTCGGTGGTATGCCCCTCGCGTCCAATATGTGACGCGGAATTTCCATACAATTCCCCTGCGCGCGCGGGCTCACACACACGCCCGTGCCGCTCACGCTTCCCTCGCCCGTCTGGACGAAGTACTCGTGATTACGCGCTCGTGGTAAATGGCCGTGATTTACCGCACTCAATCCACACACACACACGTCCACCGAGTTAGCCCTTTTGCAATCACCGCCAAAGGCTCCCATTACCCGCGCGTCTCTTCTCTGTCACAGTCTTCTAATCATGTCGCGAGTTGGACGTGGCGCGATTTCTCGTTACGCGGAAAATAGCAGCGACGCAAAGCATTCTTAATTTTAAAAATATGAAAACCCGCGCGTGAGAAGGGCACTACGTGCGGACATTTACGATGCATTGTGCGCGTGACGTTTAAGAGCTCCTTTAAAAATGACGGGTGAGGTTAATCGTGCACTATGGTACGCAAGGTGAATATTACACGTGCAATAATCAAAGTGCGTACAGATAGTACGACAAGAATCTTTACGTCGTACATAATTAATTCTGAAGATAAATGGAGCATCATAATGTCACATCTGAAAACCTGTTCATTAGGAATAGAGAATCTAAACATCAACACAGTCCCTTAGGTAAATATGCATTTATTAAATTATGTCTATTTTCATGTAATGAACAGGTGCACGAGCTGCCGACACGTAAAAAATGGAGAGGCGAAACTACATTCAGCAATAAGAACGCTTAAGCTAAAAAACGCAATCCTGTATGCAAATGAAAAATAGCAATCTCGGAGAATGTGGGAAAAAATAAAGCATTTACCACGGGGCAGCAAATAAGTTTAAACCATGAAAAGAATCTATAAACGCGAAACAGTTGGAAAAGCATTGAATTTCTCTATCACATAAGGCAAGAAAAAGTCGTAAGAAAAGTGAGGAAAGCATAAAAATTTGAAAAAGGAGAATCCTAGCTTAAAAATTTCAATACTTTTCATAACAGTAGAATAAGGTAATTTGAATTCACGGTCATGTTGCCATGTGTGTGGATTCAGATAGGTAGTGTTGATGGATTTTCAGAGTCAACTCAGATATTAAGAGCATTAATACTATAACCATCGCTAAGATATAACTTCACGAAATGTAAAGAGGCTAAAAAAATTGCATTAAATGGCAAAAACGATTCATTAAAAACTTCGTCTGACTTTAATAACTATTAAAAGTTAATATTGCTGCAGCAAACGTGGCGTTCACATCGAACTAAACGACGCTCAACAACGTTTTTGCATTTGCGGCGAGAATTGCTCGAAGAGACACGAGACATGTCTCTGTCAGTGTCATAATAACTACGCTGGATGATATTGCTCCAAGGCGGAGAGTGTTTTACGGGTCACGAATATACAATTATGACCTCTGGTGAGATTGCAAGGGAATAAAATGATTCGAAAGCACCCAGCATTTGCAATTGAAAAAATATTCTTCGAACCACGTTTACGATCACTTAAACGTTTATTTATGAAGCATCACGCATATGAATTACGAGTCATGGCATCTTTATAAAGTGTGATCAGAAAAAATGAGCTATGAGCAATCTCAACTGCGTTGCATCTCATTTTACGACTGCTGTCTAAAGCTTGAGATTCATTATAATTACTGGCTATGGCTTTTGAGAGATCTTTATTTTTGCGATGAATCAACCTTCTTTAGAGTTGAGATTTAGGGATGAGACTTTCAGATGAGCGTCATATGTTTCATGTTTTCTATAACTCTCACCTTAGTTCCCTGATTTACATGTATGAATACATGATGTTTACGACCAAACCAAGCCTCAGTCAATCAAATAAATGGTACAAATGGTTGATAGCAGAGACAAGGGGATACAATTGTAGTTTTCTTTTCCTTTCATCTTAGTTAGGCATACATGCAGTAAATATTTTTAAATATATTTTATATTCTGTATGCATGGACTATAAGCATGGTTGGTTAGCCATCTAGTTTAATATAGAAATAAATAAAGAGATATTAAGTCTAATTAGCCATTCACATTAATGGCTACCATTTCCAATTACTCGTGTTAATTTTTTCTTCGTTATTTGTCTTTGCAGAGATGTAACGATGCTTAACATTTAACTGCCTCAAAGTCTTTGAAGGCAGAGTGTTTAGTTCAACAAAATAATGTAACAATATATGAAAAGTATGACGAAATAATAAGAATACTGGAGCTACACTTAACGCGGAAAATATTAATGTTCTCAATTACACTTGATCGGGTAAAATTGTTCAAGCTAGACATCAGTATTCTCCGGGAAATAATACTTCTAAATAGAAAAAAGTATGACAAGGAGGAACTACTAAATAATTTATCAGGCTAAAATACTAGTCTAGAGGCTGTAATACTACAACCTTGATGACAGATACTTGTTTCCAATTTTCTACCGATACCTTTTGCGTCCAAAACTCTTCATATATCCTTAAATCACACCTACAGTCTTAACATATCTTTTTCTTAGCGAAAAATGTAAATTTTTAACAGGAGACATCTGTTACAAAATTTTTCATGGATTCCAGTCCAGATAAATAATACTTGATCAATGAATTTACTTATTACCATATGTTAATAGTTGGTGTGAAGCTTTCAATTTTAGTCGTAAGATTTGCAGGATACATACCATGGATATATACATGGATATATCAGTGCTATAATTCCTTGTTTTGTCTTTTACGATTTCACAGTCATGCAATTCATATCTTGAACCTCCAAGAAGAACCATTGATTTTCGGCATAATTTAATTTTCCTCGAGCAAGAAAGCAAAGCCTATACGCTCGATGTCCACAGGTAAACAACCTCCACCACTCCTCTTTATTCCTGTCAACGGAGTGAGACCCTGCGAGCGAACCCCGAGGGGAAAGAGGGAGAGGAAGCGCTGACCCCCTCGATCCTCATAATTAGGACCCCTTGTCCCTCCTCACGACGCAATAAGGATCATTCTGAACCCTTTTCGAGACGTCAAGGGTTCCCCTTTCACTACGACGTCTCATCGGCCGAAGACAGCAACCCAACGCACCCGAGCCTCGAAAAACAAAACACGAGCGAGAGCGAGCTAAGTTTACGCTCCCTGAACACGGCAAGCGTTTTCTCCGTGCGAGCATTCATCCCCTACTCCCATCTCCACCTCCCTCTCGTTATTTACATTTATCCTCGATCTTGGTACCTCGCTCTAATTCTATACGTTATGCTAACTTCAACACCGCGCTAAAATTTAACGCGTCTGTTTATCAAAGATAAAGTTTTCTGACCGTTTTAGCCGTAATTCGAGGAAAATTTTTGATAACTAATCGAAATTGGATATCAATGATAGATTTTATTTCGTACCTGGCTATCACATAGCATCGCGCTTTTCAAGGTGAAAAGCATAGATGGGAGATTATCACGATCCACAAGAAGCTTCAAGTTGAGATAACAATACTTAATTGCTGGATTATTTCTCAGAATATTTTCTTTACTCAAATATGAGACTGAGTTTCAACTAACACGAATATTTGAAAGAAGAAATCAGCCATAAAATGCGGAAAAAATAAGTATTAATAAGATAATTAAAACAGCTATTTGCAAAGACTAAATTGGTAAATGAGGGTTGAATAACTACCCATAGAATGCATTTTGCCTATATTGCGGAAAGGCAACATTATTTTTGTGGTACATTTAAAATTTCTAAGCGCCCACCTTAGCACAAAATATCTTATTTAGCATGTGTATGCATGTATTGAGTACATAGTAAGATAGTGTAGGTTTTTGCTGGAGCTTTGGGGCGAAGACGAGCATTGTTGAAAGAGCTTCAAATGTATGATAGGTTGTGGGTAAGAGGATGAGTGTCGTGCCGGGAGAAAACACGAAGTTTGCATGAACGAAAATTAAGATATTTCGCCCGGAGATGCTTACAAAGTGAAAGAAATGAGATCTGACAAGTGACTCTAAAACTTATAACAAGAAAATCTCCTCCAAATCCCCACGCGTAAGACAATGTAAGAGGAGCCGAACCTCCCTCACATCTACCACAAAACATACGTAATTTTTAAATGTTCCTTTAAGGCATAGACCTTTTCCCTAGCAGTTATACATAAAATATTTCATCTCTTCAAAAACACGACATGGAAATTCAGCAGCTATTAAAATTCGGGTTTGGTGGGAAAACACTTGTCAACCTGCAAACACCATGCATTGGAACACACTTTTTATATGTTAGCAACATGAATGAAGTGGGGTAAGTCCAGATTCTGCCTCTAACGAAGGCGTGTAAATTCCCCGGAAAACTGAAATTAGCTCAGATGGGATTTTAGAAGCTCTCTGTCCAAGTCCGAGTTCAAAATTGAGAATATCACTCCTCAAAAATCCAAAAAAAGAAAAATTGCACTTTAATTGAATCCTCGATTTGAAAGTATTACTGCTTTATAAAGTAATTTTCCTGGTGCGATGTAAAAACCAATATATTTTTTATTCCTATGTGAAAGAAATGACTTTAGTTGCTTCTGAAACGTGTGCTAAAATTTGTTTTCATCCGTCCTGAGAGAACGTCAGCAGATTCCTGATAATTACTATAGGTTCCCTTTGGTATCCGACTGTTACGCCCTCCTTTCCTTGGTGTGCTGCATGTAATAGTCACTAGGCACCATGCACAAGTTTCGCAACATTAATTAGAATGACTACTTCTCTGCCATTATTTTCTACAAAAGCTCTCCAAAATCTGACCTCCAGACCTTTTCAATCAACTCCCTCCAAAGCATCAGTTCGCAAATACTAATGAGGAATGAAAGGAATTTGAACGCGAGTTCATTAATTTTTTATGATAACCAAGGAATCTCATAATATTTTCCATATCGTGGCTACAATGCTTTAATGAGTGGTCTACTATTATTTAGTGCCATACAAAAAACTTCAACTTACTTTTTTCAATCTGCATTCACCCATTACACCACAGTGAGACAATAAAGCCTCTAAATTTGGCCACACAGCTCTTAGGGAGCACTTAGAATTCTTGCAATGGAGCCGAAAACGGACTACACTAAAGTACGTGCGAGATCAAGGGGAGGAAGAAAAATTAGTAACAAAAAAAAGACCGTTGGTCAGTACCAAAAAAAACGGCACCGGAACTGGAGTCTCAGGCGGCCAAGAAAATTGAGTGGAAGGCGTAAAAATGTCCGCCGAGAAAAAAAAGGGGTTTTATGTCTTTTTTTTTGCTACATCACAGCAACAACTCTTGGAGGGCGAACATATACATTACTGGGCGTTGGTATAAACCTTTCTCGGTTGGCATTGTGATTTATGACGCGGGCGAGTGGTGTAGAGGAAACAGAGGAAGTTGAGATGAGGTTGTGAGGCAGCGGTCTATTTAAGAGCCGCCTCGAATGGACCCGCCGCGCACGGGAAGACTCGCGCAGCCGCACCCACGCTCACCGCTCGCTCTCGTCTGTGACGGCGTGTTGGATTCTCAGAAATGAACCCGATGCGCGCGGGGGGAAGAAGGCCTGGCACCGCGGAGAGGTCTTCTTCCCTCTCCTCGCCACCTCACCTGGTAAATATGACGGGCCTGCTGTTTAGGATACGAATAGGGCGGGGATCGGGTTGGTGTAGTGGCTAGAATACTGGCTAACCATACGGACGGCCAGGGCTCAAATCCCTGCAGAGGAGGATGTTTTTCAAAGGAAATCTTCGTTTGAAATAAGGACCAGAGAGGAGAATAATTTCGAAGGAGCAAGTTATTTTGATGCAGTAATGAGAATCTCGGCATCGGACCTTCAATGTTGTTAGTTTTTAAGAATAGGCTAATTGGATAAGTCAATTCTGAGCCAACATTTCCGATTAAACGTTTCCATCACCAGGGCTTATAGTTATTATTTAAAAACCTACAACCTCCTGGGTATGGGGATTAGGTTGGTGTGGTCGCTAGACCACTGGCTACTTGAGTGCCTTGTGGAGGGCACTTCAATTACAGTACTCCGTCTGTCGGATGATACGTTAAACCGTGATCCCCTTGGCGCCTTTTGTATAGAGCAGGCTGATGCCGACGCCGGCTTTCTATCCACCCTTCATCCCTTACCTATCTTCTATGGCACAAATGACCTTAGCCGTCGGTCGCCTCCCCAAAATTCAATCCAACGAATGCCATGGCGGCGCTAAAACATTAGGTGAGGTGATTACGAACACCACAATAAATGCCTCTCAGGTTACCTGATATGGATAAAGATACGCCAAATAACATGACTTTTTGTTTTTTGAGTTCACAAAAATGAACTTCATTTCCTTTCCTTCGTTTCCAAGATTCTTTCTTTTTGTACTGTGAATAGAACCGATTCAGTAAACGATAGTTCGATAAGCCATGCAAAATTGTATACATGTCTACACACAGAATAAAACTGTTTAACCCCAGTTTTTTACCCTTTTCTGTACCCAGTTATTACACAGTACTATAATATTGATATCTTGATATATTTTTATGCAATCAGGAGCAGAGTACAGAGTACATAACACCTTGAGTTAATAATTTCGATATCAACAATTCTTCATAACTTTTCGATTCAATTAACTAGTAGGTACTCAATATAATTAGGGACTCATACCTCTATAATGTACCCATAATTATCATTCAGTGGCTTTTCAAGATCCATTAACACAAGCTAACTTAAACCATTTCCGCCCACCATAGCCATATTGCCTCACTCTGACGCGCCGAGTGTATGATGCTCTGTAGGAGGAATCGTGAACTTTATCGCAATTGACTTGTCAACTTTGCGTCATTCAAGGTCACGATCACCAAAATTTTTAATGAGTACTTCAGGTGACCGTATGAATAAAATGCCAAAAACTCATCAAAATCGCAAACAAAATTTTTTCTAGGCGGAAATGGGTCAATTTACAATGGAACATGACACTAAGCATGTGAACATGTATTCAACTGGAACTGAAATTCCTTTGAAAAAAATTTATATTCACGTGCAGTATGTTTTCAGCCGTACTTGGTGATGAGCGTGTGCAGTAACTATTAAGGCGGATCGATGTCAGTTGTGCGATTAAATCGCTAAACTCAAGGAATCGGTGTAAAAAAACCACACATCGTAATTAATACACTTGGAGGGAAAAATTTAGTTCCCCTTGCGATTCAAAACCAAATTTGATTGTGCTGTAATCGAAATGAACAATAAGGTACTGTCCCCCGAAATTCATTACATTTGATAAAATTGTATTCCCCTTGGAGATACCAATCACAGCAAATTTCTCCAGCAGCGTACTGCAAAATAAACGTAAATATACCGTAATAATTCCGTTAACAAGTGCTTTTAAAGCACGCGAGGAAATGCAAAGGGAAGTCTCTCACTAATCGGCCTCAGTAGCGGCCGAGTAAAGTACTCGCCTGCTAACCCGAAAGACGCGGGTTCGAGTCCCACCTGGGTAGAATATTATCTGCCCAGGACATGGGTGTTTGTGTCTCTTCCGTTGTTACTGTCATTCACTCGACGTAAATTGGCCCATTGTGCTGTATTCGGGATAGTAAAGATAAATAAAAATAAAATAAACAATCAGCCCCGCCGCCAGTTTTGAAGAACTCGAAAGACAGCTTACTGGAGCCTCGAGTGAATAACTCAGAGGGACCTACCTAAACAAAGCTGGAAAAACGTTTACGCATATCCATTCTGACACCGTTTACAAGATTACGCACGCGTCACGCCTCGAGGGCACGCATGCATTTGTGTGCGAGCGTGTGTAAACCTAGGGTACACTCAGGGGAGGGAACAGGGAGGAGAAGGACATGAAAGGAGCAATAGAGAGGGAGAGGGAGAGAGAGAGAAAACTATAAAAAGAACCACATCAACCGTATGAACGAGAAAGGGACGGAAAAAAGAAGTAAGGGAAGTGTTAGGAGCGAATGCTATTTCTCTTTTTTATCACGCCTTCAGGAGGGCGGGGGGGAGAGTGTCGACGCACCGCTTGTAAGCACAATGTTCGCCGGCGGGTTGATGAGTGAGAGAACGCTTTCGCACGCACCTCAACTCCAGTTGCCAGCTCACCCGGATTTTCCGAAAGATTCCCGAAATTTAGCAAGGATCGTTAAAAATCTCCTATCTCAAGGAACTATGAAATTTTTCGTCCGCTTCAATTTTGAATAATCATTAATAATAATTATTTTAAATCATTCTTAAATATTTGACAGTTTTCACGCAATTAAAACCATTTGTACGCAGTGGCCAATGAAAACATCAACAACAACTACACAATTGTGGAGAATGCACACTTCATTTGATGAAAATGCACCATCGATTTCACATGATGTCATGATTACAACTTAATATTGAGTATATTTCCGGAATGTTTTGCTGTTGGAATGGTCTTTCCAGAGAATCTGCCCTTAAGGTAGTCCGAGCGAGATAATTCCTTGGTCATAATTGAGACCACATTCGAATTATAAGTTTTTAGTTCACCAGCTGTAGGACGCATGGATTAAAGATTGCATTATTTATGGTGCAATAATATAGTTTTTATGACAGAAATGGTGAGTAATTAAAGGGAAATATCTAAATAAGTCTTTAACTTGACTAATTTTTTCTGCTCGGTGCGTTTGAAACTCCCTCAAAACGGAAGATTTTTTTGTGATACCCATGAACCTATTGCGGTGACAATATGATTGATTTTCAAAATAGTTGAGAAAACATACAAACTACACACTTAGTGTTTTTACGATATCTAAGTGTTAGAAACACATCATTTTGTAAAAAATGTCTCTCTGGAGTGCATGCAACAACCATTTCCCATGTAAAAGGGCTGGTATTTTGTGGCAAATATCTACGAAATTACTGTGGTAAGGGGTAGAATTTTTGGTGTCATTAGAAGGGTGAGATATTTTTCTTTAAAATGAGACCAAATTCATTGATTTCTAGGTTAAATGATATCTCGCTCAAACTACCTCAAGGAGTTAACAACCCGAATTGCGAGAGCGTGCTCTCGTGCCAAACGAAAAAAAATAGAAGGGTGCCGGCCGTGATGAGGAGTGCGTAGTAGTGTATCCATGCTGAAAAAAGAGAGCATATAAACACTCTGGGGAAGACCCGCGGGCGTCACCTCCCGCCTCAGAGGCGAAAAATGCGAGAGCGGTTTAAAGACGCTCCCGCGAGCAGGCGGAAGAAGTGGCCGGGGTGTCAACCACGCGGTGAGTAATCGTCCTCCTATGACATGCGTCTCCGCCCACATACACATTCACTCGTCCAACTCACCCACCCTTTCCGCCGTCAACACTCTCTTCCTCCAACAACGCCCCTCCCCTCTCTTGCCGACAGTCTTTCCACATCCATTCCTTCCCTTTGGTGTTTTTTACGGAGTTTAAGAAGTTCCGCATCACCATGTCCTTACATTTTCGAAGTAGGATAGAGCTCTGGAAACAAGGGTCCTCCCAAGTGCTTCATTCTGGCTGAAGCAAATTAAATTTATCACGGAAAGGTGATTAATAAATAGACGGCCCAAGAGTGTGTGCTTAAAGTTGTAAGTAAAGTAAAAGTTGAGTAAAATAAAAAGTAAAGCAAGAGTTGAGAGCTTAATTAATTGAAAAACGTAAGCCTGACTTGCTCATTATGTTCTCATTCCCGTAAATACTTTCAAATAACATGAAGCATTTCATCACAGTAAATAAGTAAATCCGCTATTTTAACAGAACAAATATATGATAGAAAATGAGATGATTTATATCTGGGAACAAAGCTAAGCAACTCTTACTACCATAGCAACGGGAACGGTGCAATCTGAACCTTATGATTTCATGCGGAAAGCTTATGGTTACTGGATATTCACCGAATTCGCAATGGATATCGATGAATTTTGTACTGGGGGATTGAAGCACATGCCATCGCAATAAGCTAATTCCAATCTCAGCAGCTCTACTTCCCCATCTAATTTCAAAATGCACAAGAGTTCGTCACTTTACCTCATTACCTGCTATTAAACAGCATTTGGATCAGTTTTTTATGTACAAAATTCTGATTGCGGTAAAAAAAATTTTTTGATTAGAACTAGTTTTCTTTCATCCAGAAACCCCATTTTGAAATCATTTAATTTCCTATTTTCCAGACAGTAAGGCATTTTCCCTGAAGTGCTCAGTTTTCAATAACTTACGGCTTGAATCTCTCGAATTTCATTAACCTACTCGAATTTAGTTCGTACTTAGTTTCTTCCGTTTGTAACTTCAATACCCTTTGAATTAAGCCCATTTGCAAACCTCTCACCCAATTTGACGAGTTCCTCCAATTTTATGCTGCATTGAAAACGTTATTTCATAGCTATATTAGACAGTCATAATGTTCTACATCTACATACTCGTCTTTGAGACGCCGCATGGGCGTGTAGTAGGGGGTGTTAAGACACCAGCCGTGTAAATGTGTAAGGGATAAGGTTTTGGGAGGTGAAATGGTGACTTGTATTATGGGAGTTTATTTAGTGGAGCACGGTTTCTATTTAGGTCGCTTATTAAGTGCGGAAAGAACGAGGTTTTGTATATCTAAATACATCTATCTATATATACCTAAGTATCTGCTCCGCAATGTATCTTTCTCGCATTGTTTTGTATGACGAACATATATTTGCAATATGCACGCGCATTTTTCTCTCTCAACTCTTCTCTCAAGGAGAAAACAAAGCTAGTATGTGTTTTTTATTCTTTCATGGTAGATAGGAAGTACTGCGTATGGAATTTAGCAGCATCTTATACCTACCCTCAATACAAACCAGTTTTATGAGACACTGTACGTCAGCATCAATCTAAAATTACTAGGAATGAAAACGATCTTTAAATGCATACGAGCTTTACTTAAGTAGGAAAAAATCCTAATCAAACATGTTTTGCCTTTACATGAGATTTGAGGTTTGGAACTGTCAAATGAAATAATGTTTCACACCAACGCTGCGCATCAGTCTATCAAAGCGGGAAGGATATCTCGCCATGCATCCAAACATCTCTCCGCTATTTCCAGGCGCCGTCCTCTCGGTCCTTTTGCCTTGAACCGGCACTGGCTCACACATATCCACGTGCGCGCAAACATTCACAAGCAGAAAGCTTACACCACGACCGCGCAAAGGTCTCGTCTCATCACGCCCACTGGACGTCCGACCGACCGACTCCATCTTCCTACTTCCCCTCTCCCCCCCACCCCCCCTTTAAAAAGGTTCTTTCATGTCCAAACTCACTCCCTTTCCACGTTTCCACCACCCTACAACTCTCCCTTTAAAACCCCAACACTCCGCCACATCCCTCCCTCTCTCTCTCTCCCTCCCTCCCTCCTCCAACTCCCCTTTCACCTCCCCACTTCCCATCACGCCAAAACTAATCACAGCGTACACGTGGTCCAACTAAAATTAGCCCCTCGCGCGCGCGCCGCTCACACATATACACACGGACTAAACTTCTCTCCTTCCCTCTCACTCCAGCTCTCGCCCTCTGCTCGCTCCAACACACCACACTGGAGTCCTCCCTCTCAGAAATCTCTGGGTTTTAAACTGTTGATATTCTGAAATAAATACAGATTTAAAATGAAATGATGGGACACGTCCGAAACAGAAACTTAAAAGCGTATTGGGAGGAGTGATGACGAAAACTAAGTACGGAGGAAAAAGAAGTTATCAATGAAGGCCAAAGATGGAACACATGGAGCATAGGTATTACGTTAAGTACATACATTAAAATTAACGATGAGTCAAATCCAAATGTCGATTCTCGATTTCACAGATTCTCAGGATTAGAATCGGTATCGAGAATCGATCACCTAAAGTCGATTCCGACTCCATTGATTCCAGATAGATAAACATTCAAATCAAATTTCATTTTACGCATCATGTTTGTCTCAATAATTTTGGGTGTAGGCTATCAATTTGTAATTTTTATTTGCCTCAAAAAGCTGAGAATATATTTGCTGTTTGTTAATAAATATACTTTTTGAGCGACTTTATTGTCTTTGTTATTTTATTTCATCCAATACTTGAACGCTACTGGTGTATCAATATCCCACCTGTTATAACGAATAAGAATCGATGGAATCGGAATCGGGAATCGATTGGAAAGAATCGGAATCGAAAAAAAGTAGAATCGACTCATCCTTAATTAAAATATAAACCTGTATCGGACCGAAATTCTTAGCTGAGAGGAAAGTGCGGTGGAGAGATGTAGCAAACCAAATCTCGGAGAGACGGCAGCTGGTGATGACTATAGGACGGTATTGTTGAAGCAGTCACCTACTTTTACTCCAAATATTCGATAATTCAGTAGTAGTAGTCTTAAAAGATCTTAGGTTTTCCCGGCGTAAGTTGGTCCATAAGTCCAAATTTGTGTGATTTATGAAGGTCCATGAGTTCACATTTGTGGGACTTATGGACCTGCTAACCCGGTGGTAAACCCGAGAAACATTTATCCAGTTGTAGTCTTATATAATATCTTAACTCCGAATAGCGAATATTCTGATTATTATAAATACGAATCATACATCAATAAATCATTGCTTTTTTATTGCGAGAATAATTTTGTTCCTGAAGAATTTTTTTGGGTGGCTTTCATTTATGTATATGAATGGGTCCTGGTCAATTATGACCGACTCATATCTTCATTTTATGTGCGCTAATAACCATTACAGGTCATTAAGTAATTACGTTCCTCGCAAATAATTAACTGATGAGCACGCAATTTGGGACACGTATCTCACCGGCTGTCCAAACGGCAAAGCCGAAGAAACTAAATCAACAAGCTAAAATTAAACCCTTTAACATCGTACTTCCATGGCAAACGAAATGTAAAGTTGGTCCTCACACCAAAGTAAATTCACGCATGCCACATTCAAAGTAATGACATTTTCGCGCCATTGGTAGTTTAGCCATTAATTAAATTTTTATATCAAAACTTTCAATACCGCTGATTCCCCCTCACTTTACTCAACCCTGGACTTCAGACCTTAATATTTGTAATAGAATTCAGTGAACTACAAACTTCGAAATATATTTTTTATTATTATCGAATGGGAATCCAGGTGGAACCACATCCATGAGGTAGGAGGACTATAATAGACTGATGGGATATGGAGTACGGACTGTGTCATCTCCTCTCCCGCAAGTATTTTCGAAATAGAGATGCTCCATATGTGCTGTCTCCAAGACTCCAGACCTGTGTTCAAGAAGATTTCACCATGCGATTTGTCTGTCATAAAGCGGCTCCCAAAAATCAAAGCAGCGGCAAAAAGGATTCCCGTCAAAACAGTTGCCCTCCCTGCCTTTTACCTTCCTGATTCTATTAAATCTGTGAACTGATTACATGAATTAAACCCCAAGAGTACACAATTATCGTGATAAGGAAAATAAAAAGAAGAGAGTCAACAGATGAATATTTTAGACAGTAAAATATCAAGCAAGGGAATCCAGATAGCTGGTCGACATAAGGGTGGTGGATATATCCAATTATTCAAATTGAAAAGCTCCTAGTAAATACAGTTTTTGTACATGCTCAAAGGAGTCTTAATTCTTTGATTTCTTTGACACTTTCTATGTTTCTCCAATTTAAAGTCCTCGTAAATAATTCATCCAATAATCCATAGGGCATTTTAAAATTGAAAGCACTCGAAGGTTCTCGATCAAGTTTCTCTGCGATGGCGAAGTGCCCTAATTTTATCAAGGTTGGCTATTTTTTAAGTCATCTTATCGCCTCATGGCCATTAGGTATTCTTCTCTCGGTCTCTTTCTCTCTGCCATAACTTCTCGAAGCAATTTGCCAAATCAATCCAGATGCAGTCTCTTCCCGCTCTCATCCACACCACTTCCCCCTCCTCCATCTTGCTCGCCATCTCTCCCACCCCTGTATCATAATGCTATTTGCATGCGACGCCTCGCACAAGGCCACTGATAAAAAGAGTCAATTCCCGGCGCAATAAACGGGCCGAAGAACTCCCTCCCCCGCACCACGAGGGCGAGCGTGGAATGAGGAAAGGTCGGGTGAAGGTGGGAGGGAGGGAGCGGTGGGTAGGTACGAAACGGCAGTTGAAGAGGAACCGTGGCACATGGAGTGCCGGAAAATCGGTGGAACGGCCGTAGCGGTTAATCTGCAATGTCATTCTGCTTATCTTCATTGAGCCAAACCCTCCAGAGTGCCAAGCATAGGGTTGACTAGGATCGCCTTGGGACTAGGGAATTAGCTAAGAACTAGCGAGTACGTACTTGCACTTGCTCGAAACCGGACTCTCTCGAAACTCTCAGGCGTTGGCCTGGATTCAGCGTCGGAAATGAGACGTTTAACAATATAGTAATGAGTCCTGAATGAAAATGCGGCTGAAATCAATTCATCTTAAATTTTCTCGTCTAAAACGAGACAAAAAGAAATGTCGTCGTAGTCTCTGCAAATGGGCAGAATTAATTCGTAATTTAGAGAAATTCATTACTCAATTACATTTAGTCATTATAACCTTATTTGCTAAGTATTCAATATAGCACAGTTTGAAATAAACTACCATAAGAAGTATAATAAGTTGAAGGCAAATATATTTTGGAATTATAAAAATGGGGAAAGTATAGACACTTGTTTCTGCCGGCTTCAGATGAGCTAGGCGTGGATGTATAAGGAATGAAAATGACCCACTTGAACCATTCCTTAACTCCTGTTTTAAAGAAAAAGCAGTACTGATAAGATTATTTCATTCAATGCGTATTTGAAAGGGATGACTGCCTCAGGAAAGGCAAAGTCGGAGAGGCGTAGTGTATCTGTCAGCCCCAGACTCTAATTAGTTTTAGCGGACTAATGATTGATAATAGAATCTTTACATTGGAATAAAAAATTCCCATACTCAATGATTAGAAAAATGTGTCACTGGAAGTATTGCAATTCATTCTTCAAGACTTTTTTATCTTCATTTTCCAAGGTCGGGATAAAATTAAGTGGAAAATGAAAAATGATTGTACTATTCAATGGAATTTAAATAGATTATGAATGTACAAAGACATAATCGATCAAGAGTCAATCCTAAGTGGAATAATCCCAAACAAATTTTCATCATCGCTAGATCCAAGAGCGTGATTATTATAATCGGTGGCATAGGTTGCCACTTACTCTTTCACCCAACAGAGAAATGGTCGCAGATATGTCGTCAAATTTTACAGGCGTCTAGATTAGCGCGTGTACCTAATTGACCCGAAAAAAATTCTCGAAACATTACAATCGGCAGCCGGATCACAGTGGACGGCTCGAGAGTGTGGTGCAAAGGGCAAGAAGCCGAAGCATGATACGCACGTGCGCCAACGGGACGGGTTCATTCATCTCCATGCGAAGTGCTTTTGATACGAGTTTAATGCAGCGCGGAGCGTAATTCAATTGTTCCATCGACTCAGTGAGTTATTTATCTTTCAAAGACTTCGTACGCGGCGGTCGGAGGACCGTTGAGAGGAATAGCTCGCAGATTTGGAGTCTGCACTACTTGAGAGAGGATGAACTTCAATGGGTGGATGGATCTCAGCCCTCGGTGAATGGGATTCTATTTACGACCCCGAAGTAAGCTGCACATCCGGGTGGGATGTATTTGTGTCTGAAAGGTTATAGAATCCATACTTCAAAATAAAATTGGAAAGGAACTCGGAGCGAAAATGCTTCACGGCATACATATTGCCATATTAAAATACTTCAGTACTTCAAAGAAGAAATATCTAATCCATAAACTTCAAAGACCTACATACGAATAAATCTTGATTAACGTAAAAAAATTTCTGAACAGCAAAATAATATTCAAAGCATCGGGGGAACATAAATGGATTTAGTGGATGAGGAAATACAAAATAATATTGAAAATATTCTAATATGCCTCCTACGCTACCAATTCATCTAACAGGTACTAGAGTATTACATTCAAAATTCATTAGCATTTCCTCAAAGAGACAGACTTGGAAGTGAATTGGGCGTTGCTTAAGTAACTTGCATAATGCCTAGGAGTATTTCGCCGTTTTGTTGCTTACGGTCGACATTCACCACTCCTTGAATATGAAGAAATGTTGCATTTAAACATACGGTCTAGTCATACTCCCTAGAAAAACATCTAATAGATAGCCAGGTAGATGAAGATTTCCAATGAAAAGCTCGTGGCTAGCCTTTACTGCGATTGGCTGCTTTCATTGAATGAGGGCATAATCTCAAGCTGCAATGGGCCAATGTATCAGCAAATAACATTCATTTAAACCTTGGATATGTGCAACTATCGCTGACTACATACTTATAACCGATCTGCCACAGTAACTATTGTAATGGTCATCAAATATAGTGAGTTCAAATGTTCTCCAGTCCTTCGAATTCAATCCTTCTAGAAACATTGTATGCACTTAAAAAATTACAAAAGCCATGGATTAATTTGTGGACACATGGAAATGTACACAGCACAAGCTGGTGCACTTCCTTTAAAAAAATGGGCCGATGCACGAAACTTCAGACTGAAAAGGAAAAAAACGTAAATTAGACCAGGAAATGAAAGTACCAGCAGAGAAGAAAAGGGGAGGTGTTTAAAGTTCCGAGAGGATACGACGGTACAAAAACCTTCACAACAAGATTTACTACGTCATTAAACCGTCAGTGAATATGCTTAATCATCAACAGGGACTTAAGCTTACGTATTTATATAAAATTAAAATGCCAGTAATGCTCCCATTTGGATAACCATGACGCAACTATCGGTGCCTAATGAAAAACATCAAAAATAAGATAACCGCAGATTTGAACTCTGCATCCAAATACTCGGCCTTAGAGACGCTTAGAAACACTTCTACAAATAATATTCAAAGCATCAGAGGAACATCAATGGATTTAGTGGATGAGGAAATACAAAGTAATATTGGAAATATTCCAATCTACCTCCTACGTTGTCAATTCATCTAACAGGTAATAGAATCTTCAAGACACACCATTTGCCGTTTCCTGCGTGACGACGAGCACACATATGAGGTTGGTAAATGAGGACGGCACGGATGTTTGTCTAAAGATCTCACGAGTCGAGATACTACGATTGCGTATCAACGAACGAGTCGACAAAGGCTCACGTACGAAGAAATTTGCGAAACCAAATGTATTCACGTACGTACACATAGCACTAAGAAGCAAGTAAGTAATCGCCAGCCTTCAGCTAATATTCTTTTTTCCCCTTCTCATCGACCAAACTGACAAAACTGAGAAAAAAGTATGTTTACCCATCTAATGCTAGGCAAGCTAGGAGATCTAGGGAAAGACATTGGTAAACTTCCCAAAAATATAGTGTATGACCGTCTACATTTCCATGGTTTTTCAGCAACCATTTCCGTGTATAAAAAGGAACGTAGACAAATTTTGATTAAGTAAATATGATTGCATTTCTTAAAACATACTGTTCGTAGAGACATGGAAAGAGGCAAATGAAGTTAATGATAGATAGGAAGATGTACTAAAAATGATGCTAATTAATTGAAAAGTGTATGTAGTTTATCGGATTCACTTGAAACGAGGAAGAAAAGCAATCCGAAACCATTTATCTGATATATGAGATAAACTACAATGAGAGCCGGCAATTCCATCTATTATTTGGTCACAAACTCTGCTTAGAAATCTCACCAAACAATATCTCGGCATCAAAGTCTTACGTACCTTTACAGATTATAGCCGCCGAAGAGTGCATTTCTCTCTTACAACCCTATTGACAATTGGAAAGTCATATTTCACCCTCTTAAGATAATTACATTTGGTTCTCTGTCTCTTCCCAAATACTGCACTTAATTTTTCCCAATCTGGAATATAATCCTCAACATGATCTGTTGAAAATACTCATATGCGAATTCCCTGTCATATCGACAACTGAATGCATAATTGCTTTCAGGCGGTAATTAATACAATAACATTAAGAAAAGGATTCTATAGGAGAAAAGAAGTAAAAGAAATATAGATATGGCTGCATTTTAGCATAAACATCCTAAAAAAATAAAGATAGACTTAATTTCTAGCATTAATAATTCAGAGCTCACTTCCTACCCAACAAAAGGGAGGGGATATAGGAATTCGATGGAGTACACTCCGCTAGGACCGCACTGGAAAATGGTAATGAAGTCTCGTAAATAAAAGTATTGCACTGCGAAATCTCTTCTTGCCGAAAAAACACAGCCCAATCCACAATGAATGGTGGCAACCAGTTTAACTAGGTACGATTTTCAGTTTCGCGGCAATGGATTTTGTATTAAATCCCTGGGGAACGGGAGAGTATTCAACAGGTATCGATAAAGACTGAAAAATCCAATTGATGACCTGGAAATGGATCTCCGTATTCTTCAAAATACATGAATGGTTTTCTAAAAGTTTATGGTCTAGATAAACCGTTTTTAATGGGCTACTACTATTGCTCAATTTTTAATTTACATTGTAGTCTGTTTCAAACGTTTTTATACCTCCATCATCGCTGTGCTAGTAAAAAGTCGGACAAATTCTGAAGATAAAGATCACATTTTCATCAATTATTTTCTCGAAATATAGGTCCAGTTATAAATAAATTCAGATGGAACTATTAGCTCTGAGTCAGCGTAAAAAATACACGACACGCGAAATGCACGCCCAGAAAAAGCCAACTAAATCTCAAAATTTCAAAAGTAATCCCTATTATTAGATCCCAAAAAGAAAAGATGCTGAATCAAAAACTACTGGTAAAAACTCCACACCAGTAGAGGAGGAGTAGCAATAAAATATTCCTCTTTCGTGAAAAAAGTAATGTAAGGTTTAACCTCCAGTCCATAAAAATCCAAAAGGTCTTCCATATACAACGAAGAAGACTGCAGCCACGATTGATCTCTCATTGACTGCTTCTCGTTGAACAAGTGATGAGTGCTTAGTTTTTAGGTAGGGAGGTCAATGTATATACTGACTTAAAAAAGAAAGAAGACCGTCCGGTTGACGAGATTTTAATGGGAGCCAAAAGGGGAGACCGCTTTCGGGTGAAATTGGGGAGGAGGCAGATGGATCATTTTATGGGAGTGTTTCGGGGTGTAACATTGGCGGTGTGGGAGGGGCGGGAGGGTCAGAGGGAGGGAGAGAAATGAGAGTATGGACCGTAATTAGGGAATGAATGGGTGGAAGAAATGAATGGAGGCAAAAGAGGAGGTTTCGGAGATGGAAAAATAATTTTCCCCTTCGTTTTAATTTTCAGTTATGTTTTCTTCGTAAAGTGGCCTTCACGGTCATAATGGGGCGTGCATGGGCGCCATGCGGTAGAGGGGAGAGAATGAATGGAAGAGGTCGTTGAAAATAAAAACAGCTATGGACGTAAAAAAGAAATAAAAGCTTATCACTTTTAGTTGCGGACGGATGGACTAATTAGAGCGAGGCGAAACGAGACAATCACATGTTTGGACTCTAAACGTGCTGTTATAAATGCTATCCTACGCGACAGTCTTGCGTAGATCATCAGAAAAGAAAGGCAAATAGAATTCTGCATGATCAAATTAGAAAAATACTTCTGAAATGAAAGAAAAATCAGTATGTTGCCATGATTGAAAAACATTAACCTGCATGAAAAATAAAAAAGCGGAGGATAAAATTTCGCTCTCTTCAGTCGGAATGCAACTGAAAGTTTGACTGCTTTAAGGAAACTTTGCATAGTCCACGACAAAAGTTTCGTATTAGTGTCACTGATTAAAAGTAAAAAGGTTATTTTATTAATTATAGGTGTACCACATAGATACGCCTGAGAATATTGAGTCAAATTTACAGAGTACTTTAATGCTGAAGTTTTATTACTATTCTCGATTCCAGGGTGTTGGTCATCTAATAGTCATGGGAAAAATTATGTAGCCAAAATTGCAGCAATTATATCTCATTTCTCAATTTTCTTTGGAAAAAATAGATTAGTTCGTAAACCGAGTTCAAAAATCAAAATCCTATTTTCCTTGTGTTGACCTCTGACCTCACCGAGAACCACAAATGGAGCAGTTAAAATCAGTATCACTCTGCCTTATCACTTAGGGATGCTTCAATTTGAAAAAAATAATACTTACGTCTCCTACAAGTCGACAAAAGATTTGCGGCCAATCTTCATATATCCGACACATAATGCAATTTCCTGCTGTTTTATCTGAATCATGTGACCTCGCATTGAGTACTAAAATTCGAAAAAAGATCTCTGGATGAGCTATATCACCCGATTACATAAGCGGACAGATCATAAAATGAAAAAGATAACGTTCCACAATATTCGTACTTGGGGGAAACTCTCATTCTCCCACATACCCCGCTGAACTTCTGGGATTTGCGATTTATCTTTACATGTCGACGATAATTTTTTCTGCAGAAGTAATTACAGGAAATTCAATGATAAACATACTAGAAATGTCACGAAAAAAAGCAACTGCGGTACAAGCATAACCATTTAACTTAAAATAACTTTGGCAATGAAATGGTTTTAAAAATTGTAATTTGTCGACCGTAAAGGGATGCTGTAGCGCTGAATTTACCTAACAGTGGATCTTAATTTTATGCTAACAAAGAACTGACATATTCCAATAAAAAAAGAACTTGGAACGGAATAGGATGAATAAAAAAACCATGAGAAACATGAAAACAAATAGATTTCATATAATTTTAATTTATAAATTAAATATTTTAATTAATATAATTATTTTCTGATGACAAAGGTCTAATCTATCATCTATTTGCCTGTGTTTGAAAATACGTGAGAAAATTGTTTGATTATCGTATCGTGTAATGAATTATCGTATTCCTCCCATGCATAAAATACGCGTATTTGCGACACTTTATTAGAGTTTCGTCTGAATGTGCATTTTATTATTCATAATTGATTGGACCTATCTCTCCAGAGAAAATTATATTATGAAAATAAAGCTACAAATATGATCAGCTATGGAATGAATAGGTGAGATTGGGTATACAGGCAGTCAGCTGGTCGGCAAATTAGAGAGGGGATTGGAGCAAGCAACAGTTGAAGAGGTCGCCAAGGGTCACATAGTCGGCCGACTCCTTTGGTCACCACACTTCAGGCTCGCACCCTTTGAATACCAAACATGGGCGCCGAAAACAGTCTTTCCGCCCCCCCCCCCCCAGTCCGTATCCCGCCCACCCCACCACCCAACCCGCCCGCCCACCGACAAACTCGAGGGCCGCTCGCTGCTTCGCCACCTCGTCCATCACCGAGCCGTGAATTTTAAAAAGTTCTGACGCCCTGCCCTGCGAGAGGTAGACCCCCACTTCACGCATGCGCACCACGCACACTTTTGCTGCCTTTAGCCGGGTAGGAGAGAGGAGATGGAACGAAATGGGGAGGAGTATTTACAGTGGATGGGAAGGGGGTGATAGAGGGGGCACTTCAATGATAATCAGGGTTTGGGGAGAGTGGATCCGAGGAGGCCTCCTTAGTACGTGATTTAATTGAAGGGACCTCATTTGCTCTTCTCTTACCTTCCGCGACCCCGCCCTCTACGGTACATAACTGAATCTTCCACCCTCCCGATGAGTTGCGGGCGGAAATCCATATTTGGCCACCCATTTCTATATATTTGATACACACAAAGACTAGGTGTCAGCATTCAGGCTACATGGCTGGACTAATATGCTGAGAAGGGCATACCATTTTCAGCGCATTTATGTACACGGTTCATACGAGAGACGTCCCTTGAATATACAATCCCGATAATAAAGCCCGCCGAATGCCACTTAATATGGGCCAGAAGTCCCGGCCACACCGACCTCCTTCGGGTCCTAAAGAACCAGAGACGAGATCCTCTTCACTCTTGAACGTACTTACACAGCTACGAACCCCGTATGAACGAGAGTACAGCGGTCATTAGCATGTATTCGGCACCTCCAGCAGTGAGCTTACCACTTGAAGAGCTTATGATGTCTTTAAAAGGCGAATTCGTCAATAGGAAGTCATACTTGAGCGGTGGGTCATTCAACTCAAACATAGCATGAGCGCAATGAAGATTCATAAGACACATGAGTGGCTTCAGGGAGTTATGGTGTGGTGACGCTTGGGAAACGAGTGAATGTGCAAATGTGTGCTTAAAATAAGCTTCCAAAAACGTATCTGATTGAAATAAAGATCTGAATAAAAATCATGAAATAAATATAAACACATAAGTCTATCTGAGGTACTTTTATGAATAATTACAGATTAGAAGATTTTGGACTGCTAAAAAAGTATTTTCCACGTATTGAAGAATTAGTTTCAGTATATGGTTCCAAATTTTGAGTAATTTCCAGCTTTCGGCAAAGCAGAATTTACAGTGGCAGCATTTCCCCGAGTTTCCAAGTTGTTAGATAAATTATACAACTCTTCATAAGCATAACCACAGAGCACACAGAAGTATTAAAAAATAATCAAACACTTTTCTCAGGTATTTTCGAACACACAGGCAAATAGAAGTGACAAGATCATGCTAGGTAGATACACCACGAACTAGTTTGAATTATCTTGAATATGAGAGCATCTCTCAACAAACACAAAGCCTAAAGATATAATCCCAGGAGTAGAGAGAAAATAAGCACGAAAAAGATAACAAATCAAGCAGTTGGATTTCAGTTTTATTTTTGTCTTTCGAGTTTCGCAGTTGGCTTTGGGAACGGAGAGAAGAGAGACGAGCTTACATGAACTCCTCAGCTCCGCAAATGAAGCAGAAATAAAAATCATTGAATGAGAATGGCTCTCCGTTGCACTCGTCGCAATCGGTAGGAACGGAGAGAGCGCTGAGCGGGGTGAACACTCCCATTCGAAGGGGATTATACCGAGAGAGGTCTCTTGGAGAGCTAGAGACGAGAATCGCGGCTGTAATTCAAGTCTGGAGATGAACTCCACGAATTATTTCAATCGCGATGAGTTGGTGGGCTGTGGCGGGAAGAGAGAAAAAAAAAACGACGAAAAGTTTGAAGATTTCAAACGATGATCAGCGAGGAGAGAGAAAACAATAGAATGCAGTCATCGACATAACTTTAAACCCCGTACGAAGGAGCTCTTTTCGGGACTTTACATCCGCGAATCACAGAAATAAAATTCAGGAGAATTACAACAGTTTCAAATCGACCAGACTAACATCACTGAAGCTCTTCACTACTAAAGAATGTATTTATAATGAACCATAATTAAAAAAAGTTTCCACAGGCACACTCGAAAAATAAAAAAAATTAAAATTAAAAACATATATCAAATTAACCTAGCACAACATTGACACACAGTTAAATGAAATGAAAACTTAGATGTAGGATCCACTATTACCAGTAAGATGTTTAAGATTAACAATATAGCATTCCTTGTTAATGTAAAATACACACATTAATAATTTGTCATATTACACAGTTTTGGCAATTTTAGAAAAAGTAGAGGTGGTAACTAGCGAGATCTTATGTAAAAAAAGTAAAAAACCTTAACCACCTTCAATTCATTGTCGTTTAAATAACAAATACTTTCATTAACATTCCAAGGAGGTTTGACCTAATTCAAACGAGTGATAATTATCTACCATTCGATTTAAAATATCGTCAGCGCATACAATTTGATTATAGAACGCCTAAAAGGAAAAAATTCGAACTATTCATGGAAGTTCATACCATATGACTTATTTGATTGACTGGGGTTTCCAATAAACTTATCGGTATTATATTTAGGACTGATGCACTCCTTGACCAACTTTAGTACCCTGAAAAGGAGAGTAAGGTTACCATATGGCAAACGGAGTTTGGCCGTTATATCGAGACTGTTGGTTTCACTGCAAAATAGGGAATTTCCCGCAAATTTCTAGGGAAGAAAAAAATTTACTGCAAGGATTTAAGCAAGAGTGCCCAAAAAATTAAAATTAAATTAACTAAAAATTGTATGCTTGAACAACCTCATTAACGCGAAAATACCACCTTTCCTTTCGTTTAACTACTGCGTTTTCATATCGCTTACACCCTAAAAATATAAGCAATTGGACAGACCATACCAAATGTCCTGAAAATCATTTATCAAAATATCACCTAATATCAAGAAAGGGAAATGTATTCGAGCGGAGAAGCAATACCCTTCTTCAGCTATTCACGCTTATCACCTTTCCTTGAATTCCTTTCGAAAAATTCTAAAATTTGAATTATTCAGGTTGAGGTATTTATAATGACTCGTATTTATCAAGAAACCTTGAAATAACAGTCATGAAAAACACAAAATCGATCATAGCAACTGGTCAGTTGGGCTTCCACATAACATCCATACAATCAGACATTATTGGGCTTCGAGTCGCCATAGCACAATGGCCCAATAAAATTTTATCAACGTTCCAAGTTGGCTTTATAACCAGTTGGTACTGGTAATAAATCTGGGGAAAGTTCTTCCTTTTTTTACATACAGCTCCCGCAAACACCCATATCTACTATTTTATCGCTAAAAAAGTTCACCGGTCGAATGCGGGTCATCAGGGCGGAGTAAATCAAGGGAAGCCGGGCGATCATAGGGCACCGTATACTACACATGACGTGAGCCGTACGTTCCGCCAGCTGTCAGGGGTCGCTGTTCGATCGAGTCGTGACCTCCCCTTCTTCGCCACTCTTTCCCCCTCTCTCGTTTCTTATCCTTCTCTTCTCTCCTTCTCTGTACCTCGCACACTCTTGCCGGGCACGCCCTGCGCCAGGGACGAAATGATGGAGTCCATCTCGGACGGCGGCAAGCTCTCTATGAGGTAATCGCGCAGTGCATCACGGGCTGGCCGACCGGAAAATATGCGAATAGAAGGGCTAGGCAAACGGGTGCGTCCGAAATGTGGCCAAGAGCCTCCATAAATCGTTAACGGTAACCTGCGCTGTCTCATCTACTCCTATTCCACCGTGGGTAAGTCTCCGTTACCATCCTTATAACACCGCCGCAAGAGACGCAGTGAGAGTGTTTATGGCAAGGTGTGTAGAAACAAAGGAAAGACGAGTTAGAGCGCATGCTATCCCCTCGCATTCCTCCCGTATATATTTATAAAACTATTACGCAGGCAACACCCTAGCCCTTTAAGGTTCCATTAGAGTCACGGAAGGACGCTTCTTATGTCATCACGTCATGAAGTCGGTAACTGTCAACTTAGACAAGTACTTGCATTTCAAATAGTTTTCGCCGTATGACGGGGGCGAGTAGGTGGCCTTAATAAAATCCATGGTAGGAGCAAAGAGGCTAATAAGTATATTTATAAATAAGTTTAAGGGCTTGAAACGAACGATATGCCGAGCTTTTAATTTTCCACCGGCAATTATAATTTCTCCGTAAATTTTCACAATGGAAATGACAAATAAAATGACACAAATGAAAGTGGTGAAACTTTGTAAGAGTGACATTCACATAGATATCTTCGCAAAGGGCATCTATTATGTCAATAAACAGATTAACTCAAAGATATTGGTTTCCGTAATAAGCGGTTGACAAATCTTCGAACTATCAAACGAAATGCAATTTACGTGAGCAAACTATATACTCTTTATCCAGCTCTAATCCTTCAACTCTTCATAAGACTTCTGTTTGTTACCATAAATTAGCATTACAACTTCGTCATGTTGGCCGATTATGATTGAAATACGCGCACATTAGAGAGGACGGGGAAACAGTACTCAGTCATCGTGTTCAAGGGCGTCCTTTGTGAAAAGAGCAGTCCGGTCAGAAGAGGGAAGAGGTCCCGCCGAGAGCTCTTCCTGCTCTCAAGCAAAAAACATCTCCCTCCCTCAACCCTCCCCTCTGCCCACCTCCTCCAACGACTCTCCCACACGCATCTCCCTCAAAATAAGTGCACCCTGACCTCCACTTCCCCTTAATCCTTCCCCAACTACCCCTAATGTGTCTGCGATCATTCGCCTCCATCTACGACGAGAGTGACGCAGCGGCACCGCTACGCCTACGTAGGTTAATTGGCACTTTTTAGTGGAGCAGGAGTGAGTGATTGTTATTTCTGCTTTGCCTCCCAACCCTATCCCTACCATATCCACTCTCTTCTCTATGGCATAGACCACTGACTAAATATGAGATGTACTATACGTGACCATAGCTCAGGGGAATATTGAAGCCAATAAATGCGAATCGGCCATATTGAACGGATCAGCTGTGAAGTCAAAGCGCCGAAAACATTGGTATTAGAAGCTAAATTGTCGTAGAACCGTACTGATGTGTCGAAAAAAATCAAATTGGAAATAATTTACGAAAAAGCTCTGTATTTTTCATAAAATTTATGGAAAATTGCGTGCTAACGTAATTAATAGCAATGTTTGGTGGTCGATTAAAGAGAAACGCAGGCCTTCTTTTCTTGCTTCAGTAAGGCACCTACTCCCTGCCTTTGTTCATTGCGAGGACCTATTGATCGCGTGGACGGATGCCACCGATTAAACATCACTTCCTGTTTATTTTACTCAAGACGAGAGCGATTTGAAGAAAATTTAAACTCAAGACCTATCCATAATGCCTATGAAAACAAAGGAATTTTTACTCCTATGTATGCGTTTCGGTCATCCATGGGACTGTCAACTGAGAGGACTAAAATCTCGTAAAAGCACGTGTGATGTCCGATTTGGCATTTGGACTTTGAACCTCTGACAAAATGCGTGCGTTTACGAGATTTTAACATCCCTCGACGATTGTGACTCACCTGGATGACCTTAATTCATACATTAAAGTCGAAATTACTTAGTCTCCGTTGAAAATACGGCGTAATCTTTCATTAAAATACCCTTTAATTAACGTGGAAACATGGATATTATCGATGCCAAAATCCAAATGTGCTTATGAGCTGTTTAAAAGCTTGGTCAGTTCAAAATAGCAGGGCGATGACTGTGGCGCGGTGCAGTGCGTTTCAATTGTTTTTGTGGAGCGTTGTGGTTTGGGAAGACCAGCCACACTGCTCCCATATGCCTCATCCTCTCCCGCTCGTCCCTCCACCTCCTTCCCCCACTTCCCCTTCCCATCCAATTCAATCTCTTCGATTCGCCACGTAATGGACTGATGGTGCCCGTCCGCCGAAGACGGGCGCAAGAGTAGGGTGACGTCACTCACTCTGCCATCTAGCACTCGGAAACCTGTCCATCTCTGAGGAGATGAAATGCATAACCGGGAGAGCTCGAGATGAGTTTTGTCTCGAATGCCTTACTTACCGTGGTACTGACTAAGAATGTACGAATATAACACTTATTTTCTACTGCATTTACCAATCTCTGCAATCTGATATCAGCTATTGACTGACCAGCCGACGCTTGGTGATCCGTAAACATTACCGACTTGATCAGCTATTCCCAGACCTTTATACCAATCTTTTGCTTCCCTATACCTTAATCCATTTCGTCGGCAGAAACGTTAAAAAGCAAATGTGAAAACGGGTAGCTTGGACTAGTCCCAAAATCTAAAACTGCCAGCGCTAAGTTTCCATCCGCTACCCAGACCGATGCTTTACGGGTCATACAAAAATGTTGAATCAGTGTCCTATTGCTCCAATCTATTTCTCTTTTCTCCAGTATATCCATTTGCCTTTTCCCAATTTAATAAATTCCTTTTAATTAATTCCCAATTGCCTCGGTATATGACTATTCTAAGTATACAAAGCAGCGCAAATATCTTGACAATAGTGCGAAATTCCATAGAGGAAAAAATCATGAAATTTTTCCTCTGCGGAATTTCGCTCAATTGTGCATTGCGGGTGACTCAGTAAGGTTTAATCCGTGGCCAATTCCTCAAATCAGTGACTCAAAATCAGACTTTACAATACATTATTATTCGAGATATGCTGGGATGTAACATTTTTGAGTGATTGGAAGTGATGGGGTCAATCCTTCCGAAAGACCATCTCTTCGCTCTGCTATCCTTAGGCCAGAAGAATGACCGGAAGTCACGTGATGGTGACGGTGCACCACTTCCTCGAGGTCTTCTCAAGGGTGTGATCATGCTTGGCGGAATCTGAGAGCGGTGCGAGGTCGGAAAGGAGGGCGCGCCCACCGCAGGGAGACACCAATACGAGCGTACATCGGGACTGCGTCCGGCAACATTGAGGTGTACGCATCAACGATCGCATGACAGAAATATCAAATTGCGTGTGAGATGTCAGGTAATGCAATACAACGCGATTTGGGATAACATGTGACACATTGTGACATTCAACGCAAAGCAATGCAAATTTAATGTGATTTCTGAAATTCGGCATAAATATAGATCAAATAATATTGTGCTACTTTTGACGGATCACGCATTTTGTTATGTCAAAGGAATCAAGCAATACGATATAAATTTTGAATGCATTCACGGGAATAGGTACAGGGAAATATCTTGATGTTTTTCAAAAGCTATTGCTACAATAAGTATAATACGGCTGGAGGGTAAGGGAAAACTGAATGATATTTATTTAACGCTATACAAATTCAATCTGAGTTTTCCACATCTACGAAAAGGTATTAATTCATACAAGTCCCCTGTCACGAATAAAATAGGAATTTTTAACCAAGTCATGAAAGGCATATTATCTGGAGACTGTAAGAAGAATCGTTATCAATAACTTAAAAATAAAAGAAAATCTATCCTTAATTAGTTAACAGAAAATTATAACACGACTCATATGATATTATTTGAAAGTTACGGATGATATTATTTTTTTTTGCTCAGGAAATGCACAGACATAGGTTAGTTGATCGGCTCGAAAATTTCTCTTAAGCTGCAGTAAACCCTTGTTTTCAAATATAAAAGATGGAAACACATTTAACCTTAGTAAAAATATTCTCCCTACGATAAAATGTTATATTCGGCCGCTCATTTTCGATAGCGCGATCCAACCTGCATCTTCTACCACCTTGGATCCATTTTACGCTGCGTCATTCTTTAAGTTGCTCAGGTGCTTCCCACCAATATCGTAAAATGATTTTGTCTATCCCTTGGTGCTATCTACTGATATCCTAGTGTCAACGCGACGTATACATTCGTCCTCTCGGGTCTCGTCCCCAACCTTTCCCGCCTTGTCTCTTCACATCCCGGAAGTCCTATCTCCTCCTGCCCATCCAGAATCGTAAACTCTGAACCTTAAACAACGGCCCAACACCTCTACAAATATATTTCGACAAGCAATGAATCACACGTGACCGGAATGAGATATAGTGGATGTACATAAAAAGCAAAAACCTTTGATGTTCCTTCGTCAGCCAGGTATCGCCACGCCTTCCTTCTTCCAGTTAGCGCAACGAACAGGAGGATTGGCAGTCCATTCGCCCACCAACTCTGAGTTAAGAGAAGATTTGGAAGGAGGTATCTACATCTATATATCACCCTATGAGCCGCTGTATGGGCATGTGGCAGGGGGTGTTAGGACGCTAGCCGTGTAAAGGATAAAGCTTTGGGAGGTGAAATGGTGTAGCGAATTATGGGAGTTTTTTTATGTAGAGATCAGATTCTATTATGGTCAGTTATTGTGTAAGGAAAGAACAAATTTTAGTACATATCTATTCGGCAACGTATCTCTCTTATTTTATCGCTTCTGTTGGACCTAGAAACGTAGTGTGGCGTCAGATGATATTCTGTGTGTAAATTTGAAACACACCGGTTCTGAATGTCTCAAGCAAATTAAGCCAAGCGCGTAACCTCCGAGTCTATACAAGATCACTTAACAACAGTGCAGTCTTCGTCTGTATGAAAAGTGGGTAGTCAAACAAATATGGATTCTTTAGACTTGAATGCGATTGTATCATTTGATCAGTTCATGGAAACATTGTAATATAATTTGTCCGATACAAACGAAGCGATTTCTATTGATTGAATCCCTTCACCGGGATCTTTCTCAGTCGTACGTGCCGTAGTTTATTGGAAAATTTATGCGCATGGATCCTCTCGGTTGCTCCTTATCCATTTGGTTAAAACTGCCACGGAGCCTATGTCTCGTTGGGTCAATACTACGAACGATCAGGTAACAAGAGAGCAAGGATTCTATCTGAGGGCCCTACACCCTTACCACACAATATTACTCTCAACTGGAGGAAACATGATTAAGTGCAATTGTACAAGAACTAACACAGTCTGCCAAGAAAATGGAATTGTGATGCAAGGATAAGAGCAGAAATAGAGAGTCATAATAGCAAATAACACCAAAAATTGAGACGAAAAAGCAGTTTCTCCGAATTAAATGAATGGAAAGTTACTCCTGTAAGAACGAGAAATAAACCTTTCGCTCCCACGGAAATTTCATCTTTCATTCCCAGGTAACGTCCGAAATATATAACGTGTTGGAGCCTTATTGGGAGTTTGAGCATACACCAACCAGATGAAGCCATCATATCGGCACCTTGAGCGTCAAATGGTTAAAACCGACCCAATATTTATGAACCCAGAGAATATTACCATAGTTACATTTCTGTTACAGATCTATAATTACCTTTAAATTTTAGAAGAAATAAAAATGCCCTTTAATGCTCCGACTGATCAAATGTTAGGAATTCCCATAAAAAGTAAGTGGTGGCTGGCGAACCAACTAATCCTAACAAAGAAGAAGGAAAAATTTTGCATTTCCATGGAGATTTTATGGCAGGGCGGGAAATATTTAATGCTTCCATAACTTTTAAATGTCTTTAAAGACGGCAGAGAACTTCACGAGTAATAAAAACAATTAGACGTCCAACTGGTATTGGATACCCGTGTTGCCATCTGCTAGCCATCTTTTAACATTACCATTCCTCGCAAATCTTCTTTTCCAACTCAACCATTTCCAAAGTGTGTCTTAAAATCTCTTCATTCAAGCATCTTTATGCGATTCATTGTTTACGTCCCCGCTGACTTAAATTTATGCTCACGCACGAATTAAGACCTTCCCGAAATGAGTAAAAAAAAAGTCGTAAACCCATGCGCCAATAATTTCGAGATCAATTCTGCGGTCACACAAAATCTTAGTTTTATGTGACAGTTCGTCAGCCAGGAATGCTTCTTCAGGCGAGATACATGAGGCTCTTTATGTGAAATTTACGCGTGAGCACACATTTTTACGTTGCTCTCCAAAAGCGCACAATGATCAGCATAGATGCCCACAGGATGAAATCATGAAATGGAGATACGAAACACCGAATACTGCGACCGCGCATTGTTATCGGACGAGAAAAATCACACTTGGAAAAAACCTTCACTTCAACCTCAGTAACGTGAATTTAGGAGGAGCGTTTCTCTACGCGTTGATTCTGAAACTTGAGCACCTTCAAGTTTCGCGGATGTCAACTCTCCCATTTTTTTCTACAAGGCCACGATATTTTTTATCTTCAGGTGGCGTTATTACAAGGCTATTCGGAGGAGAATAAAATGAGAGGGCAGTTTGGGAAGCAGTCTGAGGTGGGCGGAACAAAGGCATCAAGTCTTTTAAACGAGTTCCATTTGCTATTGTTGAACTTTATCCTTTGGCTCATGAAAGGAGAGCAGTGGGCGTCGATAAATCACATAACACGAGAAAAGTGATACCTCGAAGCTCGCACAAAGCGTGAGGGCGCGCTTACTTAGCTGGAAGTTCGGGTTTGGTCCGGATGCGTACAATGGACTTCAGATCCGGGAGAGGTTAAACGCATGGTGGCAAGCTGAATATGTCCGATTATGGATACATCACCATTCCCAACCATGCATGAACATTAGGCTCGTATTTTGGAAAAATCTGCGCTTGCATTATATGATTATTTTTATTCTTATTCCTAAAAAATTGATCGTAATTTCAAAGAATTGTGTATGAATCAAATCAAAGATATGACAAGAAATTTTGTCAATAAGATACAGCTCTTACCCAGCAGCGTGTTAGTGGTAATAAACAAGCTTGCGCGGTGAGAAGCATTTACTTCGGCCGCAGTACCTCAAACATGAGATAGAAATGGAATATTAGCGGCCTTAGTAAATCAGTGGAACACACCGCATACATGAGAATTATATAGAAAATATTAAAAAATAAAGGTTAAAGATACTCCAGTAATGGATACATACGAAAGATACTTCGTTGGTTTGGCCATGTTCAGAGAATGGATGAGAGTCGAATAACGAAAGAGATAAGAGTGATATGAATGGTACGAGAGGTAGAGGTAGACCGAGAAACTAGTGGTTGAATGTGGTTGAGGAAATTCTTAGGAGATGGAAGATAAGGAGTCTTAAAAACAGGAGAGCGTGTATGAAGCGGTTTATGGGGGTAAATGAGTCAAGGGAGGTTTGTAAGGATAGGTCAGTGTGGAGGAAATTATTGAAGCAGAGTTAGTTGTACAAATATGTATGTATGAGTGAAAATTTGTGACTGTGCCTACTCCGGAAGGGAACGGCATGATTGGTATGTATCTATGTATGTGCAGACGTTTGAACTACATCGAAAGTTATTCATTTCAGTGAATACAAAATCCAAGGCATCACGCTGACTCACTAGAACCTACATTATATGAGCCGTTATCTAAACAAATATCAGGATATTGCCGATGATTTTAATCAGGATGAAAATAAAATAATTATTTTGCCATTCATCTACAGGGTAGTATTGAAAAAAGGGTTGGGTGGAACGAAATTAAATAACAAAATAGAATGGAAACTTCGGTTCACAAATGTGCACATCGGGTGTCGTTGATATCACACAACCATTCAAAAGTGATTTTGCAAACATCGTTAGGAGACGGAGGTATTACCGAATGCCACGAAGAGGAGCAAATGTAAATTCTCTTGTATTGCTGCAACATTTTCAAAAGTTTGCGATTTTTCTGTTCTTTTTTCCGTCTTCGTTTATGTGTAAGAGATAGCTTGCGATGGAGAGCTAATACTCTTTACATCAAAGAGCTCCTTTCTTGATATAAACTAACGCCTAATAGTCCGCATTGATCTCTAGAGGTATTCTGTATATAATTAAAAAAATTACTGTGGAAAGTGTAGCAAAAACTATTTCATATCCTATTTTCTCTAGTAGCAGACACGTTGCGGACGTCGTATGTCAGGAGTGATCTTTGCGCCATCATCTCGACATGCTCCTTGTTTTCGGAATTCCTTAATACCACCGTGCTCAAGTTACTTTCATTGGTGAATCCTATAAAAGACCTATATGCAAGACCTAAGTCTTTGGATAAAAACCACTTTAATTGATGGATCTTTTAATTAGGCGGATGCTCCACAGAAAAGCTGTTTCTCATTTAATTCATAATGGCATGTTTCTGTTCTCTCCTGTGTCTTACTCTCATGTACTATACAAGGAGAAATTTAAGAACAATACGTTGTTAAAATAAAAATTGTGAGCAAATGAAACAGTTTTTTTCTGTCCTATAATTTGAATTTTAAACTGTTGTGTCAATAGCACACAAGTAAATTTGATCCTTCGTATTATTTGAACCAGAATATAATATCATGAGGAAAATCCGACACGCATGTCAAAAAAATAAGGCAAAAATTTGACGGATTGCAATAAAAAACGTTGTGCTTAAAATCCACACCGATCTTATCTGAGAAAATCCTGCCAACGAAAAATTGACATATGGAAACCGCAAATATAGAAAATTGTTTGTAGATTTGTAATAATATTGCGCTTAACCCACAACCTGTAAAGAGCGTTTTCTAACAAAGGCCAAGCAATCCCCAATGTAAAAAAATAAAAAACTGCTGCATGTGCTTGCTGCAACATTCTAAAGGAAAACGCAATTTGATGAGTGGGAAAGACCTAGAGAAAGTCTACCGTTCACTTGTTGTCATTTTTACCGCTTACTTTATGCATGAACTTGATGGCTCTATAAAAAATGCGTAAGCTGATTTGTTGCTAAACGATATTCAGGTAAATGGTAATTTATATAAAAATATACAATTTAAGTTCAAAGAAACGCCCTTTTGCTAGTCCAGTAAACACGTAAATATAAGTTAAAACTTGGAAAATGATAGAGTGTAACCTATCAAATACTTTTCCCAAGAACATGGTCCACTAAATAGAAAGACGATATGAGATAAATGTCTCAAATATATGCGGGCACAATGAATATATTCTAGAAGCAAGAGATAAAAACGCCTTTGGGACACGAGGCATAAAATACCGTGCGTACGGGCTCCGTTGATGCTGATCTTATTTAAAGGGTCTGAGGGATTTCGAAACAATGGCAGTGAATGAACAGGAGCACGCACTGAGACTTCAAAATATCTCTTCACTTTTTTTCCACTGCGCCCAAAAGAAAGCAAGACTACTTTTTAAAAAATCAACGAATCTCTGTATCTCAAATAAAATTTATTGATCCTCTCCGTAATTTTCTCTTCGCACGGAACAACTCTTTTGCCTTACGCAAGCTCGAGCGCGCATTTCGTATACTGCCTATCCATGAATCCCGTGTTATTGCCTTTTTTCCCCCCTTGAAACGATTTCCTTACGAAAAAGTTTGGATGATTTAAGCATCGGTAGGAATGGAGGAAAGAGATGACGCCACGATATCCGACCGCTTTGTTGATATTTCCTCTTTCCGTTGCCGGGGACCGTCAGGCGTGTCGACCGGACGGGCAGGCGGAGTCTGCCCGAACTTTTCTTTTGCCGATTGCGAGCAGATAAGTGATAGTAATTTACGACTGGAATCAGAGAGGAGGGAAAAATTATTTGAATGGGACAGGATTGGATTAAAAGAAACAACCGACCGACAAAAGAATGGAGAAAAAAGGAAATAAAAGGAAAAAAGTCCAGCCGTAAGATAATGTGTGGTTGTAAAAAAGTTTTTATCAAACTTTTGCAGGATTTTCTTTATGTTCGGGCCCGCCCTTACTTTTATTGGCCTCATTCAAGGCCTAAGGAAAAGTTTATGAGGCAAAATTCATCTTTTTAGAACTTTCATCAAAGTAATTTGTCACGACGAAAATTATATGTAAATTAGCCGGAAATATAATGAAACAAAAACAGGTGAACGTGATTTGCTTCTCTCAAAGTGATATTAGCATTACCAAGATTGAGATAAAATGTTCACCTTATACCGTGGAGGTCAATTTTAATGTTTACAGCCAATGTTTGCTAATGGAATTTTATGGCACACTGAAAGCCTTGAAAAGTAAACAACACCTTGCTCATGCTACATAATCAGCAATAAAAAGAAAGGCAATAATATCATCAAAATATTTAACGAGATTTATGGAATGTGGTAATGAAATGCAAACTCTGCTAAAATTGTTAGCGCAATTGATAACACTGATGAATGCCCAATGCATAATCGACGGGTAACTAAAATATGGCACTAGACATCCTGGACCTAAGCTCAGCGGATTAGGGTCAAACAAAATTAGGAACAAAATGGTCATAATGTAGGTAGAAGGTCACATTAGGCAATTTAATTAGAAATAAATTCTATTATTATTAATATACAGAACAGAAGCGCTTTTTAAGAGGTGAATTTGGGTTGTATAATTATTATTGTAATGATATGTATGGTACCAATTAGTATTTCAAATATAAAATTACAAATATCAGAATGATAGGAGGGTTATTTAAATGGCACATTCATAAACCCGACTCCATAATACGTATCAATTAGATTAATAGTCAAAATCTGCTTCTTTAAGAGTAGGCACTTCAATATTTCCTAATTACACTAATTAAGCTAACTGATTTATTTACATTTGAATGAAATTTAAAGATTCGTCCAGGAAGTGACGCTCGATGTCGTAAAATTTGATTTATTTACGTTAAAAATCCAATCTGATATAGAAAATACGGTCATGTAATAGTGCGTCTCCAACAACTGTGATACTTTGTTCAGCGTAGGAGTTCAGGAATTGCTAGGAGGTATTCATGAATAAAGTATCACAAATGAGATAATTTATTCAGCCATAGAGATTTAGTCATTTCGCTATTTCAGACGTCATAATGTCAAGCTGAACGAGTTTGAGAGAGTTTCAGGAAAGTGTGAATATTATTGCAGTGCAAAGAGAAAAAAATAAGAAGTAACAGAAATCGATATAAATGCTCGAAGAGTAATGGAAAACATTACCACCAAATGGACTGAGTTAAGTCACATGATAGAGAATAAAAATAACTTCACAATCTTACCGCAGAAGATCTGATTCCGTTTTGGTCATGTGCACTTAATAGAAGAACCATGGTTCACTTACCTGGAAAGAGAGAGAATACAAGATTAATACAATGCATACTGCAATTTTTCATAAGCAAACCAAAAGTGGATTTTGGTTGAGCAATGTAGTGCAGTAAATGACTTGAGAATTCTCCTCAAAAATCTCATTCTTCTTTAAATTTATATGTGATAATTAATTACTAATCTGCCCTTTCTTCAATAACTAAATAATACAAGTTAAAGTGTCAGGATTTAATTTGTGGAAAAGCTTTTATACAATAACAATAAATATGAGACTACCCTCTATCAGGCATGAAAAATTGATGAAAATTTCCTTCTTGGGCATTCTCACTTATTAATTCCCAGGAAGTAAATATTATACCTACTCCATTTGTTTCCTTTAGGCAGAAGACTTGAAAAAAATACAAGTGCAAGAATAGGAATTGACAAAAAATTAATGCTTTCAGGATATTACGTACCATCGTTGAAAAATTATCTCCGAGAGAATTCTCTTGCCATGAAAAATTTATTAAACCAAATTAAACAACAAAATGGAGATTAAACAAGCTGAGTAAGAGACGACAGGAATCGACTATTCAGTATTTTTGAAATCCACATAACCTCGTAAACTTTTCGCCAAGAATGAAGGATGTAATTGCAAAGAAAGACCATTGAACCGAAAATGTTGTCGCAAAGTTTATGGCAGAAGAACTTATTACGATATAAAGCCAGAGTAAAAGGATTATTCCATCATAGCTTAAAGGCCAAGATTAGAATTAAAATAACCAATATTTTCAAGCGAACATTGACTTTTCTCTCAAGCTGATAAAGAGATATGATTCCGAGTCAATTAGAAAGAGAAGGCGGTAACGTGGAGGAAAATCTTCATTTGACATGCACTTGAAAAGGAAGAGCAAAAAAAGCATTCACCATCATAAATATGCACCTCTACAATTTTTATATATAACGCCAGGGTATAATTTTATGCCTGCGATTATAGAATCTAACAAAATTTAATTGAGCTATAAAATTATCGTAAATCTCAGATAGTGAGATCCATTTCTGGTCTAGGTTTTCTCCTCCATTGTTATTATAATATGTCAGCCACGAAGAGAAAATTTTTCTAAATATTCAAATCAAGACTGGTCTAGGGATTCCAAAGTCTCTCTTGAAACAGTCTTGAAAGCCAAGAAATAGTCAGAATTCAGCAGCAAGTAGTTGAACGTCAACACCATTACATTTGAAAATCCCTAAAAATATTTGAAAGTACTTACTCAGATTCTTAGACGATATGAAGTCTATGGAAAACATCCAATTATTGTCGCGAATATCTTATAATATTCAAAGTGCGATTATTGGGGTTATAAAAACCATAATATACATCTTACCGCAGTAAACATAATATTTTTTATTTGATGCAATGTAGAAAAAATACAGAAATTATATGTCGTAAAAAATATATTTGAATATTTAGAAATATTTTCTCTTCGTGGATGACATATTATAATAACAATGGAGGAGAAGAAAGGAAGTTATTAATGATTCTATATAATTTTTATGATGTAGCCTTTCAAGGAAGTTCAAGTAACTTTGGCCTTGATCATAGCCTTGAAATGGACTGAGCCGATGATTTCTAGCTGATAGAAGAGCAGGGTAGTATTTTACTTGAGATTCCTATCAACGAAAAAGCTCAGAATTAACAAACATTGATCATCCCCATAAGAAGCCACAAGAGACCTGGAAACATATCACTCTGATTATATACGTTTTAAAAATTTTGATCAGGTAAATTTATACGGTGACAAACAAAGGATTTTATTTTGGCGCGGATACCTAAAACATTTTTACGCGACAAAATAAAAAAAAGGGAACACTATTTTTAGATCTTCAAATCTTCAGATACAATAAAATGTCTTGGAATTACCTTGACATCTGATATATCATGGAGATTACACATACAGTAGATATGAGGTGCAGCATTAAAGAAACTAGGTTTTGTTAAACGTATAATAGGTAGGTCCTTGAATGGAAAAGTCAAAGAGAGATGCTACTTCGCTCTGGTTAGGCCACACCTCGAATACGCCGCGAGCATTTTGGACCCTGGTCAAATAGATTTAACCAAAAAAAATAATAAAATACAAAGGAAAGCAGCGCACTTTGTTAAAAACTGCTACGAGCGTACATATAGTGTCTCACAACTTTTAGAGGGATTAAGGTGGGAGCCCCTAAAGACTCGGAGGCTACCCGCTAGGCTTAGGTTGCTTGAGAAATTCAGAACTGATATTTTTCAGAGCGAAATAAAGAATATTATCATGACTCCTCACAACATCTCTAGGTCTGACAGTTGCGATAAAATAAGAGAGATACACTGCCGAACAGATAGGTACAAAAATTCGTTCTTTCCGCGAACAATAAGTGACCACAATAAAAATTGAGCTCGAATATATACACTCCTATAATACATGTCACCATTTCATCTCCAAAAAACTTACACCTTTACACGGCTGGTGACCTATCTCCCCCTGCCACACGCCCATGCGGCGGCTCGCGGGGTATTATGACGATGTAGACTATTGAATATGGTAGTACAAAGTGCTACTTTTCACGAATCATTAATGACTAATATTAGAACAGAGTAAAACACTGAGGTATTTTGTATCTCTTCCTATTCCCTCCCCTTTTCATTGCTAGCAACACCTAACATGTCTTGCCACACAACATTACGGCGGCTTACAGAGTAGTATTTATAATAATGTCTTTATTGGAGCAATATTGAGACTGAGGCAGCCCTCTCTCCCTCTCAACCCCGCGTTAGAGGAATGAAATGAGGGTACAGAAAGATATATTTTTATGCCGCTTTCGCGGGATAAAAGTAAGGAAAAAATGCATGTATACATATAAAGCTATCGTTGGAGAGCATTTCATCGATGCTAAAAGCATGGTGTGGCATCCTGGCAAGCGATGAGTTCCCCAGAATGGCAGGAAGGTGCTCATACATCGCTCGTCGCATCGCCAGAACGGACGTGACAGTGCGTTTCCCCGGCGCTCACTCTCCGCCGTCGCCTGGCAACCCATCGCTCCCTTCGTCGTCGATTAGGCACGCTCGCACCCTTATTTCGCGGAGCGCACATTAGCTCACAACTAGACCCGCACCTTCAAACGAAGGCAGACGAGGAAAAGGACGCGTTCTCCGGCACGCGTCATTCGGATATGGGCGTGTTTGTGCGTCCGAGGGAATGTTTAATAAAACAAAAGCACACGAACAATGCGCTCGCTTGAACTACGCTCGACGAGCTCCAAGGCGCAGTGGAGGGGATGTAGGTATGTAGGTGGCGCAACTGAAGTGCCCTCCTGCGCACGAAAATCTTCGGCATCGTAGGTCAGGGTGCCGCGGCTGTGACGATCATACAACTCCTTTAAGGGACTACGTGTGTCAGAGCGCAATCGTCACGGAATAGCAATATTACCCCGGGTGAGGAAGACTATGGATGCATTTCAGTAATTCTTAAAGTGGGATCCCATGGTCAGTGAATTCGGGGTCGTGGAAAAGCACGAGTCATAAGCGTATAAACCCGAGCGAATATTGACGAATATTGTATCCAAAATTGTAAAGCCAATACCACTTTTTACGACCATTTGATCACGCTGATAAATTTGGATAAAGGGATGGTGCATCCTCGTCATAAGAATTACCATTTTTTAATATCCGCAGGAAAGAAGCACTATTTTTTTAAGAAAAAAGTTATTTTTCCAACGTTTCCTCATTCACAGCAGCCACGTTTGTAGCAGCCAGGCTTCTACACTTTCTCGCATGAGACGGAAGGAGATGATCTGTGGATGATCTCTCAACATTTCTGTTACTCTCGTGTTTGTTTAAAATGTCTCATGCGGAAGACTATACAGTCGTGGCTCACGGATTTTTTTTACAAAATTCACTGGCAGGCAACGGGAAGCATAAAACTAATATCTAAATTGAGAGGTAGGGTTCTACCCTCTGTATACAGAGCCTTAACAGGGATCTAGAGCCCGAATTATCAAATTATAAGAACATTAGGGTTCCCTTAAAGCCTAAAAAAATACGAGATTCGTCAATGATGATTGCAAAATGTGTTTTACATGGAAAAAATACGGGCCAGATTCAATGAACAAAGCTTCATCTAATATCCAGTATTTAAATATGTCAACCTACAAAATACTTAAGAAGAAACCGCAAGCATCACATTATTTGTACAGTAATCCGATGCACTATGGAATGTTGCATTTGAAATATAAACCTTATTTATAATAACCAAAAGCAAGAAACGTAACAAGAGGATGCCTAGAGCTCTGATTGGACGATCAGCGGGTTACAGTTGAATTTCTGCGGGATTAACCTTAAGTAACGGATGGTATTTGATAACACTCATTGTTTTTTCTCATATCAATTTCCTTTAATTTTTTACTGTTTATTTGACATTAAGATGGATAAAAATTAGTTAATCAGGCGGATACACTCCACAACAAGACAAATCTAGAAATGTGCAGTTTATAGTCCATATTGTTTGACACATACGAAACGTATTTTGGCTCATTAAAATGCCATTCTGAGGTATGAATATACAATCTACATTAGGATTTTTGTAGAGTGCTCATGTAAAATGATATTGGAGTACCCACTCTGATACATATTTAGCTTACTGACATTGTAACTGCAGATGAATAACTCTATATGCAACTATAATATGTTATAAGCCGAAAAATGGGTCGTATGTCTCAAATAAAGTGCATAGTACGTCATCTACTGATTCTTATTTCTGAAAATGCTCTTCCACCGGAAACGGTTGACTTGAAGACAAATTTAGTTTTCTATCCTGAAAGTTTTACTAACCGCAGGTTCACAACAAACCTACAGTGCCAAATAATGATGAGTAAATAATGTATTTATTTCTTTATTTAAACCAGGTAGTGATTCAGAAAAAAATCTTTAGGATCGGCTAATGTAAAATGAAATTAGGGTACACACTCTGGGGCATATTTAGCTAACTGAATATTCAGCAACTATTGTACATAGAGTCTGAGTCAACAACATTCGTCTTTTCTACTGCATAAAATGTGCTTAAAATGTCAAAAATTTGTCCAGAGAAAAAATTAGAGATTTTATTATTAATGTCTTACCGACTTTTAATTCAACTTTACCTGAAAATTGAATTCTTAATTTTTTATCAATGAAGCAATGAAAAAATCATTGCAAATATATTACTCCGTTCGCCATTGCTAAGTTTACCAATCGCTGAAAAATAATATATCCTCATCCGTCGAACTGTGGTAAAAAATGGAAACACTGCTGGGCGTAAATATATTGAATAGATAATAAATAAACATTCAAAAGAGGCACACTATCAACATTAGCAATATCAACAGGGGTGACGGAAAACAACAAAGAAATTTGTTTCTCGATTACATTTCACAACAGAGGGCGTGAGAACCGAGTAAAGGGTGAATCGCATCCAGTGCATTTGTTTCCACGTGCATTCTGAGATTCCCTTCGGAACGAGAGACGAAGCGCAGGAACCGGATGCGGCCTAATTAGAACTGAAATCCATCTCAAGATATCGCTCTCATGCCGCGCATCCTCCTCCCAGCCGATGAAGCCGTTAAAATGCCGCGCCCACTCTTCTCTGTCCCAGCTCACTTGGTGGGCAAAAAAAAGGGTTAAATTGAGTGTTTTTTTCATATAACTTTTTTTTCTAAAAGGGAAGCAAGTCTCCAGGGTGAAAAGTGACAACAGTCGCGAGGGACATATACGCTCGGTCTCCATCTAGAACGGCGACGGGTAACGCTTGATTTCTTTCTTTTTTTAACATTTCAAGCGGCTTCTGCTGCGCTTTAAGAGAACTACGAAGGAAAAGAGATGCAGAGCGGCAGGAAGGCGAGAGAGGGAAAACAGATGACCAAGTTTTTTCATGATACTCCTTCTCATTGAGAACACATACATGAACAATTTTTCAGTAGATCTACTCCTGCACTCAGTTAACACCAAAATCTGCTCGGAAATATTTAAATACTTTATTCATTTCTTTATAAAATCTAGGGCTCATTAAAATAAACCATTGATGTTTTATATGTTACCATCATTCCCCTAGTTATATCATTAAAAAACTTGCCATTTGGCCATAAACGTTTACTTTAAATGTTGCCAGTGCCGAGTATCAGACGTTTTCATGAGAAGGACCAAGTAATAGATTCAGAAAAGAGAAAGGTGAAATAAGATTGGAAATGTATGGTTACAGCAGTTAATAGTCAATATCTCTGATTCAATAATTCCGATAACATTTAGAACAGGTGTACCCCAGGAAAAATATTGAACTGCTTCATACCAAACTTTCCAATCAGCATTCTAAAAAATCTTCAATGAAATATCAAAGGCTATACTTAATCATAAGATTCATATGGAATAAAATCAAGATCACAGCACATGCTACGTATATGGAATAAACGGACCGGTTTGGGGCTCGGTCTCTTCAAAACTGAGAGATTACTAGAGGGTCAGTTAACAAAGCTGCCAATGATACCTTTGATTAAATTATTCCCTACGATCAGGTCAGTCAGATTAACAGTACAATCAAGATAAAGCTTTAAAATTCCTCATTTGACCTCAGTTTTGAAAATGGAGACATAAAACTTGCGCGTAGTAGTAGAAAAAGTAGAAATCAACATTTACCTTCAATGCTCGGTAATGCTCACGGAGGCAGGTGATAGTAATAATTGTAATCAGATGAAAATAAGGCTTCAAATGGATTCACATCATTAAGAATTTTGGAGGACGAACTATGATTTGAAATAAAGTGAGCCGAAGTTGGATGGAACAAAGAAAAACAGTAATTGACCGCAGTATGGATAAAAAAAACAAAGTTTGAGCGATGAGGTTTACTTGTAATGAGTCGGTTCCGTGCGTAACCACCTCTCGCAGTGTTGCGGGTTTGAGGGAAAAAAATGGATTTGGAATTCAGCCAAATTACTAGGGGAGAGGAAGGATACATGCACACTTACAAGGGGAGGGTGCAACGGCCGTAGCGGGGCAATTGCTGGGGGCGGGAAAATGGGGAGGGGGGGTTGGGGAGGAGGGGGGAGGGGACGAGTGGCCAAGAGCGGGCGCCCCATGGCATTCCGGAGAGCTATATCGCGTGTAGTGGCGAACCAGAGAAAGAGGCAACAGGAGGAGAGAGGGAAAGGGTGGAAACAAGATAAAGAGAGGGGTAAGAACGGGGGAGAAAGAGAGGGAAGCGAAATGATGTGGGGGCAGGGGGTGATTGGAAGGAGGGGCGGGGGAGGGCCTCCAGCGAAGGGCCTTCGCAGCGAGAGAAACGTTGGAGAGGGAAATGTAGGATGGAGTTCACGCGGGGAAGCGCTGTAATTTCTACGATTCCTGTTTCGAAGACGGGAAAAAAAGGAGAGAGAGACGCGAAACGCACTTACCCGAGCGTCGCCAATGAGGGAAGGCCGAGGGTTTGATAGTCTCGAGGAGAACGGAATGCAACGTTAAAAGTAAGGAGGATTGCAGCTCGGGTTTCGCCGTCGAAAAGAAAAAGACTGGAAAAATGCACTTGCATATAAAAATAGCGCATTCCATCCTTTCTCGAGTTGGTGGAGAGGGGCGACTCTTCATGGTAGGAAGCAAGGGAGAAATTTCTCAGGAATGTGTCCAAATTTGAAAATTTTAAAAGAACGCAATACTTGCTCAGGCAATGGTTTTGACGGAGACAAATTTCTCAACACGTTCCTACTCAGTATTAGGTAACATTAGGGAAGGATGACGCTAATTACAGCTTTATTAGGGCCAGAAATGTTGACAGGCACTGGAAACAATTGATAACAATTACAAAAATCATATTTTCTAATAGATGGTCTTTTGGGGAGCACTCATACTCTGTCGTACACCTAGCACCTCCCAAAGTTTCTATGCCAATTTAAGACAACTCCATGGATGGCTACCTTGTCGAATCCGGCCACCAAAGGAGCCTTTTGTTTAACATATAAGAAAGGTAACTTCACAAATTTAATATATTAACGTAGATTACTGACAGTCACTTGTACTTAATCAACTTAGTGCCAACTACCATTCGATGGATAATTACAGTGGCATAAACTTAACGATGGAGGAATAAAAAAGCCACAAAAAATGTGGAACAGAAGGTCAATGTTTTCTAAGGAAGTCCGTTATCCCTTTAAAAACACCAAAATACGATTCTTTTGTATCTCTAAATCTTCTAGGCCATTCTGCTCAACATTCCTCTTGCCCGAGATTTTCCTCATCAGCCTCACACTCAAAGTGGCATCTTAATGCGGAAATACAGACCGCAAAACCCATTTGGGCTGGAGTCATATATATGTATACACACAATATCCCGGGAGTCCTTAGCGGGACCGACTGGGGCGTGGGATTCAGGGCAAACGTTAGCATGCTCCTTGCGCGAATGAGGGTCGCCAAAGGTCACCGACGGGAAACACACTGAACGATATTTACGTTGATAAGGATCGAGAAAAGGAAAACAAGCGCTAATGGAATGACTGAACGGGACCAACTTTTTAAGTGAGGAACCTGAAATGAGTTTATTAATATTTGATGACGGGGAAATGCAGCATTAGCACCTGATAAAAATCTCCAATTGAAGTTTTTTCACGGTTTTACGCGGGTCATATTACGTTTGGGAAATTCAGCATTAAAATTAGGCAACTAAATATTGAACGCTGACTTGGTAAACAGTCTTAGATGACCTCGGGAATAAAACTAGTCCATCGTTAAATAGCATATAATGATACATAATATCAATTATGCTACGTACTTGTTGATATCCTTGTTCAATGTATAATACAAATAAACTATTAATAGTCTTCGCATTAGAAACTGGCAGCGATGCTGACAAAAAAATGGCTTTAATTTTATTGAACATATTTGTTGATAGCAAATAAATTATATTGCATAAAACGGGTTGTTGAGAATATTCCGTTTAACGTTCCACTGTAATAGATAACAAATTTTAGTAGCATTTCTCCTTGAAATGAACTATTAGATGAAATATATCGATGATAAGTAATCTCGATCTTACCAAGCTCTAAAAATTGAATTCAACCCAACTTCAGAACATAGTTCTATCTGTTATACGAGAATATTCTACCTATCTATCATCGTTCCTGATGAATGTCAGTATTCCATTACTCGTACTGCATTGCTTCCTGTCATAAAATACGAGTTTTGTTACCAATGAGTAAACTGTTAATTTTTTATTTTAAATTTCTTTTTTGTTTAATGCGGAGATTTTCAAGAGGAGAAGAAATAAAATGGAGTCCTACATTATGTGGCGAGTTCACCTAATTAGCAATTAAGTAAAAATGTGCTCACATCGAAAATAGTCATGGAAACATAAGAAGTCTGGTTACTTCTGTGTGGGAAAATATGTGTTCTAATTTATCTTTTACTTTATTTCAATTTATTTCAATTTATTTGTGAGCGGAGGCTCACGTCGTAAAGAAAAAATGCTGAGAATCAGGGGTAATATTTAAAACATCGTGTTATTCGTTAAACGCTAAAGAAAGATATATTTCGATGCTGTGGTGAAAAAGACCCGCCACCATTATGGATTTGACTTTTACCTGGCTGACATTAAATTGCATAATATACATATGAAATTTCCATATGCTGTTCATGCACACATGCTTCTACATGCTATATACTATTTCAATCTTTCTCGTTGCGTTACGAACACAGTTACCCCAAACCTAATATTGATATTTACTAGAAATTACCTTAAAACCCTAATTTATATTTCTTGAGCTAAAGTCTCATGAAAGCATTAGCCATTTACGTAAGTTTGCAAGTCTCATGAGCTTCATTTCAAGTTACGTAAACAAAGAGTAGATTATTTTTAGAGAAATTTTAGGGAAATTCTGATAAATTACCCTGGCGTACAAAAAACTTCATGCATATGAAATTGCACTCAAAATCGCCCCTAAACTTCATTTTACAGCCATAATTTCGATAAAATTTATAACAGGTCTAGTATCCTATGTATTTTTGGCCATTTTTATCAGTATCTGGTCAAACCTTAAAAATAGTTTACTTAATACTAATTCGAAAGCCTCATTCTAAAATATTGTGGTTTCTCAAAATTCCTGTTGGCCGGAAATTTTTCTGGAGGTCATCTCATGGTAAGTCGAATGAGAAAAGCCGTATTTCCTTCCGTCGAAGTGCTGCACCGCTGAGAAGGAAGGCGTTAACGAAGTTAAACGACGGCAATAAGAATGAGGCTTACACGATTCGCTCATAAACGCAGCGGGTCCATAACAGCCACCGCCGCTCGTGGACTGTTACAACTCATTTCTGCGAGGCGGGGGAGGAGATGTTCTTGGCGCTTTAGTCCCGAGAGGCAAGGATCGCCAAAGACACGTATCTAGAAGTATTATTGGAGGATGAAGGGAGGAGAGGTGGGAGAACGGGGAAAGGGAGTGTTGAGAGGCAATGCAGGGGGAATGGCAGGAACACACTTGACGTTCCGTACAGTCTGAAGAAGTCGTAGATCACCCGTCAGCTTCCAGACGGACAAGATTCCTCACTTAACACGAGGAAGGAAAACGGCTTACCCCCCATGCTGATGGGGTGAAATCAAGCGCGAATGGTAAGGCTTTCCATGCATTACACTCCTTCCAAATAAACGCATCCTCATTTTTTTCAGAAGTCACGAAATCGAGCACGAAAAAAATACCTTTCGACTACAGCTGTCACGTTACGCAGCAATGCAGCTGGGGTAAATAACAATAGCCAAATAAGTGTGGAATATACGTTTAACAATCCAGGCCGAGAACAGTGAGAGGGGCATTTCTATTGTCCTCACACGCTGCACCACTCGCTGCCCTCAGCATTTTTCGACAACAGCAAACGAGGCATTTTCGCACAGCTGATATGATTCCTCTCCGCGCATGACGCCAGCCGGACAATTGAAGGAAGATTGATTGTGAGTCACACGACCTTTGTTTGCACACCAGGCGGTCAAATACAGATACTATTTCACCAGGCTTTCCTGACTCTCTTGCCATGCGTCACTGTAATGAAAACTACGCCAAGAGTGGAACTACCTGAATAATTAGTAGATAGTATTATTGTTGCTAAGTCATTTAAAAACAGAGGCAATAATGATAAAGAGTCAATATAAGTAAATATTAGTAAAATCGTTTCGGGTTTGTCACCGGGTAAGGCTATTAAAGGCCAACGTATCGATAAGAGAAACTCTCTCATCGTCATCAGGGCTAAGACTGATCAGTCTTCAGATCTTACTGGTTACTTTTAAATTCATCTACGCTTTAGTATGATTTACCATTCCGAAATTTCAAATATATTAATTGGAGAGAAGCACAAGAGAAATGAGAAGTAAAAATTGATCCATTCTCTCCATAATCTATTCTGGTCTATCGTATTTCTCTTAGGGACATTTTTAACGCTGGGCTATGTGACATCGAAAACTAATATGCTAGCAAACACTTACATCAGAATTCCGCAGTTTCTATACTTATGTATTTTTTCATCTTAAATGTATGAAAAAACACCAGGCTCTAGATGAATCATTCAGTATTTTATATTATGCACTAAAGAACGAGTGCTATACTTCCAATGAAATGTGTGCCCTATACATGCTTTAAGAAAAATAAAAATTTAGCATTATTTTGCTATTTTTGCTTAAATATCACCAATTACCACAAGTCTGGAGAAACAGCATTGATGCGAAATCACCAAACAAAAGTCCTTACTCCATTTCAACGAATCGCGTCTCACCATCTTTTCCATTTAGTTGAATGGAATTTTTTAACAACAGCTCATAATATGAAACTATGCCACAAAACGATTACATCGATCAGCGATTCAGTTTCATAATTGTATTAGCTGTATGGTCTAATTTTCAGGCGCCGCCAATCATCTGCCTACGCGATGTAATGCATATTGATCGAATGTTTCCATCTAGCACTAGACGCGCCGAGACTGCACGGCCTAGGCCCGGAATGCGACCCCTCCTTACCGCCGCCCGTCCATCTCCACCCTCTAAACCCCCCCCCTCCCGGTCCCCCTTTAGGTCACCGGGCATCCTCCCAGGACACACATTAGCTGCCCGGCGATGCCCGGACATCTATGGATTCCACGAATGCTGCTGTCTCACGACGATCTGCTTCTCTGGTCTCGAGTGCGGTGAGACTTACCCGTGACCGATACATGGCGTCAAATAATTAAAAAACTAACCCACGGAAAATACTAGTGACCATGGAGAGAAACGAGTTAATAAAGGTTACACTTCCCTATCATATTGAATGAGGGGTGGGTCCTATGGTTTTGTGATAAGAAATCGAAAATTTCAGAATGTGGTAAAATATTTCTTTACGATCACTCTTAGTTGATCCCCCAGTATAAGTGGGCTTATTTCATTTTGCATAAGATTATTAAAAGGCTTTGGCATGTTCATCAGCGCAGATAAAGAGTAGCGATAAATTACTTGCAGTAGCTCAACTTGTTAAATTATTAAGTGAAAATACTTTCTCATTAAGAAGCTAATCTACAACCTGCGACTTAAATCCTCATAACGTCCATCAAATAGTAAAATTTCTGAGTAAGTTTATCCAATAGAGAAACCGAAGACTAATAAATATTTACTCGATACAAAAATGTAAATGCATACGTTCTTACTATTAATTTTATCACGCTCACCTTTCGTTGCGCTACTTTTGAGTGGGCAGCAGTAAGATAAAATGATATTCATAAAACATCAAGCAAAATTTGTAATTTAAAAAATCAACAATCAATGCAGTTCAGTTTTCGAACACATATTCATTCAATTACGATGAAACAAGTGTTCTCCAGATCAAAATACTGGGGCTATAATTATGTGAAATAATATAGAGATCTGAAACGTTAAATCCTCCTCTTCTTCTGAGGGAAAATCTTAAAAATTAACGTAACATTAAGTAACTTTAAGCTTGAAAACCTCTTCTTATGACAAGGGTGGGCACAGATATTTGGCAATTCAATAATGGTTATTACAATGTTTTTGAGCCATTTGTCGGCCCCGGTGGCGACAGGGTTAAGTCCTCACCGGCTAAACTGCGGGTTGCGGGTTCGAGTCCCACACCCGAGAGAAATTATCACCACTCAGGGCATTGATGTTTGTGTTCGAATAGGAACCTGCTGACAAGCTATGGACCTATTCTGGACTGATGTGTCGTGTAGGGATAAAAAAAAACAATCTCAATTAATTCGCTCAATATAATTGTCCCTCTGTTTCTTCTTTGACTGAAAATAAGAAATAGCTACAGAGAAGTGAAGATATAAATCAGGCAAGTAACGTGATGAGTTGATCGGAAAGGAGAGAGTCGAGAAGGAACGGGATGAAATGAATAGTTCCAATTAACAGTTAAGTCGACGCGTTTTTCGTCTGTTTCTTTTCTACCTTCCCTGCGAAGCACCGTCTATGAATGCGATCTTTTCTCATGGTGACGTGATATCGGCAACCCAACCCGTGGGTGAAGGGGAGGCGGAAATGGTGGAAATTCTTATGGTTAGAATGGTTAACGGTTCAAGTGCTGCAAGTCACGCACATCCCAACTCCTCGAGACGATAAGGGTAATGCATACAACAATGAAAAAGAGCTCGCTATCTATTTAGGTCGCCAAATTAGCGAAGAAAACAAACAAAACAAAGAAATGAAGGCGATATAGGAGACGACAGCGAGTGACAGCACAAGGCTACGCTTAAGAAAATTAATTAGCCGAGAATGGGAAAAGTCACATCCTCCTCCACGGAGCTTGCTGGGTTAGGTTTCCGCAACAGAAATGTATTCGGTTGGAAAGCATCACTTCCTCGAGCCTCAGCGTCACTTAAGCTGGAAACGCAATCCACTCCTTGATGCCTGGCCTCGTTTTTGCTCTGTTTCTCGGTGGATCCAAGTAACACTCTTCTCTTAAGTTTCACGTCGTCAGGCAACGGAGTTCGAGACAATGGATGTGCAGAAATAGCAAGACGCTACCAAGCACAATGGAATGCGAGAAACTTTTATCATTTGCTCTGTGGAGGAGGTTCTCAAAAATCTAATCCAAAATTTCTGAAAATACACTCTGGAATGTGAGCCTCCAGCGTCGTTAATTAGAGGAAATGAGCAGAGCCCAAACTAACGGGGACATCATCCCTGCAACAATCTAATTATTACTGATGCTGCGAATCTAAGATGGTAAACCGAAACATTTTATTTTCCTTTTCTCGACATCATGTATAAGAGGGAAAATGGAAAATGCCGATGGGAAATGGAAAATTAGTGTAGCCAATCATTAAATCACGGCCACCACTTTCTTTTATGAATTACTCCTCAAAGTTGTCGATAACTTTTAATAAGAGCTAAACTTATCAATTAACGCATTTCTCGAAGCATAATCTCTTGAATGGTATGGACAAAATAAAAAGAGGGATTTAAAAAGAAGTTAATAAGAATTAGGATTTTTGAGCGGGTAAGATATTTAAATGTGATCAAGTTTCTCTTAGCTAACAATATTTCAAGATAAAACGGCGAACTTCAAAGAAATTAAGGGAAAATTGAGCACTGTTAGATTAAATTACATATTTATTTCTCGAAAAAGTATAGATATGTAGAATTTTATTTCATTCGCTGACAACACTCCGACTAGTTAAAACTGATTACATAAAAAAGATAGTAACAAATAGACATGATAACAGTTTTATAGTCACACAAAAGAGATTTAATATAGAAAAAAACCAAAGATGGAATTATTTTTCGTATGGCTGGTAATTATATATTTTCTACATGAACAACGGAATGCGAGCCTCAACCCTTAAATTAAAATTATCTTATAAGCGCCCATTTTGAGCACCGCTTCATTTTCGTCCTTCACAGCTCTTTGAAAAATATTTATGTGTATAGCTGCATGAAATGTCCTGTCCTGAGTCCTGTAAAGCGTTTTCGAGGTTTTCAGCACGCCTGACGAGTGAGATTCGTCCATCAAGGATGGAGATGTGAGTGCATTCCTCTCCCCATAGCATTCCTGCGGTTTCATGAGATGCTTCAGAACTTACCCAGAAAAAAAACAGATACAGTGTTTATCGAGAGGGATGAGTCCACCTCCCGGATACGTGTCCACTCAAACCTCCCCCTATTGAAAGAAAGCTCTTCTGCCGTCTGATACTGCCTTATTTTTCGATATAAATGTAGCCAATAAGCTTATTTTCTTATTCCTACTAACTTCACGAGAATTTTTTCAATTGCATGCTGACAGCATGTTAAACATCAAGACCCCCTGGTGTTAAGGTTTTGACGAAAATTACGTAAATTACTGAAGCTATTTCGCAGTCAAGCCGCGTGGAAGCCGAAATAATTACCGGGCATCGAATCCCTCGCCTTCGAAATATTTCTCTCATTTCCATTCGTACTTGAATGATTTCAAAAGCGGTACCATACTCAAACATATATCAATAAGAGTAAGAAAAAAACACAATGTACTGGGAATCGAGCCACCGACCTTCACTGCTATTATAAAACAGCTACGTTAAACAATCTACATAAAAAATCTGGCGGCAAGAAAGTGGTCACCATTTACCACCCTCGGAGAAGACAATTTGGCCACCAAGATGAACATAATATGCTCCCATTCAGAATGAGCATCTAAACTTTTTTCTCCGATGGTGTATTTTTTTGTGAGCAGGTACTTTCGGTCGCTTTCCTCGGGTTCCGCCGATCATGCTGCCGTCATCAACAGTTGTCGTGGATTATTATTATTACGATTCCGAAAGAGGTTCTCTTGGGTGGCATTTCGAGCCAACCACGTATTTTGAAGGTCAGAAATTTTGGGTGGTTTGTCAATGGGTGTGCCGTTTCCACTCCCTGGGATTTGGCAACCGGATTTTCCGTCTCAGTTTCCAAGAGTGAAATGTTTCTTCGAAAGATCCCTCAGACATGCCGCACGACAGAAGAGGTAAACGCAGGTGTCCATAACGAGCCACTCAGTATTCGGTTGATGACGACGAAGCAAAAATTGGAGGAAACTGTTCTAGCCAGTTTTCAACTGCTATAACTCTTATTTTTTCATCGCTATTGAATTTCACTAGAATAACTACAATGTAAATAATGGGCTTGGTAAATACTTGTAATAATACTTTGTCGCCTCTGCCCATCTATTATGAGATAAGGGAGCATTCCATTCATATGCTGCTTGCAAAGCCGAGCAAAATAGCTTTCGGTTTGAAGTTCATGGGCAAACTTTTCGCTAATCGCTCGTGTTTTGACTCAAATTCACTTTACTAAATCGTTTCAATCTACGTCAATGTGCCTTAAATTCAATTTGGATTTAAGAAAAACAATTCTTCACGGTAAATAATAAAATTAATTACGATCTAAACGCTCGAGGAAAGACAATCCTAAAAAATTTAGATGGATGAAATTTCAGCCAAAAATATACTACAAACTATAGTATATTTAAAAGAAATTCAGAATATTTGGATTACGACAATTGCCATTTGTTAGGTTCAGCATGTCTGGATTATTTCAGCCATTATCTTAACTAATTAGTCACTGAAATTTTATTATGCAAAATGCAATGCTGGAAAAACATTTCATTATTAGAAACAGGCAGGCGAACGGCATTATACACCCGATATTCGTCAATAGTTAAGACAATGTTTGAAAATATGGATATTTACCGGATATATTATTTTTCCTTTAATTGTGTATTCGGTATGCTTCCATCAAATTCACGACTCGTCGTTTCTTGAATGCTTACTCTATAAAAATGAAGATGGAGCGGGTGCCATGTCTCACCTTGAAACAAAAGCCACGGGTACATACAAGAAGCATTTAAAACAAAGATATAACTTGGATAAAAATGTCCCAAATGTCGGACATTTTCGAAATGGAGTACAGAAAACAATGGAAGAGCAAAAAACTAAGCAATATTGAGTGGGAAGGGTTTCTTTTTCCAGGGGACACACAAGTTCAAGCTCACCTCCCAACATTTCCCTCCCTCTCCCCCTCCTCCCCTACAATTTCGCTAATGAGACACCCCGTGACTTCGCCTCAAGACGCGCTCCTTTATTTTTACTTACACCCTTGCACGCCATGCACATCGAAGACAAAAATAATGACAATGCATTACATCGGTGTCTGAATAAGTTCTCCCGTCAGCCGTTTCCTCCTGGAACTCAGATGTACTTGATGAAATACTCTCTCAGGGGTCTCCTCTGGAGGGAAGCTTAAGTGGGAACAGGAAGATTTTCCCCAAGCTGAATAAAAAAAATACGACCACACTACTATCTGAACGTGAGAGGTAGTCAAGATTTCCAGCAATGTAATGGCCCGGGCATAGATGTGGATTCCATTAGGTAGGTTTCCCGGATTCGTCCGCGTTGACATCTTGAAAGATGGCGACGTTTCGCCTACTCTGCGGTAGGTGTCCTCAGGGCCAGGCTGACGTGAAGATTTCTTCGAAAAGAAGCTACTTTATCGCCGCGAAAACCTTCGACAAAAGTAGATGTAGATTGTTTATGGAGGTTGAGTCTATGGATATCCAGGTCTTCCGCCGCGTTGTTCCATCTTGAGGACGATATTTTGCCGGCTGTCCGACAGGCTTCATCAGGTTTGAGTGACATGCCAGGTCAGAAATTGCCACAAAATATTGCGTGATTATTTTTTCACCCTTTTTTGCAAAGCAAAAGCTCTACTACTGAGCTACATCCTCGGAAACACATTTGAGGATTCAATGCTTCTAACGCTATGATTAAAAAATAACCTCCATGTCCTCCATAATGATATTTTACATACCTATTACTTTTACATACTGATGAAATGAATACTACCCTTATTTGGTAGCAAAACCTGCGTATTTCTGGAGAAAAGAGTAGACTAAATGCAGTAGGAATAGAGAAACTGAGAAGTGATTGCGGCAAAAGAAGGATTGATAGGGTTAGAAATTAATGCGTAACGAAAGAAAGTGAGTTAAATGTTCTAATTTTGGACATGTTGAAAGGAGTGTGCTTCGTTTGTTTGGCTATGTCGAGAGAATGGATGGGAATCGATTAACGAAAGAGATTTGTGAGTTTGGAGTGAATGACGTGCGAGGATGGGGCAGACCGAGGAAGCCGTGGACAAGTATGGCAGAGGAGGCTCTCTAAGAGGAGTATTTTACGGGACTTATGAGTGTGAAGAACCGGAGGGAGTGAACGAACCGTGCATGAGGGCAACTGAAAGACAATTACGTTTCACTCTGTCTATCCCGAAAGGTAATGGCGTGATAGGTGTAGGGATGTATGTCATCCCTAATCAATATCCTGTTACTTTAACTGGTTCAGTGGCAGTCACACAGTGGCGTCAATTTTCAAATCAAACGTAAATATTAAATCTCAAAGTTCCATATATTGATCTAAGACTTTTTGGCCCTGGAGATGGAATTAATCACATTCCGAAGCGTCAGCTACAGAAAATTAGCGTTGTATATTTGATCTAAACACTCCAAATAACCAAATAATTATAATTAAATTTCAAAACCCTTCATTCAGATATTAGTAAAATCTTCTATCTCACTAGAGTGGTATATATTTCCAAATATCGGCGTTCGCCACTCGATGATTTTGCGTGACTTTTACACATAACACAATATTTATACAATTACGACATATGTAGTATAAAACAAACTTGTACAGTATAACATAATACGAGATGCTATCTAAAAAATCCCAATGAAAATAAAAATATAGCTAGGCGGGTGTAAATAGGTATCACCAGACTTTTCCCTCGGTAGCTGTTGTGTACAAAGCTAAAGGGAGTATTTTTCAGGCCACTGCTACCTGCAGGAAAGAATACTTTTAGTTCAGCACATCAAAACTCTTCAACCACCTACATGTAAAAGTAATGAGCTATACTGTTGTTGGTACGTTTGATCACTGAGATATTTATAGACGCATTCTGCGGATATCAATTTTCTTGCAACAGCAAATAAAATATTATGTTATTTTCCCTAGAGAAAAGGAACACCTGCCTGGTACAGGAGTGTTAGGAAAAAAAACAGTACCTACCCGAAATTTGGTAGCTAAACTGCCACGAGAGTAGCAACAACACGGAGCCGTATATATTTAGATATGAAAAATGAGAGAAATTTTGCTACGCCAAAGAGAATTATAAGCAGGTATCCGAGCATGAAGGAAAAGAAAAATTCCATCCTACTGGATCATTTTATTCACGAAAGCTCAGGTCCTTCGTTTTGCCCTCAAAAATACGACAGAGGATGAAGGGGAGCACAGAAGAGTCAATCTCTCTCGAGGTTGAGGGGTTAAGGTATAACGCGGACGCGAAGAAAAGAGGATGCGCTTATAAGGCATGCACACAGAGACAGGCCCTTTGAGGAGCGTCCCTCCATGGGGGTCACTTGGAGGTTTTAGCCCGAATGAAATACCCTTCGCGTCCTAAAGCACCTTTGATCCTTGAGACTTCGGTTGGCACACTTTTAATCCCACAGCAACCTTTTGTTTTTATGAATAGAAGAAATATTCCTATGCATACCACGCTCTCTTTATTGCTGCATTATGCAAGACGAAAATTTTGGGCCATGGAAAATATGCTACTGCTTGAATATTGAAGCATGTATATACAATTGCATTTTAAGGCTTGAAACAATCATAACTCATGTTACACTACTTGCAATACGTATTTTTCACGTCTTCAATGCTAATTAAGTGCATCTTGCCGTCGTCCTCCCAGACTCATCTTAAAACCTAGGGTATTGCCATTCTAGAAGAGTGTGCGGAAAAAAATGTCAGTGTTGATGCTCTTCACGAGCTCTGGTCGGTGGTATATCATTACCTTGAAGTGTCTTTCTTAAAATATCTAGGTTCAGGTTTCGTGGATCGCATAGATTACGAATTGATTCTGGGAGAAAAGTCTATCCTGAATCGCACTATTCACATATATTCTTGCGCTAATATTGAGATACTTCAAGACTATCACATCAATATAAGTGATTTCCCAAAGAGTTTCTAAATTTGGAAACAGGGTGTTCTACATCTACATCTACAGAATACCCCGCGAGCCGCCACATGGGCGTGTGGCAGGGGGTGTTAGGTCACCAGTCGTGAAAAGGTGTAAGTTTTTTGGAGATGAAATGGTGGCATGAATTGTAGGAGTGTATTTAGTGGAGCTTAATTTTTACTGTGGTTGCTTATTGTTCGCAGAAAGAACGAGTTTTTGTTCCTATCTGTTCGGCAGAGTATCTCTCTTATTTTATCGCATCTATCAGACCTAGAGATTGATGGTGGAATACCTGAGAGACCTAGTGTTAGTGGAATATCTGAGAAATTTCCACATTTTTTGGCACTGCGCTGCACTTTAACAGTATAAAAAAGAACAGTACAACTGCAAATAATATATGGCTTTCTAATCAAATACAGCTTTAATATGTAAATTAAATAAAATATAAACTACACAAAAGTACAATTGCGTACCATATAAGGATTTATATTGAATTCCAGCATTAATTTGAAAACTAAAAAAAAACATTTCTTCATTCTTTAGCATTTTAGGACGGAGCATTCGCAGTTTGTAATAGATTCTTGTTAATCCAGTAATAACTGAAAGGTTGTTCTTTCTCTGTAGAGAAAATCACCACCAGTTTTGCGCATACATTGCTTACTTCCATTCATACAAGCAGATGAGAGTTTATCCAACGAAGTCATTAAGAGAAATTTTAAACGCTGTTTTGATCTTATTAATTACAAACCCTTTACAGAGATCAGTTTGGCGGCACAGAATTAGTACCATTCAATTGCGTGTGAAGGTATCCTGGGATAAAAATGCTGTCCAAACGGATCTGAGGAGGAAAAAACATGGGTAAACTATCGAGAGAGCCAGTAAACAAGCAAGTAAAAACCTCGGGTCTTCTGCCTCTCTCGACCTTTTGGTTGTTTCCCAGCGGATAACGGATGAGAGGCGCTCTGGGTCCATCCATTCACTCCCTCATTCGAGAGGCGGGAAACGAATGGAGGGACACGGGCCCGTCTTCTAGAGTGTTTTCCTCGCAGAGGGTTGGATGGGGAGTAAGAGGGTAAAAGGGGAACGGGAGGGGGGGGGGCAGAGAACACAAAAGGAGAGAACGGTGATGGTGATGAGCTGGTTTGTTGGCGATGACGACCGAGGTGGCGAACGATCACTCGAGTTTCCATGGTGGCGATAGACGAGAAATAATTGACGGCTACACGAGGTGCAATTTTTTGACCGATGAAATAACTAATTGCCGCCTCTCGTTACGCAGTTTTGAGAGAATAAGCCATAGATCGAGGCCTCGAAGCCTCAAAAAAAGCAGTTATCCTGTGACAGTATTCTTCTTCCTCTTTTAAATATCATCAAACACTCCATATCAGATATTAATAAATATTCTACTCCGTTAACTTTGCTTTAAAAATACTCCGTTTTGCTACACATGAATACAGATGTAAAATCTTCGCATTTAGCGATTTTATTTACACTTAATAACTTCTTCTATGTTCTCAAACCCTCACGCGCCGAAGAATATATTATTAAAAATTCGCCTCTCGATATTTAATCCAATAATAAATGCTGAATTCGCTTAATTCCTTGAATTTATCATATTATTTTGCAACATCTTTTTGTTCCTGAAACCAATTAACAGAATATAGCCATCTCCCAATTCACTTCCCATTTTATAGCAACTACTTATCTACCGTTTCGCTTTCTCTTTCTTTCAGCATCCTCATAGCCCCTTGCTGGAGCATTTTTGAGCTCTGAAACAAAAACAGTTTCGAAACGCTTGCCGGTCCATCGTATCCATTCTGCCTTCCTTCTCAGCGTCCTCCGGCGCCTTCTCAACCTCTCCCCACTCCCCTCACCGTCCCTCTCCTTCGCCACTTCGCTTTCTTCTCCACAAAACCTCACGTCCCGGCCAGTAATTTATGGCCCCAGACGAAAGAGCTAGCGGATAAGAGGGAGAGAATGACGGAGATACCGACGAAGAAGCAATGGCCTTGGAACAACACAGGGAAGCATTGTAGATTTTTAACCGTTATGCAGAAGAAACATTACGCAGGTTGGCAAATGTAATTAGCATCATTTTTGTGCTCGGCCACAAGGTAGACAGTTATACAATCAGGAAAAGCTACACGATGTAAACGCAAGTATATGGTGGAATTCCGCTCAACGTCTGCTCCGAAGATTCATTCATTTCGAGTGGATATTTTGAAAGCAAGCAAAGTGTTCAAGCTAAATGTATATTAGCTACACCGGCATTTAGTAGTACTGTAGGCCATAGCTAGTTTGCGTGAAAAAACGGTTTTGGGAAATCATGAAAGGATGAATCAAATTATGAAATTCCAAAATAATGAGCAAATCTTTATGTGTCTTGAGCGACTGTTGCGAGCGGTGCCTTTGAAAATCAAATTATAAAACTCATATGCTCGGCAATTTACATTGCTTTGCCACATTTGCCTGTTTTTCCGATGTTAAGTAGATCCTGAATAGTTTTCTTGGTGGCAGCCTTGAACTCTTACGGCTTCATATTTTTGAGGAACTCGTCAGGACCGTAGGCTTTCACTCCCTTTCTAATCCCTTTCGTAGTTCTGTGACAATCAGTTTTCTAAAGAAAAATTTCTTTGTAAAATTGGCGCTTAACATCTGCATCTTGGGAAGTTCACGATCTGAACTCTTCCACGCTAGATAAAAAACTTCATTTCATATGTGAAGTGAGTGTTCTGACAGAGCGAAGTAATATAATTCAATTTGATCATTGAAAACTTATCCATGATTCACTAGATGCATCATTGTCTTTCTGAAGCAGTGACAAAAATAAGTCAACAGTGTTTTCAAACTCATTTTTTCCACCTTAATGAAACATCAGGTTAAGACTGTTATTAAATCAAGATAGAGCTAACTTTCAGCTTAGCCCCACGTCAAGAGGTGTAAGTTTATTCCGATTGGACTATATATGCCTCTAGAGATTTCTTAGGGCAATGAAGAACCTCAAAAAGTCAACATATAGTGCAAATATCAGGGTACTTCTTAGGAGAAATGGGACTGCAAATCACATTTTTAACCACCAAATAAATAAACACGCTAAAATTATCTCAATATTACCAAAGGTGGCACTAGTGAAGTATTTGTGAATGCTGGTGAACCTATTCTAATGATTTTGTATTAGATCGCAGGTTTTAGAGAAATGCTTACATATTCATGTTCATATCAAAATTCCAATCAGTCAGCTTGTTCAGTGATTTGATGCGTCGATATAAATATCTAGGCTTCTAATGAATTCCATCATTACATCCGCAGCGAAATATAGGAGTACCTATTTAGGCATCGAAGGTAGAAGATTGAGTAGCATGTCTCAGAATGAGCCCCAGTCTCGTAAACATATTATACGTCCAAACATCACAATGCAATGAAATGGAATAAGCCAAGAGCATGCTTGCTGATATTGTATAGCTAGGAGTTGTGACGTCGACACATTCCTTTTAAGCGTCATATGGAAGTGGTTGAAAAAGCCTCCAGCCGGCTTGGCTCGCGAGCTACACCGTCTCACGCCCTGGTGAGCCGAGGCCACTATCCTCTCCTCCTTTTTATATCCGAGCATGCCTTCGCTGCTGCTTCTTCTCTCCCCCACTCTGCTCCTTTTCCAAACTTCCTCTGGAGCCATCCTTCCACTCCAAGGTGGCCCAGCGCCAAAAACAAAGAAAGCGCGGCTGGACCGTGAACGAAAAGGGTTTGAGCCGCGAGTGAAAAGACACTGTTTCACCTAAGGCCAAACCACTCTAGCTTAGGGCATGAGGTCATCCTAAACAGGAAAAAGGGATAGAGCGAGATGGTTCTTTCCCATGTACTAAGGAGAAATAAGCAAACAATAAATGCTAGGCTTCTCATCGCCATTATCAACAGCCATCAAACCGAAGGTTAAAACACTGCATCTCTCCCCTCTACTCTCAATTTTACCAACCGCTTCATTTCTGAGTCATTTACGCGTTTTTAACCCCCAAATAATTTAAAACAAGTATTCCATTCTTGGTCTACTTCGTTAATTCTTCCCATTCCCATCCGTTCTGTTTTCAGGAGACTGTGATGCCTCAGAATAAGACCAACAAGTTTGACACTTCGCATTCTCAGAGTTTTTATAGTGCATCTGTCCTTCACAACTCTTTATACGATAAAAACATCATATCAAAAAATTTAAAATGAAACTATGGTGTTTATTAAGCGCTGAAGGACTCAATGATATCCATTCATATTCTACACATTCGTTACAATATAGCCACAGAATTGAAGCTGATATCCTAGACGAAAGATCAACGAGCGATATATTCAATACTCATTATAGCAATGGCTCACATTATAATTTGGATACACGAGAAAGGTATTCTACGAAAAACTATGAAAGAAAATATCATATTTTAAGTATTCTACCGGTTATGGTAGGTTTTGCTGACTGCCAGAGAATCTTCTCCCAGTTTTATACACTTTCCAGGGCCTATCTATCTCAAGAATACCTCTTTTTTGCTTCATCATACGATCTGCCCATGTTCATCCTGTCAATGAAATTATTTCTCCTTCTTTCTCTTCCCCACCTGCCCAACATCCTTCCCTCACATTTTTGAGCATTTCTTCGCCCCTAATTACATCCCCCAGCCACCTACTCTGCCGATCTCGAACATAATTCAAAAGTTTCCTTTCCTCATCCACCATCTCTAGCACTTTCTCACAACACATTTTGTTTCAAGATGTTAATTCAGCATCTCATGGGAGGGCCTTAAAATTGCAGCGTCTATTTTAATGCACTGCGACCATATTCGTCCGAGGCCCTTTCAAGAGATGGGCGTGCATCCGTGCATCGCGAGTCTGCTTGAGCGAGACGGCCTCCGGAAATCACGACGAGTGTGGCGAAAGCGAGTAACCAAAAGAACCATCTCAGCCCTCCGCTCACGAAAAAATAAACTATAATAACAAACAAACCTTGAAGAGCGCGAAATGAATGCGGGTCGACGGGGAGTGAATGAGAAGATGGGGGGTGGGCAGGAGAGGGAAGGAAGGAGGGGAGGAGGATGGGGGTCAGAGGAAAGAGGAAGGGTGGGGGGAGTGGACAGAGTGAAGTGGGTGTGGAAGGATAGAGAGAGGGGAAGGAAGGAGAGGACGAGAAGGAGCGGAAAAGCGGGAGATTGATGGGATGGAATGTGATGATGAAGGAACGATCTTCGGCAGGTACTCCGAGGGTGTGGGCGGCGTCGACGAAGCCATCCCAGACCGATGGTAATCTACTTGAAAACACACGACGGTGACGCAGCAAAGGAAGATAAACTATTTTGCTAAAACAAGCCGTGGAGAACGTACGCAGTCAAGGTTGCTCGAGAAAAATGAAGTATTTCACCCTGGCATGATTTTCATATCTCCTCAGGAATTCCTGTACGAGGAGGGACCTTACTCCACCGGAAACAAAAATTATTCACGTTCTTCAGTGATCACATTGCACTGCACAATAGCTACACAAACAATTTTATTAGTATTTGCATCGTTACCAGCGAGGATCTTGGAATGAAATGCCACCGTAAACGATGCCGAAGGTTGCAACAGTATGCTAAAAAGTGGGTAGAAATATCATAACATCGTGCCCACATGTTCGTACATCTTTTACTTCACAAGAAATAGCGTTTGAGAATGGGAGCCCAAAATGAAATTCATCTTAAACTAAAGCTAATCTATCATATCCATGTTCGGTATTAATCGATGAAGGTCCAAGATAAATTAACATGTTACACGAATGCGTTTACACAAGTGGAACAAACCCGAAGTGTGTATACTAATGTTTCTTTGATGGAAACTTTACACCCTAAAAATACTTTTTATCTTTTATGAGTTCAGGATTGTAGCTAATTCACAATAGCATCAACAAGTTAAATCGTTAAGCAAACAAATTAAAACATTTTAAGAATCCTCTTAGCCACTCAATTTGTTCAGTTGGCGGGGACACATTGTTATGTACCCATTCTTAGCGGATATCTTATTTGACACGATGCGTCATTAATTTCTTAGTGGTTGTTTTTAAAAACTATTTCCGCCATCCGATATGCAAAAAAACCGTAAGGATGTCCCTTTTATTTCCTAAGAGTTAAAGAGAAAATTTAGGCAAGCAATTCTGTTTGCAATGTCACCGGCCATACGTACTCCATATCAGCACCAAATCATGTATTTTAACGTTAAAATTTTTGTATAGGTTAGTTTAAGGCTCCTGACTCTTTTTTTCATTTCAAACGGAGATACATGGTAGTTTCCTTGCATTGCATCCTTTTTTCACGTTTTGGAGTGTGCAAGGGTGAGGGGGGACTTCCCTTTTAATAATCCCCGTCTTTTGGAAACGACCTGAATGCTAAGTATAGCAATCCGCAGGAGCAACGGTTTTTTTTAGCAATTCTCCCTTATTCCGCCCTCGTTTCATTGTCATCGCCAGCTGCACCAAAAGTTCGCAGCATGTGAGAATTGAAGGGGAAGAGGGGCTATTTTCTTATTAAAACCCAAGGATAGAGGGGAATAAGGCGAGCAAACAAAAGCTCACAAGGGCAAAGGAAGTCACCCACTCGCGAAAATAGAGGAGCGGTTGTGTGCGCCGACGGAGGCGTGAAGGGTAAAGGAGCTTGAGAATGGCAATAATATCGGGCGAGAATTTGGGTGCAATTCGGGAGGACGTCAGACGAAAAGGAATGCAAGGAGGAGACAATGCATAAGACAACGATCTTCAACTCTTCAGGGCCTCACATGCTATACATTAAATATTAATACTCCTCTAGTCCATGAAGATGAAAAATATTTTTTGGGCCAGATTAAGGAATCGTACAACCAAAAATGAATTTTCATTATTAAAAAAAATGGATAGATAAAAATACTTTTATTCGTATTTTTCGGGTTTTCCCTGCGTTGTACCATTTTTGTGAACAACCGTTTCGCCGAAATTCCAGTCGGCTTCATCAGGTCCTAGACCTAGGTCGGTTCATTAGGACCTGATGAATCCGACTAGAAATCGCGCGAAAAGGGTCGTCCACCATTAGGTGCAATGCGGGGAATACCGGAAAAAAAAACGAATAAACAAGAAAACCGCGGATGCCTTCGTATCAAATTAACAAATGGTCAAATCAAGTGGGTGCTCGTCGGGAGTATGTATTACGAGCAGACTATTACAAAGAGCTAGATAAAATGGCTGTATAAAGAATGACTTATTGTTGGCATTTTAGCTTTGCGGCTGAAGTGTAATTTCGATGATGGGGTAGGAACCTGGGTTCCCAGAGTAGTAGGGCGTTACGATGTAAACCTAGCAAGTGAAGCGCTGCGGCTACTGAGCGAAGGGCTGCCAAAAATTTACCCTCTCGCCGCCATTAAAAAAAAAATTTTTATAAGAAACCTCTAAATTAAGAGATATTCACAATGTGCCTGATTTTATATTTTAAAAAGTTTCAATGCAGTTTACATCTTCATAACGATGAATACTGCTCCATTTGTCTTGTCTCATTAAAGCCCATTATTCAAAATACAAATAACATTCTTAGGATTGCTGAGATTACACAAATGAATTTTAAAAACTAAATAAGATTTTCAATCTTCGTCAATCAATAATAAACGCTATTCATATGCCGACCCCAATTTTATCCCAATTGTACCAACCCTTGCGTTCCAAATAGTATGTCGGGGAGAAATTCCGCATTCAATTAAGTGACTAAAAACGTGAGAAAATATGAAGTGGCAGCCACAGTCGATTATCGCAGTCACGGAATTTTTCGTTCTCCAAATGTCCTGCCACACCCAAACCAGTGTCGTAATCGGTCTCGCTGTAAAAAAAAAAGATTCAAGGAAATTTCGTGAATGACGTGAAGGTGTATGTTGGGGGATATTAAAAAAATATTTGGAATGCTTTCGAGGAACGAAATAAAAACAGCAGGGGGAGAAAGAACAACATCAGGCGTCGAAGTTACATTTTCGTGATAAAATATTTTCGATTTAAAACGAAAACCGAAAATGTTACTTCAAATACGGAAGCTAAAAAATACTTGTTCCCCATTTCCGCCGCACATTATTTTAACAACTCATCCTGAGGTACTTGAACCCCGCCGGCAGTGACTAGATCAGTCAGATATACCCAATTCGAATTATGCAGAGAGTTAATTGGGCAAAGAGTGATGTATCGCTTGAGAAATAATATTTGAAAGGGATGGATATTTTATTAAGAGTGAGAAGCTCCGCAGGTTTCTTCGTGACTTTCAAAAAAAATTTTTTTTGCAATTAATTTTTCATGATAAATTATAGATTAAAACGCGGGAATCAAAAGACAAAGATTGATCTAGTAGAATTTTAGAATTCTTAAAACCATCCTTTTTTTATTTTTTGCATAACTACTTACTCTACTTAGGACATACTATTTTCGAGGTGTTCGTGGAAAAGACAGCTTCTAACCCTTTTTCATGGAGTGAGTATGCTTTAGGGTAGTTTTTCATATGTTAATGACACAATATTTTCAATCACGGCAGTTGAACGTTGCTAATTTTTGATAGCACTCGAGGACTTGACCAAAAGGCGTGAATTCCAGTAGTCCACTGAACACGAATAAGGCACTTGAAAATTTTGATATTGCGGTAGCGCTTTTTATCCGTGTGTAATAGAAAAGGGTCATACGCTAACACTTGTGATTTCACACCCCCCTTCTAATCCCTCTGGATCGCTACATCCCAATATAGTTTTGAAGGCAGAAAATAGATTCAACGACATGTAGTTGGTTTTCATTTTATAGATTTTTATTTCTAAGGTTTCTATTTCTATCTGCAAGAAAAATATGCTTGAGTTGGAGGTGGAGTCCATTTCGGCGAACCTATAAGAAGGGTAGCAGCAGTACGAAAGAAAGTCGTAATGTACACTATTATTAAACTACATTTTCCAATGCAAGTGTAATGAAAATACAAGGGTATTGAGAAATAGAACGATGGATAAAAGTATGACTTACTCTAGAAAGTCTATTCACACGATCGCAAATGCTTAAGAAAGACAATGAGAGGTTTCACATCCGAATGGTTCAGGAAATAAATGATAATAATGAGTGCTCAAACCATCCACAAATAAGAATTACATTCTAGTTCTAACTCTTTAACATAGTGGACAATGATTACTAATCATCACGATACATTGCGCCGCACATTTGTAAAAGTATTGTTCACAACAAAGCAGGGGGGCCCGTTAGCAACACGAAAGGTTCCTAGCTTTTTGTCACGGTAGAGAGCAATTAGTTTCGCCAAGTTCCGAGCACAAACGAGCCACTCCTCGCTAGACAACAGCTGCATTGCAGGCGTCACGAATTCACCAATAGAGCGCGGGAAAGAGACGCGACTGACACAGGTACAATTGCAAGGTACAATGGTTACGTTTCATACATCATGAGCGGAAAAAAAGGAAAAGAGCAAGCCTCGTTCAATTTGGGGCGCCGAGGTATTATTAACGAGGGAGGTGGACGAGATTGCACATGCCTGATTATTATTCGAAACGAAACTCAACCAACCATTGACCAAGGCTTGTTCACCTGCTAATAAAATTATCAACCCCAAAATACGTCATATGCCACTCGGAGTTCTTCCAATTTTACGGTGCGAAAACTCACTTAATGTCAGACTTCCTAAAAAAAAGTCTGCACTTTGAATGTTGTCCACTGCTCGTTTCAACTTCACAAAGATTCAAATGTTACTAAAACATAATTTTGCTTCACCTACGACGCTTTGAAAACATTTGTTTGCAGATGAGTCATTCAAAATGTTTTTGTAACCCCATTTTATCAAATGGCGATCAGTGGATATTTTCCTCCCTATTCGTTTGCAAAGAAGTAATATAGGTAGCCAGAGGATTGAAATCTTGAAAATTTTATTTTCCAAAATCTTCGGCTCTAATTTATCATGATAGATCTGATTCACCATGTCCAAAACTTGGACATTATAAACTAAAGTTAACTATAAGGACATAAAAACATAATTTTAATTTAATGGAATGGATCTCGAATATGCCAACGTTAGCAACCATACGCAGGTATCTCCAGAATAAGGGAAGTAATAACCAATTTTGAATCATTTTCTGCATCATCGGGTCTGAATTATGATATATTTTGTGCCAAAGATAATTTTCTATAAGCAAATTAGACAGGATGGGATCAAAGAACACACATATTATTTTGAAAGAATAGCAGCTCTGTAAAACCATTATTTTCGCATGATCTAAAAACCTAAGTTAATCAACATGCACACAGGGGTCCTTTTCTTAATATAGTGCTAAAGAAATAAATCACTAGAAATAAATATGTTTAATTATTTCCACAAAAACGTGAACATGCACTAATGAAGCATTGTTGCCAATTCAGAAAGTACCTTACACGGAGAATAATATGAAAAATCGATAGGAAAGGCGATGGAATAAGGAACTTCTTAAAACCTCATTTATGCTTAACTATAGAACCTATGATGGAGCTCCAGTAGCATAATTTAAATCGATTGCGAGATTTTAGTAGTTTTTCCACTCCATAAACATCCCAGAAAATCAATCGTCTGGTCATTGAATTGATGCAAGTACTGATGCGATAGTTTTAAGCCTCAAGCCTTAGAAACATTTACTGCTCCCTTCGAGAGAGAGTAAAAACTTTGAAGACGACAGGCATGAGCGTCAAGCGCGCTGAATTTTTTTCTGGGAGCAATCTCTTTACGACGGGAATAATTTTCCACTCAATTTCGTCAGCGAAATCCTTCCTTAAGACTTGGGCGCTGAAGCGAAAAACGTCAAATTGTTGGGACAACAAGAGGAGAACTCATTTTACCCAACGTATTACTGGTGATTCCCGAGGCATTACCAACGTAATGAATAATGTAAAAAGAAGTCAAAGAAAGAATTTCTCCCAGCAGGGCTTCAATCCAAGAGTCACAGAGTAAGGAAAAAGAGATTACTCAAGTATCCTAAAATATTTCTTGGAATCCATTTTACAGAAGCAACACACAGAAGAAATATTTCGACTACAATATTAACGAAGAAATTATGTAACAAAATGGTGGAATTTCTTTGTCATTGCGAAATAAAATGGTCACTACAAACACCACACTTGAAACATAGGGAGGCTACCAATAACTTCATCTCTGGATTTAATATGATGGTCAATATTTAAAAATTTTATATTGCAAAGCGCAAGAAAATTAATGAGCGAAAAAGTTGCTGGAGAATTCAGCTTCAAGATGATATAGGCTGAAGAAGATTATTCTCTTGAGTGAAGAGGATTATTCTGAAAAAATCAACATTTACTTTCACAACAAAAATTTTCAGTTTTCCAACTCCTTAGCAATCAAGCAAAGTTCTGCAATCCGAAAAATGATGGAGGAAAATATAACATTAAGTCTTATTCAAACAAATGAACATTTCAATCAAAGCTCCTTAGGCAATGAATATAAAATAAGATAAATCCGTACCAAGAAATTCCATTCCTATGATGTTTGTCTACAGGATAATATATTGTTTCAATAGTATTTTGGAAAAGAACGAGAAAAGAAAAAAGCTTCAGTTTTGGTCTCGGAAAATTATTAGAAAGTGAAAGAAGTGGAGGTTAGTTAAAGGTAAAGGGAAATAAACTTAATTTGAGTGCGGATTCAATGTTTTTTGGCATGATGTAAGAACTTTATAATTAGCTATGTATATAATTCAGAGCAAGCAATTGGAATTGACTGTTGGCTCCCAAAGCACTTGTAAGTTTTGGTAGACTGAATTGCGTATTTTAACTATAATCAATGATTTTTAACCTTCTTTATTTTTCGCTCCGGGAAAATCCAAAATTGGCATACTTTCCTCTTTTGCTCGATACCCCTTTTTTCCCTTATCCCATAAATGACGGCCTTCAACATTTAACTGCCTTGCAATTCGTTCAATGCGTCCTTCACTCATTTTTACGGCCCATTCCGTTAACTAAGTGTCCTCGCCTCTCCTGTCACAGCTAATATTTCTTCTATTGTTTACCTCACAATTCATATCTACTCTCCAACGTCTACTGTTATCCTAGTAAGAAATCCCACAATATTCCATTATAATCCAGCTCTTTATGCACTGTTTATCGGAGAAATAGAACTATGAATTTGAAGCAAAATGTTTTGTTAACGCCAAAATCCATTAACTACGACATCGACTTCCTCCATTACACCTTCTATACAAGTTACTATGGTTTAAATTATTGCGTGGTTCAATACAGAGGGGCTGTCCATAATCCACGTAGACACCAAACAGGGATGGGCGGGTACGAGGGTTGTCGAGGAAGGTCCATATTGAGGGGTGGGGCCTAAATAAATGATCTACAACGAACGAGTTAGAAAGGAAATGGAGACTTTGGATATAAAAATAAGAGCACCAATGATAAATCTCATAAAGCATCCATTTTTATCTGCTAATTTCTCAAGTGTTCCTGTATTAATCAAGGCTATTTACCACCAGCGTTTACTACCACTAATAGTACTTTCATTAATGTAAATCCATTCATGGAGGCAGCAGAAGGATAACGTCCCTAAAACTCGCAAAATTTCCTTCCAAACATTTTCTGAGAGCCCACGACAAACGATTACTTAGCTCTAAAAATCATACATCGTTAAGTGAATGAGAAAATTTTACATAATTTATCATTATTATTAAATAAACTGTGGATATTAAAAGCGTCAAAAATGAAGACAAATGAGAAAAAAAACTTAATAAATCATGAAATATGAGAAAACTCCATTCATTGTCAAAGGGTTAAAAAAAATAACTCAAATGAACGTTGCTTGCTTTAAAACTCGGGTATTTTACGTACCCTTTAAGAAATAACCAAATGAAGCAAAACATTTTTAATAAAAATGTAAACAGTAATTATAAAAACTCACTTTCTCAGAGGGTGACCTGCCATTAGCGCAAGAAAGATTTATGACTAGTACCACCGACCTAATTTCGTCAATTCACCACCCGTAGATAATGGATAAAATTGACTACTTTCCTTCCGTGAATAAAGCCCTCTATGACAATATTTTGCATTCAAACATGAATCCCTAGACGCCTGTGTATTTTACTCACATTTCAAATTGCACAGGTTATATAGCATCCAAAGATTCTTGCGATATTGCGCTGAACTTATGCATGATGCAGAAATGAATAACTTTGTAATAATCCACAATATAATATAAATTTTACTACGACCCAGGTGCACCTGATGATGATGTAAAAACATCGAAACCTGGGTCGTATTAAAATTTATATTGTGGATTATTACAAAGTTATTCATTTCTGCATCATGCACATGTTGTGCCACCATCCGCAACTATTCATAAGGCTCTTCGAATCTAGTCACAGGAACGAATGTATATTGCAATGCGAAGGTGGCGCCGCCCCGTCATTAGGGAGAACACAGTGGCGCAAGACACTAGGAGGGGCCGGCCACTGCACACCTATGGGCATTAATAAAAAAGCAACGCCGGCACGGCACGACAGGGTGACGAAAAAGCACGCTCGGAGGAAACTATGGAGAAGTCCCCTCCCCACCTACGACAGCCACCCTCTTACATTTCCCAATGTTTTCTGCTTTGAGGAAGTGTTGCAACTTGAGAAAAAGAGGAGAGAGAAAAGGGGAGACAATAGTTGGCGCGCAAGACAAGGGCAGATTCACTCGGCGAGAAAATTGAAGCGGCTTCACAAAAGTCGGTGGGTTTTCATAGAAAACGCGAAGAGAAAGAAAAGGCTGCCGAGATCCGGCTCCTCCTCACCGGACAAGATGCCCAGCGTTGTTCGCGCATATTCTGCGGATCATATCCAACGCAAGAAGACAGGTGACTTCTAAAGGAATACAAGTATTTCCCACCGCACTCCGAAAAGAAATGAAAACGTGAAAGGCACATGTTATTTCACCGTCAAAAGGCATACATCATTCTGAGGAAATCTCCTACTCATTCTCATTAGTCATTCACAAAATTCAAGTTGAATCCCAGGACGATTCCCAGAATCAGGAGAATCGATTTGGTCTATTTTTTCCTTCTATTCGGCGAAAATGTTTTTGGATGATCGAAGAAAAATGTAATTTTGAAATATGGTTTGGAGGATGGAAATAATATACCGACATTATATTCAGAAAATACACTCATTGCAGACTACATTTCTGATTGTGAGAGTCCATTTTTCCAATGAATCGACATAAAAATCTCCAAAAGGTACTTGTTCCCGATTATAAACGAGAAATACAGATCCGCACTGGAGGACTCACCGTGAACAACACCCATCCACGTTAACCAGCGCACGATGCATATCATTAACGAATCGAACGAGAAACGCTTTTTACAATTTTCCTAAATCAATTTACCACCGTCACGCTCCTATTTACTCACAAGCTTAGAGCCCATTATATTTAATCTTTCAACGGTACATCGCTACTCATTCTACAAAAAAGTCGATTAATAACTCTACCATTGAACGAAGTAGGCGCATACTGTGGGGCATAACTGCCAACAAAGTAATGAGTACTCCAGCACAGTTGGATGCGTAAGGAGAGGGAGAAAGAAGTTAATAAAATTGTGCAGGAATATTGAAGAGACTTCGCGAAAGATTAGTAGAGAATGAAATAAATCTTTAAAAAATTATGGATGGAAGTAAGGAGAGGTTGGAATTTCCAAAGTGCAAAAAAGTGAGCGAAAGGAATGGGAGGGGGAGTAAAAATGGACGCGAAAGGATATGGGGAAGAGGAACCAAATGAAAAAAATGCGACGGTAAAAAAACTTAGAGAAAGCTAACGATGAACACAAGGCATTTTCGAGAAATTCCTCATCGTCTCATTGGATGGTATATATTTAGAAATAGTATCATACAAAAATGTCCAGGGGTAGGGCTCCCTCTTTCATGGATTCTTCCATTTCACCAACTAAACCTATGGCATCAAATGTTAGCACTACATGATGCAATTCTTACGGCTCATATTATGAATTTATTTTTTCCAAAGCATAAAATAATGCATAACTTTAAAACATCTATTAGTGGTGGACTCATTTTGATCCAGCAGTGGGTAGAACACTAAATAATTCTTTTTATACCTAGCATGATGCCTCCTTACCTTATAATCACTGTAAAGAAGCTTCTGGTAGCAAAAGTACGCAGTGAGTAAATTTAAACTATCACACTCAATAGATGGCCTCATCTTACGGTGACGCATGAGGCGCATTTCGTTGGATTAACCAAAGATGAATCGGAACAGTCTTTCATTTAAAGCAACTGAGAAAAAATTCTCTTTTATGGATAGTATTACATTTTCGTGACGAAACACTTAACATAATAGACGGAAAACGAGCAGACAATACTATAAAATGGGTCAAGGACGAATTTAAATATCGACTTAGTGACAATTGAATTGCTAAAAAAACACACCTCCCACCCTCAAAATCGACGGCGCTTAATGAGCGGGCAGGAAATCAGAGCGCTCGGAGATACAAGAGTGTTGGATTGATTAAAAAAAAAAGAAAATCATTCGTAAGGGTGAGGCGTTGGCGACCGTTGAGGCTGGAATGCCCGACTGGATTATTATATAAAAAAGGCCGAGGTTTAGAAACGGGAATTGAAAAGAGATTTCGGTTTCTGAAAAATAAAACGTGATTTTAATGAGAGAGAAGGGGAGGAAGAAGGAAAGGTGGGGGAAGGAAATGAAAACGAAGGAAAAAATTATTGAAGGAAACGATACACCAAGGCTAATGTAGGTTGACAAGAACGACGGGGATAGTATTCATGCACAGGCATTGGTTGACATGTGATTGTGAGGATTAATCCAGCAGAGATAAGGAAGATAACATAGGTTTTGAATGAAGAATGAATATATTTTAGTAATAATGAACATCTGATCAGTCACCTGAAGGAATAGTACAACTAGAATAAACATAATATCCCACAGAGATCTCATAAATCACAGAATTAGTATCAAACATACTATGACTAGGATTAGTGCCGATGAAATATGATTTTAAAAAGCTGAATACTATAACTCATCACTGAATACCGCCTATTACATGTTCGTATATGATCTTTTGGTATAAAAAAACACTCACTGACCGCAAGTTAACATTCAGCTAGCTAATCGGCAGCTATTTGTCTCCCACATCAGTATGTTTGTAACTTTTTCTCGTATTCTCCGCAGGTTAGCCCATGGTGTGAGGCGACGTTAGTGAGAGGGGGTGTGCCGGCCGACCAAAGTAAAAAGGTTTTGAAAACCTGAAGTAAAATTCAAATTTTAACTAGGTCGAAGATCAAGTCAAACGTGTGAAGAAGAGTATCACCTTTTATCTATATGACGTATCCGATGATACATTTGATAATATGGAGTATTTTCAATTATTTTACACCTAATATAATAGCAAAATTGAAATTATAAATAGCCACAATTGAAAAAAGTCAGCACATACTTTCTTTTTAATGGATATATATGACATCTTGTGATATTTTAGCTTCAAAATTCATTGAATTAGCGTGTATGATGAAAAGGCCGTAAAGTGAAGTTCGTATGGTAAGAAGATTGTTCGCTAAGTCGGCTTCCCCCATTTAAAATATTTTTATGCAAAAATATCGTCACAAAAACAATATGTTAATTATTTTTATACATTTAAACCAGGGTTCAAGCTAAATGAAGCAAGATATAACGAACGATGCACAAAGGTAATCTATAAGCAAAAAATGACATTAGTACTATTGGCTCCATCCACTAAATGCATGGCAAAAATAAATGAGATTTCATTTCTTCCAGTTTTTTAAGGAGAAAAGAAGAATTTGGTGACAATAATGAGCACTGCATCGACAGATTTGATTTCGGAAAAGATTTAGGTACTGCCGATCGGCCGTAGGGGAGCGAGGAGAGAACACCCGTGAGACCAGACTATTGGGCGTCCCTTTGCGAGGCCATGGACGCAGAAGGAGGCAGAGAGTGATATATGTATAAAAGAATCATCGGCCACCTCTCCCAACCACGTAGTTTTTCCATCCTCCCCTCACTGCCTCTCCTCCCCTCCCTTAGACACCCCACCCGCCCCACTCCACATCTCTCGCATGACCATCGGCAAGGTCACGCCCATTTCGCAATAGTTTCCGGCGCACAGGTGTCCGAGCGGAAAGAAAAGATCGGGACGCAGGAGGGGAGGGGATCATGGGAAGGGTGGGGAGCGAGGTGAGGCGGTGAGGCGCAGGCGAAGGGGTGGGAAAGCGCAGGGGAGGAGGAGAGCATTGAAAAATGAATGTGGTGAGGAGCGGAGAAGGTGAGGTGGTTGTAAGGAGGAGGAGGTGATTGAGAGACAAATGAGGGACGGGTTGCGTGCAGTGCTCTTCCCACTCCGAACTTTCGCTATCCCCGGGCGCATTTTGAGGACGGCCCCCCTCCACCGCCCGGGGTAGGATAATCTATTTCCCTCCGCTCCTCCCCGCCGTGTCTTCCTCGCTTCGTCCGTGAACGGTCGGTCACCGCCGGACTGATGAACTCCCCTCCCGCTCTTCTGTTTTACTTTTTTTTTCATACCCCCGACCGCGGTGTGTTTCCCTTTCCTTTATCATGGTGGAAGGCGGGTCGCACGTCGGTGCGTCGCGGGAAATCGACCGGAACGGACGACGGCGTGATCGAGCCGGTGGGAATTTCCGAAGGCGAGAAATAAAATTATACATTGGTTAGGGAAGGCCTGAAATTTTGATAATTTTTTGACGCGTTCGTTTCGAGCGGCTAACTAACGTTTCGACTAACCTTCTACCTCATACTATCTTGCGTAGCTGGACCATTACCGTGTCGCCCGTCTTCAGTTACCGATAAGAAGATCACTTTCTCATAAGATAAAACGACTCAGTCAACCAACAGTACCACTCCGAGAGTGGACTGGAGAGGGGAGGCAAAAATAAACGTCTTGAAATTGCTAAATAGCAAAGAAGTTTACCATGAATTAAAGCAAATTTTTTGCCGTCCTATACGAGAAATAAACATATAAATAAATTGAAAACGATAGGTCGATGAAGATGACGTTCAGGAGAGCTGTATGCTCGATAAAATTACAGCTTTGAAAGTGTTCATAAAAGAATCTACAGAGGTGTGAACTTTAAACAAAGATATTTAAGATATTTTTGTTGGGAGGCTGCGATTTAAAAATGATACAGTTTTGGAGACACTAAACTACACACTCAAATATTTTAAGATATGAGGTATGTTCTTTCTTATTCTAACGCAAAAAAAATATTTCTCTTCTTCGGCAGATCAGATATGAACCACAAGATGAGACTTCGAAAGTTTATGTAATAAAAAACCTAATTGTGACGTCATTTCCGCCAAAAATAAATACGTAGTTAAAACGCTTTCCAAGATGAAATGTTGAATTCTGAGCCAGCAATCGTCAGATAATTAAGACGAGGCTAAGGCTTAAGGTAGTCCGAGGGAGATAGTTCCCTAGTCATAATAGAGACCATATTCGGATTATACGTTTTAAATTCGCCAGCTGTTGGACACACGGATTATATATTGCATTATTTATGGTGCAATAATAATTTTTTATGACAGAAATGGTGAGCAATTAAAGGAAAATATCTAAATAAGTCTTTAACTTGACTCATTTTTTTCACTTGGCCGTTTGAAACTCCCTCAAAACGGAAAGTTTATTTGTGATACCCAAGAACCTATTGCGGTGACAATATGATTAATTTTCACAAACAGTTGAGAAAACATACAAATTACACGCTGTTAGTTTTTTTACGACATTCAAGAGTTAGAAATTCATCATTTTGTTAATAATGTCTCTCTAGAGTGCATACATGTACCATTTCCCATGTAAAAGGGCTGATATTTTTTGGCAAATAACTCCGAAAGCAATGCGGTAAGGGGTTAAATTTTTGGTGTCATTAGAAGGGTGAGATATTTTTCTTTAAAATGAGACCAAAGTCATTGATTTATAAGTAAAATTATATTTCGCTCAAACTACCTTAACACATATACCAGCCGATTGGAATAATTTTGGATCACAAGTTGGCATCTTCGAAAGGACGTTTAATAATAATAATAATGCATAATTTGCATTAAATCCAAGACCATATGAATCCAAAGGTTAGATTAAAGGGTGAGTATTTTTTTAAACAAAAGCAGAGGATTTACGAATGAGATTCGAGTTAAAAAGGGAGGAGGGGCCGCAAAGTATTTCCCGGCAAAAGAGCATCGACATTTCCGTCTCTCTGTAACTCTCCTTTCAAAGGGATGTACTCATCTTGGCCGTCGCTGGAATTAAAAAGAGCGCTGGGCAATGGAATTCCCGAGTGGGTGGTGGTGAGCGTTAAGAAGAGAGAGAGCGAGTCGGAGAGAGAAAGAGTAAGTGAGAGGGCTTCATTCGGGAAGCGGAAGCAGACGTACTCTACATTCATTTCTCCGCGTGCCAAATTAAGAATGCAGGTACGCGATTTTTTTCCCCCGACAGCAGTCATAAAGGAAGTTGAAAATCTCCACGGGATGGACCAGGAAGCGAGAGATCGGAATCCACAAGACTCACACCGGAGCAGAGCACACCTCGACGAGTTAGACTCACGGTACAGGAGGAAATCGCATTTTTCATCACTATTGAGGATAAAGCGACCATCGAGAAAGCACCATTATATAGGATTAAATAGTATTAATTAAACTAATGTTGTCCCAGTATTCAACTAAATAAATAATAGAATAATTAGACTTGACGTACTCAGTTTGTACTAGGGATTTATCCAACGTAAGGCACTGAAATATCAACTATCAGGTAAAAAATATGTATTTTAACAAAAATCTTTGGAAATATCTTAGCTTTTGCCGATGTCCCTAAAACCCGGTAGTCCGTTAGACTTTAAAAAATGCAATATAATGCTTTAATAACAATAAAGGTAGAGAAAAGGTAAAAACTGTACAATTTGTTTTACACAAATATAATAGGTTGTCGTAGCAATTTTACATAAGAGACCAAAAAGAAATGCTTTCAATGGACTAAGATGACATTAAGTTCATTCTGGCAATTAAATATACTTTGTCAAGGGAGCAGAATAAACTTAGCAAAAATGGAGCAACAAAAATATATTATTTTGAAACCTAACAACATGGTTTAAGATGAGAACTGCAGCCAGCTTATCCACATATTTAAAGGAGATGCTGAGGAGGCAATGACCTAAGAAGAATTGGACACCATTGAAAGAGGCCCAAAATGCGGAAAGCGTAAGTAGCCCCGTGAGGAAAAGCTAAGAGAGCCATCACCACATAACACGCTAATGAGAGAAGAGCTCGAGTAAGCACTACAGTTCCGTCATAAAGCGAGAAGGGGAAGAGGTAGGATAATGTTCACTATCCCAAAGCAACATTAAGAAGTTGAATTCTGGGAAAAAAAGGACAAAAATATTTAACTGGATTATTTTAAAAATGTTGCGGACAATGGAATATGCATGGAAGGAAGTACGGCATAGGAGAAAAATTCTACAGCGCCGCTTGAAAGGAGAAAAAAAAGGAAACCCAAAAAATGAACCAAACAAAAGACTTTCGCCAAAAAGCTTTCACTAACTTCAGAAGATCGTCTGGGAGAGAGAATGGAGAAGGATGGAAAAAAATAGCTTGCTCAAAAAGTGAGCACCTGAAAGAATATGACTGGAGAGCAATGTCGATACGTCGCTGGAATAGAAAGAGATCCTCCAAGGGAATTTGTGTAGTCTGCGAAGCCCTTAATTTGAAGAAAGTAAGCAGAGTATGCATGCGAATGCGACGAAGTCCGCCAGGGAGAGGAATTAAAATTTAATTTCATGAGAGATAATTCGTGAATGAAACATTTAATGCTTTAATGTCATGTCCCTTAAGGACTGACTTATTTTTTCCTGTATCTAAATGAACATAGATCTTATTACCATCAACTAGACTGCAAATCCACCTTCTTTCCGCCAATTACCCCATCACTTTCAAACTCAGAGGTATTTTAGCATATTAGTAAAATCCACGCGATGAGGCAATGAGAAGCCTTTCTTCACATGTAATTTAATGAATGGACTCTGACGTATCAGTACTAATTCAGTGACATCGCGTTTTTCTAAAGTGAAACTTACTTCTCTAGGCAATTTCCCTAAAGCTATACACCTTGAAATAATCCGCACAGGGAAGCCAGAAGTGACGCCAGAAGGTATTCTCAAAAGTAAAAATACGAATATTTGAAACAGTTTTTAGTGACGCCTCGGCATCAGATATTTTGGCAAAATCTGATAGCTTTAGTCATTAGTTAACATTTATGTAGAAAATACTTGCACTTCTTCAAAAATTTCCCCATGACTACAATTTAAAGAAAATATTCAAAATTCAATGATATTACTGATGTTTCCCGTTTAGAATTCACTGGCTATTCGCCCAAAATGACCCCTAATTTCCAGCGTTAAAAGATATTATTTAACTAAAATACGTTTTAACCTCACTTAAATCACTGGAACAGTAGCGTTCCTCAGACGTCTTTGAGAATTCCTCATGAATTTCTCAGAGAGCAGGGAAATGGTTCAAAAAATGAAATACTCTCGTGGTGGGGACGCGAGATTTGAAATGTCTTCATCCCTATGACTATTAAACAAGGAGGAAATCAGGAATTAGAAATGGTAGTATCAAAATGGATGGTACGAGAACGAATGGTTAAAACATTGGAAACATCAAGAGGTTGCTGTGTAGTTCAAGCGAGCATGCATGGAAGCTCTTTCCCAATCACTTGTCTACCGCATTAGTTCAGGTAGCGCTACAATTAGTTCTGGCGGCGGTGCGCCGGTGGTCATTGTCAGTGGAGGCGATTGGAGTAAGGCGATAAATGTCATCTCAATTATTTAATTCCTCCAAGTTCAAAAGCAAAATGAGTTCTTACAAGAATGTACGCGAATGAAACCCTAAAACGGGGTCGTACTTATTTGTAACCGAGTCGCCTTCGAACGCAGGTGGGGAAATTTGAAGAAGTTCTACTTCCCGAGAAATAGGAGAAACTAGAGGCAACTGGCCGACGCGACGTCACATAGGGGGGGGGGCGAAGGGAATGCTGATTAAAATTCATTTCCTGGTTAATATATCACGCCATAAAAAAATGACTTCACAGTTGGAATGCAGGGGGTTTTTTGAGTTGATGCTCCAGTTCGCCTCTTCTCCTTCGCAGGAAAAACCAGTCACCTTAAGGCGCGAATGCATCGCCCCCTCAAGGCATTACGGCAGAAAGAAACAAGAGGAAGAAAAAGCAACGAGCTTTAGAGCCGAATATTTTGTGCGCGAGGCAAGTAGACTCGGACGAGAAAATAAGGCACTGCGGAAGAATGCGCACTCCGCTCCGTCGCTCCACTCGTGCATCTGCATCACGCATTCATAAATCCACTAATATTTTGCACTTTATTCTCAGATAGAAAGAAATTGGAGGATGGTGCACCCTTTTGTGTGATAGACACCCAGGCATAGCTTTAAAGCTTCGATGATTTATAAGCGGAGTATTACCACATCACTAAATTTTTGAGATTTTCATCTCTCAACCTCCTTGAAATCTCTCAACTGTGTCATCTTCGTTATCCTCCCTAATAGGGAAATTTATTGCTTGATTCAATCATACACTTGAAAACCAGAGGTTTTTTGCTAAAAGACATTAAAGATTTACTTGAACTAATGCTTAAATTTCCAATTTGTGATTAAAACTGTTGATTATATTAAAAACTTCATATAGGAAATATTGCTGGAATATAATGATGCAAGTGAATTTTTTTTTCAGAAAATTTAGGGTGATGTTTATAAAATAGGGCTCTATTAAAATTGGCTGAAAAATATTACTTGGGTGTTGAAAGCTTGCGGTGAAAAGAAACCTTGGGAGGTGAAAAAATACCAGGCAGGGCTGGAAAAGCAGCAGAAAAAGGACTTCTACGGACAATAAAAGTGTACAATCACTTTGTTTGGTTACGCACGTAGCATTAAGATGCATTCTCTTAAATAAACCAACTTTCCAACTTGATGTGCCGAGATTCTTTTTTCTAAACCATTTTGGAAGCTGTGTTTGTAAAAATATCATTGTTACTAACATTGAATGAACCACCATTTTCCGAAACATGATTGTTAAATGTTATTTACTGCATCCTAAAATATTTCAGTAAACCGTGTTCATATAGCCTTAAATTTGCGGAAATTTGTCCCATTGTGGAAAGGATGGCTTGATAATATTAACGAATCACCGAACTCAAAGCATTTCTCCAACCCCCTCCCAATTGTTGCTTTAATGCTAATACCCAGCCCATGTATATGCAATGCACGCAGGTAAACCCTAATACAACGTACATCTGCGCTGGGGTAACGCCGAAAAAGTGTCTCAAACGCTCGACCTGTTCAAATCAAAGTTTCATCACGCAAGATGTTAACGATACGCCAACACGTTCAAACAAAGATCAGAGCAGTTATTTTCTGCGTAGCACGAGTTCCGGGGGAAGGGGTTTGGTTCGATGGGCGTAGACGGCCAGGGGGGGGGGGTGTTGGGAGTGAAGGGGGCGTCAACAACGAAGGGGTGGGACGGGGGAATACATTAATCTCATTCGCTCCGTGTTAGTTGTTGGCCTGGGCGGGAGGTCTCATCCTTGCTCGCCGGAGGAGAAGCAGCGCCCAGACAACCGTAATCCGAAAGCGGTACAAACAACAGGCATTATAACCGCGGGAGGGCGCTTAATCTTCCGTTATTAATTACGCGGAAATCGCACGCGAGGAAGGCACGTCCAGGAGGCGGACGACGACTGCCTCCGCGGGTGCGTGCCCCGGTCGTTTTCTCGCTCGGTTACAAATGCCTTCGTTCCATCTCCACCTCTGGATCTGCAAAATCATTCGACCGAGAATGCCACCTAAAACCACGCCAAAGAATGAAATCGTATATTTATCAAAGAGATAGAAAGGAAAACCCAAGTTGGTAGACCCAGAATTCTCATTATTTTACCTTTTGGCAGCGACTCTTCCTTCGTACTGTAAGAGTGGTCCATAAAATTCGAAAGTAGACCCAATTCATATCGCTACCATTATATAATTTCACAATTTAACATGGCTGCTGAATGATACCTTTGCAGTCGCGGTCATATATTTAAAAAAATATTTTTTCATTTACTCAACAATCATGACCATACTGTGATGTAAATTGGAGTTCAACAGGGAATTAGTAGCATGAATGAAAAAATAAAATTTCTCGCCTTCAAACTCATCAAACCTACCATTCAGACATAGCACATGCATGATCGAGGAAAGAAAAGAGCTGGGAACACGTAACGAGTCCAGTCTGCTTGAAATCAATAGCCATTCACAGCGCAATGTCAGTACTGGACTTAATGTTTTCAGTAAGTACATGAGCAAGAAAAAAATACAATACGATTGGTTATTAAATGCACAGCTTTGTATCAAGTTTATTTACTTTGCTAACGAGAGGATTCATACCCCTCTTTTTACCAATCAAAATGACAGCATCCCCAGAGGCAGTTTACAGTTAAAAAAATTATATTCGCCATTTTGGATGCACTGACCACAGACCGATGAGAGGAAATGCGTAACCTCTTCAACGTGGAACATCTCTTGTAGGCTTGAGCGAAGATGAAGTATTGGCGTATTTATGTATGATTCTGTGCGCCTCTTCTCTTGTGTTAGAGTATCAGCATCAATCGCATCTGTTGTAATTAACCATGCAACAAGTACATCAAAGGGGCAAAATGTAAAGCAGAGTAATGGGAAGAGAAGTGCCAAGTCAATGAAGCGTATTCAAAACGTGGATTTTCTATGTTGACTGTTGTACACCTCATATTTTTAATTGTAATCCTCTAGAGACGGTCTACCCTTTCAAATATTAACGGATTAATTGAGCGTCAAGAGACAAAGGAAGCCCTTTGCTCTCAGAGTCTTTTGGCATTGAGTGGCTAAAGAACTAAAGTAAAGAAGCCTTTCAGGTGTCAAAATACTCAACGACTGAGTTTTTTTATAATTGCCGATGATTTTTCAAGTGTAGTGAACTTATTTCTCAATTATTTAAATGTCTAAATGATAAATAATTGCAACACCGCGTCGAATAACACCTCATCGACCATGAAGTTTTTATTACGAAAAGATACAATGTAATATAAATTAAAATAAATTCGAGTACTTTCGTAAACGATGACTTTTGACCATGGCTAGTAGTTTTCAGACAGGAGTATAGTAAGGTTGACTAGCAAATAGCTTCGTCTTGATTTAATGTCGTTGTCGTCCTAAGATTAGTACGAAACGATCAATATTAACGTAAATTATCCAATGAAGGAAATGAGAGTCTATCACAACTGTTCACTTCTTTATCCAATAAAATAAATACAAATATTGACATTTTTCAATGGCTCATTTTTCTATTTAAGACATTATTCTCATTAAATCTTGATTTACAGGAGACATAAATTTTCCATTAGATCATTATAAAAATGGAAGTTGATTCAAAACGCAAATTTACGTGGAAATTTCTATATTCGTCATGAAACGCGATAACCGGGCAACCACATATGAATTCCGAGGAGGCGATAACGCGCTCCAAACTTTGAGAGAGTGTTCCAAGAGGGAGTGACTCTCCTTACAATGACTTCCGTCAAAAACAAAAATCTGAGAGTGAGACAAAGCAGAACTGTAGCTTTTCACGGAAGCACATCAACTCATGGACCAAAGTGTCTTGATGACCGAGACATGAATCAGCAACAACAGAACTCCGAGCTAGGATTACATGCTTTCCTGAGTAAATTATGGGAAATTCACATTAGATGATCCACATGTGAAAAGTCACCAGTGACAAATCTGGGGCAAACATCGATATCCCATCCAACGAGATTGTATTGGCAAGTTAAACGTCACTTCATCTCCTTTCAGCGCCTTTCGTAACCGGGTACATACATTAAAATACCAAAACTCCAATCTTTTGTATCATTTGCTCAAGTGCATGTGAATTCTCGACTGAGCCGACTTCTATGAGCAGTTTGTTTAACGGATGCGATGATGTTATCACTTCCGGAAATATGGTAGCGAGAGGCTGGCCTCTAGGTCTACCGTCCATATGCTTCCATTCTCCAGTTCAAAAGCTAGCGATATCAAATGCCTTAATTATATTTTCTCAATCATTTTATTACACACTTCCCATAACGTGAGCAGTAAAATAATTTTTCTCGTTTCGAATCACCTGATGTACTTTATTTGTTATGACTGTGCCCATTAAGAGGGTTATAAAATACCAAGGAAAAAAGGTTTTATTGAATGAAATATTGCCTTCTTGATTTTTTGTATCCACTGGATAGATAACAAGCCGCTGCGGAATGGGATCGAATAAGAATAAAAGGTATGGGGAAGGAATAACATCTGGGTAAGCCTATCCCTTAGCATCAACACTCCCACTGACTTTAAAATGCACCAAAAAGACATAGATGAGAGCAGTAAGATTATCTAAATCCAATAATTTCCTCAAACAACTCCATGTAATATAAAGTTAAAGTTAAAAGTAATGGAAATATATCACGACACGATACCAAGGATTGGAGAAAAATATTTAGTTGATGCTCGCTTGAACTACACAGCCACCACTTGACGTTTCCAATGTTTCAAACATTCGTTCTCTCACCTGCCAACTATCATGACGACTAATGACAACGACATCAAAGTTAGAATTGCGGAATCTGAGTTAAATCAAACGTCCGTGTTCTAAATCATGTACTCACTCATAAGTGACCGGGAAATAAACTTTGAAGAAAATATCACAGAATGTACGTTACCTGTTACGATTTTAGTGGTCAATTGAAACTCATACTAAAACTAAAAAAAAAAGTCGGCTGCAGCCTCAATAATTATTTGTAAACGGGGTTTGAAATATAGGTGCTTACAGAGATCTCAAAAATATATATTTAACGAGAACTCCTAAGAAATATTTTTTTTACGAATAAAGAAGCGTAAACCGCTCCGCACGTCCGGTTAAGTTTCAACGAAAATATTCCCAGGAGAGATAAGAGACGTATAGGGAGGACGTGAAAGCGAAAGGGGGGTGAGAGAGAAGATGTAATGGGAAAGCGAGAAGAGGGGAGAGGTGGTTAGTCCACTCGAATCGATCGAAAATGATTGACCCTCTCTCGCATAATGACTGACTACGCGACCGCCCATCGTCGCCCGCGGCTGATTCGCTGCGCCCAAACCGCAGCGAGGGGAGTTGTAGCGTCAGCATTCGCGGTGGCGGAGGAAGTGCCCAGGCCCTGCCTATCTCTAGGAATTCTAATGCGTTAACGGTGAAAGATAACTATTCCGCCTCTGGTTGTGGGGAAGGGGAAAGGAGGGAATGGATGCATGGCAAACAGGAAGAAGAAAGCAACAGGAGACGGCGGCGGGAGAGGGAGGAATGGAAGGACTTCTTGAGACGGGAAGAATGCCTTCCCCGCACGTATTTTCTTCGTGCGTCTTTTTGGGTATTCAAATAAATCGCATCACCAGACAATGTTTCCGGCGTCACCCTGAGGAAA